>OY720680.1:34816718-35547362 GCA_963170755.1 Amphimallon solstitiale
ATTCTGTCATTGGTTCATCGAAAAACATAATGAAAATCCAAACTTTTTTGCGAAAATTTTATGGTCTGATGAGAGTCGATTTACTAACTCTGGAATGTTTAATCGTAAAAATACTATCTTTTGGTCCGATGAAAATCCACACCTAGTTCGTGGCATTAGCCAGCAAGTCAGATGGGGATTTAATGTCTGGATCGGCGTTATTGATACCCATGTTATCGGTCCATTCTTTTTCAATGAGAATTTAAATTCTGAAAGGTATTTAGAACTTTTGCGCACTGGTGCTGTTAATGGAACGGGTGTTGCATGAACATCATCAGATATCGACGTCCCTGTTATCACAGAAAACCGGAAGATCGAATCTGCTACTTTGGAAATAGCCAACGATAAGGATTTTGAATGTGCTGGTCTTCGAATTTTCAACAATAATAATTGTACCATTAATGTTTATTTGAATAAAGCACTGCCTGTTTGTTACTGTTGTAGGTAAATTTGTTGTTACATAGGCGACTTTAAAACACCACGGTGTTTTAAATGCCCGATTTCGCACGCAAATGCGCTCGAGATACCCGGATTATGATTCAGGTATAATAAAAAATATTTTTCTGACAGGGTCTAGTGTAGTAAGCTTAGTAGGGCAAAAGGTTAAATCCGGTTCTGGGTAGATTACCATACAAACGCACATGTTGCTGATTGAATTGAAGAACTTCCCCTTGCCACGATGCAAAATATGTATTTTAAGCAAGACGGAGCGCGCCTCCTCACAATTCCTTGTTGGTTACAAATTATTTAAATAATCAATATTACAATAACTGGATTGGTAACCGAGGACCAATAGGGTGGCCTTCTAGGTCCCTGGACCTCACACTTCTTGATTTTTTTGTATGGGGCTATCTGAAAAACAAGGTGAATTCGAGATCTTATGAAAATGTGGAAGAAATACGTCAAGTAGTTGAAGAAGAAGTGAATGGAATGACACCGAACATGATTAGACAATCTTGTGAGGCAGTACCAACACGATGTAGATTGTGCATACGAATGAACGGTGGCTTATTTGACCAGTTGTTACATTAATGATTCAGCTACCTAACCACCTTTATTTAATGAATACTAATAAATAAAATATTAAAGATATTTTAACAGTACTTGTAGACTTTTTTGTTTTTTTATCAGTATACACTTAAGATATCCACAGTTCCATGGCCTACTATGTTAAAACCTTACTTTCTCTATTTTTCATGTTTTTACTATCTTGAACATAAACATGTTATACATCATTGAATAGCATTTTTTTTGAAGATATTAAAAATGTCAAAATCCAATATGGCTGCCATAAGAAAAACAAAAGTTGATTATTGTCATGCAAAATCTAGTAGATCTAGATTTCTTTTTAATAATTTTTAAAATCCTCATGACTTGTTATCCCTAGCTTACAACTTTTGTAAATTTATCTCTTCTAGGAAACAAAATATGGAAGATTTTCAAAAATGAATTTTTTTCTTTTTCACCCTGTATCTGCCCAATGAAACAAAAATTTCAAAATCTGATGTCGGATTATTCATGGACAAATGAATACGCAACTTTTCTCCCATTTAACCGACGTTGTATCTCCAACGGTTTCCAATATCCCGATGTACTGCACTTTAAACTGGACACCCGGTATATTTGAGTTACAGTGAATGATCTCTTGTTAGGTCCAGTTTATGTATGAAGTCGTTCACGATTCGTATTGACAATAAAACTCTAAAATATTTATCATCTACATATATTTTTCGTAACTCATCTGGATAAAACATCGTAATTGCATTAAATATCTAACTCATATTAATTCGGTCGTGGTTGTTAAACTAACGAAAAGTGTGACTTCTGTTTGAAAAATCCATGATATAACGAGAATCATTTCAGTACTGCTATCTATGCGAAGAGATACATATTTTGCTGTGAGACTACCTCTTACAATAACATTACCATATGCATATCTTCCCTAGAGGAATGGAGACAGATTACAGAATTCATAGCTACAGTACATCAAACTCATAATGTATTCCTGACTACACTTCACAGACCTCAAAGTGTCACTCAAATAACAATAAATTTTACGCACGATACAATTATTTTGAAAACGCATATCTTGTTTTGTATTGAAAGGAAAAAAAGAATTTTCTGAACATCTGGTTCGTACATTATTATCATATTCGAAATTTTAACATTTGGCAGATGCTTCTTTATCAAGATGTTGTAGAAAACCTAAAAATTGGTTGGCAACTGCACTATAAAGCCCATTCAAAAAAAAAAACGAACATTTATAACTCTTATAGGTGCGATAAGAAGGTACTGCCATGACGAAACTTTCCACCGGCATTTTTGCAGATATCCATTTTTAAAGTCCGCTGATACCAAAATGTGGATTTTGTAAAATTTGTCACTCTTTATTCCCCTCTTACCTTCTCTGCGTGACTACGATAGCTGCCAAGCGACTTTAATTATCAACCTCACCATACATTTATGAGTATAATATCACAATTGAGATCTGATTTATGGTTAGACAAATCTCTAGGAAAAACAAAAATACTCAAAAATGAATCTGATACGTTTTTTATAAAACAAGTTTTTTGATAAAATCTAGACAGATATATAAAGAGTGTAAAAACATTTAGAGTTTGATTTTACAAATTCCGACCGGAGTATCATGGTTGGTCTTAGATAATTGCAGTTTTTTGGATACATCTTGCAAATTATGCATTATATACACTTTAAGTGTAAAAGCATTTAAACCTGATTTGGAACAAGTTTTATTTAAAAGAATTTAAAATTCAAGGAATAACAGTTTCTTTCAAATACTTCGCAAAAAGAGCAAGAAAGTATATTCGGATTTGAAATAAACAAAACTGACTATCAAAGAGCAGATTTCATTTCCGATAAATTAAGTAAGCTTAAGGTTTAAGATTAATAAATTTGTGGGATTAAAAACGTTTGTATTTAGTTATCTCAGTAATTCTTTCGCAAACAATAAAATTTCGAAAACAGGAAATTACGTCATGTGTAACATTAAATTTATACCACAGAAATTTTACTTAGATATGTTATAAGTATTCGTTTCCATTACGAGAATTACTTTCTTTAAAACTTGCATAGCAGTCGACGGAGGCTGTTTTAGAATTTACATTTGTTCTCAGTCTGTCACATTAACTGAACTCAAAAGCTAATGGATGTGAATACAATTGAATCAGCTCGGTGTGACTTCAAATTATATTTGAATTCGATGCGTGTTAATTCGATAATAAAGATTCTTTGAAGCGCAAACTTGTCTTGCTTTATTCATCACTTTACAGAGCTTATTTAAAAGATAAGTTAAGTGTTTATAATTCTTTCATAGAAAACTAATAAATGTAGTTTCATAGCATTCCCTGCAAATTCGATGCTACTTTTTCATCGCTGATATACAACAGTAATTATAATATGATAAGAAATTCCGCCATGTTAATTTATTATACCAGCCAATAATTAAACAATCCCATAGGCTATTAAGTCTAATAACTTTCTTTTCTACTCATACAAATCTTCTTAAAAGTAGTACATAGTAGCCTTTACTCAAGATTTCCCGAAGAATATTAGTGAATATTTCTTTGCGACATAATATTGCATGAGTTTTCATTTTATGTGGAACTGTCAAGTTATGTAGTTTCTTTATTTATTTTATAGAAAGGAATTCTGTTCATAAATCAGATACGCATTAGATAGCAACGCATGAATCCCGGCACAAAAAGGAGAACATTTTAGAGAAATGAAGTTGTATTTGAATGAACATGTGATACCATGAATAAATACTTAGAAAACGAAAAGAGAACATTTTCAATATATCATAATAGGCATGACAATAGTCACTAAATGGAAAAATAATTGATGTGTTTAATAAAGTGCCTTACATTAGAAAATATATATTTTCTACCGTAAATACAACTACAAATATGCGTTTTCCATTAAAAAAAGAAAGCAAAGAAGGAGTGGCTAAAAATGCTAAAATTCAACTGTGTTTTATATTTAATAATATTTGGTTTGCCCTGTTTTAAAAATTAATATCATAAATATTCTGCCTCTCATAATAGAAACATTTTTGAGATAGGGGGACGCTATATTTATAAACATCAACATATATCGTCGGTGAAACCAGAAAACTGTGTAACTTTATATTACCAGATTTTAGAGGAGAACGTTAAAACATCTTCCTTGCGAAAATGCTGACATGATGTGGATGACATTATTAGGTCATTGTGTCTGACATTAATTACTTGTCAAATCAATTTGGAAATAATATTTATGGGATTTTAAATTTTTGCTGGCGATACATATCTTTCTATCATAAATTTGACGAGAATTGCGGATTTTCACAGTTTTCGTAAAACACGTTAAGGCAACAAGTACTGTATTTTAATAAATCAACTTCTGATTTTCACTGAACATTTTATTTTTAATTATAATAATAACACGAAATATAACATCGCATATTTTTCACGTCATGAGTAGTTCGATTTATCGTTGATCGTCTTACGTATATTTTAGTCCAAACTTATTCTGTATGCCTCAGCTTGTGTCCAATAACTGCAACTGGTGTATATTTAATTTGTTTAAGATCATTTACTGTTGGATCGCCCACTTTACGGCCAGGTCTTATGGACGAAATATATTTAACTTGAGAAAAGTCATTGAAATATGTATGGTCAAGATATCGAGCTTTGTAGGGAAATGGTTTCTGCATTGCCTTTTTGCAATGAAGAATGTAATCTGCAGGAACATTTATGTCTTTATTTCGAAGTTAACGTTCTATAGCAGAATGCGTTGAGTTCGTTTCCATTTGCGTATGTCCCTTATACAGGTATTTTTGAATTATATTTACTTGTGAATAATAGATGAGGTTAACAATGCATTGGATAAATATGCATTGCGATTTTGTCTACAACAGCCATCACTCCAGAAAATTATTTTTTGAGATTTGTCTACCATGTTAGGCAGTATCTCGAGTTCAATAAAGGAAAATCTCGTGGGATTTTATGTTATATATCGTGAAGTTATGGACTGCAAGTTCAGTCTTATAATACATAGCCCCCACTTTGTTTTTGGGAGCTAAAAATACAGACTGTATATCCACTGTGAAAACTAAATCAGATGTTTCTGCCGTTTTATCTTTATTTTTCTCTTTTCGTGCCTCCTGTTTCAGTACAAGGTGGTGTTGATAGGCCTCTTCAGCAATATTTTTTGATTTATACGTGACGCAAGTGTCACACTGATATTTCCTTGGTCGAAACAGTAACAAATTCATTTCCAGAAATTCATCATTGAATGCGATTCTCGAAGCAGGCGTTGCCACTCCTTGCTCCTTGCAATAGGTGTTGCTATAGAAACGGAACAGGTCCTGTTTTGTTTGCCATGTTAGTTCTAAGTATAGTCTCTGACTTGAGGCATGGCAGTAGTGAGATTCCACTTTAGACAGTAACTTGAAAAATTTCGTTAATTCTGTTCGAACTAATTCGGATTTTCCTCTCTAACATTTCTTTTTATTTTCTGGTCAGTATTTTCTTCCCCGGTATCATTTTCGTCATCATTAATATCAGATTTGATGCACATAAGAGTACAATTATGCTTCAATCCAAGTGTGTTTTAAACATCTTTTTGCAGACCTTATATATGACGTAGTTGTATTCTAGCTGCTACTTTATACTAAAATTACGTCTCGAATTATCAGTGTCCCCTCTACGCCTTCTAACAGGTTGCAATTTAGCTAGACCCCAGACATATTCCTGTTTTTCTTTCCAAGATTTCTTCCAAAATAAATTGAAAAGAGAAAGTCTTGAGTCTTTACTTAATTTACGACATTCCATGTTTTGCTTCCCGATAATTTCCATTCACAAGGCTTGGCCAAAATTTCCCTGGTTTTTCTACTTTGTACTTCCAACTTCCCTTCACATTTTCTTTTATCAACATAAGGAAACCCAAGTTACCCCTTTTTCTTATTTTCCGCATAGAAACTATCTCGCTTTAGGTTACTTAATTTTAGTTTCTTTGTGGAACTTCATCTTAGTTATTAATAGGCACTTCACCTTCCACTAATTCTTCGATATTAGGGTTTTCTTCTTCCAGTCCTCTTTTAGAAGATATAAAAGTCGCTTCAGTCTCAGTGTATGTTTTTATCGTCTGTATTTTTAACAGTAGGTACGTCAACAATTTCGTCCCTGTTGATCTCTACCACGTCTTCATTGTTATTTCTTTCAATTGTTGTTACGTTTGACATTATCTGTCTTGTCAGTCTCTTCTGTCCTACACCCGATATTACCACAGCATACTTCACCAGTGTCTATTTCAAAATCATCTGAGACTATTAAAAATTTATTTTCGAGGGCTTCATTCAACAAACTTGATGCACTATCGTTCTCTTCGTTATTATTCCGTAATTTTATGTGCAACATATTCAAAATTTTGATACTTCGGCACATGACCAACAACTACAAAACAAAAAGAAAAGAATACCTAATAATACGTTTTACTAATAATTATGTCTGACAAAAATCACTGTCTTATAATAATAGGTGAATATTCAAAATTAATTTTCTTCAACGTTTACAACGATTATATGCAACAAATCTTTAATGTAGTTGATTTTATTCTGATATCATATTAACATAGTAAAATGTGTATTTCCTTCTCTTATCAAAGACTGAAGACAAGGAAAAATGTGTAACTTCTTTGTCATATTTTACAACGTTTTTTAATGAAACTATGGAACTTCGATACGAAATAAAGATTGTATAACTTACCTGAAGTGTCATATTAAAAGAATCACCGGATTTTGCTGATAATCTAATAAAATCTCAGGGGAGAGATTATACTCGTAAATACAAAATTTGGAATTGATAGCTGTGGCCGTTTGACAGCATCGTGGTCACGCCCACACTCACAGATACACCCAGAGAGAAAGGAAGAGATAGAGAGAGAGAGAAATGTTTTATATATCACCTCTTTTCGGTATCAGAAGACTTCAAAACGTGGATATCTGTAAAAATCTCGCAGTCGAAAATTTTCATCATCATAATATTTCCTTATACTATACGTATAAGAAAGTAAAAGCTGACTATTCTCATGTTTTAAGTAGTACTTTCTTATATGTAGTATAAGGAAGTATTGTGGTGATGAAAATTTCGACCTCGAGATTTTTACAGATGTCCACATTTTGAAATCCCCTGATACCGAAAAAGTGGTTCTTAAAAAATTTCTCTCTCTCTCTCTGTTCCACTTGATATTTCCTTATACTATACGTATAAGAAAGTAAAAGCTGACTATTCTCATGTTTTAAGTAGTACTTTCTTATATGGAGTATAAGGAAGTATTGTGGTGATGAAAATTTCGACCTCGAGATTTTTACTGATGTCCACATTTTGAAATCCCCTGATACCGAAAAAGTGGTTCTTAAAAAATTTCTCTCTCTCTCTCTCTGTTCCACGATTGCGGTCAAACCGTTATAGCTATCAATTCCAAATTTTGTATTTACCATTATAATCTCCCTCTTGAGATTTGATTAGATTTCCAGTAAAACCAGCAGACCTTATAAGACCACTTATTTCAAGCATTATGTTGACATTTTCGCTGTCCCTAGAGCCAGCCTTATACGCTACCTTCAATTGTCTCTTATCTTCATCCCCTAAATGATACACATTCTTATTTGATAACATGCCCAAGAACTCGTCCTCCGTCATACTCATTGGGACATCATAGCCGCCATAACAATAGTCACGTTTCTGCTGGTCTTAAGTATCCCTGCAAAAATAGTTCCATGATGCCTCTCCTGGAGCCTGCCTTCTAACGTCGCAACTCTTTCAGCCAGATACAGGAAAAGAGGACGATGCGAAGAAAGGGTGGAAAGAAGCAGTGGAGGAAGGTCTAAAGAGAAATCAGTTGTTAAGTGGAGGCACTCGCCAAAGGCAGAAAAACGTGGAAAGGAATAACACAACTCCAAATCTAAATAGTCTGTCTATGCTACACATATATAATATCCTTTTCCAAATTCACATGCCAGAAGATATTTCGTCTGGTATTTTCAATAATTACTGTAACTAACCTTGTGTATGTTGTGCCAATTAAGTGCTAAGTGGATTTGTTACATTACCCCATCGTCATTAGACGTTGAGCAGTTTCCAATGTGTAACAGGAAGGGGAAAATACCGATCTCCTATGTATGGATCACAAATTTGCAAATATTTGAAGTTTCTAAATACAGCATCAAAATGATGTGCAAATATATGTATTCATTTTATTAGAAGTGTAGGTAGAAATAAGTATCTATCTTTTATGGCTTTATATCCTGAGCATGTTTCACCAAGTGGCCTTCATACAGATGCTTCTTATTCTTCAGCGAAATTGATATAAATATAAAGGACTAAACATAAATAAATACAAGAGTAAAGAATATATAAAACACAATAATTATAAAAAAAACAATTTAAATGTACAAAGCTCAGGTATGCCTGTCAATTTAAAATTTTCCAAATGAATGATAGCATTTAGCTATCAATAACTTTTGTATCCTTCCTTTAAATATTGATTAGGATGTGGTTTTGATATTTTAGGAACTTTATTGATAGAGTTATTACAAAATATTCTGGGCTTTTCTTATAAAAAGATAATCTATATCTGGGCACCTCTAACGCATCACCTCGCCTCGTTTAGTATTCATGGCGACCGCCAACTTTTCCAAATTGATGTAAATTTTGCTTGACGTAGGTTAATAGATGGTAGATAAGAATACGCAGAAACTGTCATATGTTTTATTTAGCGCAGTAACTTCCACATGATGTTCAGTACTTACACCCACCATGTTCCCTATTGTTCCTTTTTGCATTCCAGGACTCTCTCGCTCTCACTTGACAGAGACCATAATGATATAGCAAGAAACTAAACTCGTATACTGTCTGCCTCAATCCTATTATGGTGTACATGTCATGGAAGTTAACTTAACAGTTGCTAAATAATCTCAATATGTGTTATCATTATATTTCGGGTTATTATCTGACACCCTCTCTAATCAAAACGTAATAGTTTTTATATATAAGTGTAATTTAAGCGTAATTTATATTAATTGTTATTCAATTGATGCTCAACTATTCTAAAAACTAAAATACAAAGTAACAAAATATTCTTGGAGAGTAAGCGCTCTCGCACTATTAAATCTCTCAAGTATACGTACACGAAAAATGTTTGGTACGTAAATCGACTATGTGCAGGTAATCTAAGTTAGCAAGGCATTGTGAACAACACGTTCGTACACTGATGAGACCAATGTAAGGTCGAAACAGCTGTCTGTGCGTTGTTGTTCGCTATGCCAGCTTGGTGTAGATGTGCATTCATACATTTATTCATATACAATATTTTTCGTGTAGTGACTAAAAATTAAACGTAATATGAAACACTTAATTATACACATATATATGTACTCTATAGTTGATTAGTTAAAACAGGATATTTTTAACAATCAAAACTTTAAGCATTTTTAGTAGAAATTTATTTAAAATAATATTATTGAGTATCTTAATTATAAATTTAAACACAAACTTTATTACAAATTTGCTTTTTAAAAATATGGTTTTTATTGAAGACCACATAATAATACATGACGATATACTAAATTTGAAGATTTTAAACAAAAATTTAAATGAGAATATTTATCAAAAAAATAACAATAACCACATAGACGAGTTGAGATATTGTTTCCCTTTGCAATCATTTAAGTAATCTTGATATGGTAACGAGTTACAGTAACAGTAATTAAATAACCTTATTTAATTACTGTTTGATACGTGAATTTATTAAAAACAGCGTCGGTACTTCGCAGTATTAAACGCGTCGATTGGTTTACACCATACCGGGAATTTTTTGAATTATTTTTTGTGTATTGGTCTCTACTGGGCGTCCAGAACGTTCGGCGTCATTCGCGCTTTTGCAACAACAACAACATTTAGTAAGCCACTTCAAAATCATTGATTCTGATGGTGCAGAGTGGCCATAATATTTATGAAGGTTCGTGCGATGGCTTCCTTCCGCAAAAGATAATGGATAATGAGCACAATAAATTCCCTTTTTGCCATTTACTAATATGACTAGGTTGTCTGTTTTCAATGGCTGTCAAATTTAACTAAATGACAAAGCTTCTTCCAACTCTGACAGTAGTCTAATGACATATGATATTTGACGGGAGCAGTGTTGCTTCTTAATTTTCAATTCGGGCAATTTAATAGGCCTTAATTCGCAATTGTTGGATGGAACCAGAGGAACATCATCTCCTTTATTCTATACAAATCCGTAAATTTTGTTTTTGTCATACTGAGACTTAACCCTTGACATACAAGTCAGTAAATCTATGATTAACATGTTGTTATGATGCGGTATGTTCTTCTCAGTAATCTACACAATCGATTTGTTTTTTTCTCCATGTTACTATTGGCATATTTTCAAATTTGCTGCTATCATACGAATAATTATCGTAAAAAATTACCGAATTTTTTAATGTATTTGGAAGCAATTTATTCAAGAACTAATTTTCATCAGCAGTACTGGTCTTACAAATGAATTTATATTGAACATTAACGACAATACCTTTCTCATCTCCAACATGAAGTTATGCAAATTAAGACTCAAGACCCCTTGGTGATTTTAAACTAGTGCTGAGCTCTTTCATGACACCTCGCCAACCTATTTGAACAGTAGTGTTATTTCATTTTTTATTTACTGCGAGACTTGCATTCACCAATGATTCATCTCTATAAATTATACTTCTACCCGAAAGTAGGACGATTACAATAAAACATGTGAGCAAAAGATTAGTTACGTATAGAATATAAAAGTATAAATAATTATGAGACCAACCCTCCTAATTATTTCTTCTTTATATTTTCTGATGTCTCGCAAGTATCTATTTAACTATATCATCTCTTTTATAATTCTCTCTTTTTGATAATTAAACTCCATATCATTTAACAATATGAGTATGATAGATGCTCGTGTGAAGATGGACAGGTCATATTCATTATTAACAGTAGCAAGAATGGTATTTAACGTAAGAGGTGTATTTAGTATAAAAAATCCATCATGAACTTTACGTCGAATAAATGCTGGGGTAAACTCATCACATTATATGAAGTCTATCATTTTCTTCGAAATATTTTCTTTTCTTTGGACTTGGTAGTTGAAAAACTTAAAGTTTACTTGTTTCTTGAGCAGCATAGATGTACCAAAGTAATTATATTCATTTATAGTTATCTACTTTTATTTCCGACAAAAATTTGCTCCTCTATGAGATTTTCTGTTTGCAAGCTCTATAAAGACTACAATAAAATATGTGTATATGTTATTATATGAAAACAACTTTTAAATGATAATTCATTATCTAAGAAGAACGATTTTTGCGGAATATAATAGTATAAGATGCATAAAACTTCTCAAACCTTATTCCAGTCACGAGATTTATTAATCACTATCGAAGAGTAGCAGATTAGTGTTTAATAAAACGAGAGGCAAACGAGTTTATACTATATTTTTTCTACGATACAAAATAATGAAATTAATAAAAAAAATACTTGATAGTTGTCGCATCATGTCGGGTTCTTTTCACTGAATGACGACAAGTGTCAACCAACTTGGTTAATTGAGGAGCTGACATTCAATATGCGTTTTGTCCAAATTACATAATTTCTGTAAAACGCAAAAAACTATAGTCTAAAAACGATACAACTTATAGTAAAATTCAACATGTCATTAAATATGAAAAAATGTGAGTTTTCATCCTATCTTTTTTTTCAAAAATTCCTCTTTCTAAATAATTGCAAAAAACTAAAAATTGGATAGTTTAATGCTTTTTGATTGTCCAATGTGGACAAAACTCACTTTGTTTGTAAAATAAAGGACTTAAAACTGTTTGTTAGGAAACATGCAATTTTTGTAAGGTAGGTAAACTTTATTCATTGTTAAAGAAAACAATCTGAAAAATGAAGCTAATACTTCACAACCTAACCCCACCATCATCTTCCTGGCATTGACACAGCTCTTCCTGATCATGATCAGAATCATCTCCATCCTCACCCTCTTCGTCATGATTTTGAACATTTTCAGGTAAAATTGGATTCAGCCATGCCAATTCTGGGTCATTCCTCCAATTTTCAGTAGCCAGTTCAACGAGCAACTTTGTTAGACTCTTTACTTTCTTTGTCTTGATTTCTCGATAAAGTGGTAGTTCTGGCAGCACAATATTCTCAATCTTCTTGTTCTTTTTCAACAATGTTTCATACTTTTTTGATTCATCATTATTTCTGTAGTACTGCTCAGTTTTCACGCTCACACCTCTATTTTTGGTTCTTGTGATAAAAATTCTTTTTGCTTCGCTGATCCCATCAACTTTCTTCAAAACTGTTAAAGCTTCTTTGAAATTGTAAACACAAGTCCACTCCATCCCTAATTTTCGTACTTCCCCAACTTGAGAATAAAGTTCCCAGTACTTTTCCGGCGATTTTATTGTACTTTGTGCTCTTATCAATTTCTCCGCTCTTCCAAATGCACGGTCGGCAGGAAGGTACGAATGCCCACGAACTGGAAAACACATCCTTATGCACTGTAATGTTGGTGGGGCACGTCTATGGAGCCAAATCATCAACATGTGTATTATATGGCTATTCTTATTTTGGCCACCACATCCATCTGAGTATAGTCTTAGTTCCCTCACGTGGTCCGGGATTTCCAATTTCAAAAGAAAATCATAAAGCGCAGATCCTACTTCGATCGATCCCCGACCAGCTTGCGTCTCTAGCCAGGAATAGAATATGGGTGTCTTGCTGGAAATGTCGGTTATGCAGAATGAATATAAAGAAACTTGCTGTGCATAAAAAGCATCTCCTATCGGAACTTTCGGTAGCACCTGCACTTGCTGCAAGTCAAAGCAAAAAGAAAGAGAGTCATCCGAATCTTCTTTCATCATGGTATAAAACTGTTTCGCCCTCAATTTGTGTACTCTCAAGTTGGTTATTATCTTTGTTTTTTCTTGCGGATTTTGACTTAATTCTACTTGTCTGCGATGACGTACACAAAATCCACAAACATCGGTGGCGGGAGAACCAAATCCAATGTTGAAGTGACCATTGAAGATGCGACTAAAAAATTTGTAGTTCACTTTATAGCTTAGGTCTACGGAATCGTTATAAGCTTTTGCGAGTTTGGTGATATTAAGCTCAGAAGGTAAGTAAATTCTGCGGGATTTGGCTCGTCCATAGTGGCTTTCTGTGCCCTTCAAGCTCTTGATGAATTCCATAACTTTAAGCTTTTTGGTGATATTTTTTCTTGAGCGGCGATCACCACCACGATTCTCCACTATTCCGTCACCACTTTTCATTTTCTTGGCAACTGTCTGAACTCGCCTTTGGCTGACGCCAAGAACAGAAAGAAACATTTTCTGGCAAACATCTTTCTTCCCAGATCTGGTCCACAATTTGTACTTCACACTCATGCTATGGTGCTTCGGATTTCGAGGCCTCCTACTCCTTTTCCTTTTTGGCGATTTCACGTGAAGACAGTGAGAAATCTTGGTGTCTTGTTTAACTTTATCTGGGTGCTCATAAAATTTTGCGCGGCTCAAGCGTAATTCCCGCAGTGTAATACTGTTACAAGATTCATGATGGCAAGGATATGTTAAACTATCTAAATTGGGATCACTGTCAGAATACCTAAAAGTATGCACCAAAATCAAACCAAACCTAACCACAAAATATTATAAAATTACCTTATCTGCTTTTTTCGCTCTCTGGTTGTCACATTTTTGGCTCGCGTACGACTTCCTCGATCGGTATCGCCCACAATGTGCTCACTTTCCATATTTTTTATCAATTATCAAGCAAGCACGTTGGCACAACGACGACCGACACATCAGAACAATATAAACAAACATTCAAAGTGCAACAAGTCCGCAGTGCGAGGACAAAACGCAATTTGACAGTACCGTTGTTATGGACAAAATGCACTTCGAATGTCCAAGCAACATTCACCATGGATTTTGAACTGGACAAAATGTACTTGGAAGGTCCAGGATGCTGCGAAAAGATGCGCTGTATTTCAAAGACTAGAACGCCATCTCTAACTCAAAACTTGAAATTTTGGACAAAACGCACATTGAATGTCAGCTCCTCAATTTGCAAATGGATTTTACAAAGTAAAAAACTGACTTTAGCCAGTGATTAACAAGCCCGTTGCTAAGTTCACCCCATGACTAAAGCACATGAAGTCACAGTCCGTCAAGGTGTATTTAAACGATCACTATTTGCGTTTCGGAAACACATAATGTGTCTGTAATTCATCTACGCTGCCGCCATTTGCATTTGAGCAATTTTTAATGTTTTGCAATTTCCACCGCTTCGAGAATAAATGTCAAATTTGAAATTAGAATACAATAAGCGCAATTTAAAGGATTTTCTGGCAGTGACTTTGAAAATTATCTACATATACCAATCAACTTTAACATAACATGAATTAAAATTGCAGGTTATTTACTATTTCTTCAAATTGGTAATGATATAATTGCATGATGATATGGTTTTAAATAAAGTAAAGTGTATTTTGTAAATTAAATACTTAGGCACGACACTGGCAGTAACAGATATGCCATTTTAGGGCATGGAAGTAGAAAATATTATACTAAAATACTAGACAAAATAAGAGACATGTTTTGTTCAAAAATGTTAGGAATTTATTTTTTGATCTTGGTTAAACTGATTTTTAACTAGTACGTTTTATACATTTTCCCACTCAACTCTGTTTAACTATTTTTATTGTCAATTAGACTAAATAAATATGTGCCCCTTTTATTATTTGTATAATTTCTAATGCACATAGTTACATTAAAATGTTTTTTATAACGGTTGTGTCCAATATAATTAGGCATAGGGAATCAATCTATACGTATGTACGATGTGTACGTATGTATGTGTACGGCAACCCGGTACCTACTGTCCGTCCCAGTACCGGCGACTTATACATCGTACATATATACGTATACGTATACGTATACGTTAATTTCCTATACGTAATGATATTTGACACATGCGGTATATGGTTTGGTTTCGTATTATATTTGCTATCAATTTCAAAATTAGCGTGCGATAAAGTAAGATTTTATCCAACCAAAACGGGTTTCGTAAAGTGCACTGTATAGCACTGAAATAGAAAACAAAGTATAAGCACGACAGCGAAAATTGATAATTCATAGTAACGATTACCATATATTTTGCATAATAGAATTTGCTACAACGCCAGCGTACATAAACGTGGAGTTACTAAGACGTTACCGAAGATAATGAGAGATGCAATCTCGCTATTAAACTTGTACTGCATAATAGGATTGAGGCAGACTATATATAGTAGTATTTCTTTATTACTGATTGTGTCCATTATTTCAAGGCAAAACACAGATTCTAGCCTCTTATATAGGTTTTTAATATACGGCTCTCCCAACTTCATCTCCAATCGATAATAACATCCAGAAATGTTTTTTTTTCATGTAATATCAGTTTCACTTTCTGTAATTAAGTAAATATAGCTCTTTTCTATATTTGATACATTCAAGTAAACAAATGTTTTTCATGAGTTTAAATACACGTCATTTTTACTAAAATCCAACTGGAATTTCTGCAATTCTTTGTTCTCTAATGCATAGATACATTGGTACATTGAAAATAAATACTATGTGACGGTTCAATATATGTTCTGGATATATACTCAACATTAATGTAAAAATTGTTTTATTTGAAGGTATCTCACTTGATTCCGAATAAATTTGAAGGCAGTTTAAAATATATTTTTGAAATATATAAATAACCTAAACACATTTTAAATTGACGTAAAACAAAACACTTGGTTCACAAGTCTTTTTTGGTAGTTCTGCCGCTAGAAATATGAAGCAAGTATGTTTGTAATTAAATTATATGAAATGTATGTGTTGCCTGTTTCTAGAATTTTTAAATAATCAACTTATATATTTTTGATTGTGTTATGTAATAATTTACTATTTATGTGGTAAATGTAATTTGTATTTGTTGAATTCTGTCAGTTGGGATAAGTGCGTTATAGTTTTTTAATAGTGGCACTTCAATGGATAATATTTCAAAATCAGATGCCTAAAAACTTCCAAAAAAAATTTGGCATGCTGCTTGCTATATTCTCTTAGCGCATATAATTTTTTCCCAAATCGGATGTATGTTTTGTTTTTGGCCATATTTTTTTAAAAACATGGTCGCTATATCACACTTGCCCCGTACTATGGGGCAAGTGTACATAACTCTCTACGCTTGCATATGTCAAACATATACCGCATGTGTCAAATATCATTAGGTATAGGGATTCAATGTTTACGTGCGATTTATACGTATACAAGTAACACGTGGCAACGTGGCACCCCTACTCTCCGTCACCAATCCCGGCAATAATCGACATCACAACGAGTTTCTCCGATCTTCCCACTTCTTCCCACCAGATTTTACATTCAATGTTTAGCTGCGAACACGTTGCGATCTAGTCTGCAATAAAAGCCGTCTTATTACTGGAACGGGAAACATCAAATGGCCGCGGCGATCTCCTGATCTAGTAGTTTATTATTATTTTCAGAATCCTTTTTTATTTACCTTATTAGGGCTATTTTTTAATTTTATTAGAATTACGCTTTTGTTTGTGTCATGCAGCGTGAACGCAGTTAATAATTCTCTGCATTTACTGAAAGGAAAAAGAAAAACAAATCCTTGCAACTCGTAAATATTATTTCTGAACGCATTACAAACACCCGAGTCAGTGGTCCAATAGTTACTGTTAACTTGTATTTTCGAACATGTATCGGTCGCGCTGGCATTGGAGAGGAAAGTAGGGGTGCCACGTTGTCACGTATTGCATGAATTGATCGCCTATGGCTAATGAAAATTAACACATGCTGTAGTATTAGCACTGGGTAAATATTAAAGAACAGATTTTTTTTCTTGGGATAGTATTTTCTCCATATCTTAAAGAAATAATTTGTTTTATTTTAAACGTTTCAAGCATACTTACACCACAATCAAGGTTTGAGTATAAAAAATATTGATTCTTATTTATTAGGAAGTTTGCGCCATGGGCATTTTTATTAAGTGCATTATAAAAATAAACGTTATGTTCCTCCAATAGAGTTCGTAGAATTTCAAAATAGTCTAGGAAACACTCTTGTAAGGTACGGATTAAGCTTATATCGTAAGGGAAAATGCCTTGACGCAAACTCACTATTATACACATGAAAAAAAATAATAAGCAACTATTTTAAATTAAAACTAGAAAATGTCATACTGAATGAAATAAGACCTCTTCGATCAATGATTAGTTCCGGAAGAAGTTTAATTATATTGTCTGCATCTACTGCATCTATGTCATCCACTTAAGGTGAGATAAACTTGTCACCTTTCAGTCTTAAAAACTTTATTATCCAGTCATCTCCCTCTCGGCCCGTGATTTTGCCAATGAAATGCTTCTTTGTTGTTTTTTTGTTCTGTACTCAACCAACGCCCATTTACTGACTTCTGGAACCTGTTCAACATCACTAATTTCTGGAGACGAATTTTTTAAGTTTTCTAGAAGCTCATTGTCACTGTCAGAATCGCGAACTGCAAAACTACTGACCCCTCATCTTCAGAAGAACTATTTTCCTGTTGTCTTCTTTTCTTTGAGGATGCAACAATATCGGTCTTCAAGCAAAGAATATCTCGACTTATGATCTCAGCACCTGCCGCTACTCTCTTCTTTGGATCCTTCTCACAAGGTTTCTTTTGTTTAACCGTGCTAAGTAGAAGAGACTCAAATGATACCACATCATTGGTAGAAGTAGATGCAGAAATAGAAGCGTCGCCCTCTTTTTTGTTGGCAAGAGCTATTTCATCCGTTAAATGCTGAGGTGAAGTTGAAGATAAATTTTGATTTTGGAGATCCCAACGTTTAAGAGCCTCTGGATAACACTTCTCTCGTGAAATAACATTCATGTTAAACAGTATAATACCACCCTTTCTAACACCATTTTGTATGATGCTGTTTTCAAGCGATAGCCAAGTTTCGCCTAAATACTGTGCAAACAATTTCTTCGGGAGTTTTTGCCCTACATAATGTCTTTGCCACCTCACCAACTTTGACTTCAATGTTTCAAAAACTGATAAATCGAGGGATTGAAGTATGTGACTGCTATGAGATGGCAACTTTAAGATTGTCACCCTTTCATCCAATGCAGTTTCTATAGCCTGAGGACCCAAGTGTGTACTACGGCTGTTATAAATAACTAGCACTGGCCTTTCGTTTCCAAAAAGAGGGATCAATGCTGTTTTAAAAAAATTGAGGAAAATTTGTGACTCCATCCACCCCTTTTTACTCGCGGTGTAGACAGTACTTGGAAATCTTGTTCCTGGGTGTGCCATCCACTAGTCGCAGATGTTGGTCCCTTAAAAGATGATTAGTGGAGGAGCTTTATCGCCTGCTGTACTTACACACATTAAAACACAGGTGTTGTCTCAGCCAAGTGAACTTACTGTTCTTGAACAAGCAACTCCATTTAACCCTACCACTTTACATTTTCACGGATCAATTGAAAATGAACTTTCGTCAATATTCCACACTTGCTGTGGTTTGTCATTTAAATTTAATTCATTTAAAGCTGTCTCTAGCAAATCGAAATATTTATGCATCAGGAATGGATCTGTTGCTTTCTTCCTCGCAATTTCGACTGCTTGTGGAACCTTTAAGCTAAGTCTGTGCCGTTTTTTAAAATTTAAGAACCAATCGGGACCTGGTACATTATCTTTGAATGGAGTCTTGATATTATTTTGTTCGGCATATTTTGCCACCAGTTCTAAGGTCTCCTTGCAGCTCAACCCAAAACCCCATTTTTCTAGTGTTGTCAGTCCTAATACTAGCTTACGTTCTTCTAACTGCGAAAGCGCAGTTGTTCGACCTTTGGTCGAGTTTTTTAACCCACGTAAACCTTTTACACGGCTGTATAGGGTATTAAACGGTACTTTGAATGTTTTTGAAGCTCTATACATCGTCATTCTTTTGGCGCGGACTTCTCGCATCGCTTGCTGTAAACTGTCCATGTCATAGTTTTTATTTGGCGGTCTTTTGCGTTCATAATTGCGCACCATTCCACGTGAAACCCAAAAGGGCAAGTGTGATATCTGATCAGCATTGGGGGCAGTGTGATATAACACATTTACACTGCATTTGAATTTTCAAGGGCCAAGAGTGTTACATGACAAGATATATATCTAGCAAAATTAAAATCTATTATTATTCAGTGGAAATATGAACTTTACATCACTATAAAAATCACATACATACCTCAATTTTTACAGAATATATCGTCGCACGAAAAATGTTTTGCGACACTTAACCTCACAATTAAAATGACGGTTAGTTAAAAGTCAAAACAAATTTTTGTTTATATTTGACAGAGCGCAAACCTCAAGGTCGGGGAGCGTTCAGAATTGCATGAACCGCAGTACTGTGAGTTTACATTCCTATTATTGTCGTTTTCAATCACATTGGAGGTCGGTATTACACTTGCCCCGTTATCACATTTACCCCAACTGACCTTATTTTGATTTGTACGTTCGCTTTATCTAATTATGTTTAGAGTTCATTTACATCAACAATCACGAAATAACTTCAAAATATGCTTAAAGGAATACAACGCAGTGTTCAGAATGAACGAATTCGTGATCGAAATTAATCACACTGTAAAAGTTAGTTATGTTGAAAATTGAATCTTGTTGAATTATTTAATGCTCTACAAATATTTATAAACAATGGATAACGACACATTAAATTTCAACCCACTTAAGGGATGAAATAAGTACTTAAAGATGTCACGATCTCAACCATCATTACTTTCTGTGATATTTAGCAGATAAGTACTTCTATATTAATAAATAAATACTAATATTTAAAGAGCTAAAGGTAGTGTTATAAGGGAGAGGGGTTGATTGACGTTTTTTAGCCAGTTATCAGCGCATAGTTTTATTGCAAGTACATATTATAGAACCTATTTCTGACCTACACATAACAGAGACAAGAAACAGGCAAAAGAAATATAAGATATTATATAATCATCCGAATCTTCACTTGCGTCATCACAATACATTTTGCTTTCGTCTTTATACTCGTACTCTTTAAGTTCAAGTTCGTCTTTGTGTGTAAGCTCAAGCAACGAAATCATGTTCTGGTCTATCTTTTGATGACGCTTCTTTGACGATTGATATGAAATCAGAACAGGATCTGAGCTTAATAGGAGCCTTTAGAATAAGTCCTCATTAATTTTAATGGGTTTGATTTTCTATGTATGTCTGTCCCGGTACTTCCTTACGTTTTTATTTTTTGACTTTTGGGCTTCTTCAGACAATTCATCGATAGGCAATAGAACTTCCTTAGTAATTACAGCATCATGAAGAACAATTGTATGTACTATAGGTGGCATGAAGTACCAATTATACACGTATCCATGTATCCGGAAAGAGTCCCATTTTACTTCTAAAATCTTGCTGAATTTTCTTATTCTTTTATCATATGCGGCCCTCTTCTCTTTTGTTACCTAAAAACAGTAACATTGTTAAATCATGTTAAACATTAAATTAAAAAGTTCTCATCCTCCAACTTTTTATTTCAAGCCTACACACATGTATGCATGTAGCACTGAAAGTCAAAAATGTAGACTTTCTTGATGAATTTGGCGTGGATATAAATCGTTCATTTTTCATATTTTGACAAATGCAGCATGTCATGCTAGAAGTTTCGGTCAGTGCAGTGCATACTTTTCCACACACCACGGTTACTTTTAAATCGAACTTAATTGCTCCAAAATTTGAGAGTAATGGTTGGTACAGCAACCATTACTTTCAAATTTGCTTTTCAATATCCGCTTGTTCTAGCCTTGATATTTTGTCTGTCTCGTAAACCCATTACAATTTGATTAGACGGCAATAAATTTTGGATGAAGACCGATGATTTTTGAACATTATTTCATTCTTACTTTCAGCAATTAGTCACAAGGGCGCTAAAGATGTGGTAAACGAGATTTCCTCAGCCTAAAGGCATATAGCATAAAAGCTATATTCTGCTCAAATACGTACGAGTGGACTTCATAACTTCTAATGAAAGACTAGATGCGAACGGCACTTATCGCACATTTATGTACATTAGGTTCTGTTCCTCACTTTTATGCAGGTAAAACCATAACTTTTTTAATTATCTACACTATATCTTTCATTCCATGCAAAATTCCCGAACTAGCAAGTACTAGCGTTAACCCGCATTAAAATTCATTTACACATAGCGGTTATAGTATTACAGGTAGCCGATGTCAACCGGAAATAAAAACAGCTTCCTAGAATATAATAATGCCATTTGAATTCTTAAAGTACGCACTTTCACCTGTAATAATTACTTTTATAATAAATCTTGTTCTGACGAAGATAATACAGTAATTCATAGTGAAAAGTTGTATGATGACGCATACTAACAAATACGGAAGTTACAGCATTATTAAAAATTTTAAATTTTTTTAATTACGATCACGTTTTTGTCGGTTTTGACCACTATGCAGCGGTTCAATACTCAGAATATCGGTAGCACACAATGAAAAATAATATTTAAAAGCGTATATAAATACATGAAACAAACATTGTGCCTGATACATCTACAATATTACTAGTATGTATATTTCTCGGAACTGAAACACGAACACATGGAGTCAATACAAAGTATTTAATCACAACGTTGAATTCACGTTGAAGTTCGAAAATAATAATTCATTAAATTTTTAGATATTTTTATTATGATATATAAGTACCTATAAATTGTCAATATTGCTATGTTATTTATATTAGACAATGTTGATGGAAACGTAAGAATTATGTGCAATATAATATATAAAACAAATATGACAGGATCTGCAAAAGAGTATTGGTTTTTTGGCATCAGAAATTTTGTTTTTTCGTAGATCTTGGCATTGTCCAGAAATCTGGATTTCATGGAGAATAAATCAAGAAGTCGATCAAGGTCATCTTTATATTCAGTTATTAACACTTCTCTGTCAGAGCAGCATTGAATTATAATCTGTCTTTTTATCGTTACCCGTTCCAGCAATTTTTAATGTGGTATTCCATTATATTCCCATTATTATATTGAATAGTAGATAACCTAAGGAGTCGGTTTGTATAATACCTATAGCTGTTGGTATTGTTTTCGTGAGTTGTAGATTAATCGATATGTAAGTGATTGAATTATTTGACCAGTTCTATTAAGCTGTTGAGTACTTTTTTTTGTCTTTTTATGTTAACTATGTCACTCAACCTCCCTCTGTTGAATGACTTTTTTTTTGTGAAATTGCCAAAGCAATTAATGCATATTTATAGTCTCAATTTTCGTCATTATAAACAACTGCATAACTGAGTTCAGTAAGGTTAAGCCGCTGTAATTTTTAAGAGTTTTTTACCGCCGTTTTTGAATATTCTTACGATGATACTTTTTCTTCAATCATTCAGTATGTTTTTAGATGTTAAGATCTTCTTAGAGTTTTGTGAATTTATCCATCAGGCGATCACCACTGTGTTTTAAGAGTTTGTTTAGTATCGTCCAAACCAGGTGATTCCCTCTTTTTAATACGTAGTTGGGGCATTTCTTTTTGATTGTTCCTCTTCTTCGCCATGGAATATAGTAGTCGTATAATTTGTTAAAATATCTCTTCATGAATCTTTCTCTATTTCGTCTATCTAGTTTGTCTTGTCTCCATCTTCTTAACGTTTCCCAAACTCTTTTCCGTGCTTCGTAAAAATAATTTTTGATTTCAGAGATAAACCTTTTCCAGTATTCTCTTTTGATATGACTTAGTTTCGTAAAAGTCCTATATCTTATTTTCATATGTATGCTTCTCTGTTATAGTGTTTGGTTTCTTCGATAACTGATATATGCTTTTCGCTTTTCTTCAGACCTTAAGTTCTGGGGTATAAAATTTGTTCGACTCCTGCTCGCTTCCTCTCTTCTTCTTGGAAGAGCAATATTTGGAAAAGGAAGGATTAGTATTTTCCACAAAAATCGTAATTATTTGAAGACATAATTTGTGATAGTCTGATTATGTAGTAGTAGTGTCTGGAGTAGCAAATTTTAACTTTGTGTTAAAATAAACCGCCCTAAGTTTCCAAAATTATCCATTTTGTCGAAAAATGTTACCCTCTATATTGCAGTTGTAAGAGATATATTTTCTTTTTTCTGCGAGGTGTTTCGTTATGTGGGTGCTCCTATTCCCGAAAATATGAAGCCTATTAGACTGAGTAAATTTCTGATACTGTTTCTATCCTGTTAAAGAAATCTAAACTCCTAAAAAATTGTACCGAAGATCCTGGACTTTTCATTTCTGCCCACCGTACTCAATCTCAGCAGAATTTATTCAATGCAGTTAAAGCTGAACTTGCTGAATGTAAATCTAAAGGAGAGGAGTACCTTAGAATTAAATATATTAATGGAGTACCAAGGGTTGTTATTCCGGAAAACGAACTCAACCCAACAGAATCTGTTGTTTGGAGCTGTATTACCAAAATATTCGCGACTTACGTACAAAAACACATACTTTTCTAAATGCCAGTCTTGCTTCTCCCTTTGAAATAATACTACTTACCGAAACATGGCTCACCGACTCCTTGTTCAGCAGCGAGCTCTTTCCAGCTCATTATGATTTCTTCAGATGTGATCGTGATCCAATAATTACCGGCAGATTGTTGGGAGGCGGCGTGCTGGCTGCTGTTGGGAATTCCCTTACTTATGTGTCTCTTGACGCCACTATGTTTAAACAACTCATACCACTGGTGGACGTATTGGTTTTGAGAATTACTCAGGGCCTGAAGCAACTTAATGTTGGCCTTGTTTATATACCTCCGCATCTTAACTTACATTTATTTGAAGAATTTTTGAATTACTTGAGATATTTATCTTGGATAGATCTGTTTTACTGATAGGCGACTTTAACCTGCCAAATATTGCGGATTCTACAAATGCTGATGCCAAATTGAATTCATTCCTGCTATTTCAAACATCCACAAATCTTATTCAATTTAATTACGTCATAAATCCTCACGGTTGAATGCCTAAGTCAGTTGGAAATTCTAATTCTTTAAAATACCCGCTATAGTTCACTGTTGATATAAAGAATGAGTTGTCAGTTAAAAGGTATTATCATGTAAAGTGGAAGAAACCGGTGACATGTATTTTAGACGCGAATTTGAGAGACTACGCAAAATAGTTAAGGCCAAGATCTCTGAAGCTTATATGTGTTACAATAACAATATACAGCACAAGTTATATACTGATCCACGTTCCTTTTGGGACTATGTTAGATCAAAAATATGTTCTAGTGGAATTACAAGTAGACTTAACGATTCCGTTCAAGAATAAAACACACCATCTGCCATTGTTGATGCCTTCGCATTGGCTTTCTCTGATGCTTTCGTGCATGGTGGGGTAATTGATGACCTACCTGATTCGCTGTCTAATTACCCGTTGGTGCATGTCTCAGATATCATCCTTGAAGAAGTCATTCGGCATTCTAAACGGCTTAAAATAAGTCTAGGTCAGGAAGTAACAACCTTCCTTATTTTTTGGTGAGGGGCTGTGCTACAATTTTTGCTAAACCTTTGTGTGTGATTTTCAACTTGGCTCTACGCATATGCGTTTTTTCAGATGATTGGAAGATTGCGAGGATCTGTCCAGTTTTTAAAAAAGGTGACGCTAACAACCCCAACAACTACCGCCCTATTGCCATTATTCCTGCTTTTGCCAAGATATTTGAATCAATAGTTAATGAGCGAGTCACCCTTCTCACTAAATCGTGTATGTCTTTCAACCAGCATGGATTTACATCAAGAAGATCCACAATCACCAATTTATCCACTTTATCCCAAGAAATAGCAGAGACGCTGGACAGGGGTGGACAATTGGACGTAACATACAAGGACTTCTCCAGAGCCTTTGACAGTATTGACCACTCAATACAGCTCCGCAAACTGAGCTATTTGAGTTTCGATAACGCACTAGCCGGTTTTTTTAAATCCTACCTGACAAACCGCCAGAATTACGTATATTACAATGGCTTCAGATCCCTTCAATATGGGTCATCATCTGGTGTACCACAGGGTTCGAATCTTGGTCCTCTTTTATTTAATCTATTTATTAACGATCTTATTAACACGATTCAATGTCCTGTTTTGTCTGGGTGTTCTTTTTGATTCGGCACTAACGTTTGCTGAGCATATATCATCCGTTACCGTTTCTGCGCATAAAATACTTGGCTTCATTATTCGTACCTGTAATTGTTTCACTAACTTACAAACGATATATTCACTTTTTATGCCCTCGTTAACGCAATTGAACGGGTGCAAAGAAGATTCCTGAAATACCTATCATTCAAACTAGATGGCTTCTATCCGATTCAGAATACCGACTACGGCATATTGCTGTTGAGGCATAATTTTAGAGCACTATCTGAAAGAAGAACTGACATCAGTGACTCCTTCATGAATAATCTATTGTTCAGTGTATTGGATGCTCAGGAGTTGCTTTCTAGAGTGAACATCCTGGTCCCACGTCTTCAGTCGAGTGCAAGCAAGTCAGTTATGGTTCCGACGCCCAGGACGAATATCCTATACAAAGCACCCTTATACCACGCTGCTATAAATTTCAATAATTGACATGTGTAATTTTTGTAATTTTTGCAATTTTAGTGTCAATTTTCCAATTTATTTAATATGCTTGTTGTTTTTGTAATACATCATTTCATAATTATTTCTTAATCTACATTGTATATCGAACAATCTTGTAGTTGTATTGCCCCACTTGAACTTTTCTGTTGGTTAATTAATAAAAGTTATTATTATAAGTTATTATTATTATTAAAAGGCTTTAACTAATAAATTTAAAAACAGCCGTTATAACCTAGAAAAAGAGGTATTTAACAGTGAAATATAACACTTAAAATGTAGAAAACGAATAGTAAAGTTATTTTAATTGGATTTTTGTGGACGAAGATTTATTGAAAAATATTAATTCAAATAACACGTAAAATCCATGGTTTTCAGCACAAGTATTCATAAATACCTCCGCACCTCATTCTGTACAGTTATTTTCGGTAATGCAAAGTAATTTATCACGACATAAAAAACTGTAGGTCATCATTTAAAGAAAATAAGTATGACCCAAAGAAAATCAATTTGTACGAACAGAGACGGTTTTATGAAACAAAACGTAGCAAGAAAAATGAATTAATCATACTGCTCTTATTATCTAATTAGGTCTAGCGCAAAAGAAATGCCTGGCTTCAAAAAATAAATAGCGTCTGCTGCCACATAATAGAGCTTTCACTTTTCATCCGGGATATTAGGCTATGATTAAATTGTAATTTTAGCGCAAAAAACTGTTGGATAATACGGTAAAAGTAACAGTAATACATTACGTTGCAAGTCTTCTCATTTTTTAAAAGGCGTACTGGTTGCGTTTATGAATTGGTATGTTATATCATTGTATATTAGAAATACTTGTGAAATAAAGATAATTTAATATTTATACAATTTGGTGAAGGATATAGATAAATTTAATATTTCCACTTTTGTGCAGTTTTAAAAAATAAAATAATTTTTGAAATTTTCCAAATTACATATTGGTGTGAACTCAATTAGGTTAATTAAAAGCATAATGAGCGTCCAAATATGTATTTTGAAAGTCTTAATTTAATTTAGAAAATTAATCTGATTTATATAATTTTATTCATGTATTATATTTTACATATACATATATATATATATATATATATTTACTATTTAAAAGAAACCCATTGAGAATTTCTTCGTTTTAAACAACTTTTCTTGGTGTAGCGGCCTCAATTAAAAATTACGAAATTGGATTAAAACAACAAAATTTCTTTAACGTTTCGACTTTTATTAAGTCTTTTTCAAAAATATTAAAAAGTTTACATAGATATACATATAATGTCAAAACCACAACTGTAAAAAATAGAGACAAAACAATGAAACTACAGAAAACATTAATTTAATTAATATATTTTTATTATTATAACAATGAGAAAAAACGGTGGACTTACCAAAGTCATTTCGAAATAAATATCCATTTGAGAGGTATTTGATGTTTCCTCTCGTTTTTATTACTATTTCTTTTTTGTTTTCATTACATTTTAGTGTAGTTTCCTAAGTTAGTGGTGGAAACCAAACATTTTATTTTATAATTACTTTTCATAATTGAAATAACTTTAAAATTGTAACCGGTTTTGTAAAATTGTGTGTGTGTCTGGTGCTTGTATACATTAAAATATTGCTTTAAGTGTATGTCTATTTTTTCGCGTACAGCTTAAGTTTTTTTTATAATAATTCTTCTTTTATGAATATAAAAGTTGTTATTTTCAACTAACACGGAGAGGATATTTCTGCATGTACAGTATGTTTCAGAAATATATGATTATTGTATAAGAGGGTAATAAAATTTTGAAAGGCCATCGATCTCACTTCTATCATTAACTGCATTACTATTCTGTACTATGTGGATCATCTCAAGGACATTCCTTGCCTTTGTATTCGTCTGTTTTGTTAAGATTTTAGTATTTGCGAAATTGAAATTATGGTTGAGGTTTGTTTGGTGTTTTTTTAAAGCCGTGGAGTTTTTGGCATATTTATGTCCCTTAATTCTCTCTTCTAATAACTGTTTAGTCTGACCAATATAAATTTTGTTACATGTCTCACACGGGATGCTGTACACTACGTGTGACTGTTTTAGGGGTGGAGTAGGATCTTTAAGTTTAGTATATAAAAATTTCATGCTGCTATTGTTTTGGTGACCTATTTTGAAATTATATGGTTTTAATACTTGGCTGAGTTTTTCTGATAAATGCCTTATATATGGTATAGGAATATAAGTTGGT
Source organism: Amphimallon solstitiale (assembly GCA_963170755.1). Lineage (NCBI taxonomy): Eukaryota > Metazoa > Arthropoda > Insecta > Coleoptera > Scarabaeidae > Amphimallon > Amphimallon solstitiale. The sequence continues at coordinate 34,844,761 of OY720680.1, forward strand.
TCTGGAGTTTGTTTATTTATATTTTTTGTGATTCTTGTCTCTTTATTGTAAAATTTGTGTAGTGTTTGTTTGACAATTTTCTTTATGAAGTTGTCTGGGTAATTATTATTGTTTAATATTTCTTTAATTCTGTTTATTACAATTGGTCTATATTCTGGGCTGGTAAGGTAAATGGCTCTATCAGCTAAGGCTTTAACTACGTTTCTCTTTTGTGATAGAGGTTGTATGGAATTGTAGTTTAAGTATCTTCCAGATGCGGTGGGTTTCATGTACCATATAGTTTGAATTTTATTGTTCTGCTTGAGTAATGTCATATCTAAAAAATTTATGGAATTATTTTTTTCTATTTCAATAGTGAAACACAATTGTTTATGGAACAGATTGAATTGAGTTTGAAAATACTGTATCTTTTTTTCTGGGATCAAGGCTATGCAGTCGTCAACGTATCTTTTGTATAACGTCGGTTGGAAATCTAAGTTTTTTATTGTGTGTTCTTCAATGTGTTCTAACACAAGTTGGGCAATGACACTTGATATGGGTGCTCCCATAGCTAAGCCTTCAATTTGTTTGTAGAATTTAGTGTTATACTGAAAATATGTATTTGTTAAGGTTATTTCTATTGCTTCTAAAATTATATAAATAAATTATATATATATATATATATATATATATATATATATATATATATATATCAAAGAATAAAAAATTATCGCGGATACTTAAAATATCAGAAAAAGAAAAATATTTTTCTTTTTTTTCTTTTTCTGAAATATATAGGTATATATTTGTGTGTAATTTTGGAACACTAGGTATATGCTCTAATGTCATTTAATTTACAGCAATTTGTTGTGTAACGCATTATTCTTTATTTAATTATTTTAAGGAGTATTTTTATGCTTCTTAATTAGCTAATTAAAAATCAAGTAAAAAAAGACTACATTGGTATTCTTCTTTATCATATATATTCATAATTATTTGCAACATCTTTGTAAATGTATATTTGAACAAGTCAATTCATAACTGAACTAACAGACCTCTGTTTTAAGAGCTATGTCGTACTGCTATTATAAGAGAGAAATACACACTGCCAATGTGCGGGGTAATGCTTCTTGATGGTAGCGTAATTTGAATCAGTTATCTTGCTGCAAAGGGTGCGTATATTAAGACCAACTGACAGATCTGCTAAGGCGTAGTTTTCTTGTGAAGTAGTGTTTTGTAAAAAAATCATTTTATTTTATTTTTTTAGAACAATCTACCACGTTTGTTGACGTACAGTTTTTTCTTGTTTATTGTAATAATTCCAATTTTTTTTTATAGTTTCTCTCTATAAGTACAACAAAGACACATTTAGCCTCAAGAAATATAGTATTAAAGTTTATTTATTGAATATAAGAAGTAATAATGGATAAAGTAACTTCAAAAGACGTTGGGTTTGACTTATTTGTTTTATTTTATATATTCTAATATTCTATGTAATTATTATAATAACTGCATCTACTTACTGTATTAGATAATTTCAATTATTTTTCATTTAGTATTCCTACACTGTTGTTTATATATAAATATTCTAGCCCATTAATAAGTATTGTATCGGAGGATCTTATATGGGCATTGATTATTTAGAGGTTAGTATTATGTTAGTATGTTTTTTTTACATTTCAGTTAGAGGACGGATATTATAACATTCAGGTTACACATTTTATATTAAAATTATCTATATAAGTCTGTACACACATTAATTTGAAGGACTTTGTTAAAAGTAATCCAATAATTAAGAATTAAAATTAGAAAAAAAGTGGTAAAGTTTTAAATAATTCATCACTAGTAGCATATACGGGGACCATCCGAAATTTATTGTATAGCAGAAAAATGCTTGAAAATTAGTGTAAATTGATTAATTAGGATTAGGTATATTGTATGGATACGCAAGAGCTCGACAAAATGTATGAAGATAATATGTATTTATTTCTTTAAAACTCATAATTTTTAGGACAATTAATCTGATTACGATTTAATTATACAACATTTTATTAAATCTCAAAGACATTAATCCCCATTTAAATTACTATTTACGCGTAATCGTTTTGAACAAGCGATCCTTTAATAAATCGATTGATATGTAGAAGAGCTGTTGTGCAATCAATAAGTGTGTTATATGTTCTTTCAATCTTATTGACCAAGCGTGAAAATGTATGGATATGAATTAACATCAGGACAGGTAGTTAAGCGTTTTTCATGTAGCTTTAGCAAGTGACTGTGTGAATAAGTTTCGTACTGACTGGATTCACAAAAGAGTCCAGGGGGAATCGTCTAATATAGCAGTGAGCTTGAACCACGGATAATACGGTTATTTTTGCCGTGACTTGGGTAACTGGAGTAACACTTGGGCCAAAGCTTCTGCTTTAATAATGATCTAAATTGAATACTTCTTGCTATGGATTCTACTATATTATACATATCTATGAATTTAATTTTGAAAGTCACTTTTCATCTAGAATTATACAAACTTATGCATATTTATTATTGTTTTTCTTGTACACATTTTTTTATATTTCAATTATTAATATGTAACTGAATTCGTTTTATTTTACCTTATTCATAAAGCAAAAAAATATTTTAAAATAGAGAAAGTATACACGTCATATAAGAGTAAGAGATCAGGGCAACACGTCACATAAAAATCACCTGTGTAGATAAAGAGGTAGATAAATGTAAACCACTGCAAAAGGAACTACATGCAATAAAATCTGTTCGACCAGATGCATGTTTCGTGTATCAGTAAAAAGGCTCAATGCGCATTGCGTACCAAATAGCTAGGGCCACAGCAATATGTGTGAATGATATAAAATAGTTCTGTGTAATGTCATACAACTCAAATAGAATAAAATATATTTTTCTGAGCAACCGGACCATTCTGCATCATTTGCCGCTTTGGAATCTGCTCTATTGGAGTAAGGTGGTGTTGTTATTAATAAAATTATTAAGTAATAAAACTGTACATATGTGGTATATTGCAATTAAATATTATATAAATTTGTTAATTAACTTACACGGGAAGTTTCAACAATCAGTGATAAGAACATTAGAGTCGCCGACCTTCTCAAATGTCTACCTCTAAAAGCAAAAAACTTAAAAATTACTAAATGTATCGAAGGAAAATTTAAAAAAAAAATAACATTCTTAATGCATGCCTGGAGATAAAATTCCTATAGGGTAACAAATTTTTTTTAAATATCTAAGTGGCCTTTGATTATAGCGTGGATGGACAAACGCAGTATCAAAGATGGCAGAGTTTTCTAAACTTCATACCCGATACAAATGACGCATGCAGATCCGTTTCTGCTGTACTTGGGTTTGTACTGTCAAACTCTAAAAACTCATGTATTGCACATGTAGCGAGACACGCTTGAATGTGCTTCTGTAGTCTTGTATCTGTTGTACATTTGCCACAGACTTAAACTAGATGCTCAACGAAGCTTCTTGCAGTTCTTGAGTTTGAAGTAGAAGGGTATTCATCTTGAGATGAACTGTGATAATTATATATTATTACATGAACATGTTCTGCCAGTCTTATTATATATTAATTTTTCTGCATTGCTGGATTTAATTCAGTTTTACACGCCGCGTCTGACATCAAGAAACAACCTTCTTCACACCCATATATCGTATCACCTCTTTATGAGATATCCAATATCCAATATATCAGATGTGTAAACATGCAAATAACTATTTTAATGATATTTTTCTGGGACAGCGTATTAGAAATGCGTAATAGGTTTATACGGCTTCCATAGTTAATTTTTTTTCGCATATTGTATTTGTTTTTATGTGTGTTCTTTTGTGTTATTTATGCACATATTTGATTTGTTTTGTGTATATCATTTTGAGCTTCAAACTGTTGGACGCAACAAACTATTATTATTATTATTCACAGTCATAAATATAATTAGCTAAATCTTACTATAAAACTTTCGGCCCGGATATATTTTGTATATACATATATCTTGAGATTACCGGATCCATTCAAGCTACCGATGTGTATGTCATACTAAACTTATTCATATTCTGTAATGGCACTCTGGAATTGTAGGCAAGTAAAAATGCCACTGTGAGTGTCATTCATATTAATCATAAGCAACTCGAAAATTATTCACTTTAAAGTAAACTATATATAATAAAAGATATTCATGTCTTAAAGTGAAATTCAAATTTGGTTTTATATATGGTGTATTGATTTTAAAAGAGTATATCTCTTTTGTTTTATAAATTTATGTAGCCTTTGTATATGAGAATATATTTTTATAAAGTGAAGCAATAACAAGCCCGTCAAGTGCAGTAGGCACTCTTTTATTATATTAAGTATTTAGGAGTAAATTAAATTTGCTAAATCATTACGTGACCCGTTATTTTCAGAATTTAATATAGGTAAGAGTTCTCAATGTGTCATTCTAGATAAATGACAGCAACACAGTAATGAAACAATGTGTATAAATTAAAAAAATGTGTCGTAAAAGAACTGAAGTTGCCTACGTGCACCTCAGATAATATTTTCACTTATTCGTCTTGTTTATATTTAATTGTATTTATGTAAAATATTTACTGCTAATACAAATACATTTACCTACATCACGAGAGTTATCAGAAAAATATTTTAACCATTGTTTTAAATATTTCTTCATGCATTGTATGCTAAAAACATTAACACCGTTACAGGTTAAAAACTTTCTCGTCATTAAATTAAAGCGCTCTGCCGTTGGAGTGATGTATTTAATTAAGAATGCGCCTTAGGGTATAAATTCTAGACATTAGGACGTCAAAACGAACCTGAACTTGATCATGGGAGCAAGGATTTATTATATTGCTTCCTCCGTGGGTATATTTGCATATCAAAACCAGAACAATGATTGATTAATGTATATATATATATATATAAAAGAACAGTCGTATCCTTCAAAATTTTCTATTAATAGTACGCTGTCGTCGGTCTTAGGATAATTATAACAAAATAAAACTGACAATTACATGTGCAACGTTTCGTTTATTCAATTAATAAACTTCTTCATAGCTAAAACATAGAATAAAAATACATATAATTCTGCCTACAAATTCTCTTAAGTTATCATTTACCTCTGTAATTTCTTTCTTATTGTTAAATACATAATACTATTAACAATTACATGGCATCAACAAACAATTTTGCTATTCACACGTGTGTGCGTCAACTACGAAGTGTCTAATGGGTTAGACACACCTGTGTATTTTATACTTTTTTAAAAAACACATCAAACACCAACAAAACCACAACGTTCCTTTTTATAGTGATAGGTACAGTACTGAATGTATACGCATATACATATACACATACACACACACATACATATATACATATACAGCGGCAGCCAAAACATGTAAAATGTACAAAAATTAAAAAATTAAAAAACTAATACAAACTTAAGATGACTGGAAGAATACAATTACTATCTTATTATCCCTGCATATATGTTCAATATTTGTAATGCTGAATCGTCTTTGATATTAATAGCATTTTCAGACTTATATATATATATATTTTTTCGAGAAACAATCTCTTAGTGAGATTATTTTCTCTATCTAAGATTCTGGGGTTTGAAAAATCAAACCCATGACCAAATTCAAAATGATGCCTTGATAAAGCTGTTTGTTCTCTTTTATTCTCATTCTTATCAAAACAATCCTGTTTATGATTTTGTACACGTCTGGACAGGTATTGTTTTGTTTGTCCCACATAAATTCCTTCACATTGTATGCAACTCATTTCATATACAACATTAGATCTATATAGTACTGGGACGGGATCCTTTAACCTTGTAAACAGATTCGCAATGGTTTTGGAGTTGTAAGTGACTAGTTGGGTGTCGTTATTTTTCAAGATTTTCATCAAACTAGGGGTCAAACCGCTTATGTATGGCAAACTAAAATATGTCTTATTTACATTTTTTACACACTGAACAACTTCATTCACTTCCCCACCCATACCAGCAAGAGCTTTTGAAAATCCATCATTATTACTGTATAACATGTTATTTATAAAATTTTTAGGATAACCATTCTTTTGGAGAATATCAGTAATCAAATCATAGTTTTTTCTGCGAAATCTTTCATGGCTTAACCTACTTACTCTATTTTTCAATTCCAAAATGGTATTACGTTTGTAATGGAAACTGTGTTGTAAGTTATAATTCAAGACTCTACCCGAGCTCATGTCCTTCATGTGCCAATCTAATCATTTTTTGGACACTACAGTGATCAGAGACAATGGGGGTGGTCTGCTGACGGATTGGCACATGAAGGACATGAGCTCGGGTAGAGTCTTGAATTATAACTCACAACACAGTTTCCATTACAAACGTAATACCATTTTGGAATTGAAAAATAGAGTAAGTAGGTTAAGCCATGAAAGATTTCGCAGAAAAAACTATGATTTGATTACTGATATTCTCCAAAAGAATGGTTATCCTAAAAATTTTATAAATAACATGTTATACAGTAATAATGATGGATTTTCAAAAGCTCTTGCTGGTATGGGTGGGGAAGTGAATGAAGTTGTTCAGTGTGTAAAAAATGTAAATAAGAGATATTTTAGTTTGCCATACATAAGCGGTTTGACCCCTAGTTTGATGAAAATCTTGAAAAATAACGACACCCAACTAGTCACTTACAACTCCAAAACCATTGCGAATCTGTTTACAAGGTTGAAGGATCCCGTCCCAGTACTATATAGATCTAATGTTGTATATGAAATGAGTTGCATACAATGTGAAGGAATTTATGTGGGACAAACAAAACAATACCTGTCCAGACGTGTACAAAATCATAAACAGGATTGTTTTGATAAGAATGAGAATAAAAGAGAACAAACAGCTTTATCAAGGCATCATTTTGAATTTGGTCATGGGTTTGATTTTGCAAACCCCAGAATCTTAGATAGAGAAAATAATCTCACTAAGAGATTGTTTCTCGAAAAAATATATATATATAAGTCTGAAAATGCTATTAATATCAAAGACGATTCAGCATTACAAATATTGAACATATATGCAGGGATAATAAGATAGTAATTGTATTCTTCCAGTCATCTTAAGTTTGTATTAGTTTTTTAATTTTTTAATTTTTGTACATTTTACATGTTTTGGCTGCCGCTGTATATGTATATATGTATGTGTGTGTGTATGTGTATATGTATATGCGTATACATTCAGTACTGTACCTATCACTATAAAAAGGAACGTTGTGGTTTTGTTGGTGTTTGATGTGTTTTTTAAAAAAGTATAAAATACACAGGTGTGTCTAACCCATTAGACACTTCGTAGTTGACGCACACACGTGTGAATAGCAAAATTGTTTGTTGATGCCATGTAATTGTTAATAGTATTATGTATTTAACAATAAGAAAGAAATTACAGAGGTAAATGATAACTTAAGAGAATTTGTAGGCAGAATTATATGTATTTTTATTCTATGTTTTAGCTATGAAGAAGTTTATTAATTGAATAAACGAAACGTTGCACATGTAATTGTCAGTTTTATTTTGTTATAATTATCCTAAGACCGACGACAGCGTACTATTAATATATATATATATATATATATATATATATATATATATATGACAAATTGATATTTTGGGTTATTTGCCGCGTTAATTCAAATCAAGTATGCATATACGAAATAATTCGTATATGCAATAAGTGATATGAAATGTAATGCATATCTACACCACCAATTGCTGACATTGCAAATATCAACGTGCAGACAGCTGTTTCGATCTAACCTGGATCTCGTCAGTACACGAAGGTGATATTTGCAATGTCAGACAAAGTCGGATTTCCTGCCTATATACTTGATTGGGTACCAAATGCCTATGAGAAGACTCCCAGCGGCATCTCTGATCCAATATCAAGAACGCAAGGAAATGTTAACCCTTAGTAGAACATCTACTTTATCGGGCAACTGTAGATATGCATTATGTAGGTGACTTTACCTACTTAATAAACTACCTCCCCAGAAAGGTTATGTCAAAAATGACGTTTTCCGCGGTTATGTGATGACAAATTGATATTTTGGGTTATTTGCCGCGTTCATTCAAATCAAGTATGCATATACGAAATAATTCCGACTTTGTCTGACATTGCAAATATCACCTTCGTGTACTGACGAGATCCAGGTTAGATCGAAACAGCTGTCTGCACGTTGATATTTGCAATGTCAGCAATTGGTGGTGTAGATATGCATTACATTTCATATCACTTATGCATATACGAATTATTTCGTATATGCATACTTGATTTGAATTAACGCGGCAAATAACCCAAAATATCAATTTGTCATCACATAACCGCGAAAAACGTCATTTTTGACATAACCCTTCTGGGGAGGTAGTTTATTAGTAGGTAAAGTCACCTACATAATGCATATCTACAGTTGCCGGATAAAGTAGATGTTCTACTAAGGGTTACCATTTCCTTGCGTTCTTGATATTGGATCACAGATGCCGCTGGGAGTCTTCTCATAGGCATTTGGTACCCAATCAAGTATATAGGCAGGAAATCCGACTTTGTCTGACATTGCAAATATCACCTTCGTGTACTGACGAGATCCAGGTTAGATCGAAACAGCTGTCTGCACGTTGATATTTGCAATGTCAGCAATTGGTGGTGTAGATATGCATTACATTTCATATCACTTATGCATATACGAATTATTTCGTATATGCATACTTGATTTGAATTAACGCGGCAAATAACCCAAAATATCAATTTGTCATCACATAACCGCGAAAAACGTCATTTTTGATATATATATATATATATATAAATATGTGTTTTCCAATATGTGTTACTGCTTGTATAAAAAATGTTTTTCTAAACTAAAAACTGTATGCAACCAATAGCAAATGTAAGTATTTGTATAATTTTTAATTAATGAAAACAAATTGTTTTCTCTGTGTTTAACATGTAAAAACATTATTATTTTTGTTTGTCCGTGGTCAACATGTAAAACATTATAACTTTTGTTTGTTTGTTTCAACAATTAATCAAAACAGTTTATATTTTATCCCGAATTTTTAACATCTTTTGTAAAGCACGTTTTCTTTAAATACACAGGTCTGAAGAAGGTTTGAAAACAATAAACCGAAACGTCACAAAGCTATAATAGTGTTTCAATTTTAACACCCAAACAACCGTAATTCTATCATTTAAGCCAGTAATCATCTTGTTTTATCAAGAATTACCAAATAGTGGAATACATCAGCAGTTACAAAACTGAAAACCATTGAATTATATATATATATATATATATATATATATATATATATGATTGTATATTTTTCATGGTTATTCTCGGCTTGGTTGTGGAATCAGGTTTGGTTAAATTAAAAACATTTTTACGTTTCGACTTTATTTATAAAGTCATCTTCAGAATTTATGTTGGTCAAAACTGTACAAATTGATAAAACTTAATAATGAGTTGATAGTAGAATTTTTTAGTAAAACTTACATTAAGTGAAAATTTGCATGTTTGTGTTTTAGTTGTTTTACAAAAGAATTATTTTTAATCTTTGTTTTCCTAATTGGAAAATCATTCTAGCTGTAAAATGACAAACAATTTTTATTTTAATATTATTACAAACAAACACATTAAAAAAACAACAAGGGAATACTTACTCAAAAGATAAAAGAAATGTTTTTTTGGCTACCCTTAAAAATAGAAGAATCTTTATAATAAAATGTAAGAAACTAGACTTAGTACCCAAATTTTGTAATTTTAAAACAGCCCATATACAATTAGAAAATACCAAAATTAAAAACAAATTTGAGAACAAAGTAGTAAATTTGAAACACACTCTCTTAAATTACATCATCACTGACTGCACACAAACTTTGAGACAAATTCATCGTTCCATAACCCTATTATATAAAAAAATGGAAGAGGTGGCCGGTGCAGCTACTGTGTCGACCCTTAACAAAAAAATTACGCACACCATAGATATTTTTTTTTCTACATTAAAGAAAAAACAACAACAAAAATTCAATACATCACTACACAAATCATCACACCAGAATACAGCAATCAACACAAAAAACACAAATACTAACTGGTTACACAACCTGTCAAATACCGTAATTCCAGAAAACGTAGCAGAAATTTTGAGTCTAGGATGAAATTTCTCAATTCAGACCGATAACCCCAAAACAATTCCAACACACAACATCATAGCCAACATAGAATCTACAATGGATAACCTTAACGAAAATGAAAAAAACTCCATCAGAGCTAAAATCACAAATGTCATAACCAACTTTAAAAACAAGCCGAACATAAAAATAGAAAATTTCCATGAAAATCTCAACAAAAAAGTTATAATAACAAAAACTTTTTTAAAAAACAATCCACAACTTATCATCACAAAACCTGACAAAAGTAATAAAACTGTTATCATGGATAAAAACGATTATGAAACTAAAATGAACAACCTGTTAGAGGATAATACAATTTACAAAAAACTGAAAAATGATCCAACAAAAAAATACCAAAAACAAAATAATGATCTCATAAAACATTGGGAAAAGAACAATTTAATATCCAAAGAAACAACTAAAACACTTCAGATCAATAATGCACAGGCCCCAAGAATATATGGACTCCCAAAACTTCACAAAAGAAATATATCTCTTAGACCAATTGTTTCGTCAACACAGAGTCCTTTTTATAAACTCGCAAAATTTCTTGCGAACTCAATCTCTAACATCACTGGAAAAAATCAATATTTTCTAAAAAATTCATACAATCTTAAGGAATTCCTTGACACCACGGAAATACCGGACAACCACATCTTGGTATCTTTAGACGTCATTTCCATGTACACTAATATACCAACAAAATTGGCCCTGCAAGCAATAGAAACACAATGGGATTTTTTAAAAGACTTTACAACACTGACACTACCAGAGTTCAAAAAGGGAGTAGAACTTACCCTTAACGCCACATACTTTCAATATAAAAACCAACATTATCAACAAATTCATGGCTGTGCGATGAGATCTCCCATCTCCAGCGTCATAGCTCAGTTAGTACTTGAACAACTAGAAGAAACTGTCATTCAAAAACTAAATTTCAAGCCAATCTTTTTCAAGAGATACGTGGATGATTGTGTTGCCTGTATTCCTTCAGACAAAATAGATTACATGCTTAAACAATTTAACTCATTCCATCCCAAACTACAATTTGAAGTTGAAATAGAACAAAACAAAACAATAAATTTCCTTGATCTCACTATTATACATACACACAAAAAATATCATTCTAACAAAATTATACCAGAAACCCATTGTAATAGACCGATATATCAATTATAAATCCAACCAAACAAAAGCCCTTAAAATAAATGTCGCAAAAAATTTAATTAATAGAGCTATAACCTTGACAAGTGCCGTTTATAGACCTGAAATATTACAAAATATTAAAACATCTTTACAAAGAAACAACTACCCATTACACCATATACAAAAAATAATTAAAACACAACTTCACATTTTCTATAATCATAACAAAACACCAACACAATCAAATACAAATGCTCAAACACGGTATGTAGCTATACCTTACATTCAAAACCTAAGTGAACGAATCAACAAAATACTGATGCCCTACAACATAAAAATAGCAAACAAAAATTTCAATAACCTCAAAAATCTGTACACGAACCTCAAAGATAAAATACCAATCACAAAAAGAACCCACGTTGTATATAAAATACCATGTAACAACTGTGAAGGTGTGTACATCGGGCAAACTTCTCAACATTTACAAGAACGTCTAAACGGTCACAAATATGCGGCAAATAGTACCGCTTTAAAAGAACACATCACTAAAACAAACCACTCGTTCAACTACGATCAAACATCAACCCTTACCACCGAAATTAATAATAAATCAAGAAACATCCATGAGAGTTTGCAAATCAAAAAGCATAAAAATGCCATAAACGACAGAACAGATACACAAAATATATCACACATTTATTATTCCATAATATAAAATTGTTATTGGTTGGGCCCTGTACTGCATTGGCAATCAAAAAAACATCCTTCCAGAGTGCAAAGCACACATATTTCTGACCTCGAGAAGTGTTTATTCAGATTTACATACACTTTAAAGAAACACATGTACACGTGTGTATTATTATTACAATATACATTTATTAAACAGTATAATGTCAATTGATCGTACTTTTATATAAAAATAATTACTGTTAGCACCTTTTATAAGAAGTGTAATTATCACAGAAAGTTGTTAAAACAACATTTAAGGAACAACAAAAAAAATTTCTTTTATCTTTTGAGTAAGTATTCCCTTGTTGTTTTTTTAATGTGTTTGTTTGTAATAATATTAAAATAAAAATTGTTTGTCATTTTACAGCTAATATGATTTTCCAATTAGGAAAACAAAGATTAAAAATAATTGTTTTGTAAAACAACTAAAACACAAACATGCAAATTTTCACTTAATATAAGTTTTACTAAAAAATTCTACTATCAACTCATTATTAAGTTTTATCAATTTTTACAGTTTTAACCAACCTAAATTCTGAAGATGACTTTATAAATAAAGTCGAAACGTAAAAATGTTTTTAATTTAACCAAACCTGATTCCACAACCAAGCCGAGAATAACCATGAAAAATATACAATCATATATATAAGAAACGGCTAAGAAAGAAGAAGGAAAAACAAAGGACCTTCACAAAAATTATATACATATATATATATATATATGCAATTATTCTTTGTTGCCGTGATAGTTATTATCTTGTTTAAAGACTCTTGGGGAGTTTTGTGGGAATTTTCAGCAAAAATAAACACTTATACACTTATCATCTAATGTCGCGTATAGATTTTGTAATTTTAATTAAGGACATTGTTTTACAGTGATCATATTTCTGATGAAGACCGAAAATGAGGTCGAAACGTTAAATTAAACTTAATGAAAGACCACTAAGTGTTTGTTTTTGCCGAAAATTCCCACAAAACTCCCCAAGAGTCTTTAACCAAGATAATATATATATATATATTATAATCCTAGGGCGTTTCCATACTTTCGAAAGACACCTAAATGACGATATGTAGATCATGAGTAATCATAACAATATATGCTTTGTATATCTATGTAATCTTGATATTTTGTTTCCAACATATGCATGAATTTGAAGTGCATTGTCAACACAAAACAGTCAATTGCATACAGTTTTACAATAAATTATCAGAAACCATCAGAATGCATAAAATGTAAGTAATTTTAAATAATGGATGTGTAAATTACTGATAGAATCATTCCCTGTTATTGATTACGTATTTTATACATCTTAATTCTAAATCGTTTTAGTGAAGGTTTTCTATTTGTTTGTGCTATTTGCAATACTGAAATAAATATTATTAACATAATTTTCTCTTTACATGACGTTGTCCAGCTTGTGATTGTGGACCTGAGATTGAAACTGTTAAAAATATTGTTGAAGAATCCTCTAGCTAATTTTGAAGAATTTGGATATACAAATTTACATAATTTGACTTCAGAAGCTATTGCTTGGATCTTAACAATTAAAGACCTTTAGTTTTGTGGCACTGTGTGGAAGATTTTTTATTCTGTAGGTTTTTTTCTACATCCTAGATCAAGTAGTGCAGTGTTTTAAAGGGCCCCTGCAGTTATGGCCCTTCTAAATATATTTCTACTGTTGTAATACAATTTATATATGTTTCTTTTCTTGTACCTGTCATGTTGTTTCATACGAATATATTGAACTGGTATTTAACATGTCATACCAGTCATATAATCATTTTTAAAATCTAAAATCTATTTACTATATTGTTGCATTGAACGTAAGGACAAACAGAATATCTAATACTAACTTCAGATAAATTATCCAAAGTGGCTATAACAAAGTCAAAACTTAATTATAATTCTCATAAGTAAATCCTGTAGAATATTATAATTATTGAATCATCAAAGTTGCAAATAATAACATTAAAATAGCAGTTTAATTATTTATAGCCATTAAAGAATGTAAATGATTTAAACAAGCCTTATAAGAATAGGATTTCTGTAAAACTCCTTGTAAAATATAATTTTATAAAATATTGTTTGTAAAACGGTCAAAAGTAAGTTTAAAATATTGAATTTAATTTTCATAAAACTGTTATGATAATGTCATAGGGTATAGTATATAATATATAAATACGTCAGCATTCAACCGACGCTCTTATAATGAAATATGCATTATTAACCAATTTAAGATTAAAAGCAAACATAAATGTAATTTTAGTAAATTTGAAGTAGACAAACCAATTTATTATTTCTAAAAATACTCAAAACTGAATTCTGATGCTAAATTTTATGAAATAAGTAATTATTTAAAAATAAATTGGAGGTCGCGATTATTTTAACAACAATAAATAACAGTCGAAGTTCATTTTTGTGAAATATAAAAACAAGCTGACCAGGAAGAAAAGTGAGTCGCTCGGAGTCGCTCATATGACATGTAATGCGAGAGATAAAAACAAATATCACGTAATAGTATATTATGCAATGAGCATTTAATGATAGCTATTAAGACACGAGTAAGATAATTACAATACGAGGCGAAGCCGAGTATTGTAATGAATACGAGTGTCTTAATAGCCATTAAATGCGAGTTGTATACACTATTTTTTCTACGACCCCATAATAAAACATATTTTTTGAACAATCCATTTCATAAATTGAGGTTAAAATTTTCAGTACGTTTTTGTGAATTTGGCTGGTAATAAATTGTTCGTGGCTACTAAGGCTTGTTCCATAATTTCTGGTGGAATCAATTATTACATTTCACTGTCATTTTCCCTCATTTTTACCGTTTATATTTTCAAAAAAGCACAAATTTTAAGTACTTACTTGTAAATTGCAGAGAACTGTCACATTTATTTAATTTGTATATCTGTCAGATATGCAGTTGCCATATTGAATATTGTTTGAATATTGAAATGTCGCATTCCTATTGGATATAAACTTGTATCGTAATGAAAAATCTGTATTCCTATTGGATATAAACTTGTAACATAATGAAAATCTGTATCGTAATGAACATCATTATAGTACAGGTTCGGCATATCTAATAATACAATTAAAGTATGGGAGTAGAAAAAATATATTATTGATAAGATTATTAATGCACTCTGTAAGAAGTATAACAACGATCTCTGTTGGTGAGAAGCATTCCATGTTAATAAGGTTTATCAATACAAATCAACAAAAATAGAAGATTCCTGTTCTAAGATCATCTGACTGGATAAACAACATCAAGATTTAGAGGTTAGAAAGAGGAAGCAGTTTAGGGTATTTAATTAGACTGAAGTCATATATATAATACTACACTGAAGTAAAAACACCTGTTTCAAACTTGAGAACAAATATCCTTGTAAGAAAATTCCTACTTGTGTTCCCGTTCTTTGGAGATGTCCTTTTGTTTCCTGTTCATTTAGAAGCTACTAGTCCACTCGTACCAATGATTTAGAGCTGACGATTAGATGAAATAGAAGTTATGCAGTTTACCCATATATATGTTACGGTAAATGTACACTCTTGGGAAATGTACACTTTTACCGTAAAATGTGTACATTTCCCAAAAAGTTAGGTATATGTGAACTGAATATAATGTATATGTACATTTTCCGGCAAATGTGTACTCTTGCCTTCACGTTTTGGTAAATGTATACTCTTACCTTCATGTTTTAAGAAAAGTTGGAATACAAATAAATTAAAAATGTTGTTGCAGTAAAAAAATATTTATTTAAATAAACATAATTTCAGGACCAATACGATGGGAATCAAACAAATAATAATAATAACATACTTTTCTTTATTATAACGGTATCGGCTCACTTGCGCTCGGCGCACTTGCGCTCCCACCTGAAATCGACCTATTTGCGCTCTGGCCCTAATCACAAGAAATTAATGATATCTTCGCCGGCCGACTTGCGCTCCCGTTTTCTCGGGATATATACATTTATAAATACATAAAACTTAGGATACCTATATATTGTACATAGTGCCTTTCATATTAGATAATTCAGGCGAGTATATGAAAATTACTTATTGTAGGTTTTTATAAAATATATATACTCGCTTCAATACGCTCATTTAGTAAATACGTCACAACGCCAAATTGTTAAGCACGGTGATAAGATAAGTCAGTGAAGTGGATGCAAACAACCCTCATTTAGTAAATACGTCACAATAGATAGGTTTGTTGAACTGGATGCAAACAGAATTTGATGACGCGCACTAAATGAGCGTATAGGGTAGGTCGTTTAATATGAATATATATACATAAAACTATACAAGAATTATTTTTTTATGTATCTCTAACCTGACCAAAACTGTTTTCTACTTCAATTCGTATTTTTATTATATAATTACGTGACTATGTATAGAATAACTCAAACCATTTTTTCTTGTGTATTTTGCCAAATTAATAATAATAAGAAAACAAGCAATTAAACAAGAGAATTATAATAGTCAGATAAAAGTTAATAAAAGAACAATTTCCTTCACATTTCATCCAGACTTAGGACTGGCAAAGTTTAATACGTAAATATAAATTTTGGTATGTTTAAAAGTGTTTAATATGTCTTTCTTTTTTGAATAAAGAAATCGTCAATATTTATGCATTTTGTAGAAAACCATTCCGTTTTTAATAAAGAAATCGTCAGTATATTATATGTAAGTTTGTTACTTTATTCTAGCTTTTGAATATAAGGCATAGTCCTATGTCCTTCGTTTCTTCATATTTTTTTTAAAGTTTTTGAAATTCTGCAATCAACTAAAACATATATTCTTTTGCGCCGTCTTCCTTCTAAATTTAGAGTGCTTCTATCGTATATGTGATTGCAATATTCTGCCTCTTTAAGTAGACTTTTTATTAGTTGGTATATATTGGAATGTGACTTTATTAGCTTATTTAAGCGATTATTTCATCTTTAAACATACCAAAATTTTATATTTATGTATTAAACTTTGCCAGTCCTAAGTCTGGATGAAATGTGAAGGAAAGTGTTGTTTTATTAACTTTTATCTGACTATTATAATTCTCTTGTTTAATTGCTTGTTTTATTATTATTATTATTAATTTGGCAAAATACACAAGAAAAAATGGTTTGAGTTATTCTATACATAGTCACGTAATTATATAATAAAAATACGAATTGAAGTAGCAAACAGTTTTGGTCAGGTTAGAGATACATAAAAAATATTTCTTGTATAGTTTTATGTATATATACATACATTCATATTAAATGACCTATCCTATTGAAGCGAGTATATATATTTTATAAAAACTTACAATAAGTAATTTTCATATACTCGCCTCAATAAGGTAGATCATCTAATATGAAAGTCACTATGTACAATATATATCCTAAGTTTTATGTATTTATACATGTATATATCCCGAGAGAATGGGAGCGCAACTCGGCCGGCGAAGATATCATAATTTTTTGTCATTAGAGTCAGAGCGCAAATAGGTCGATTTCAGGTAGGAGCGCAAGTGCGCCGAGCGCAAGTGACCCGTATTCATTATAACAGTTAAATTTTATAAAACTATAAAGGAACATATAGAAATTTCATAATGAAAAAAGTTTTATTTATTTGGGCAAGAATTGCTATTGTGGCACTTGGAATTACATAATATTCCAGCATTTTTACAACTGCATTTTTTTGAGGAACATGTTCCTTTACAGATGCATCTTTTAAAACCTTGTCCACCAGTAAGGGACTGCATTCCTATAATTTCTCTTACCGATTTCTCAACATCTTGAGGAACATCTTCGTATGATATAAACTTTTGTTCGCAAATGGCGAATTCATGCCTAGAATAAGATTGTTTTAAAACTCCCTGTTTAGTTCCTAGTTTATATAAATTTTTATCGTTATCTCTAGACAAAACTACGCAAATCAAATTTTTTGGATCCGTTTTACCACGATCAACGTCTGGAATGGAAACTCTAACATTGTCACCAATCACAGCAGCAGGAAATTTTTCTTTCGAAAGACTACACATTTTGATAGCTTGATTTTCTAAATTTTCCCTTGCTTTCTTTCGAGCATTATCAATTAAAATTTTCTTCTCGTTTAAAACAGAATTTAACTCAAAACTTCCATCTTTATCTTCAATTTGGTTGCATAATAAACCATCATCCAAAATTATGTCTAACGTTTCAATGGAAAATTCATCGTTTTCTGCGACTTTGCTATGTGGTGAATTGGCTGTGTGTACTCCTTCTAGTAATTGCTCTAACTCTTCTTCTGTTTCCAGCTGTTCAACAGATTCCATAGGTAAATTTGATGTTTTCAAGCCCAATTTCATTCTAGTTCCGAATAAAGCTCCATAGGGAGTTTGCTTTATACCCTCATGAAAAGCTCTATTTTTCATCAGTTGAACATATTTTAAACCTTCTGACCACTTGGTTGTTTGGTTAGTGATAAGCCAGGTTGTAAGCATATTTTGAACATCTTCATTCGCTCGCTCTATCGAGCCCTGGCTTTGGGAATGGCGAGGCTTCCCGTGTATTATTTTCACACCATCCCACATATTTACTAATTCTTGGATAATTTTATTTGCAAACTCCCTACCATTATCACATTGGAGAATGGATGGGGCTCCCAAAAGAGTGAAAATGTCCATAAGTTGTTTTGCTACTTCTGACGCAGTTTTTGTTTTTAGTGGGCGCAGCACAACAAATTTGGTTAAATGATCTTGATAATTTAAAATAGATTTAAATTCATTATCTGGTTGTGTCTGTAAATCTATAAGATCCACTTGACACCTAGAATTCATTTCACTCGTCAGAATTGGTTTTATCACAATTCCTTTTTTCTTGCCCTTTGCCTTTTTTTGACATGCTTCACATAAAGATAAATACAACATAACTGCTTCAGTAGTAATGTTGTTGTATTTGTTATTAATTTCTTTCACTAATCTGTTTCGGCCACCATGGCCAGTTGCCAAATGAGCATCGTGTATAATTCCATAAGTTTCTTCAATTCTTGCAAAATATTTTATGCTACCCCCTTCTTTTAATGGACTTATTAATTTTTCTTCCTTCCGTACCACTATTATATCGTATCTTTTCAGCCGGCGGTAATCTACATCACTTTTATTCTTTTCTTTTAATTTTGCTGCCCTTACTTCCAATAATATTTTTTCATACTGATGTTGGTTTAAATAAATATTATTTTTGTTTTTTTGTGATACAATCTTTTCTAGTTGGTTTTTAAATTTTTCTTTTTGTTCCATTGTTTTTCAAAAATTCTAACTAAAAAAATATTTTTTTTGTAGAAAAATTAAAATTTTAAATCTATAATTATGATAATTTTAACTTACCTGAGTCTTATTTCTCTAAATATCTTAAATTATATCCAGAAATCTTCAGTACTATGGCATTAATTTGTAATGTAGTTATTGTAGGGTACATAAACATAATAATATTAACATTATAGGTAGAGCACTTGCACGAAATGTGTAACGTGAAATAGCAGCGCCTACTGAACTAGCCGAAACGGTAGTTCGCGTACCACTACAAGTGCGCATGCGCACCACATTACTAGCACTTGCGATTTCGTATTTTGTATGCTCACATTTACCAAAACGACATGGTCATTGTGAATTCAATGTACATTTCCCTTCTTTGAAATTGTAAATGTTAGTTGAATGCACATTACCCAAACGAGGAGGCAAATGTGCACATTTACCGGAAAATGTGTACATTTGCCGCAATATCTACTTTTACCGTAACATATAAGGTATTCTTAAGATTCATGAAATCCAATTAATTAAATATATTTCCATTTCTTTTTTTAATAAAAAAAAAACAATTTAAATGTGTAAACAGAATTTCTATTTTTATAAAGGCAAACCATACATTCTACTAAATAATAATATGATACCAAAAGTCAACACACCCTAGAGTATAACCTGTTTGTAAAGAATACAAATAGGAAAATAGTTGTACCAAACATCGCACTTACAAAATTAGTAAATCCGTAATCCATTGCACCACCAGTGTTATTATTACACTTAGAGTGTGTAGATTAATTTTACTCAGTTGCAATTAATTTAGTTTGGTGATGTAGTTTATGATGCTCCAAGTAACTAAAGCTTATTTATGATCGTTCACGCACTCTTATGTATTGTATGTTGATTATTATCTAACGAATGAGAATAGTATTGTATTATTAAGCTATTAATAATTCAAATTGGTATTTACCTATATGACATATACCATTAATAAATTTTGAATATTAATTTGTTCCAGAAGTATTGTTTTATTTGTATAAGAATTGGTAATGGGAATTTAGATGAGACAATATACTCCAAAATATTTGCTCAGTTTATATATACTGATTGAATCTTGCCTTTTGAGTAAGGAAAGTTATTGGTAATTACCAGGTAGATCTGTTGAGTATCTTAAAAATAAATCTTCAATACATATTATGGTAATAAGTAAATAAGAGTTGACTAATCACCTTTCTAATTGAACCGACCTTGAATCCTGTAGGCAATTCATGCTCTCCACTGTGTAAAATATATTTAATAAAGCCGGTGATAAAAACTGTCTAGATATTATATAAAAATTAACCTTTTTATAAACTGTCAAGCATTGAAATTAGCAGGGGTTTTTCACCGCTTTATTCTGACTACTTATATAAAGAAATCTTGTCTGGCGCCCAATATCTATTCAAATTTTAAAAATGTTATTTTTCTAAGATTATTAAAACTAATATATAGAATATTATTTTAAAGTTATGCATATATATCAATAATGGGTGGTTGATCCTAAAAATATATACAAGTGTCAAACCATAGTAATATATGCATAACGTTTAAAAATAAACCTTGAATTTTCATAATAACTCACCATTTTTGTTAACTCAAACTTGAAAAGTTTAATTCATTCTAACTAACACGCAGAAGTACAGTAAAATTACAAAATATTAATTTCTTGTAGATATTCAACACTTTGTCTAGCCTGCATGCACAAGCTCACAAATAATAGAAACTAAAACCAAATTTACGGTTACACTACCGTGAAATTAATTATTTTAGTATAGGTTTTAAACTACAATTTAATTCAATATAAACTCTTGACACTTACAAAGAATAGCTCTCCAAAAAATATTCGTGAAGGAACAGTACTTCATTAATATAACTATCAACATTTCAGTGTCTCTCTGTCGAGACTAATTAAATTTATATCTGACGAATTAGATTTCTTTATTTTAATTATTTTAAACAAGCAGAAATACTGTTAAATATTCGGAGGAGTTGTTAAGTTCTTAATATATAGAGCTTGGAAAGCAATTCAAGCGATAGTTTTCCGAAAGAGCTTTGAAACTGTCCTGGATATAAGAATTACTTTGTTAACAAAATAAACCAGGTAATTCTATTTATATTGTTAATGGATTGTTCGTGTTGGACAATTGGATGAACATCTTATTAGTATTTTTAAATAATTCTAGCTGACTTGCGAATGAGTTTGTTCAACTGATCATCTTGTAGTTTGTTGAACAAACTTTCTATTTCGATAACACATCACTTTCACGTGATGGGGTTCATATTTAAATACCGGATTCTCTTTAAGATTGACGTATATTTAAATTGTGCACTTGCTTTCAATTTTTCTAGGTTACATATTTAGTCATGTTTGTATTGTTATTATTTGTGGCATGATAGGCATTCTAAAAGAAATTTTCATGTAACAATAGCAGTTTTTATGTAAAATATTTTGTTAAAGTAATTATGACAGGTGACAAACCAGTGAAGCAATTGTGTTGGTAATTATTGCTATATATAAGGCCTATTTATGTATCAAGTTTAAAGGCAGAATTTTGCCTCAGGCATAATTTTTTTTGTGTACGGTAGTTATTTTATATCAGACACGCGTGAATTGAATTACAGAGTTAACAAATTAAGAAATCAATAATACCTTTTAAACAGTAAAGATTTAGCTGCAAAATTTAATTTTAGGAATTACCTTGGTAATTGTGGAATATAGAATAGAACCTTAATTTATTAACTACTAACAGTTGACAATCTACATTCTACATTAAAATCGTTTAAACAGGGGATTTCAAGTTCAGTTAAAAATTTTTTTCACACAGTGCCGAACAAATGCTACTTGTTATACAGGGTTTTTCACCTAACCCGTTCGTTAGAACTTTTCTATGTTAACGTCTTAGGACAGTTTTGAAAATTTGTACCAGGTAATGTTGATACTTGGTCTGTTAATATAAAATATTTACACTCATTATCCACTTTTGTTTA
The DNA here is from genome assembly GCA_963170755.1 of Amphimallon solstitiale. Taxonomy (NCBI): domain Eukaryota; kingdom Metazoa; phylum Arthropoda; class Insecta; order Coleoptera; family Scarabaeidae; genus Amphimallon; species Amphimallon solstitiale. The sequence goes on from OY720680.1 coordinate 34,867,153, forward strand.
TACAGGAAGTCATAGCCAACTTTGATTTTTTAAATGGAATGTTATATTTTTTATTCCATTTTTAGATTCCTTGTAGAGTGCTGTAACACATTTAATTAGGTTTTATTTTGTGAAAAATTAACCCTTTTTGAATTATTTTGATTTTTGTCAAATTTTTTGTTTTTTCAATGCACTTTTTAAAACCACATATCTAAGGCAATTGTTTTTGATTCATCAAACTTTGTGTGAGAAGATTTAAAAAGAAAATAAATATCAAAGCTTAGAATGACTTTAATATCATATGAGATAACAAAAATAACCATAACAATCTAAAATGTGAATACAATCAACTTATTAAAGACAAATAATGCGTTCAGAATGATATTCACAAATGTTCAAAATATTCTCGGTTCCGTTCTAAACAAATCATAATTCTTCTTCTTAACTCCGTTGAAATTGCTTTTCTTACTTGCTCAGCGTTCAAGTTTCGAAAACCGTCTCCTACTCTAGCTATAAGCTGTTCTTTGTTTTGCACGGGAGACGCATAAACCTCATTTTTTATTTGACCCCATAAATAAAAATCAAGGGGAGTCAGATCGGGGGATCTAGGTGGACATAACGAGGGTCCATTGCGGCCAATCCACCCATCTTCAAATATATTTGTTAATTCCCGATATACCTCATGTGAAGAGTGAGCGGGTGCTCCATCCATTTGAAACCAACATTGCCGTATGAGATTGTGTGGGAGGTTATTCAAAAATTGCAGTACTACTTCTCTTAACAACTGTAGATACCGGAGGCTCGTTAAATTCTCATTATAAATTTCGTATTCAACGCGGTTATTTACAAACATTGCAAAAACGTTGAAGCTAAAAGTGTCTTACAAATGTGCTTCTCTAATGGCATGTGGATTTTGTTGTGCCCAATGATGACAATTTCTTCTATTAACTATTCCTTCACGATTAAATTTCGATTCATCTGTCCAGATAATTTTTGATAAAGAATCAGGATCTTCTTTTGTTTTAGTTATAATAAACTCGCAAAACTGAATTCTTCTATCTTGGTCTCCCAAACGAAAAGCCTGAACAGTCTGAAATTAATAAGGGTGCATCTTATTTTTCTTTAAAATCCTATGTATAGATGTACATGAAATTCCTACATCTGCAGATGCCACCGGTATAGAACTGGTTGGATATGCATGAAAATATCCCAAAACAACGATTTCATTACCATCGTCGCCTGTAATAGGTTTTGGAACTGTCTTCTTGACTTGAATACCAAAACGAATGAAACTTGACTCTTTTCGTTTAAATTTAGTTTTATTCATTGCTGGTAAATGTCGGTATCTTTCATTAAAGACTCGACATGTTCTATCAATTATTTGAAGAGATTCACCATGAATGTAGAATAAATTTAAAATATCTCTATTAGAATAATTATTGAATTCGTCTTGCATATTTGTGAACAACTAAAAACCAGTTAGAAACGAAATGAACTACCTTTCAATTTTTACAGATCAAATTTACTTTTCAAGGCTACTACGATTTTTCTTGAAAATGCTCAATTTAGAAAATAATCATTAATATCTCTAAAACTGTGAGTGATAGGCATAGGGAAACCTATATCTGTATGATGCAAGATATTCATCTACTTACTAGGGCGTGCTCATCTTCAGGCTATTCCATTTAAAAAAACTGATTTTTCTTAAATTTAAGATTACATAAATAATCGATAAATTTCGAACACCCTGTATGAGATTTATTAAATATTTAGACATTACTCATAATCTTATACCTTTCCCTGTTTGCAGTAGAAATATGACGTAATTCCATTCAAATACGCCTTAGATATGTGGTTTTAGAAAGTGCATTGAAAGAACAAAAAATTTGACAAAAATCTAAATAATTCAAAAACGGTTAATTATTCACAAAATAAAACCTAATTAACTGTGTTACAGCACTCTACAAGGAATCTAAAAAAGCAATAAAAAATATAAAATTCCATTTAAAAAATCAAAGTTGGTTATGACTTCCTGTATAACCAAAAGTGGTTAATAAGTGTAAATATTTTATATTAACAGACCAATTATCAGCATTACGTGCTACAAATTTTCAAAACGGTCCTAAGGCGTTAAAATAGAAAAGTTCTAACGAACGGGTTAGGTGAAACCCCCTATATACTGATATGAACAAATTACAGAATATAGGTTTTTCAAGGAACAACTCTGTTACATAATAAACAATTTTACTATTGGAATTTAATGTTACTTAGCTCGAAATAATTGTTTAAGATGTGACTAGTCAGTTTCGTTAAAAAACGTAAAAAAATAGTACGCAGAAGTAGAAATTTTTTGACATACGCCTAATGTAGTTAAATTAATGTGAAAGAGATTTTGCCACCGCTAATGGAATCAACGAAGTGTTGCGAACTACATGGCTCTATTAATCTTGATATACGGTTCTGCGATACATCTTATAGATGCTTTAATAACGGACATTATTTTTCCAATGCAAATATCAGAGTCAGTTCAATCTCTACTGCAGACGAAACCACACAGAGTATATATTTTAAACCAAGTGATAATAAAATAATAATTAATGACAATTTATTAGGTCCCTTTCTTGCCTCTCCCTCAACGCCAGTAACGAAAGGCAAACGAAATGTAGATAGGTTTCCGTTTGCAATTACTTCGGTGCGGTACCAAGGAATGTTCAAGGAAAAGCAAGCTTTGAAGGAAGAACAGGAAATTGAAAAGGAAGCAAGGTAACGCAAAATATAAGCAATAAATTGACAGGAAAATTAAAAAAAACCTCTGAAAGAATATTTCATTTGTAAGCAAAACATTAAGACACATGCAATTACATGTGAAATCTGCAATATTTGTATGAAGGTTGTATCCTAAAACTCACCACAACGATATCCCAAGTCATGACAAATTATTTATCTGTCATAATTGCTATAAGGTGGACAATAGCATTTTAAGTGAACATTATGATACGGATGGATACGATAGTGATGAATTATATCAACTGTACAAAAAGGTACAAATAAAGAACTGTTACTTTTCATAAATTTTAAATCAAATTTAATCTATGTTTTATAACTCTATTGTCCAATAGCTAGTTTTGTTTGTCTGGTCACCAAATGTACTGACCAGTAACTACACTTTTCCGCAGAGGGTTGATATTTTATTTATAAAAAATATAATAGGGTACTTTATGTAAAACTAATTCATGCAATATAATTATACACTCTGTAGCCTTATTTTACCCAACAAGCAACAGTGTATACTTAAAAGAATCGTTGAAATATATTTACAAAGTAAAATTTTTCTTAACTCTCCAATAACTAGCTCATTTTCCCTATGTATTTGTTGTTTGAAATATCTTTAAAAGTTGACAATAAATGACAAATCTAGAAATCCTATCAAATATTCCTCAAATTTCAGAGCAACTTTGCTGTGTTTTCAATATTAAGAAAATTACCCAAATAGAAAATGGGTAGCCTGTATAATGAATAAAAAATTACACACGGATCTTTGTATCTTTGTCGTACTCCGATCATTATATCTCTAACTTCTTATAAACAGTTTTGTTTCTTATTTTGTATATACGATCTACGAAAATTATATGCATTGTCTCTAATAATATAGCACCACAATATTTTTAATAGAATATGATTAGAAATGCATATTTTTCTACCAACGGTCAAACACAAAATGTCTTCAAGACACTTTCAAATATTTTCAACTGCTCTATTATAGTATACCCGTTCTATATTCATTCTGTCCTGTGGTAATTATGCTAACTAAATTATTGCTATAAAAGCAAAGTATAGCCTTTAAATAATTAATATTTTCTCATGCATTCATAATACTTGCACTATACGTGCGTAAACTAAATTATAATAATCTTATAAAATATATTTCAAACATTATGATGTATTAAATTAATTTTATTAATTATTAATAAAATTAAGATGTAGAATTTAAAATATAAGGATAATCTATAACGCTTCTTAATCTCACTCAGAACCATCTATATTTTTACAAGTGAACTAAAATAATGGTGATATCAACCAAATAAAATCGCACGTTCCTCTGTAATTTCTATTTATAACCTAGATAAGATATCTTAATGATGAGTTTTTCTATTAATAAATTTTTCACTACTAGGACATCGGAATTTGTTGTATGTGTTACTTGCGGTATTTTCCTTATAAATGTAGGTATTGGGGTCCCAGCTGATACTTATAAAAGCCGGTATGTTTTGTGATCTGACAGAAGCGGTTGGCACCTCGAAGAGTAACATATTACTGTTCGTATGAATTTGTAAGTTAGCATACATTTCCTAGGAAATAATACATTTACGATACAGAAACTAGATCTTGACAAATGTTTTTTAGTACATATTAGAGAAGGTTTTAATTTAACTTTATTAATTCGATTTTCTAGTTTAGTAATTGAAATATGTGCTGAGTGTTAATTTTTTATTTAAAAAATACGTTTTAATCAGGTTCATTCGTGAAGGAAAGTTAGAAGATTAAAAAATGGAACATCGACACCGTTAAAATCCTCGATGTAAACACTTTTACCTCATAATTTTATATAAATCAGATTTCTCGAAATATTACTTCTTAAAGTATTTGCGACGTTCTCTTATTGACCTAATGTACTGGTTTCCTTTCAGATGAAACACTTTCATCTCCCACTTAGAGAAATGTTTACCACTTCTTAGACATTCTCACCTCGGTTTTTTACCTTTCCAGTCCATTGATGAAGTGGCGTACGCTATTAGGTATACTACGCCCCCCACCACATAAATCTCTCTACTCCAAATGCCTACACCTTACGGACTCGTTGGCCGTCACCTTCGAATACTGCCGGTGTTCTTCCGTCATTCCACAAAGCAAGTCTGTGGAAACGAGGTCAGTGTATTTCTAGGTAATGAACATTCGTCGAACTTGATCTTGAACAGCTTTCTTTCTTAATGGATGACTAATAAGAATCGAATAAAAACAACGACGACGACAACATCTTGTAAGCGCTCGAAAGAAAACAAGAAGTTTTAAGTGGGCTAACACTGTCGTAATTAATTTCAAAAGACGATTTTTTCCTTTCTTTATTGATTGGTTTAGACTTTTTCAATTAGAAATATTTATTACAGTTAAAATTATAAATAAATATAATTGAGGTAATTTGAACAAAATAAAATAGAATTACAATTTTATATGCATGCACTAGAAACTAAGAAATAATTATAAAAATAAAGGATTTCACAGAAGTATATTATATCGTACTAGTTTAAATATTAAACTTATAAAGTCTAGATCTACATAAATGTACATTTTTGTTATTACTAGAACAATAATAAAGATATTGATAGTACTATACAGTATGAAATGGTACATTCTACATATAGGCTTTTAAAAGACTACAAAAATGGAAATATATTTTACAAAAAGAGAACAGATGGTAAAAGAGGCATAACCTAAAAGAAAATTTAAATAAATAAATAAATTACATGAAGTACATAATCTAGCTTTTTTGATACTCGGACCATGATTGATAGGCCATATCTGCTGCTCTTTTCTTCCGATGATCGTATCCACCACCGTGGCCACCATACCCCGGACTTGCGTGTATAACGGTGTGTCCACCATCATCGTGTCCTGAAGAAACTAATTTCTTAAGACCAACAATCATAGATAACATCAAAGCCATCGCTGATACCATGAGGGCTTTCATGGCTAAAAGACCTACACCACCAATACCCAGGGCGGCCATCATTTTACCCATCATAAGACCCATCAATACTATAGCTCCACCTCCACCGCCGCCTTTTTTGCCGCCTCCAAATCCTCCACCACCGCCTCCTCGAGGCGTACCTGTAATAAAATTTCTTTGATTAAATCTTTCAAAACAAAACTCTTAGAATTGCTTATAAATAATTCTTCTTTATCGAGTCTAATGAACAATACACAAATTTCATATTTTTTTCGTTCAAGATAATTTAAATCCCTAAACTCTGCCATTAAACTAATGTGAACAAGTTTGTTTTTCTGGCGAAATACCGCATACACATAGAGATATAAGAAACTGAAAAAACTCATTTCCAGTTGAATATATACTCGCTTGTCGATCAAGTGGGATTGATTTCATAACTCCATAACACGGCATTTAGAACTTTTTAAGTCCAAAAATATCTCATATGGCTGCTAATTTACTTTACAAAGTATACGTCGAGCACGGCTACTTAAATAGCCCATAAGCCATAATAGGTCTTATGACGCGTGGGAACATACCTTGTCTTAATCAGGATACTATCACGGTCATTTTCGATTAAACGAAATTAACTAAAGAAAGCACGTGCAGAGCGTCATTGATATAGATAGAAAACAAAATTTAATGTAGTAGCATATTTTGAAAATTTACATATCTACAAACAGACAAGGATATAACTAAAAATTAATACTATTTTGATGTTGCTGTGTATTTAAATTGTCTGCTTATTATGACCATCAATATACTTTCTTGTCTTTTCTTTATTTAGGTACCTTCATTTTTCCTTTTTAGTTTATATTTGCTGTTCTGTGAAAAAAACAACACAAATTTCTGACTAAAATAAAGTGGATAGGAATAATTTAAATAAGTTTCTAACTTCAGTGATTTCTTTGAAAATGAAAGAGCAAATTAAAAAAAAATTTTACGCAAGTACAGAAAGAGTGTCTGTAAATGAAGAAATTATAAATATTATTGAGGGAAATTTCGTGGTATATCCGAAGCAAGAAAGAAATAGAAGTTAGAGAACTGATAAAAGATAGAACTTCTGAAAGTAAATTTGACGCAACTCATATTTCTGATAGAAATGTAATGAAAATTAGGTACAGTAAAAAAGAAACAATATGAAGTATTCTAGCAATTTTCAAATTACATGAAATGGCGATATTAGGAGATGTTATTTAATATAATAATTGCCGACTACTGCAGAATATTAAAGTAGCCAATCACAGGCAATTCCATAAGACGAAAAGATAAAAACACTATTGGAGGTATTTGTAATATTTTTTATAACTTCTTTTCATGATTAAAATTGTGATATAAATGTGAAGTATATTACACAGACTGGGTCTGGGCCGATGGGCGGAGTCTTATAGGTCAGTGTGAGACAGAGAAAGTATTCGGAAAAAGGAAATGACCAGCTGCTCGTGTTTATCCTAATATTATAAGAGTTCACTTCGCATCTTGTGGGAAGGGCATCTCATCGGCCAGGTCTCAGTCTGCGAGCTGTATGTGTTTATGAAATGATAAACTAAAATTAGTTTGCTTCTTTTTCAGAATGGTAATAATAAAAAATAGATTTAATCTCTGGAACAGAATTGGAATAATATGAAAATCAAGTAGGTATCTAAATAAAACAATTTGGCAGAACTAATTTGTTGCGACAGTTTAGAGGAAAATTTAAAAGTCGTATTGAACAAAAAATGTAAAACTCTATCGATACCTTCATTTAAGAAAACTACTAATCAGACTGATCACATCTAAGTAGAATAATTAAAAAGATTCTGACACATAAATCTAAATAGAAATTAATAGTGTTTTTTATACCTAACGACAATTTTTTTATCAAATATTTATATACCTACATAACGAATGAAGAAATTCTGTGTATGTTGACTGATGTATTCTACTATTAATAGATATGTATTACTACCGAGAAGGTAGGATTTGGGTTATTTTTTGGCTTGTAACTTGTGGGTCTTAATTAATTCAGAGCTTCATCAGACCCTTTTATTATATAATAGTAATAATAATAATAATAAAAATCACATGATGCTAGCTAATGGTTGCAAGATATTTTACAAAATTAAAACTTCACTTATATTCGCCTATGTTCGGGCTATATAAAATTGACTTTATGTGCATATTAATTGTATAGCATTTTAAAAATCTTATTGATAAACTAAAACGCCACATTTACAATATATTATTTTACGTTATTTTACGTGAATGTTATTTGCTATTTGCTAAAAATTTCTTGGTTTGTGGACATAATATACTTATCCTAACAATTTGTTTTTTGTATACTCGAATTGATGAATAATTTTTTGATTAAATATATTAACTGTTTAGCTAATTTGTATTGTGGTAAGATGTATTAACTAGAGTCCTATAAAATCTACTGAAATTTTGTGAATCTGTTTTGCAATTTATATTTTGTGATAAAGTTCTTTTGGTTAGCGTTTTCAAAAATATTTTACTGTTAAAATTAGGTTCCTTTAAAATAATTTTGGTGTTGTTGACATCAGCATTTTCATTTGTGATTGATATATGGGTTGCCAAAGCAGCCCCTGTGGTTTTACTCTAACATCACTGGTATGTTATGTGATTTTATTTTTAGTTTTTGTTTTTTTATTCTATGGAGCTAGAGCATATATTGAAAAAAGCACTTTTATTTTATTAGTTAAATTAGGAATGTATTGCCACTTCTTTGACCTAGCAATTGTGGTAATTTTGTTGTTAAAGTTCTGTTTTTTGCTCTGCTGGTATGATCTGAGGTTATTATCGGTTCTGTTTGAAGTGCATATAATTTTGTTTTCTATTGTCTATAGTTATTATTTATTAAGATTGATTTGAGTTTATGTAGATTTTGATGAATATAATCAGGAGGTGTTATTTTATAAATTCTGTTTTTAGAAGCTCTAATTAAGTTTATATTGTACGTATTGGGTCAATGGTAATTTTCTCTTTAAATTAGGTTTTCTTTACATTATTAATTTTAGAGTATTCTTTCTCCTTATTATTACTGTATCTGAGTAAAAGTGGAATTAAGTTCTAGTTCCACCGTGAAACATAAGTTATTGTTATATGCAACGAAAATTTTCAGCATGAAATCTCTTTTGTTACAGCATATTAATCCACTTATTACCATATAAAGTGATTATATGATATTCTTAAATTAATGATATTTATTGATAAGCGGTTTTTTAGTATTAGTACTAAATATTTACTACTTTAATAAAATTAGACTTCTGGTCACGATGTGATAAATGTAACGCACATTTCGTCTATATAACGTTTCGGGATATAATTTATTCTTTTATAAAATCTATACAAGTTAAAAATTAGGAGCAACAGGTAATTACAAATTATTAATTTCCTTACAATCACCAAACGAAGACAAAAAATAAAAAAAAATCGGTATGAAAACATTAAAAATATTTTACAAATATATAAAATTGAATAATTTACATTTTAAAATAATTATAACTAGAACGGCACATATAAAACCATTGTCTAGATAAAATAAAATAGTAAAAAATGAAAGTCATGTCTTCCTTTATAAATTTTGAATTGGTGTTATCCATGCTATAGGAACAATTTCGACTGTTAAACGGCTGTTACTGTAGTTGAATGTGATTAAAATTCCGATTTGGAATTAGTGGTGGGTTTAGAGACATCAGTGCGAAGAGTTTCAAGAAATAACCTTTTGACAAATTAGATTTTTTATATGAAATGATCAAATCGTATGAAATGACTAGCTATAGAAATATGTTGTGCTAATGCACATGCATTAGGTTTGTTTCGAGCATCACTTTTATGTTGTATATTACAATCTTTAATTCTTTAACTAGTTTGACCAATGTAGAACTTTTTGCAATCATTACATACTAAACCGTAGAATTACATGCCATGTCTGATGGTGGGTCCAGACTTGAACAGTTCAGTGCGAACGCATAGAACAAACAGTCAACGCAAGCAGAATTCGCCAAGTGTGATGGTTCCGGCGAACCGAACATCGCCGACCAAACGCGACAAGTCTTTTCCAGAGCTTGTCGGTAAATCGAGCATGCTCAAAAGGAATTTGCAACACGTCTAATTTAGTATAGAGCGTCTCAACCTTAGTATTCAGTACAGTCTCTTATGGGATATATACGTCTTTTACAACCGTAAGCAATTTGTAATATACTGTCTTTTTTTTATTTCAAGGCAATGTTGTCAGTTCGATTTATTATGTTCACGGTTCGTATTGTAGGTTGGTGTAATTATCACAACCTCTAAAGTGTCAAATTCGTTGCGTGCTTGGTTTGGTTCTCGTTTGTGCATTTCAAGTTTTCTGATATTGTTCATTAATGGTTGTTTTTATAACACATTTGTTTTTCAAGTTTAGTAGTGGTAAGTACATATAAAATATCTAAATATAAGCATTTCTTACAGAGCACCTACATAGCGCCGCTAGCGCGATGGAGTCGGCGGCAAAACGACATAAAGGTGAAACTTTTAGTCGGAAAGAAAAGCAAATGATAAATAACGTCTTTAATATATTTTTGAAAAAAGTATGAATGTCAATGCTGCAGTTTATGAAATCAGCAAAGCCATAAAAACTTCGGATCGCAGCATATATAAAATACGAAACAAGGAAAGTAAAGGGCCTCTATCAAGTCCAGTAAAGCATAAAAAGAAAAGGAAAGGTGTGCATCTAAATGCCCGTTTATGCACATCTGACGAAAATGTACAGGCACTTGTCCGTCGAAAAGTGCATAGCTTTTTCATGGAACATATCCCACCTATATTGAATACTATACTTTCTGCTGTAAATTGCGATAGCGATCTTCCCAACTTCAAACGAGCAACGTTGCATAGATTTTTACGTGATATCGGTTTCGAATTTCAAAGGTTAAAACGGAAAAGCATTTTGATTGATCGCGATGATATTATAAGATGGATATATCAAACGATTCAGAGAAGAAGGTAAAAATTATTTATATTTGTATTTGTGTACATTCATTATTTGCTTATGCTTTATTTATATAAATAAAAATTTCCTTTTTTCCAGGTAGAACAGTAGTATATACTGATGAATCTTGGGTAAACATTGGACATGCAGCAACTAAGGCGTGGAGGGATACTACAATTAAATGTTGAAGAATTTATTATCAATCTGGGATCTTCATCTTTATCTGACGACGCCTTAAGTGACTCTTTAAGCGATTACACATTTTGTGGAATGTGTTTCATATCAGCTTCATACAATTTCGTGCCCATTCTCTGTTACTCTTATAGCTTTTAACATTATTATTGGCTTAAATATTATTATTATGTTATAAAAAAATACATTTTACTGTTTCTTGTAATTACGGTAAAGCTTCGCTAATCCGGACTCCAATAATCCGGATTTCCCAGTAATCCGGACGAAATTGAAATAGATAGATAGATAGATAGATAGATAGATAGATAGATAGATAGCTTTATTTCATTCTAACATCATATAAAATGAACATAGGACAAGTCATAATGTTAAATGTCATCCATAAAATAATAACAATAGTAATAATATACACAAATATAGGTAACATTCAAATTCACATCGTACACAATTGACTAAAAATTACTACACAATGAACATTAATATATGAATGCAAGAAAAAAGAAACATCCAATATCAAAAATGATTTGTAAATTCTTCAATAGTGTAAAAGACACCATCGAGTAATACACTTTTAAGCCTACATGTCAGCTTGCTAAGAGATTGGCACTTCAGTTCACTAGGAAGACGGTTATATAGCTTGACACCCCAATAGCTAGCATTATTTTGCGTGGTTTTCAGTCTATGATAAGCAACCCTCAAGTCACTATGCCGTCGAGTATTATAATCATGAATATTACAGTTTTTATTATAACTTGACTTATTTGCATGTACATGTTTAATTATGGTAAGTATGTATTCCGACGCCATAGTGAGTATTCTCTCATTCCTAAAATACGGCCTACACGAATCACTCTGTTTCAACCCACACAATGCTCTAATCGCTCTTTTTTGGAGCAAGAATATCCTGTCCGCTGGTGGACTATTCCCCCAAAACTGCAGTCCATACATCATCAGAGAGTGAAAGTTCGCGAAATAACACATCCTGGCAGCCTCGTGAGTTGATATGTTCTTGATATATCGAATACTATAGACAGCTGATGATAACCTATCGACTAACGTCGTTATATGTGAAGACCAATTAAGTTTATTGTCTATGGTAAGCCCCAGTAACTTCAGATTTTTAGTTTCATCCTTTCTCGAAGTTGTGAACAGTAGATGTTGGGTTTTATATTGGTTTAATATTAGACCATTGGACTCGAACCAATCCTCTGCACGTTCCATGGCTAAGAGTACCTTTCCGTTTAATTTTTCCTACAACATGGCCCTATTTAATATGGATGTGTCATCTACATATAGACAAACGTTATTTTCATTTAGGTAAGATGGTAAGTCATTCATATATATGAGAAACAGGAGTGGCCCCAAAATAGATCCCTGTGGGACTCCCCGGTTCACTATCACAGCATCTGACACTGTTTCCCCAAACTCAACATATTGTACCCTATCTCTCAGGTAAGACATAAGACATTTACACTATGTATCCCTTAATCCGGATCATCCATTGCGCAGTTTACCATGTACGTCGCAGCAAGTTCAACTCAAGCTGAAGTTGACTAAATAAATTTAAGAAGAGACATGGTATTCGTTCAAAGTTAGTGGAGAGAAATTATCTGGCGATTCAGATGTTGTCAAACTGCTTCTGTAAAAATTAGCGAACAAAATTAGGGAGATGCATTTGCAGCCGAATTAGATTTACAACGCAGAAGAAATCTGCATTGTTCTGGAAATTTTTGTCACATCGTACAATAATGGTTCATGCAAAAAAAAGAACGACACCGAGACGTAAAAGTGTCTAAGGAAAGGATAACCTTCCTTCCCTGTATAGGTAAATAGTGAAGGCAATTCATTGTTTCAGTAGATGCATACAGTGAGGTGAAGAGAATGGTGCTGTATTAAATACCTTTTTGTCCATAGAATGAATGAATGCAAGCCAAGCAGTGCAATTTTAAACAAATAAACTTAATGAATTTGCTAAATAGTAGTTTTATAAATTTTGGGTTTCCCTTATATTCTCCTTACTTTTTATGGACAACATAAGTCATTTTATTTTGTATTTAGAATTTGAGTATTCGTAACATTTTCTATATGTTAGTTTGTATATGAGTTTATAAATCCCTATAATCATATTTTAGGTATTATTTGTTAACTTTTAAAAAAGGTTTCGATAATCCGGATGTTTCACTACTTCGGATTGCCTCGGTTTTAATTGATCCGGATTCTTTACTATATATTATCTTTATGTAATAAATATGTACTTATATTAATATTGTTGAGCACTTGCAAAAACTAAAATAAATTTATGTAAAATAAGTATGCTTATCACATAAAACGTACATACAGTAAATAAAGTAATTATCTTCAAAAAATAATTTTTACGTTAACATGTAACAGTAATAACGGACAATATGTTGCTATTGATGAACATATGCACTTTATGGCGTGTTTTTGTTATTTTTCGCTAAATTTTATGACTCATACAATTTAATTGTCATTTCGTAAATTTTATTTTAGATTAACATCCTAACCTTAGACCATTTATAGACACGCCGTTTTCCGTCCCGCCTTGAATACGCACTGAAGCAAACATAACGCAGGCATATGACGTCACGGGTGGGCTTTTTTCTGCTGTTGTATGTCTAACGTCCGTTTTAACGTTATAAATACAGTGTTAATATTGATTAAATCGTTCTACTTTTAATTATGGTACAATCCTGTAGTGCATATAACTGCAACGAACGACACAAACGTGGGACAGGTATATCATTTCATCGGTAAGTGTAATAATGCTGCTATTAAATAAAGAAAAAACTTGTAGCCTCTAGTGTTGTGAGTATGATAAGTATCATCAATTATTGTTAATTAACTGTTAATATAAATGATGAAAAATGTGTTAATTATGATGATAATTATTACTTAATTATTAGCGTTTAATTTACAACACTAGTAGCTGCAAATCAGTAGCAAATAGAATTTGAACATTGACTTCTTCCACTTGATAAAATTAATAGATATCAATTCCAAATTATGTATTTACGTGTATAAAATCTCCCTCTTGAGATCTGACTAGTTTTTCAGTAAAATCGGTAGACCGGAAGTAGTAGTCTACTTCAGCGAAAAAATTGAATTTTGCCAATATTTCGTCAACTACTAAGTTTAAACAAATTTATAAAGAATTCATACGTACTCAAAATTAAGTTAATAAAAGTTTTTTGAAATACTTACCGGAAGTAGGTTTTTTACTCTTACCGAAAATCAGTTTTGCGATTTTTTGCAAATATGTATGTCGTAAATTATGCATTCTATATATACATATATATAGTAATAATAAAAATATCGACCGTACTTAATAACAATAATAAATTATCAGGGTTATCGGTCCGTGTATTCTAGTTAAATAAAACTCAATTCGTTCATTCTTCTCTATATTTCGATAATGTTTATTATCTTCATCGGGAGAGTGCTATCAAAAATCGTAATGAATTTGTTAAAAAGGAAGCATAAGAAGTTAAAATGTTACTTACATCAATGAGTTAGCACTGGCAAAGACATCAATATATTTAAAATAATAGTGAAAACACTTTAAAGAAACATTAAAATGGTAATGATGTTTTAAAAAATTTAGAATTTTCTGTCAGAAATGACATTTAAAAAATATATTGATATCATCACAAAATTAGAATAAAGTGCCTTGTACTATGTAATATAATATACAAAAATATTTAAATCTCTTTAGATGATCTAAAGTACAAGAATTTTTATGAATTGAAGCAGAAAAATTTAAATATTTTAGGAACAATATAATTTATTCACAAATGCGTAATAGGTTGGAATATATCACACTTAAATTATTTGTATCAGTTTTATAATTTATTGTATTAGTCTCTTTGTTAATATAAATCATTTCAAGAACTATTCTGTTTTTATAATTACGTTCTTTACTTAATATTTTAACATTATCATAATCAAAGGTATGTTTGAAATCTAAAAAATGCCCAGCTAACGCACAAGAACGTTTACCCACCTTACAATCACTTTTATGTTGTGAAAGTCTTTGTTTTAATAATTGTGAAGTTTGACCTATATAAACTTTATTGCAATCTTTACAAGGAATTTTGTATACTACACTATCTTGGTTTAAAACTGATGTTTTGTCCTTAGTTTTAGAGAATATATTGTTAAGTGTAAGTAAATTATATTTACATATTTTAATATTGGTGTATCTTGTAAAATTCTTTATTATTAGTTCAGTTAAATTTTTAATATATGGAATCTTCTTATAATGTAATGGATCAACAGTAAAATTACGTTCATTAGAAATATGGAAACTATTCGAATTATAAATCAATTTGTTAATTATATGTTTTGGATATCCATTATTCATGAAAATTGTACACAATGTTTTTACCTTTTTGCTTAAAAAGGTGTTATGACTAACATAAGTAACTCTGTTCTTCATTGCAATGACCGTGTTAAATTTTTGTGATAGTGCAGAGGCTGTAGGTTTTTGATACCAGTATAAAATAATGCAATTATTGTTATCTCTTATAACCTTAGTATCAAGAAATGGTATTGCTCTGTTTTTAAAACATCATTACCATTTTAATGTTTCTTTAAAGTGTTTCCACTATTATTTTAAATATATTGATGTCTTTGCCAGTGCTAACTCATTGATGTAAGTAACATTTTAACTTCTTATGCTTCCTTTTTAACAAATTCAATACGATTTTTGATAGCACTCTCCCGATGAAGATAATAAACATTATCGAAATATAGAGAAGAATGAACGAATTGAGTTTTATTTAACTAGAATACACGGACCGATAACCCTGATAATTTATTATTGTTATACATATATACATTTATCAAGAGTATAAAAGTATTTAGAGCTGGATTTGGAATATATTTTGTATAAACAAAATTTCAAAATTCGGACATATTTATTCACAGGCGTAATTTTTTAAGAGGATAAATGTATTTAAAGCTTAATTTAGAACAACTTTGAGTAATTTGAAATTCAATAAGTAAGTCGTGTGGTGCCCCAACCTCATTTCTTCTTAATAATATATATATACCACGATTGCTTTAAGTTTTATATTTGAATAACCAAAAGTAGATGGAATTGACTGGTCTTTATTATTGAGGTAAGTACGGTAGGGTACGATAAACGAAATTTCTGGGTTATATATTCAGATTTTGTTTTACAAATATTCTTCGAATAAGAAGATTGGGGTTTTTAATAAATTAAAGTGAAGGTTTTTCTTTACTTTTGTAGTAGAAACTCTAGGTATGTAGTTGAATCGTGCCCACCCGTGACGTCACCCGCGTAGAACTATGTTTGCTTCACTGCTTGATAATTAAGGCGTGTATATATGTTTAAATGGTCTAAGATCCTAACCAACAAGTAATTAAAATATCGAGTTATTAGGCGCTTTCCTTTGACATAAATCTCAGATAATATCACCTCAGTTTAGCTGAGATTATATTTTGACGCGTTCCTTTTGTAATCAGCTGACTGAGACGAAGTGAGGTTGGTCAGAACCTTCCTCACTTCAAGTGAGCAGAGACACTCACATCACTTTAGCTCAGCTCAGATCTCTAGTAAAAGGAAAGCGCCTATTATAATGAGTTACCAACCTAACCTGTCATTGTCAATCTGACAACTATGTTGTCTATCTCCATAAGACACATACTGAATACTAAGGTTGAGACGGACTATAGTTATCTTATACTATTAAAATTTTATAGATGAAATATAATAATTGAATTAATATTGAATAGTAAATTAAATATTTATATATAGTACCTATTATAAATTACTCGGTATTTTAAAGAATATAAAAATAAAGAACACTTAACTTTTATTTACAGTGAAAAGTCTATTATTTATTGCTATAACGGCGTGATCTGTCACTTACCGTTTAATTACACTGTAGCATCATTTCTTGCTGCAGAGTTTAAAAACATTAAATTTTGTGTATAATTGTAGTAGTTTTATCAATGGAAGGGCGTTATTTACCACGCGAAGAAATGTTACTTGCTATTGGTACGTAGCAAACTGGGCGTCGTCAAGCTGAAGTTGCAGCTGAATTTCACGTTACACAAAGCGTGATAAGTCGCTTATGGCACCGCTATAGGGATACTGGTGAAGTACGTAATCAACATCGTGGTTTCGGTCGGATTACAACAGCAGCACAAAACCGTTACGTCCAAATTATGCCCGACGTAATCAAACTTGCACTGCTCGGATGATACAAAATCAGTTTAACCAAACACTAGGCGTACTGATTAGTGACCAAACTATTCGCAATAGGTTACATGACGTGCATTTAAGATCTAGACGACCCTTAAGAGTTCCACCTCTAACAAGAGGTAATGGCGGAGTACGTCTTTTATGGACACAGGATCACCGAAATTGGACAAATGTAATGTTTTCTGATGAGTCTAGATTTGGTATGTACAATGATTCAAGAAGAGTTCGAGTTTGGAGGCAGCCAGGATGCGTAAATTGTTTGAATGCAGTCCAAGAAGTCTATTCTGTCAGAGGTGGTACAATCATGGTATGGGCTGGCATAAGTATTGGTGGAAGAAACGATCTCGTTTTGATTGAAAGGAATATGACAGCTCAATCTTATGTGGAACAGGTCATTTTACCTGTTGTTGTGCCACATGCTCAGTCTCCACATATGAATCCGTTAGAGCATCTGTGAGATAAGTTACAAAGGATGGTTACAAATTCAAATGATCGCATTAATGGCCCCCGAGACCTTTTTATAGAGTTCTTCAATGAGAATGGAGAGCAATACCACACTCAGTGATGAAAATTACCGTCATTTATATTTTTGGTAAATTACCGTGGTGAATTACTGCTCTTTTTTACAAAGATTTATTCTCGCATAACTTACCATTTTTTGAGTAAATTACCATGGTAATTTACTCAGAAATGGTAAATTACGCAAGTATAAATCTTGATGTAATACACTATTTCTTTTGTCCCTCGTATTTTCGTGCTGATACGTCCGGACCAGTGATGTAAAATTAACGTAATTTATATTTTTCGGTAAATTACCGCTAATTTTTTACCAAGATTTATTCTTGAGTAATTTACCATTTCTTGAGTAAATCACCATGGTAATTTAAAGAGCGGTAATTTACGGCAGTAATTTACCAAAAATATAAATTACGATAATTTTACATCACTGACCACAGAAAGAGATTGACAATTTAATTAATAATAAATAAGTAACCGTATTAGGGCAGTCATAAACAATAGTGGAGGTCATACTGATTACTAAAATCTGCATTTGCTTATATGTTCAGAATTGCTTTCCAAATTTAAACATCTTTAAGATATAACAAAATTCGTATTTGCAAACTTAAGTTTACTAGAACTTTTGATATTTACTTTTAATTTGGTATTTTTTAGTTAAATTATACTTTGAATATACAAATCTGGTCAATAAAGTTGTTTAATAACTTTATTGATTTTTAATTATGTAAATATCCCTGTACGATTTTCAGCAGTGTATTTTATACTAAAGTTTTAATGTAGTTTAATTATAGAATATTTAAATAATAATGTTTTTAGCCAAATTACATTAGTACTATACTGGGTGTCTCTAAAAGGTGCGAAAAAAACGCTACCACACATTTCTGAGGGCAAAATATGACGATCTAACCCAACTTACCTCAGTCCAAAAGTGGATGCTTTCGGAGATACAGAGTGTCAAAAGTTCAATTTGGTTTTAGTTTTTTATAAATAATTTCTGTAATAATTGGTATATTGTCACAATATTTGGGTAGGGGGGGTTTCGTGGGGTAAAAAATTTAAATCTGCTCTCATTCTTATTCTCCAATGTTTTTTTACCAAGAAAAGGTATACCTGGTAGGAGTTGATTGGAGCAGCCGTTTATGAATAATCTGGATATAAAAAATTCATTCCGTATATGGACACATATGCTACTGTAATTTGGGTGTTATTCTTGTGGCAATTCAATGCAATGGTGCATCCACTTTTGGACTGAGGTAAGTTGGGTTAGATCGCCCTCAGAAATGTGTGGTTGCATTTTTTCCGCATCTTTTAGAGACACCCTGTATATATTAACAATTATTGATATAATACCTATCTTGGCATTGGCTCTAAGGTAAATTAGGATTGTTTATCTATAATTAAATTTACCAAAATTATAGATTTAATTTGAGTAGGTATTAGTTGGAGTCATATGAGTCTAGTTGGAGTTTTCCATAATTATTTAGCTATATGTTAGTTTTTCTCAGAAACTTCCTTATAGATATTTTATATATGTTTAAGATTTCACAAAAACAGCGACGAGTAATTTTAGCAACTTTACTTATTCTTGTATAAGTTACAGATATAAGAATAAGAATATATTGCCTTTAATATGAGTTTAAGGTAATAATTACTTGTCTCGATTACAAGTTTGCCTATATTCTAAAGAAATAACAACATTAACTGAAGTTTATAACGGGCGAAGTTAAAGTGAGAAAGTGATAATAACTTGCGCAGTCATTCTTCTATCGACCGCTAGCCTTCTGTCATTTCTTGAATATAAAATATTCTTCAAACACATTGGTGAGATTTGAGAAGATCAGCAGTACCACAATTATCTACTTCTGTTTCTATATTTAAATACACTGAAAGAGAATTTTCGTATTTATTACCGTCTTTCTCTTGGGCTTCATATTATTCAAATATTTATTAGCTACTAAATTTTCAGTCAATAATTGTAGATTAAGTAGAACTTAAATATGTCTCCTAGGGTACCGGATTCTTTTCTGGTAGCGGTTGTAATAAAACTTATAGTGTTTGTTTAGATAAAGCGTGATTCAAAATGTTGAGTAACTGAAGAGTAACGTTTTCCATGCATAGCACTAATATCGTTATCATTTTGCTTACTGGACGTGTCAAGACATAACATACCTACAGTTACACAACTTCTCGAACTTAAATTATTTCCATCTTACAGCATTCGGCCTCATTTTCATTCTTTATACTCCACTATGGCTCGACTGGCAAACTTGTTAATTGTAACAAGTTTGCCATATTGAATTTAATTAAAATTATTTGATGTCAAATGGTAAAGCAAAGTATTCGTTTATTCAAAATTTAAAAATTAACACCTGAGCCTAGAATCTGACTATATTATTAATTAATTTTAATGTTACGCTTTTTGGGTGCATATAATACTTTTAATACATTCGTTTATTACGGTAGCAGAACTAATACCTAACATTTCTTTAATAGTTCTTTAAAAATAAAAGCGGTCCAGGAAACACATTTTCTTAACAAATATTTATAACATTTCAGTTCATTTCATAGGGTTATATTCTGGGTATAAATTGAATACAGAGTTCTGGAAAGTACAATCAAAAATTTGAAATAGGTACCAACTTAGTTTCAGCGTTTACTTATATTTCTCTGGATTTTTTTGGGCTTTCTTTGGATATTATTTGCTGTCTCTACAATTTGTTGAAGATTGTTGAAATAAACAATAAAATACGCTTTTCCATGCTATGATTCCCTTAAATTATTCTTTAAATGCACACAATATGTATTGCATAATTTTTTTTAATATAAATTTTATTAGTCCAGATTTCAACCATAATATATTATATGGATATGTGTCTAAATGTAGTTCACACATATATGTAATTAATACGAGTACTTAATATTTTTTTTTATTGTATTGGTTTAATTAATTCAGAAGCCATGTAATAATGTAATTTTATCTTAGAATGTTTCTACAGATTCTTCCTTTGTTTCTATGAGCATTTTAATTTCTTTGTGAGCCTCTCAGAATCGTATATAAACAAGAGAGCCAACTTACGTCAGTAAACAAATTACATTTGTCAGAAATAAAAGACACTTTTGTTGTTTTAGTTCAATATTTTACAAAATATACCGTCCTTTGATAAGTTTTCCAATTTTGCTGGTTTTAAGCGTACTACTTCCGAAAATTTCATGAAATGAATTGCATAAACGTGTTTTTCGTTGTTAGTCATTAATTCTGTTCGTAACTGTGTAGATTAATTTCGATAAAGGAATTTCGTGTTTTATTAAATCTAAAGCTTAAAAGCAACTGCAACTGAAGTAATATCAGTAAGAGCAAGGAGAATTTTACAACTTTAAGAAAGTTTCTATTAATGTCAGTATCAACTTCTATAATACTTTCTGGGAAGGACATTGCTGATAGCATTACTTATTCTGAATAATTAATTTCTTCAATTTTTAACCGAGTATCCATTTGAAACAACGCCTTTTTCTTTATAAATTCGTAGTAACTGCTGTAGATAATTTTAATAAAAACGTAAGGGTCTGCTTTTTCTCTGAATGATTGCGTATAACCATAGTATTAACGTAAAGTAAATACTTTTACTAGAAAAACCCAAGCAACTTCTTGTTTTGTTAGGAACGGATCAAGTTATTAGTAGTCAAGTTTTGCTTTACAAAATTTTATCCCATGCTTGATATAACATTTCTAAAATTGCCACACTTAGTATCATTCTTTTAAAAAATTGTATAGTGTATTTAATTCCTATCAATTCTGGAAACATGGAATGGCTTACAAACAGTTTTATGGAACAAAATGAGGCAATTTATTATTGTGCTTTAATTACAGACATTGAAGCCAACGAAAACAGAATATGAAAAGTCTACATCGTAATTCTAAACAGCATTATGGAGAAAGCAAACATATGAACAAAATTTACTAAAAATTATGAAAAGCAAAATAAAATTGGTTGAAAAATATATATTTTAATATGCAAATGAGGTAAGCATTCCAAAATCTGGAAAGTAAACAGATAGAAATTAAAAAATATTAATGTTCAAGAAACATTGAATTCATATGACGCACTTACATTCATAGAGGCTCAAAGAGTACGATCAATCAGTGCAGTGCAATAGAGATTTGCATTATAATGAAATGTAGTGCTGAAGAAATTAATTGGACCTGATGGTTATTATATAAGTCCTTGGATTATGATAGATCTGAGACATTTAGCAAAACTTAGATTTCCTCTTTTACAATACAAATGTTTATGTAAATTAGATAAAATTCCTTCTACAATTGTTTCCTCTGTTGTGTATCATGTTATTGAAACAATGAAGATTTTAACAATGTAAAGCATAATAATTTTCCAATCAAACTGATAGAAGATCTAGGCAAAAACCAAAAGTAACATATTAATGAAGATTTATAGATAGGCACCAACCATAAATATACCTAGTTTGTATGAGATAAGATGCAATAGCTGCATATATGAATCAAAATAAAGCAAACGCAGATTTTTGTTCATTAGCCAAAGAAATATAAAGATTATGATCTGGAGAAATAATATTAAATATGAGGGTCATAACATTTTAAGTTTAGACACCTATAAAATCAGTTATATATTTCCATTTTTTTTTGAACATCAAGGTAAATAAATTAATGCACCGTCTTGGGAATACGACTATTTGGAAAAAAATTAAAATAATCTTTATAGTATTAATTCTGCGAAATTCAAATATATATATCATCTCCAAGGTTATCCCATCTTATTCCTCGGCTACACTGCACTGACGAGAACCAACCAGTTCGGAACACGTGTCTGCAGTTGTATTTTCACCGGAATTGCCCCATAAATTTTTTTATCATATATATATTTCCTGGGTCTCGGATGGCACGCAAGTTGGCATTGTCTTCCTCGTGGAGCCGTTAGTTGTTGTCCTCAAAACTGAGGATCCTCTAGCTGAAGCTACAAGTAGTAGTCTGTTACCTGATAGTCTTCCGTGTAGCTTACATCTCCAAGGTTATGCTACCTTATTCCTTGGCTACACCGCACTGATGGCGACCAATGAGTCAGAAACACTTGTGTACGGTTGCTCTACAGCGGAATTAACCCGATATTTTTCTCTCTTTTATTTTACGTAACCGCGATAATTCCTTTTTTTTTGATTTATCTTTCTTGGGTCTCGGATGGCACGCAGGTTGGCACGCAGGTTGGCATCGTATTCCTCGTGACGATTTTAGTTGTTGTTCTTAAAACTGAGGATCTTCTAGCTGAAGCTACAAATGGTAGTCTGTCATCTGATTGCCTTCCGTGACGCTTACATCTCCAAAGTTATCCCACCTTATTCTTTGTCTACACCGTACTGATGACGACCAGTGAGTCAGAAACACTTGTCTACGTAATTTACCCGATATTTTTATCTCTCTTATGTATACATAATAATATATATATAATAATATATATTTAAGTAAATTATTGATACCCTGTTTTTAGTAATGTTGTGTTTGGTACAAAGCAAAATACATTTATGAGTGATTTAATAGCTAGTATTTTATTGCAACATAGTGCTGTTCGATTATTTTTAAATTTAACAAATTTAATATCAATATATGAAGGCATTACAATTTTAAAATTCCCTGCACGATATTTAAAGTGAAAATCTAATTTGTTTGATCTTCAGGTTCACTATTTGTAAATTTTCTTTTATATTGATGAAAAAAGACAAAAGAGATATTATTAAATTTTAATGGAATTCTTTCTTAAGAGAACGCCCGCTTGAGATCTCAAGCTTACGCTGTATTTATAAATTAAATTGCTTTTTGTAGGGCAAAAATTTATTAATGTAGATTTCAGTGTTAGAACACTATACATGGAAATACGGATTTATAAATGTCTAATAAAATAATTTGGAATAAACAAAAATAAAACAAAATTTTTATTGAAGTGTACTACTATTATAGAAAAAATATTTCTATTTCAATTTACGCGACTGGCGGGGTCGATGATAATGGAGTTTAATATTGCAGAGTATCATTTATATAAACTAACTATATCTCAGAGGGAAGAAACGACTAATTTCATATTTCAAATAAATTAAAGTTTTACCGGAAATTTGTTTATTATGGCTACAGGTACTTCTGTTTTAAAGATACTCAAGACGCTGGACATTTTAGGCTGTGACCTACAAGTTTACTGCAGGAACAGCCTTCAGTATAATTCAAAAACTTGTATTGTTTAAGCACTACTTTATTTTCTGGTGATTACTACTTAGACGTCTGAAGAATATCACATTTGAGGTGGATATTGGTGGTGGATTAAGTGAAAGAAAAATACTTTGATACTTCACATAGTTAAAGCTATGATTAATAAAACTCAGAAAATACAATAAAACAGACAAGACTGAATGTAACTTAATTCAAGGCAAAACAATGATGGAATAAGTGCAAATGAAAATATTGCAAGACGTGTGAAAGTAAGTCTGTAAGAAGATAAAAACGAACAAATTTCCTAGGCGTTATGAACAAGACTAAAAGGATTAATAAATACTAGGAAGGTACACAGAAGACGCCAACTAAAACAATTGAAATTTCAAATAATAATCATGCTCTGATCTGCAATGACAAGATAATTCTTTGTATTATGTGACTGATGCTCAAATATGTGCAGAAACAACATACAGCCTAAGTCAAGGCCTTGGGTATCCATTGGTTTGTAGTATAGTTCTTACTGCTTGGTTCTTGGCAGAACGAAACATTTGCGGTACAGTTGTTTTAAAAAAGAATTAAATTATCATTTGGTAGACCCCAAATAGATGCTTGCAATTAATGTAAATTGCCGTCTATAGCAATCAAGGTAAAACTCAAAGTTTTACTCGTGATAATACAGCTAAACTGTTAATACCTAAAAGACAAATTAATAAATTAAAAAATAACAATGCGGTATTGTAATAATACACAAGTATATATCCGAAATACGGCACAAACTATAATACAATAACACTAGAATTTTAAAAAGTCTTTTAAACAAAATAAAAATAAAATGCACTGAGAAGCTCTAAGAAAAGAAAGAAATATTCCGAGCAAATTCAGAATGTTCAACCTACATTTTGATTTTATGCTAAATTTTCAACTTTCTCAATGTCCAACTGAGTGTACCATATTCTGTTTGAATTTATTAACACTAAAGGTTTTTCCGGTGCATGTAATGAAAAATAATCAATATGCATTTTTCAAGTAGGTATAACAGCGACTTTTCTAAAATAAGGACCAAATAAAGTTTGTTCTTTGTAATATCTCGCTAGCGCAGAAATGCAATCTTTTTATCATACACTTACATTCTGCTTCATTTTATTCTAGAAGGCTTAAGATAAGAATTATGTAAAGTAAGCAAACAATATCTGCATAACTATAATATCTACATATGGCACTATAATTCCTAGCCAGTCATGCCCACCTTGTGATAGAACCTTGCCATAAAACAAGAAAAGTTGAAAAAATTTAACAAAATTTACACAATGCAAGCATATAGTGCGATAATAGCGTCGACTTGCAGAAAGGGCAGAAGGTTTACCATGCACGAAACTAGCGATGAAAATATTATAGAATACTCAAGTTGTAATTCTTACTACAGAGAATCTGCTAAAGGGATACGAAGAGAATCAAATACATCTTTTAATAAATGAAAATATCAGTATTGTGACATGAATCTTGAAAAAAGAGGAATATATACAAGAACATATATAGCAACACCTTTTCCATTCTTCTATCAAGCGTAAGACATGTGGAGCCTCCATCTGAACATACATATCGTGCTCAAGGATGGTACCAATAAGTGCTAAGAAGATGCATATAATAAAAAAAAGTCCTCAAGAAATATATTTGGTGAAGCAAAACTGGAATAGCATTGGAACACCATATTATTGAGGCCCACTGCAGGCTCGTACTATAATGTTGACTTGCGTTTGTAATAACATTTGTGGCGTAAGACAATTTCCTGTTTACTTAACCAATGAACTGATTGAAGAAACAACCTCCACACCAACTACTATTTTTGCAATAAAGGCAAAAATTCAGGAGGTATTGTATCTCTTGGATTAGTTACGAAACAATGTTTCTAGGTTTCAAATTCCTCAGCATGACCTAATTCCAACATATACAATCTTTTATACTTTTCCTAAAAACTAGTAATTAGAACAAGAGTTGTGACTGCAACCGTTCATTCAACTGTACTAAAAATTAAAACAAAATTAGCAACATCTTGGTATTCAATATTTATAACATAAGCCTTATTTTGATTAATTTGAACATTTACTAAAAGTTACTCGCGCTTCGTTGGGTTATTTTGACAGATTGATGACAAGTGTCAACTCATTACGAAAATTCATACAATTCATTTACATTTGCAAGTAGCAAACCTAGAGATCACTTCAGCCCGTGACTAAATAGTCAGTTTCTAAGGTCAATCTGCGACTAAAGTCACAGTTTGTTCAGCTGTATTTAATAGATGACTTCGGGTCATGGAAACATAAGCGTTAAATGGCATTTTAAAGATGGGAGTAGAAAAATGTGTTTAACTTTTCATTACTAATTCTTTTATTTTGGAAAATATTACCTGTATCTGTTACATTAATATAACATAATGTTCTAAACTACACAATTACAATAATCAATTTTACTAAATCGGTATATTGATGTTTTCAAGCATTGCATGAAGTTACACAGTTCTTATGTTGATGCAGATACTTTATTTTTCTCCTCCCTTATTTAAAAGTCATTTATCATATATGTTTCCCTTATGCTAAGTAATCTTTTAACTATACCTTGACGAGCTGCGTGCCCTTTATTCAGGAGGTGAACTTAGCAACGGGCTATTTAGTCACGGGCAGAAGTTAGTTCTAGTTTTTTCAATTGCAAAAGTTATTTGAAACTCAATCAAATTGGCTGACACTTGTCATCAATCTGTAAAAATAACTCGACGAGGAACGACAAGAAACAGCAATTTTGTATTATTGTAATCATTTTAGGCGTAGAAAATGTACAGTATGAAAATCGTTTTATAAACTATTTAGTGACTCGTTTTACTGAACACTCGTTCCGCTACACTTCGTTCGTCATTATTACAACTTGTGACTGACATGAGATTTATATAACTTGCAGTTATACTGGTCTTACTGTAAATAGATTTCTTCTAAAGAGCGGAGATCCAAGTCTCGGAATCCTTGTGTATCAAAGACATTATTAGGATGCCCAAATTTCTTGCAAAATGTTTTGTTTTAGTGAGTCTGGGCATCTCTTTTTATAGGTAGCTATGGACATATCTATTCTTTAAAAAGAAAAAAATGGGTGTGCTTAGGACCACACAGCAAAAGTGAAAACTTTATCAAGGCGAGGTTAATAATACGAAATACAACTTTTTTTTTCGTTCTATATTCATTTACATTTACATTTTCCATTTTCGTTCTGTATTACATTTAAAAAATGTATATTTATTATTATTGTGTATACATTATTCTAGTACATTTCGATCGGTCTGATCAAGTTTTCACTTCAAAAATTCATACGTACGCATGTATATATACAAATATTATAATTCTCATACGAGTACCCGCGATGGTCTAATGGTAACGTGCCGGCCTTATACCTGGGCGGCTCGGGTTCGCATCTGCACGCGGACAAGAAATTTTCAGAAAATAAAAATACAATATTTCGCGAATTTTTTCTAAATTTCAATTTAATTGAAATTAAATACCGCTAGTTAGTATTATAATACAAAGCCGAGCGTCGAGCCGACTTTACCCGAACTAGCGTAACATTCCGAGCGTGACAGCTCAGTCTCGTTCAGTGCCCAACAATCAATGCATCAACGCCATAGAAGTTTTCACTTCAAAAATTCTAGTAATATGGTATTAAATTATCCCTCTCAGTCTTACTATGCAGTACAAGTTTAACAACAGCTGACTTAATGATTGCAGTATTACCCCATTATATGCTACAGTTATATCCTTTATTTTCAGAACATGATCTTTACGAACTGGGGGTAAAGAGAACAATAATATAATATTAGTAGGTGTACTGAAAAAAAAACATAGCTAGCTAACTGATAATAGATAGCAATTTTTCTCTAATTGACAGCAATAAGTACCTACATGTTATGTTTGATTTGTAAAAACACAGGATATAAAGATACCGTTTTTAAAAAATTAATGAAGACAATATGACATGCAATATTGCTATTAACCCTCAACCGCTAATCAAGGGTTACGTTGACCCGAGCATTTTTTAAAAACGTAATTTTTTAATACCGAAATGTAAACTTTGGCGCCCTCTGATATTTTCAAGTCATACTATCCCTTACAGGATTCTAATAACGTATTACTTATAGAATTATCTGTTTTGTCTGCAGAAGGTAAAGTGAGTCATGACGACACGGGAGTAGCAATTGCGTGACAATTTCCGAGCAGTTAAGGGTTAGGAATAGCCATCATAATTTTGTTGCTGTTTCGATCGATATTCTGCTCGTTATTTGGTATGTAAACAAACTAATACATATAATATAAATAGTAGCTTCGAGTATTTATTCTTAGAATTTATAATAATGACATCGAATTTGACTGATGCCCAACTGATCGATTTAATTGAAGATGATGATTTTTGACAAGAAAATAATGTGGAAACTGAGTGCGAACAAGATTCCGAACCGGAAGATAATGCACCAATTTCTCAACACCAAGACGAAATTGATCGCAACAACTTAGGCCGGCTACTTGAAAAGGCCGATGAAAGTGACCCAGAAGAAATCGACGATTTGCTGGTGAATGAGCATGGAACGGATAGCGAAATATCAGAGGAGTTTGAAGAAGATAAATCATGTTCTAGTTCGTCATCTAAGCCCTCTAATACATCATCATGTATATGGTAAAGATGGATGTGTACGGTAAAGATGGAACAAAATGGTCTAAAATATGCCCTGCACGTGCAAAGGTTCGTAGCCACAACATCATAAAAACCTCAAGAGATTTGGGAGTTCCAGCTAAAATCAATCCACCAACATCTGACTGGATGCTTGGGAGTACATAATGACTGAAGATATTTTACAAGAAATACTTACTTACACAAACCAACGAATTGTACAAATGAAAGCAAAATATAAAACATATAATAAAGGGTGGAAGTTGGATGTTACCCAAACTTTTTTTACAACAGATGGATATGGACCAATTAAACGCTTTTATTAGACTTTTATATCTACGGAGTTTATTTAAATCAGAACATGAAGACCTTCGTTCCCTATGGGCAACTGATGGTACAGGAAGGGATATATTCAGAGCTACACTTAGTCTCCCACGGTTTTTGTTTGTGTTAAATGTGCTATGATTTGATGTTGCACTTACAAGAAAAGTAAGACTGAAAACAAATAAAGTGGCTGCTATTTCTAATGTTTTTAATAAATTTGTGTACAATTTTATCTATAAACTATTTCCCAGGTAATAACGTAAGCATTGATAAAATGTTGGTGGCCTTTAAAGGTCGTTGTGCATTTAAAATGTATATACTAAGCAAACCTGGGAAATAGGGAATAAAAGTCCAAATCATGACAGACTTTGAAAGTCATTATATGCTAAATGCAGAAATATATTTTGGCGTAGACCCTAAGGAAAAAAACAAAGGTAAACGTAGACATAAAATAAAAAAGGCACCAAAGCTATTCAAACCCACTGAAGTTGTTTTAGGTTTGACAGCGCCAATAACTGGAAGTAACAGAAATATTACCGCCGATAATTGGTATTTGTCAATGAAGGTTGTGAAAGAAGTGAAAAATATTAAGTGAACATATGTTGGGACCCTGAAAAAAAAACAAACGAAGCGAATATATTTTTACCAAAAAAGGAAAGGCCAGCAGGTTCATCATTGTTTGGCTTCCACTCAGGTAAAACAATAGTGTCCTACGTAATGAAGCAAAAGAAAGCTATAATTCTATTCTCAAGCATGCATAAAGATGATAGCACAAACACAACAAGGAAAAAGCCTGAAATAATACATGAAAAATGTACTAATTATAGCACTTCTCGGAGGGCCAGACGTTGGGCAATTATCATTTTTTATGCAATGTTGAATATAGCTAGTGTTAATAGTCACCTATTGTACAAAACATCAAAGCATAACAAGCTAACACGCGATACCTTCATAAAAAAAATTGCCATAGAATTATGCAGGCCTCTCGTATATAGAACAATACACTCTACGGAAGTTCAATGAAAGCTACCCTCTATTGCAGCTGGAATTTACAAAATTGATTTACCGATAAGTCAACAACCTCCAAAATGCATAAATGTGTCAAAAAGAAAGCTCTGCGATATCTGTCCTAGCAATAAGGAGCGTATTGTTAACCACAATAAAAGTTCAATTTCATTTTTTGACCAATTATTATGAACAAACGAAAATTGGGTCAAGATAACCCGTCAGTATCAGTTCCAATATTTTTATTTCTTAGTAACAGTTGAGGGTTAAATGCATAAGAAGACAGATTATAGTAACAATTATTCATCAAATCTTAGATATCCATATTCCTGTCAAAAATATCAAATTTTTCTAATTATCACAACTCTTCTTCGTCAGTTGCTATAACTCCAGTTACTTGTATTGTAATGTTTTATATGTTTATCACTTAATTTTCCTTCCTTTTAATCATCCCTTCTGAATGTACGTTTTGCTATGAATTTACTTACTCATTGGTAATTCGGAGAAGCACCAACTT
Organism: Amphimallon solstitiale; assembly: GCA_963170755.1. NCBI lineage: Eukaryota > Metazoa > Arthropoda > Insecta > Coleoptera > Scarabaeidae > Amphimallon > Amphimallon solstitiale. Next base: position 34,897,605 of record OY720680.1, read on the forward strand.
ACGTTGAGCCACCAGGGCTTAATACTAATTCATAGTTAAAAATATACCATGCAATTAATATTAAGTTTGGAATTGTTAGGACCTGAATTATTATGACTATCATTAATAATTAACATTTGCATAAATGTTATATTCAAAGCCAATGGCAGAAAAATAAATTTATGTCTATTGAGTTGTTATCGAACTACATAAATGTGCAAATATTCAAAGCGATCGGATGAGTTAAAGTGCATTTATATTTCAATATAAATAACGACTAAACTTATTCAAAAGTTCAGTTTAATTAAAGCTTTTTAAAACCAATACTTCATTTAAATGTTACCGAAATACCTGCTTGCTTACCAGTTTCATTGGCTACTTCGAATCCCTCCATGGCGTACTTAAATGCCCTTCCGAAGCCTTCTTCCGGCATAAGTTCCGGTAGCCTAATCCTGATCTCGTGTGATTTTAAATAATTCTCCATCATATCTAAGACACTTCCGTCATTTGTGTTCGCTCTGGCATCGTTGATCTTATTAGTTACCAAATGTACACCATCGCTAATCTTCACGTCGTTCGACTGAGCGCTAATGAACTGTCTCACCACCTTGCCAAAAATGTGCAGTCCACTTTCAAAATCGCCGCCTTCGGATGCCGTCGCGACGGCGAAGATGCAAGAGAGCGCGAGTAGCCGCTTAACACACATTGTTGAAAACTGACGGATAAAACGCGAATGCCGATCTAATTCTAACTACTCTCTTATATATCAAATCTGTTGAAAAAAGACTATCACTAGATTCCATTATCATAGATTAATGGAGCAAATCTTAGTTGAAAAATAACAGGTGAAAAAAAGAGTGTAACCGACAGAGGAGCATAAAATGGGATCGCGTTGCCTGCGGAAGCGACCCAATTGGCGGGCGCTTTTCTAAAATGTAGACGGCAAAAGTGCTATTCTCGCACGCTAAAAGTGACGGTAAAACCGAATATCTTCGAGGATTTTTTTTTTGTATGTTCCATCTACCTTCTTCGTCTTTTTGTCGTAATAAACTAGAACAAGTCACGGTCAGCAGAAAGAGGACTCATTTGATAATGGGCTCCATTTGCAACAAGTGTTCTTAATAATTAAGAACCGCCTTTCGATGCTCGATTGCGGGCTCACTTGCGATTCATATTTTTTAGGTAATTACGGTGAATGGATATTCAGTGGGGCACTTGATTTTGTTTAAAACTAGACGCGTACGTATAAACGCAATTACTTCCGACTTGTTTGTTTATGGACACGCTTCCATGCATGATATTAATTAGAGTGTACGTTAGAGTGTTCAAATAACCAAACTTTACGAATATACAATCTGAATATAGAAAATAATCGATTTCTGTATGCACTTTTTTAAAGTCCAAGCACTATTATTCAAAGTCGAATATATATTACGTAATTTTTTACAAATTGTTGACGTTTACTTACTTTTGTGAAACTTGTAACGGCGATTATGTAATGTTGGTACTATATTAATTTGTGTTATATTATCTTAAGCTATTAGAACAATATAAACACTGTCACTCTTACATATATATACCAACAGTAAAAGTAGATGATACATTCATATAACAAATTGAATATATAGTACATAAGTACATATAGTGTGGAAATAAAGTAACGGATAAAGCCATGAACTTCGTTAACATTCATTCTTTAAAAAAAATTTCGAACCGTTTCGAACGATTTGAACTAAGGGAAATATTTTCATCGTATTTTCAGTGTCTTACATCAATTGTTTTTCATGTTATATCAATTTTTTTTTTAATGACGACCAATATTTTCTCTAATTGATTTCGATAGTACATACTTTCAATTCCCTATCCAAAGGTATAAAACTTTTAATGTTACATTTGAAAAAAAATTGAGAAATAGAATCTTAAAATAAATTAACTTGTTAGTGTCACAATAAAATAAGTGTTCCGTTTTCTAAATTAGAAAAAAATACCGTTTGCAAACTATTTTATTAATAAAAATACTATTGAGCAATATCATCAGAATTCTAAGTCCATTCTTTTTTGCTAACAATTTGACTGGAGAGAGGTACTTGCAATTTCTAAAGTTCAAATATAGGCCTGCGTTAGCTACATTATGTCCTAATGCAAACAACCCTGACCTACCAAATAATAGTATATGGTTACATCATGATGGTGCTCCGCCTCATTACGCAATTAATGTGCGACGCTAATTGGACCAAGTTCTCCAAGATGGATAGGAAGAAGAGGTCCGATGGAATAGCCGGCCAAGTTTTTAGATCTAACGCCATTAAACTTCTTTCTACGGGGCTACTTAAAATGGAAAGTGTATAAGAATCGACCTAATAATTTAGAAGAATCCAAGCACAGAATTCGACATGAAACTAGATTAATATCAGCTCAAACTATTCAGAATGTGAAAAATGAGTTTTACAATCGTCTTGGGTTTTGTCAGATGGTACAGAGTCGTTATTTTGAACACTTAGTGTAAATGTAATTTAAAAAGTGTTATTTCTGTGCTTATTTTTGTGTTAGATGTTATTGTTAGAGTGTTTTTTCTGGTTAATTAATTTAGTTTTAATATAATTATTAACTCTGAATGGAGTAAATTGTAACATTTTTATAGTTCTATAATAAAAACGAGTGTGCCGTCAATCTTTCCATCAAATGTGTGTGACTAGATTTGTGTAATGAGTTTTTAATATTTGAATTTTAGGACTCCTTTTTTGATTTTTTTCCAAATGTAAATATTAAAATATTTATACTGTTGGGCAGGGAATTGAAAGTACTATCAAAATCAATTAAAAAAATTATAGGTTGTTACTTATAAAAAATGTTAGTGACTTCATAACTTGAAAAACAAATGACGTATGGACTGGAGATGGAATAAAAATATTCCTCTTAGTTAAGATCGCTATACCCCTTCGAGATTTTTTTCAAAAAAATTGATATTAATGAAGTTAATACTTTTATCCGTTACTTTATTTCCACACTGTATACATACATACATAAAAAGGGTTTAAACTCAAATGTTTTACATATATATATATTAGAAAAAATTGGTTTTTATATTAATTTTCAGAAGCCCCTGTCCTTATTTTTGGGGAAACTCTTTAAAATAAATAGGTAATTTTTTCTTCAAATATATTTGATCTAAATTTTATATATCGTATTCTACTATTAAGCTAAAAATGCAAGAATATATTATCTACTATGCTAGGATTTCAGAAACAACTTTTGGCTTATAAGATTAATACAATTTTTAATTGTATTATACTAATTTAGGTGCGAATAACAATAGTTGAGCATCAGTAAAATTTCTCTTTCGAATTGTTAAATATAAGGCAGAACAAAATTTTATTTATAGTACAGAATTGTGTTATTTTGCTGATTTTTTTTTTGCCTTCCATGCTATAAATATAAGTTTCTTCTTTAGCAATTACTGTAGTGCAACTAATCGTACTAGAGATAATATTGTGTTCTCCAACATGTGAATGACATACCAGAATTGGGAACAATACCGTACACAGATGAGTGAAAGTAGATGTTTGTTTTTGAATGTACTTTCAATTGTTTTTGGCTATGTGTGTATGTATATATTGAGCTTATTGCATTCCATATCTAACATATTTAACAATTCTGGAAGACAGAACTGTATTTCGATGCTTGGCCTACGACAAATATTTACATATGAATTCTCGTAAAATGAAAGTTATTCGAATTACATCATTTCACTCTAAATTATACATAACATAATGATTTCTCGTCACACTGAAATTTGCCTGCAGTGTTTGAATAAATATGTATATGAGTCGAGAATTAAGTAAATAATATATCATAATTCTTATAAGAGAAAGATTTACCTTACGCAATAATACTGCCTTTATTCTTCTTATGGATTTATCAGGTTTGTATTGCATGAATATCCCCTGAAATAAACGGGGAACACTTTTTTTCCTTCAATTTCTTTCTGTCTAATGTATTACATATTGAAAGTTGCCATAAGACCTGGAATACTGGGACAATAAACAAGTTGGAGGAAGAAGAAATAACACGATATAAAGGGGACAACTATGTTTGTTCTTTAATGTCATTATCTTTAATGAATCAGGGTTGAATAGCATAGAATAGAATAGAATAGTTTATTGGTCCACAAGTTATATAGAAGTATGTTGGATAAGTCATAGATGTATTACATCTTGAAATTTACCATGAGAGATGTAACATAGCAGCAAGGCAGAAACCAAAAAATAACGTAAGAAGGCCAAATATTTTTGTCCACAAATTTAAATTTTTGTAATAATCAGGCTTCTGTTACATATTGTAACTTACTTTGTGCTTTGGAACATTGCGGCAATAAACAAGTTTACTTTTGAGAGGCAAAATGGAGGAAACTCTTCTTTTCTACTCTAAAACGAACAAAGTAACATACAATTTAATTTCATATTTGATGAATCGGTCTTGCATTACATATAGAAATGTGCGAGCCGGAACATTGTGGCAATCAACAAGTTTACTCTTGGGGAAAGAATGGACAAACTCTTCTTTTCTATTTGAAGCCAATAAAATGACATACAAATGCCAACAATTTTGTCCTTCTCTGAAGATTTCTTCGCCTTTATGAGATTGAATAATTATTCCAACTTCCCTAAATAATTCTGTACAAATATCCAAAACGACTTTCAGCTTTTCCAACATCGGTTTTTCTCATTAGTTATTTCTAATATACATATTTTTAACTAAATCAATGACTGTAATCTTTACATTGTTCCCGCTACTTGTTATTTTTTCTATTTCTCTTCTATAATAATCGTAGGTTCTACCAACATTCTTTCAATGTAATAAAGCTTTCAAAAACCAATTTCTGTATGTCTTTCTTTTACAATCTTGATATGTTTGGACATTGACAGTTTATGGACGATGTTAAGAGTCCTCAATACCCACCCGTTGCGTTAAACGAGAGTGAGACTCATCTGAATACATTCAGATTTGCTGATATGACGTTTAGGAAAAAAGACGTGTAAGAAAAGTATTTGGAATACGTTGTGTAAACAGTTCGGACACGAAACTTTTTATGAGTTTAACGATGCTAAATTTAGTAAATTTTTTTGGAGATATCAAAAAGAGGAAGTAGGCAAGTGATATAAAGTCGTACTCCGCAATAAATGCTCTTTGGGACTATGGTAAATTAAGAAAAACACAAGTCGGCCTTGTATTTTAAAAACGAAGACAAACAAATGAAAGTAACAGAATAGTAGATTTTATCCAGCCAAATGCATAGGCTAAATGTCATGTTTTTTATTAAGTGGTTTCTAAGATACTTAACGTGCAATAAAAAATATCGTCGGTGACCTGACAATACCTCCTAACTACAAAAGTAAAAATTTTACAGGAGGACAATAAAACTGATTTATATTTAAACGCATAATACTTTATTACAAATATTGTAAGACTAATTTATAGCGAATAACATTTACTTATTAGATTCTTTTCCAACATTTGTATAAATATTTAAAATTATATCACATAGAAGATATTACATTCAAATAATTTGAAGATAGAAACGAATAGGAATATAGTTTTATAAGTAATTGAAAAATGAACAAAATAAATTTCTTAAATATTGTAAAATAAACAAAATTATTTCTTAAATATTGCAAAGTTGTTATGTAGGATTTAAATTTTTCTGTTTATGCATTTATTCGTATTCAATTGAGTTATAAAATGAGTGCGGGGATAACTTATTTTAGTTCCTGGACGTGTTGCCACTTTTTTACCTTCTTATACGTAGTATAAGGAAGTATTGTGATGATGAAAATTTTCGACCTCGAGATTTTTGCAGATGTCCACGTTTTGAAGTCCCTTGATACCAAAAAAGTGGTTTTTAAAAAATCTCTCTCTCTCTCGCTCTCTCCCCCCTCTCTCTCTCTCCCTCTCCCTCCTTCCCCCTCCCCCCTCCCCTCTCCCTTCCCCCTCCCCCTCCCTCTCTCCCCCCTCTCTCTCTCCCCTCCCTCCCTCCCTCTCTCTCTCCCTCTCTCTCTCTCTCTCTCTCCCCCCCCCTCTCTCTCTCTCTCTCTCTCTCTCGTAGATACCAATTCTGAATTTTGTATTTACGTGTATAATCTCCCTCTTGAGATCTGAATAGAAAATAATTTTATTTAAAAAGTTTTTCGAAATTCGTAGGTGTTTTACTCTTATCGAAAATCAGTTTTTTGCGAATATTTCGCAAGTCATGCTTTTTAGACAAGTACGTTACTGGTATAAAAGTATTTAAACCATAATTTTCAATATCTCTTGTATAAAAGAAATTTAAAAATTCAGACCGGAAGTACCACTTTTACTCTTATCGGATAACGATTTTTTGCAAATATGTCGTAAGTTATGCATTCTATATATATTTATCAAGAGTACAAAAGTGTTTAGAATTGAATTTGCAATATTTTTTGTATATATGAGATTTCAAAATTCGGACCGGAAGTATCACTTTTACTCTTAGCGAGTAGCACTTTTTTGATAATATCTTGCAAAGTATGCATTCTATAGAGATTTATTAAGAGAATAGAAGTACTTAGAATAGGATTTTCAATAATTTTTGTATAAAAAAATTCTTAAAATTCTATAATTTGAAACGCTCATACGTATAAGAAGGTCGTGCGGTGGCCACACCTCATTTTTTTGATTATTTTTAAGACGGTGTTGTATCCCTTTGGATATTCTGTAATCGAGGAATATGTTTTGGTCTCTGGGGCAATTCACTCCAGTCATCAGAAAATCTATTTTAATTCTTAAATTTCCCTCTGAATATAAAATTGCTTTGATATCTGTAACAACTGGGTCATTAGCTTTTCTTCCCGGCCTTATGGATTTGTATCTTAAATGTTCAGATAGAGCATAATTATTTAAAAAATTGAAATCACGTCGTATAGTTTCATAAGGCGCGGGTTTTTTCTAGCTTCTTCAGAGGCCTTGTAGTCATTGGGTAAATGAATTTTTTAATTTACGCTCTGTGCAGCTGTGTACTGAGTCTGCCTTTATTTGGGTATGCCCGCGTTCTAAATATTTTTGAGTAATAAAAACTCCATGTAAAATTGCAAAAATTAGCAAAGCATTAACCATAATAGCGTTTCTGTTTTGGTAAGTACACCCATCACTAAAAATTATAATTGGCAATTTTTTTGAACAATGTTTTTCTAGGTATTTAATAACACAAGATACGAAAGTTGAAGCTCCTAAATCTCCATCCATTTCCGTGAACCAATAACATGTAGCTTGATGTGTACCAATATTATAAATAGTAAAATTGTGAATACAGAGTTTTGTTTTAAAATAAATAGCAGTAGCGTTTAAATATGGAGACCTTTTTACCGCCTGAAGGTCCATTGTCAGCAATATGCTTTTTTTTCTTTTGCGTCTTGTACATCTTTTTCCTCTCTTACTTTATTTTTTTTGTCTTGATGACTCTTTCATTCTGCTGCTTCAATATTTCCATGCTGATATCCGATGCACATATCGCAAAACTTCGTAGAGTTGTTTTATCGACGAAAAATGCTGCTCCAAATAAAGCTTGTTAGAATCCTTTCCAACATAATGAATTGGTTGTTTAGGTAAATGGTTTAAGAAAATTGTAAGATTTTGTTTTGATTTATTGAATGTAGAAAATCGATAGTGTTTATCTCTTTTTGCTTTATTCAAAAACGTTTTCTCTGGGCTCATTCCGCACGAACTATTTTTTACCCAACTTTGTACTGTAAATGGCTTTAAACCAAGGGTACTTAAAAACATTTGTCTGCAGACCGGTACACATTCGTTTTTATTGATTAGTGTGTATTGTAATGTAGACTCTACCCTCTTCTGGATAATTCGTCTTCATCCTTAGTTTTTCGTTTAGTTTCAAATCTAGTTACATGCGAGCAAACGAATACCTTTCTCCTGATCCTAATTTAGTTCATTCCAGAACTTATCAAACAGTTGTTTCCTGATTTACACCGTGAAAATTTGACATTTTATTTTAGCTGATTTCTTACAAAATGTTGAATTAAAACCTATATTCATTTTTTTAGCATTTCGTTTTTCATTATGCAAAATCTTTCCATCTTTGCTCTTTTCTCGTAATTGTTGATTTTTAATCCTTTTCTATTTTTCCTTATTTGCAGTTTTATTCTTCTTTCGTCCGTCATTCATATCTCCATAATCTACTCTAATTTCTTGTCTTGCTTCAAACATTTCCTCAGTCTCTCAATCTTCTGATACTTGGTCACTAAAGCTAGTTTCGTAATCTTCATTTTCACTCTCTTGTGAAACTTGATCAAGTTCTTCATTCTTTGAATCCGCATCAAGGAGATTATAATTAGGTTCATTATCTTCATCACTTGTACAGTCTTTCATCTCGTTTTGGTGTTCAACTTCTACTATAATGTTATTTTGTACTTCATGTTCAAGTAAATAATCACAGTTGCCTTCATTAAGAGATGGCAATATAATATCTGTAGTATCAAAGATCAACACGGGCATATTATCTATCAAGATCTGTGTCATCTGTAACAATTATATTATTCCCAATAGTATTGTTAGACTATTCAATATTTTCTCCAAGAACAGATAATATATCACTTATTTGTTCACTTCTGGCAGTAATATTTTGTTAATTGCATTATCTGATACATCATTATAAGCGTGAAGTTTAGACTGTGGTTGACCTGATATTAAAAGTTGCAGAATTTTTTGATCTCGCGAAGCCATAGTAAACTGAAATAAAATTTTGAAAAATCTCATGAAACGGTGGCAATAATTTCATCTAAATCATTATCACTAACAATTTTGACATAAAAATTAATTAATCAGTAATAATGGAATTACTACATGTCATTCAAAAATAACTCCTATATCTACCGTTGAAAACTTACTTCCATACAAATATATCCTATCTGCACTACAATATTTGATACCAATTTTATAATTTCACAATTGTATTTACACTTAACTAAATAACCGCAAATAGAAACAGATAGATTTTCTTATGACGCACGAAGCAGATAGGAGGAAATGTAAATTTTTCAACACATAATGACATAGGAGGTATTTGTTACACTAGCTTTATTTATTCTAAATAACATTTTACACATATGAGAAATTTATGTGACATGCATAGTGGCTTGTTCCATCGAAATATTTAAAAAAACCATTTTGGAAAAATATGTAAGTAGGAGGTATTGTCAGGTCACCGACGATATTACTACTACCACCTCTTTGTATTCGACTTTCTATATATGTATATTAGAAAACAAATAAATGCAAAATCGAATTTTTATTTTTTCTTCCTACGACTAAATGTAACTAATAAATCGTGATATCATAGTACCTACGAGTAATTTAAATTCTATCATATGAAGAAAGTGGTATAAGGAATGCTATGATCTGATGAAAACTTTTACTAGTATTAATATTATTACTTATGTAACAAGTTCTAACCAGCAAGTGAGGTAAAAAAAATCCAATTTGTTTTTCATATTCAGACTTGCTGATATGACGTTTAGGAAAGTAGACGTGTAAAAGAATGTTTGGAAAGGAGGCTGCATTATATAAACAGCTCGAACACTTATGTACTTTTTTGATTTCTTGAAACCTATGCTGTTCTCGAAGTTCCGCACCATATACAAGAATGAGCTATCTAATCTAGTTAATAAATTAAACATAGTACAAGTGCAACAACAACTATATCTATAGGTGGCTAATAATATGTTCAAAAAATGACGTAAAAATTCGAGTACACAGTCACTACATAATACTGACTGCATGGTGTAGACAAATATCTGTTCTGCTCTCTCGTTGCGACCAGTAATTGTAAGATGTAAACTGAAAAAAATTGTCGACTTTATTGGAGGCATTTTAGGTAAATAATTATAATATCGAATAAATACAAACACATTTTATAGGGTTTGCGCAAGGGTAGTTTCCGTTTTAATTATAACATAGGTACCTAACCACCCCCTTCTAAAGTTATTAATTATTTAATAGATATTATTATATATTAATTGTTTAATAATTATGAAGTTCACCATAAACAGTATTGATGAAAAAAGCAAAGCTTGTAGGCAATTTTAAATAAATTAGAGTAACATACTAAAACATTTATTATCATTAGGTATAAAACTTAAAATAATTATATTCCAAGTTGAATATTCCTTAGTGGCATGTTCCGAGAAATCCTGGAATCTATTATCTCCGGTAGCAAACATTTTTTATAGAACGTTACTAATTTCATCTTCATATTCTTTTTCCAAAATTCTTCATCTTTATATATTGTTTCCACTTTCAGCTTGTTTTTGCCCGTCCATACTGCGAGAATACAATATTTTTTTTTGGTAACATTTAATTGACCCTGTATTTGGTAGTACCAATCATGATTTTGATTAACAGAAAAAGTTCCGTCTTGTTGAACTCTCCAAAATTTAATTTTTTTCTGCAAAATTCCTTCCGACGGTGTCAAATTTAATTTGAATGCCGAGTAAGGGCATTTTATTTCAACGATTGCATCACTTCCTTCTACAGTTCCATCGGGTGAAGCTCCTAAGAAGAAGGTCTCCTTGTCAATAAACAAACCGCACGGTTTGATTTTCACTTTACATATATTTTCCAGCTCCTTTCTGGCATCGTCTTCATAGGTTTTTCCATGATCTAATGACTTTACGTTGGTAAGATTTTTAGAATACAACATATATTTTATTGTGTTAGACGTATTTGTTGTTTTTCTCATCTTACATATTCGGGCAAAATTTGACGCTGTAATCAGTTTCCTACGCTGCTCCATCCACTCTCCATTTTCATCTTGGTCCACAGTTTGCCTTTCGATTACCTTTATCTCCTCATCACTTTTTCTTAATTTTTCCAAGAATTCTTGAACCTCTTCTTTGTATATATCTTCGTCCATGTCTGGCTTTTGGCATTCATCTCCGTAGTCTGGATCAGACCTACTATTTATAATTATTTTGTTTTTCTTTGCTTGCACATGTTTCCGCAACTCACGTTGTTTATTATTTTTTTGCAATCTACGGATTTCTACGCGTCTCATTATACCATACTTGTGTTTACCATAAGTGGTATGTGCCATTCTGGTGTTATGTGAAACAACAGCTGCCGCGCATCTTGCCTGGTAAGAGTTATTCAGTGCATAATTAATCCGTTTACCACCGATGAATTTTGCAACGATTGAATTAAATTGTTCGACAATGTTGCTATCAACGTCTAATAACAAGCTTCTTGCATTATTTGCTATATATTTTGCGGCATGTTTTATTTTCAGCAAAAATAAATCTGGTAAGCTTCCAAGAACATTTTCTTCCTCATTTCTGTTGCAAAAATATTCCCTGCAGTCTTTATGTTCTCCGAAGACATGATTAATTCCGTTTATTATATCGCTTCTTAAATTTGAGATGGCTTCCTTGGTGTTTTGATTAATCTTATGATGTTTGATCGCACCCTTTACTCCAGCTCTAATTCGCATTATTCTTCCTTCCAATAACTTCCTCTCTTGTATTTTAAAAGTTCTATCCGAAACAATATTTCTGAGCTTTCTACAATAATTTCTAAGCAGATGGTTACGGCACTCAACTTTTTCAACAGAAACATTTTTATATGGTCTAGTTTCAATAATTTTTTTGTACGTGCTACTGTCACCATCCCCTATCAACATATGATATTTTATCCCGTACATTGCTTCGCTAGATTTGAAGCCATCTGCGATAATTTCCGATTCCATTGACGTAGAACTTCCAACGTGATTACGAGTGCAATTGTGGGGTTCAGTTCTGTCAGTGTTGCTGCGAGAGCAAATTGCACAAAACTTATTTTTAACGCCAAAATACAGGACTTTACCAGTATGTTGACCAATAATGGCTGCGGTTCCAGACAGAGCATTGTATTTTGTATTATACGACCTTTTGGACCAACAGCCATCTGCAACAACGGGTACTAGAGGATATCCTTCTTCATCAATAGAATTAATTTCTCTTGCGTGCGCTGCTTCTTTTTCAGCCGCCTCTTTCATGGTATCGTTGGCGGCCATAAGCCACCCATTTGCAACAATATCGTGATACTTTTTATAGGTTTTGTTCGACATGCAAGGAATACTTAGAGAAGCAAGAATCTCCTCTAAATTATATAGTCCACAGCCAATTCCCATGATTCCTTTCACTGCTGCCTCATTCAGATCTATCTCTATTGATTTATTTGTATTTTCTAATTTGAATACTTCATTACACATGGCACATTTTAAAAAGCATTTGGAAATTAATCCTCTCCTTACTTCTTTTTGTAAAATCAAATTTTCAAAGGTGCAACCAAACTGTTTTCCATGTGAGCAAATAAGTTTTAACTGGGAAAATAAAAACACCATGTCCACAATTCTGTTTCCGCTCAGTGTTGATTCTTCAAAATCTAAAAAAAACACTGATTTTTCTTTGTATAGATATAAAATGGTAATAATGCTTTACCTGCTGAATTATCATCAATGACTGGTTCTTCCATGTTTATTGTACCGGCTGATGTACAGTTTTCATTAATACAAGAACTAAGACCAGAACTATTTGCCGCCAATTCAATTGAAGAATCGTTTGTTGGGACGGCGACCTCTCTACTAAAGTTTTCTTGTTGAAAATCCTAAAATTCGAAAAATCAATATTTAAACAGGACAGAAATTGACAATTAAAATACTCACACTTTTCCGTTTCCGAAAATTTATAAAGTTTTGAACGTTACCCATCTTTCTTTTTTTATTAGTCATCCTCCTGATAATTTTTCCGTTAGCCCTAGCCATGTTGAAAAAACAAAGAGTCGATCGCGAAATATCTATAATTTCTTTTTATAATATGGAAAATTTAAATTATGTTATATTATACTTACAACAACACGTATAACCGTGTATAAATAACTAACTTTTGCTATTATAATTAATTATATTCAAAATATCATATACAAACAGTACTCCAACACTAAAATAATCTGTCTCGGTCAATTTAGATTTTATACACAAAAGGCGTTAGCGTAATGATATGATTTTTAAAAAAAAGTTTCAGCTGCCTTACTAACAAATAAAACTAAAGATATTCCCCTTACCCTGCACCCGCCGCCGCACCCGTATGGTCACTAGACAGTATATTATGCGAAATGATACGTCACTGTCTCGCACAACCGAAAAAAAGTGTCTGGCACAAGTGACCTAATTACCTGCCTCCAAATCGAATTGAAAATCTTTCTGCTAATCTGTAAAAGTTAATAATTGACATATTTTCATGGGAATAAGATTTATCTTTTCAAAAACATATTTTCTACAAATATACCGAGCAAAATTTTATTATTGTGCCTTTGACAATATTTCAATTTTCGGTATATTTTATCAGGTTTTTTTATTAATTTCAAAACAAAATTTCCAAATTTTGCTCGGTAAATGTTTAAAGGCTTTTCTTCTCTTTAGAAAGAAATTAGTTTGACAACCATAACTTTATCAGGATGTTTACTGTGAGAGCAGAAAGTTACATTAGAAATCCCATTAGAACTTTAGGTATAGATGCCTCTTAATGATATTTATAAGTGGTCCGTTATCCGACTAATTTTGCTATGGTTGTGAATGGTTTCCAAGAGAAGCCACAAATCGCCGGGAAGCAACTTCATAGCGTACATGGACTGTGGTCCTCTGTGCGCCAAGTCTCTTTTTCGGAACATTCCCATATCTGCAGAAGTTATCCACCCCAAGACAAAATCAATTTCCGATCGGGCACTGTATTTCGAAAAGGAATTTGGTAGCGAATACGCATCGCACGTTGCACCGCGACAATAGAACTTTTTTTAGAAAAGTAGGTTTTGACGGCAAAAGCGCGTTGCTCGGTAGACCACACCATTTTGATGACTGACAGATGACAGATCGAAACATCCCGAAATACTGCTTCACTTAAGCCTATTCTCACACTTCTATGAACTCAACTTTCGCCATAATGGCCATCTGAAAATAGGAATACCTTCCTGCCCCACCCTGTATATTCCAACAAAACCTAATTTATAAAACTTGTACCACATTAGTGTATTTTTATAATTGTATATGTAACAACGTGCCTTTATATCCGCAAATCCATTATACTCTCCAGTACGTAAGATAAAGAAATTGTTGAACATTATTTAGTAGTTAAAGGAAGGGCTTTGTATAGGCGTGATATTCTGTTTGAGCGATAGTATGATACTTCAGAGAATGCTTTTCGGGGTGAATTCATTGTACAAAGGAAGAATAATACTATGTGTGTTGGGAGGAACAGTTCCACCTCATGATTCCAATTCTATTATTATGTTCGCCTTAGGCTTGTGAAATATTTACTTTCGTTATATGCTTTGAAAATCAATAGGATTGATGCAATAAAATAGGATACTAATACAACTCTATGTTTTAAATAGACTATAATATAGAAAGCTGATAAATTGCTAGTCTTTACGTAATTAATGACAGTGATAATAATTATATCACTGATGGTCTTTCGACCAGGAGCGAAATAATTGTGTACCTATTTAATTGTTGTTAATAAATGCGTAATTGCAATTCCTTGGATAATAACAACAACAATAAATCTTATTATCCAAGAAAATTCACATTACATTTACTGGAAAAACAAATGAAATAACAATAAAGAAAAACACAATTACAAAATTAGGTGGGGGCATCACAGAACTTTTTTATACTAACGTGCGTTCCGAATTTCATACACAAAAATTGCTCCAATTTAAGTTTTAAACAAAAAATTAAATGCTTTCCTTTTGAAAATTCTATATTTCGTATCATACCAGATAATGGGTAAATTTCGATTCTGTAGTCTTACCACTATACCGTAGTCGTCGTTAATATACTGTGTGTCCAAAAAGTCTGGAAACACCCAAACAAAATCGAAACCGATGATTTTTGAGAAAAATTCAAAAACAGATCAATTAGTATTTTCAAAAAACTACTGGCTGATTGTATCTGTTTGGAATTTTTGATGACCTTGAAAAAGTTATGATGTCATCAAAAAAAATTTAAATGGCAACGTCGCATTTTTAATTTTATTTTTGATAGATCTTTTAATTGTCTAAATGAGTGTAAAAAAATTTTTCATTTTAGTTAAGAAAATGACCGAGAAAAATTTAATTACTTCTTCGAAAATGGAAAAGTTTGTCTTTGAAAAATAATCGACTTTTAAGCCAACTATGTTTTTTTTAAACACATTTTGTTTTATTTGTGACATTCTGTCAAATACGAATTGTGCGTAAGTTAAAAAAATCTGTTTAAAAATGGTTTTAAGTGAGAGGGAACGTATTCAAATATTGATGATGCTTGCTTTTGGGGATAGGGTTCGTTCAGTTAGAGAAGTTTGCGACTTATTAAATACAGAACATCCAGAGCGTGCCCCAATTAGTATTTCTGCAGTGAGTAAGATTCACAAAAAAATTCAAGAAGAAGGCCATGTTCGAGATCGCCCTAGAAGGGGTTGTCCAAAGATCGCAGAAGATACGCAACTCGACGTATTATTGTCAGTAGAGGAAACTCCAAATTCTAGTACACGGCAGCCTGCTCGGGAGTTTAACGTGTCGAAGAGTACAATTGGTAATATTTTCCGGAAAACTAAGTATCATCCCTACAAAATCTGTTTGGTTCATGAGCTGTCTGAAGACGACTTCGACAGGCGTGTACAGTTTTGCGAACAACTGATGCCTATGTGTGATAATGATCCGTTTTTTATCAGAAATATCTTATTCTCAGATGAAGCTACGTTCACAATACATGGGACTGTTAATAGAAAAAACTGCACGCTGGGTAAGAGAGGTACGAACTCAGTATCCTCAGAAATTAAATGTATGGGCTGGTTTAATTGGTAACAGAATTATAGGGCCTTTTTTCTTCAACGGTAACCTGACGGCGGAAATGTATTGGGATTTTTTACAAAATTATTTAATTCCGTCATTAGCAGAAATATTTCCGAACCATGAAGATCCTAATTTGCCCAGCCAAAGAATTTGGTTTCAACAGATGGGGCTCCAACCCACTATGCGGGAAAAGTTCGGCATTATCTCGAGAATACTTTCCCAAACAGATGGATTGGCAAAACGGGGGCTATCGAGTGGCCGGCTAGGTCGCCAGATCTAACGCCTATTGATTATTTTTTGTAGGGTTACCTAAAAAATAAGGTATACGCAACTAAACCTGAAAATTTGGAAGACTTGCGTCAACGGATTGAGATTGAAGTACGAAGGATCACTCCTGAAATGATAGAAAACGTTCAAAATGAATTTTATTATCGTTTAGGGTATTGCCAAGATGCTCAAGGACAACATTTTGAACATTTATTGTAAGAGTTTTTGCTGATTTCTACGATTAGAATTTTCTTTGTTTTCTATAATGATTTTTTTTTTCAAAATTTGTCTTAAGTAGAATGAAAATTTTTTTGACTTTCGTTTAGACAATTAAATGATCTATCAAAAATAAAATTAAAAATGCGACGTTGCCATTTAAATTTTTTTTGATGACAACTTTTTCAAGGTCATCAAAATTCCAAACAGATACCATCAGACAGTAGTTTTTTGAAAATACTAATTGACCTGTTTTTTGCATTTTTCTCAAAAATCATCCGTTTCGATTTTATTTGGGTGTTTCCAGACTTTTTGGACACACAGTGTAAGCCACATACGCCAAAAAAATAAAAGGGCAGTTTCGGAACTGTTTGATCTTACTCATATATCAGTATGCAAACATAAATAAATTTTAAATTAATTGATAAATGAATTACATAACTAAAGCAAATGCATGAAGAATATAATAAAATATAAAATGTTTTTAGCAATGAATTTGTTGAACAAGTATTATGGAAGATAGAGAAGACAAAAAGAAAGAATTACATTAGTCGTAAAAAATATAGAAGAACAAATGACTTTAATACTTTTGCAAAATATATGTTTTAACAACCTAACTCTAAAGTAAGTTAAAAGCAGATTTTGTCAATTTCCTTTTTTTACACTGTATGGAATGTATTTGCCTGTCTCAGAAGGCTGATGAATCTGAGCCACAAAATACAATCACTATATTTTATTTTATTTCGTCCAATATTATACGTATTCTTATACTCCTAAATTTATTCATAGCGATTCACGACTCTAGACATATTATAAAAAAACACGTCCATTAATATTTGAAGACCATACTATCTAATTCAGGCAAAATATTTAAAGAAAATGCATTGAAAGAAGCATTTTGTGAATATTTGAATATTTTTTAGAATTTACAGCGTTACAGCGCGGTATCTATTTGGTGTACGAACAAATATTTCAGATAAAAATATTAGGGAATTTTGTCAGATGCAAAAATGATTAGATGTATGTAGATATTATATGATCCGTAGAAATATATTTGAAAAAAAAATGAAATTTTGCAAAATTTATCCCGGAGGTCGTCCAAGGTCACAAATTTGGATTCTTCATTAGGACACCCAAATGTACAACACATCCAAAAGTAAAAACTATGGTACCATTTGCGACCTTGAATTACCTAGGATAGTTATGAACGGTCATCCAAATGTGACGCGTAGATGTCAGCACTGTATAATGTTTAAGTGTTGTCTTTTCAAATGAGGTAAGCCATTTTGTTTTAGTAGAACGTAGTACGATTTTATCCATGGTCAGGTACACATTGCAACAAGGCGTCTTCATTATTCAAACTTTGGGCGGTCTTTGAAAAATACCCATTTCAAAATTCGTGATTTTTTCTGTGCAAATAATCAGCCGAATTTTTGAAGAAAATACAAATACTAGTTTTTGGTAACTGTTGAGAGAAACTAACGAAAATTGGGTTTTTATTTTTACTTCAAAATGTTTATTGGTTTTGCTTTCTTATTATGTTAGCTTACTCTCTTTAAACGTAACTAAAATTACCAATTGTTTGGTTTTTGATTTTTCGTTATTGTAATTATATTGATTTGTTTATCGTTCTATAGTTACGTTTATTTGATAAATATTAAATGATATCAGTTTACATATCCCAGAATGAACTGAACTCTCTTTTTAAGAATTAAAATTGTGATAATAGTACAATTTATATTGCATGTTCAGATCTTTATAAACCCAGCGGTACATTTTGTGTAAATATTTGCTTCGTTGATTTAATTTATAATGAACAATACAATTATGAACAATAAATGTTTAGAAGTAGCTGTATAGTTTTAACTGTATACGCAATAGCAAAAACTTGTAAATGTAACAATTCAAGATCGTTTGTGTATGTGTATATCACTAGAAATCGAACTATACTTTCGCCTTTCTATAAAATTAACCGGATACGGATGTTGGAAGGTCTACTTATTTCTACCAATTATTAAAATAACTTTTACCATCTTCTATCGTATTACATGTATTTAAATACAAATGATAATTCAACACTCGGGTTAACCGTTAGAATTTTAATACTGGGGTATAATACTACAAATATAAGTTTTATTATAAAGTACAGGATTTTATAACCTTGAATTAATGTTTTTAAAATTACAGTATTGATATTTTCTTATATTTTCCCCACTAAAGTACTCACCAAAATGATATCGTTACTGCCTGAAAATATATTAAAATTACTTTCTGCGGTCGAGCCAGAATGTTCTCAAGAATTATTGTAGCAGTATTTTAAAACCGGTAGTAAAAATTCCACAAATTGTACAGATTAAAAATATGTTGTATAGTGACGTTATTTGGTCCATTATTGGTATATAATAATGTAGATTAGCGCATAATTTTTAATACAAAAATTGTAGCTAATCACAAGCTCTACAATCTAGAAATATTTTCCGTATGAAAAAGGAGCCGTGTTTCTTTTGTTATGCGTTCAAGAAAAATCTTCATACAAGGGTGAGAAACTTTCTAGAATCCTTGGTGTTAGCAGAAACGTTATTAAGAGAACCATAAAGAAAATTTTTAATTTGTTATATGATAACATATAATTACTGTGATGCTTGAAAATAGCAAGTTATATGTGCTTCAAGATATTGCGAAAGTTACAGAAGTTTTCAAAAACGTACATTTAAATAGTTGTATTGACGATTTGCTTTTCAAGTGAAGTTATAAATCTAAGTATGACTTCTTTAATTTTAAAGTGATTTAAAATTGAGTCTAAGTATGACAATAAACAAGTTTATGACACAGATCGGCTGCGCTATTTTAGCTATCGTTAATTCATGAACTTCCAAACTTTTCACTTTTATGGAAATAATTTTTCCTTTTTTGAGACAAGGCGGAGTGAGGTGATGATATGATTTAAATCAAAGAAACAAATTCAACATAATTGACGTTTCGACTTCACTAATAAGGCTTTATCAACTTTATAAAAATTATAAATATTAAAGACCCCTAAATCTGTGAATGAATGACAGAGCATTGTAACAATAATTTTTTTAAAATTATTTGTAACAGCTGGAACGATTTAGAGATTTAGGCTTTTCTAAATATTCTACACAACTCTGAGGCTCTAGATTGTAGAAAAAGAATGTATTTGCTCTTGGTACCTCTTTCGCATGCAACAGCTTTTATCCCATACTTTTCTTAGGCTATAAGGTAGTTCATGTACTTGAAAAACTGTTATATGGATTCTTCCTTCTCACCAAATTGAAATATAAAGATATTGCATGGACGATATTCGGTGATCTGAAAGTGCTTTCCATGCTTTTGCTAGCAGGTTATTCAGGCACCCTTGCTTCTTGCTAGCTGAATGGGAAAGTCGGATAATGGAACCACTGGACCAAAAGGCAATGGTCGCCTAGGTAAGCATGAAAATTTGGCAAAAAAAAGTAGTGAAGCAAAACTGGGTTGATCCCAGTAAAGTTTGATGAAACAATGTATTAGGGCTTTATCAAAACAAGGAGAGTGCTTTAAATAACTTGGCTACCAGTTTGCTGGTCTGTCGGGAGTAAAGGTAGGTGTTTTCGTAGGTCCAGATATTCGGAAACTTTTCAAGACGAAGTGTTTAAAACGAGGTTTAAAGGTAAAACAAAAATGATTGAAAAGGAGGCCTTCGAAGCAATTAAGAAAGCGTCAAGAAATTTCTTCGGAACTTTAAGGACTCAAAATATAAATCTATCTCAGAAATCTTAGTGCTGTTAGTAGTTGAAGCGTAGATACTAATGTAAGTGAAACGTCAATATGATGCGCTGAGAAGACCCGCATGTTGCCTACAAAAGGCAAAGTAAAAATAGGAGCTGTCAGGGGAAAAGGAAGCATAATGATATATGAATGCCACGATAATTTAGTAAATCATTTCCAATAGTTTAATAAATAGTAAATTTAAAAATAACACATTTAATATATATTTTGGGAAGAACTACTTTTCGCCCCATTTTTTGAAAAATCCTTGCGTGACTGAGAAAAACGAATGCCATACTTTAAATCATCCTACTGAACAATATAAAAATAGCACAGTGACCAAAGATTTTAATACCCAGTGTTATTACTGACACGGGAATGTACCTTTATATGTGCCAAAGATTGACTGGTGTTTTGCAAGTTTGCAAAAAAGAAATAGGAAAAATAGAAAGCGATAACTTTAGTTACTGTGAATTACAGGGTACGCTGGAGCACACTTTTTTTCTATTTTGCCAGATAGACAGTAAAGATATAGTAGGCTCTCCCAAGATTAGGAGTGCAACTAATTAGGAGCAACTTTGCGGCAGTTGTCTCTGATGACTGAGTGGTCTGAAAAACAGTCAAGGAACTAGCAAACGGAACAATTCAAACAAATTAAACAAAAGCTATGAAGAATTTGGAAACTGAGGCTTACCAATCTAATAGTTTCCATACGCGTACCACAAGGCACAGGACATGTGGGGATAAGGCAAGGTAAGAGAACAAATAACACAGCTAATCGCTCATTAAGTATGTTGAAAATGAGAGTTTCAGGACGATGAAGAATGGGGTGCTCAGGCGCACCACTTGCTTTTATGAGAAAAACCTACAAGCTAGTCGAATATATGCCATCTTTTGTCAATATAATGTGTATGTGTTTTTGTAAATACAACTTTTGGTAGAACTAATCCTATTCTCGCTTCCTCATAACAAGAACAAAAGGTAAAATACTTGAGTTATTGGCCACTCCACACGGTGATGGTTCTTAGAAGTTTATTATTATTGATTATTATTAAGTAGCTCTCGTAAAGAACACTAATTTACTAATTTACTAATTTTCTAAGAAAAATGTAGGTTGATCTCCTTAATAAGTAAGGCGAGAGCATGTTATTTAAATGCATGTAATTATGCAGGAACGCACAAGTATGTTTATATATTATATATCTTTCTACGCACACTGCCTTACATTTTATCGTTAGTTGTGCAAAATTAATGAAGAATTATTAACTTGCTTATTTACACATAACACGCAAATGTTAGGGTCGACCGACAATTGCGAAACATAAAAGCTCGGTCGGGTAATTTTTACGATTATTTCTATTATGTATCGGCAAAGTGCGGTGGTGTTAGCTGTTTTTGTATCCACTGTTTTTGCTGGGTGGATGCAGGATTTAACTGACAGTGGCATACATTTCAACAATGGGCTTTCCTTACATTTGGATGAAATACGATCTGAAAATTCGTCATCACTTGAAAGACATGAACTCAGGCTTGATTATTCTGGAATTGGAATTGGTTTGTCTAAAATGCCTGATAAAAATAAGTTAGAAATTGGCATATATTATGGTGATATCGAAGAAGGTAGGTTACAATTGTAGTGCATATTCATTAATATTTGTATTATGGATAGGTTTATGTACACTTTTCACATTAGCATTGAATATATTTCAGAGCCAATACGAATAAACAATAGTTTTAAACTATGTGTACTTATTTTCTAACACTTAAATACCAATTAGAAGTACATTTGTTACTTATGCATTATGGTGACGAGTTTGGCAGAATTTTATTATGTAATTAATATCTATATTTTCAAGATATTTTATGGCTGTTAATATGTTGTGAATGAAATTAATAGTAGTAAAAAAATTTTAAATTTTGCAAAAACCGGGTCTGACTTCATACGTTTGGCTTTCGTTTTCCCCATTTTCTCGTCTGATTTTGATTTTTTTCTATGAAATACTTTGGAACAATTTGGAACAAACCTAGAGCCACCTAGAACAACCGTCAGAATTACAATTTTCAAGAAAAGGGGGCTGGCAAAAACTTGTTTTTTCCAATTATCACGGCTAATCTTGATTTTTTCCGAGATTTTTTGGGACAATGCTTAGAACAACTAGAACAACCTTCAGAATTTCAATTTTCGAAAAATAGGGGTGCTGGGAACAAAGTTGTTTTTTTCAATTACCTCGGCCAATTTTGACTTTTTTGTTTAAATACTTTGGAACAATTTAGAACAAACCTAGAACAACCTTGAACAACCGTCAGCTTTCCGATATTCGAAAAAAGAGGGCCTAACTTCACACACTCAAAAGAGTTGCATTTTAAATGAAACTCTTTTATATCTGATTAGGTCTCACTAACGTGTTATGAAATAAATTTCGTATAGTAGATATATAATACTACTACTAATAGTAATGCACTTATTAATTCCACCAAACATTACATCCTATTATCAGTAATATCAATTAGATTGATTAGACGAGTAAACTGAAATTCAAAGGTAAGACCTTTAGTTGTGCCTGACGCCTCCCTGATCTACCAGGTGTGCAAAATAATACACAAAAAATATGTATACATACATACATACAGGATATTCATTTCAAATACTTTGACTCATTTATCTACTTTAACCTATATCGCGATTAATGTACGGCTAACGAGATCTCCTTAGATCTGTTGCTTTACAAATCGTCAATTTTCTCAAGAGCCATTAAAAAAAAGTAATAAAGTTTACTTAACGTTTAGTTAGCAAATATAGTTTTATTGGTATGTCAAATTGAATTAATTAGATTTTATAATTGTCATTTAATTATAGATTAAAAGCAGGTTTTAAAGTTTATTAAATACGTTGTCTTTTCGTATTTATTATTAACTTTATAGTATTATCAAACTTGTTTATTACTTAATATTATTCAATTTACGTGTGTTTTTATATTTACACTCCCAGTCGGGGTGGAAACAATAAAAATTGTTGACTGGTGTCTATCTGATATTTTCACCAGCAGTCTGTATGTCTGGAGATCCTCCCGATCAGGTGATCAATCAGGAGTTTGTCTGGGGGGGGGGGGGTGCCTTGTATATAGTCCACTATCTAGACAGATTCTGTTGAACCCATGGCCCTCTCCAACCAACTAGCGTTAAACGGTGATCTATCAGAAGAAGTCTCAGTATCTAGACCGGGTGTTGAGCGAAGTCTCGGCTAAGGCGCTGGGTGTTTTGACTGTGGCATGTATATAACATTCATTTAGGGGCTACGCAAATGTAATATTTTGTAACTGCGAGGTTTGAAAGCTGAATTTTTTTCAGTGCTCCAGTGTAACTTAGAATAACAGGGCTTGTGAGTTTTTAGTTGAGCCATTATTGCTCGCCCTTTAACTAGCTTAGGGGTGCAGTAAGAAACAATTCTTTAAACTAAGGTAGCAAATATTTCATAACCAATTCACAATTGTATTAAAAGTAGCGCCTGAAGTGTTGGTGCGGTGACAAGTTATAACAATCACATCTTTTCTCAGAACATTAATGCTGTAGACATCAGTGCGACATTTAATTTTGTTTAGCAAATACGGGCGTGTTGGTAATAATTTTATAGGCGAAACAAGCCAAATGAAAAAGTGTACTTTTTCGATACTGCGCCAGGCAATCTCTGACAATTTAAACCTTCTACCAATACCAAATATATTCAGCAAGCATAAATTTTGAAATACTTGTAAGGTTACAGTCAGTAAATGGAATCGCAAAAGTTAAATAAGGCGGGCCCAATGTATTGGTCAACATGGTTTTAATGTGAATATTCAAGGAATATCTACGATGATATAAGTTCTCAGTTTAAATTTTCATCCTATTTTTTCCGATAAAGGGTCTAAACAAGAAAACCGCAAATCTGTAAAATTTCGACGGGGTGTTTTACCCCTTCATAGTAGTTTTCCGCTCAAGTAAACCAAAATCAGTTTCATACTCATACTGCGCCACTTAGCTATCGAGTTTCTATAAGATATAAATTTAATACCCGGAAGGCTTTACTTGATAATAAATAATGTATAAACAAGGTGTTAAGTTAGCGTTGGGTTCCAAATCGTAAGTCTTAATATTACCCGCCACATTGTATCAAACATCTAAATTTGATGTTTTCAATTCTTCAGTATTATGCGAGTATCTTTTACTAATGAAATAATTTGTTGTCAAAATAATACATTCATGATTCAGTTTAGGATATACAGTCTGTCCCAGCGATGCGGTAAAGTCCATTATTAATATCTAATAATGCAGATAGCAAAAAGTTTTTAATATAAAATTGTAGATAATCATAAGGTATTAAGTAATTTTAATATACATACATTTATACAGTGTTCGACAAAGAATAACCCAGACAAATTTTTGTTTTTATAAGTGAAGTATCATACATTTTTATACTTTATGATAGATAATTAAATTGACATCAATTTATATTACTCGATTTTCAACTATTTCTGAGATATGGCAAATTTTTCATAAAAATTGAACAATAATGAACAGCTATTCAAAAATTGCTATGAAATAATGATTAATGACAAAATAAATAAATAAGTATAATTTCGTAAGGCGGGATAATACACTCGTACTAAAAATTAAAGAGGAGTATTAATTAAATAAGTACAAGCTTCTAAATCCTAAAGTGTCACAGATAATCCGAGAAACTTACGTAATAAAAATTATTAAATTTCTTAGTTGTTCAATGAACATTATCTAATATTCAATTATAACATTATAATTACATTAGCGAGACCCAGTCCCTGTACAAAATATGTATGCTATATATATATATATATATATCATATTTGTGTTAATAAACAATTTCTCAAATTTCTATTAAGTAATGTATCTTATTTCCATTAAAAGTTTGTTTCTATGTTACTTTCCACATCTGGACTATCTATTTCCAACGTATATCAATTACTCGTACTAAATATGTTTGTACTAATTAAAGGAACGCTTTCATGAAGAATGTTGTATTTAATTTTAAATTATAAACTAAAGTTTAAAATAAATAAAATGAGTACCGCAGACGTGTAATATTCGAAAGATTTAAATAAAATAGATTGCGAAGCCGTCTTTAGTTGTGTAATTTAACAGTATCTTTATTCGGAATCAATTTACTTATTTTTGTGTCAGTAAATATTGCATATGGCTTAGAACGATATATTTATATGGAAAATAGAAACACCTGTCAAACATGTATGCTCTCGAGTGCTATGACAAAAATAACTTTAAAAAACTTATTGCCTTTCTTTTCATCTTAGATTTAAGTTTCCGGTAGTATAAAAGAACTAACTCTAATGGTTGTTTTTAACTTTCTTAAAATGCTCTACAAAAGTCAAGGAAAATTTCTCCTAATTTTATAATTTGTGATTGTCGAAAACTTACCAATAGTTCTAGTGTATAAACGTGTCTATATGTATAATATACCAAATAATTATTTTAAAATTATGTTTTCTCGGGGTTTCAAAATTCTAATTAAGATTTTTTGCTTTGCACTGATAATTTGATTAGGTAAATTTAATTAGATCAATTTTAAAATTATTTAAAATTTAAGACCCCAAGTTCAAGAAATCCTCTAAAGAAAAATTGTATATTCCTGGCATTCACTATTTCCGTAGCCTGTGTTGTAGAAAACTACCCTCCCCTCTACACTCTTCGGAAATACCGAAGGCCATCACTGTACAGGTTTTCCTCAAATGATTTTCAGAACATGTATTGGAGACTTTAGTGAATACGTCGGACTTAACATATGTTACTTGATATAATTCAGTACGATTTGAAAGGTTCGAACTCACAGCCCGCTGTGGCCTGGAGTCGCGATCACCTGACTAGCGATCAGAAGGTATTGGGTCGAATCTGAACCGCGCGTACAGGTTTCTTATTAAATTTTCACTGCAAAACAGAAAATCATGATTATAAGTATTATATACACATAATTGTACATAACAATACTACATGAATACAATTAACTAATATTATCATTATTTTACGATCTTAAATAACATTTTAGTCACAAAATTATTTTCAGGTAGAGGTAAGAAGATGGGAGAAATGATTGTACCAATATTGGCTGGTTTTAAGGTTGTTGCTGTCGGTGTCATTATGATGGCTGCAGTTGGTGGATTGGTATTACAGTCACTCATAGCGGCGAAATTGTCTCTTGCAGTTTCGACAATTCTTGCAATCAGTAAACTGTTTGGAAAACAACCGCATGCAAAGCAAATAAAACATTATCGACCACATGTAAAATATCAGGAACTGGCTCCAATAGAAATTCCCACAACATTTAATGCTCCATCTAATTCAAGTAAGTAGATGATGCATAATTAACATTATATGAATTTTATTTCGTGCTTTATTCAGAGCAATTTTTATATGGCAATAATTATTATCAGCAACATTATCATTTAATACTTGTTGTTAATAAAGACATAATTTATTGTATTACTGCCATATAGCGATACAAAAGTATTTGGCTATGCACCGTATGCGAATTTCGCAGAGAAAACTGCCTGCTATAACATTACATGGAAGTCGTCTTTCGAACTGTATCTTGAGAAGGTTATTTTTCTGCTGGACTGCGCATACAGTTCTTAGGAAATACTTTTGTTTTGTGGTGGGATATAAGGTAATTTATGTTGATTAAAGTGCAAAGAATATACTGTATTTTAAATAATTAAAATCGAATATAGTAAGCTTTTTTTTCTATTGGTCATATTCTAAGTCATTTTTTTCGTATCTAAAAATCCTAGACTAAAAACAGCTACTTCAAACACGTTCCCAGAACAACATGATTTAAACAAATTAAAACACAAAACAAGTAACATAAAAAATGGTTTATTAATAACGAATAAATATACCTAACTATTCAAAATAGAAGTCAATAGTAAAAATTCAATTTCACTCTTCGCATTTGTGTGAAAGTGAAATTCACATTTATAAAAATATTGAACATCATTGGTTGATGATGATGATGTCACTTGCAGAGAACTCAGTTGTAGTTGTGTTACCCCCAAACAATCTTTTAGATATTTTGATGCGTTTTTCTATGCAATCTTCGATGTATCCTTCGGCGACGGTAGAAGACCGCCAACCGCCATGTTGTTTTAGTGAAACTAGATTTTCACCATTTGCAGCTAGAACAGTTGCGGAGCTTCTTCGGAAGGAGCGCCCGGTATAACTTTTAGGAAGCTCAAATTTGAGATCTGCCACAATTTCAGAGGGAAGTTGACCAAAAGTGTTTATACCCACATGCTGTCGAGTATAGACTTCCCAGTATTACAAAACAAGACGAATTGATCATGAGATGTGTTCACGGGACGTAAGAATGCATATTTTCGGTTTATGGTTAAAGGGTTAACCACGAAGTCTTCTCCTATAATAATGAACTTCCTTTCTAATTGCGGTTTGATATCTCGAAATGGTACAATGAAAACTTCTCCAGTATCTTTCATTATCATTACAGTGAGGTCACATAACTTCTTGAGCCGACATGCTCCAGCAATGCCGAAAATTAAAGCAGCCTATAAAATGAGAGAAAATTATTATTCTTTACTTTAATAACTAAAACTTATATAACTAAAACTTATATAACTTCACAAATAAATAAATTTCGCCTGCAGCTTCTAACAATAGATTTACAATTTATTCGCAACTTTTATCTATTTAAGGTAAATAATTGCACTACCAAACTTCTCAACGTACAAATTTTGTTTCACTTTCAAAGAAGCCTTCAACATCGAATATGCTTCTAAAGGTGACAACGTTTTTTGCTACAAATCAAATTAATTAATTATAAACTATGTAAATCAAAATGGATAAGCGCAGACTTACCCTCGTGTCTAAATAGGCAAAAATTGCCTCTTCTGTTACCACCGAGACTTTGTTATTTTCCAGCCAATGTTAGAAACTTTCATAAGCAGCTTTAGACTTCACGGGTAACAATAAATTTGCTTTCCTTAAAATATTTTCAGGAACTTCATTTGAATAGGATCAGTGATGGTAACCCTGACTCTTACTAGATCGGTAGAAAGGTCGGCAATATTCGGTAGATCTACCGAAAAATCAGTAGAAGTTACCATCACTGACTTTGAGGTACATTTTGAACTCTTTTATTCTTAAGAGAATAGATATTTATATTATCCTAGTTTTAATAAAAATAATCTTTCACTTTTTAACATATGGTGAAATATATGACCGTTATATTTATTTCAAAATGTTTCAGTTAAATTTATGCCATCAAAAAATTTCTCTTGATAAGCCGTCAAAGAATAACTTTTCAGCTTGGTTCAGGTAATCGTTCTAACTATCACAAGGTGACAGTCAGATAAAAACTCCATTTTTATGAAGACGCACTCGTCTATTACTTTACGGACTTGCCAACACTTGCAAACTCTGTAATTGTCATGAAGCATCATAATATTTTAATCACAGTTGTGAAGCCTTTGTTGCTATATAGGAATTTTATTTCATTTATTTTGCAGCGGACACATTGTGAAGACGCACAGCATGGATTTTGTTTGTCAATGGATCCCTAATTTCATCATGTTCTATAGTTTTCAAAAAATAGCTTTTTTTGTTGTCAGTCAAACCCATCAAGCTTTCTTCATAAATGCGCTGCTCCGACATAGTTCTTGTTCGAGATTAAGCTATTTCGAAATCCAACATTCTGAAACTAGACTCGTTTCTAAATCATGGGCAAAATTTTTAACAGTGTAGCTCTTGATATAAATACTTTATCAACAATAAATGACACTCTCATTCTTTGATCTGCTAACACCACAGCTCAACTTTCTTAATGCTATCGTAGATCCTTGCTTCAAAAAGCCTCCGCGTCACCAATCATTTTCAAGTAATTCTCCATATTATCCAGATTGTTTGTTTCAAAATGTTACAGTAAAATGTGACAGAGCATCTTCTTCGCACACATTAATCACTCTCTGTTGAGTATTCGTGGATTCATCACCTTTTCTGATCAATAATGTGATTACGATTTAAGAGGTATTCTAATTGAATTGTAATTTGTGCCGACACCAAAAGAAAAAAACTCTTTGGAGGTGAAACAAACTTGATCAGTAAACTTCAAAATATCTTGACAGAAAAAATATCCTATCCTCATTTGAGTTAGTCATGGCTAACATAAAGTTCTCTTCTCGTATTTTTATAATATGCGCGGTAAATTAATGCCGTTATTTAACTAGCACCTTACTTTTCATTGATATTACTATAATTTACCACCAATATTGTTTTGGTCCTTTTTTAAAAAATAAAACTTTCCATTTATTAACTACCAATATTTCCGCTACTTGTACATATTATACTTTTTTTGTTAGTTGAGACTTTTTTTGTTTTGTATTGTCCTAGTAGTATAACCTGCAAACTATATAATTAACATTTTTGTCATATATTGTTCTGACCATATAATATACCTTGATTGATCCTAAATTATTGTTCACCAATATCTCTTGTATAATACGTATATATCTATTAAAGGGCATATATGATATATATCTGATCATGCAAAAGGATAGCGTAAACTTTTAAAAGTAAGAAAACATATCTTCTTACTTTTAAAAGTTTCTAGCGACCTTTATTATCAATGAGCATTTTTCATTTTCACCTAAGACATGATTTTCCTAAACAAGGTGACTTGTAAATGTGGAGTTCCTTTCCTTTATATTACAAAACCTAATGTGTTCCTTCTTTGATTTGTGTATTGAAGTCACGGCCAGTTTGCCATGTACGTAAGCGTCTGCAATCAATACAAATTAATTTGTAAAACCTTTGATTTACTGTAAATATTAGTTGTATCTTCTGAATTAAAACTTAAATTATTTAAATAAAATGTAAAATCAACGTAAAATAAAACAACAAATTTGTTTATATCTTCACTATATTTATTTACAAAAATGTAAATGCTGTAACGCGTTTCGCTAACACTGTAGCTTTCTCAAACAGCTGTTTGAGAAAGCTACAGTGTTAGCGAAACGCGTTACAGCATTTACATTTTTGCAAATAAATATAGTGAAGATATAAACAAATTTGTTGTTTTATTTTACGTTGATTTCAATGGATCTTCACCAAGTAAAAGCCACATCTATCCAATAAAATGTAAAAGGAAAAATCCCTTACCACAAAAAAAATATACGGTATAAAAAAAATCTATATACGTATTTCGGCAACTGAGTTGCCATCTTCAGTAAAAATCTGTATGAAACAAAAAAGAGTGTTAAACATAGTATTTTTGGCTAAGGTGTAGTAGTAGTAGTAGTAGTTAAAACTCTAAATAATTTTAGAGAATTAGACAGTTTCGAAAGTAATTATATAAATAGAAATAGGTGTAAGTTAATGAATTCTGACAATGAACCGACGCCCGAGTCCAGTTTGTACGGATTATTGTAAGTTTAGGTGATTAGTCTGTCACGCTTCACGGCCCCGTTAGATTTAGGTAGTATATATAGGGATGTCGTTTGTTAAGAAATCACTGTTATCCTACTGGAGATTTGGTGAAGAGTATATCTTCTAAGGTTACGCCTTAGCCAAAAATACTACGTTTAACACTCTTTTTTTTAATACAATTTTTTACTGGAGATGGAAACTTAGTTGCCGAAATACGTAGGGTAAAAGTTGAATATATGCCCCACCTAAGGAAAATAATTTATTTCTATTTTACCTTATCCTATCAATCTACTGTTTTATGCTAAAAGAAATTTCAATAATGTATGAACCTGAAAATACAATATATATTAAAATATAATTGTATTTAGGGACCAATAAGTTCGATTTAAATAACATCTACATTTGGCCATATATCCCACATACGTTGTGTTTATGCCCCACCACGTGGTATATATGCCGCACCGTTGTTTTCATAAGGGATATATGGCTGTAGACCTGTAGAGATACCCGGTTGTACATTTTCTAAAATTAAGTACCTACTATGAAGAGATCGCTCATAGCATGTATTTTGCATAAAAAAATTGATCAAAAAATATAAAAAACTTTATTTAAGTAATGTTTAAAATATAACGCTATTATAAGACTTTACATCCTACAACTTCTTCTTTACAGTGTCTAACCTTTTCTTAACTTTTCCACAATTATTGCATCGGGGGTTGTACATTGTGCAAGTTTCATGTAACCACAATTCACAGTCAATGCATTGAATCCAGTCAACTGTCTCCTTCGTAGATAGATAATTTTCCAGGCACTCAATGCAGTCTACATCATCTTGGGAATCTTTTGCATCGTCTCTTTGTTGTGTTTTCCCATTTTTACCCATTAGTTTGTTTTTTTCTTTTTTAGTTTCTTTTACTTTACCTTTTGACTTTTCCTTTTGAACAACTTTTTTTCCTTTGGTATCAGTATTTTTCTTTTTCTTATCCATAAAGTCTTGTGAAGTTAAAATTTCGGCTGACTGTTTCCTTTTATTAAATTTACTTTGAGGAATTGATGGAATCGGCGCAATATCTTCTAAATATTTTGACGGAGTTTCTACGATAGCATCAGATTGAACACTTTGAGATTCCGTCTCTGTAGAATTTTGTTGCTCATCAATAATTTCAACTTGTTCACTTTGAGAATGAGAATTCTCAGTCTCAGTCGCAGTCGCGTCATCACTATTATCCGTGATATTAGGAATCATAATAAAATTGTCTGAGTCATCGAAAAAGTTTTCTGGTAACTCATCAACATTTAGAAATGGTTCCATTTCAACTTCGCTATAGTTGTTACCATTTTGCTCTAAGTCATTCCTTAAAGTAAAATCGATCACAGCATTTGAGTCTTCAGTCGTACGATTTTGGTCCTGTTGTTCCGGGAGAACAAATCTGTTTGCCACATCCGATATTTTGAAAAAATTGTCAGGAACTGCACTCGGATTAAAAGGAAAAATCCCCGTTGCTTGAAATCCAGATACACCGTTTCCGACTGTACTGGCCTTATTCCATGCTTCTCCAATCAATTTTCCTGCGCTCATCCTATCTATCTTCCTTTCTATATGAATAAACATAAAATTTTGAGCAGCTTCTCTAAAATAATCTTTTAATGGCTTAAAAAATGACCTGTCTAGTGGTTGCAAAGCTTTGGTGGTGTGACTAGGCAAGCACAGTAGAATCACATTATTTTGATCTGCAATCTCTAACAATTCTAATGAACAGTGAGAAGTATGACCATCTAAAATTAGAAGAGCCTGGCCAGGACTTTTTCTAGGAAGAAAATGTTCTTTAAACCATTTTAGGAACAGGTCTGTATTAATGTACGACGATTGCTTGTTCATGTAGATGTCCGAGCCAGGTGGCAAATCTTTTAAATGCTCCATCTTCTTACGAGTTCCCTTCAAAATTAGTACTGGAGGCAAAAACGTTCCCTCGGCATTGCAACAAGCTACAATTGTAACGTTCTCTCCTTTTTCCACAGATGTTAAAACATGAACGTCCTTACATCCTTTAGTCGCAATAACTTTGCCAGGCTTATTGTTCAGTTGGATAGCCGACTCATCCATGTTATATATTGATGCAGGTTTATCCATTAAGTTATTTTGTTCAAGTGTGTTTTGCAATAAAGCAAAAAAATTGTTCACTTCTTCGCGACACATTCCTTTGGCACGAGCCAAAGATAAACCTTCTGATTGCCGCACAGATAGTTCTGGATGTCTTTCTAAAAACGAATAGAGCCAGTGAGGGCCTGCTAGAGTTTTGTTTTCTTTCGAATTCTTACTGAGCAGTGCCTTTTGTTTGCCTAGTTTTTTAGCAAATTCGAATGCGAGTTGTCTAGTAGTTCGACGCGATGGAGTAAAACCTGCTTCTTCCAATCGTTTGATGTGGGCGACTAATCTTTTTTCATTTTGAAATCCTAGTGCTGGTGGTTTTCCCAAAGGTTTTTTTGTTCCATCACCACTTTTTATCCTCCTTCTTAAGGTTCGAGACGGGATATTGTAGAAGCGGCTAGCCTGGTTCACCCCCATGGCCCTAGTTGATACCATTATTATGGCTGTGTTGAGGTTTTCTTCTGACCATGTAGCTCTAGGAACAACATTGGTTTACCTGACGTACTTTCTCTGCATACCTATTGTAGAATGAATGTGTAAAAATGCAAATATGTCTAGGTACCTAATACTTATATCGAACTACTGTGAGAAATTACAGGCCATATATCCCATAATCAAGTGGGGCATATATCCCTTTTTTTGTGGGACAAACGCCCCACCTCATAACTTTCATTAGTAACAATCAGTCGTATTGAAATCGCTCAAAATACTTAGGTTAACTATTTTTCTGATCTCAGTTTTCAAACCAACTATTTATCATGCAAGATACGGTAATAGGAGCTTAGCACAGGCCACCAAAAACTAAGAATTACATAGCATAACTTTGCACTTACCGTTCAAAGTTTATTCAACGAACAACGAATTAACAGTAGCCGGCGTGATTGTTTTCGTTATGTGGGGCGTATATACCACATTATATTATAGCGCCAAAATTCAAATATTCTCAATACATTACTCAATACTTGGGGTGGGGCATCTATCCTACAGGGGCATATATCCAACTTTTGCCCTATATAGATTTTTTTTATATATTTTTTGTGGTAAGGGATTTTTCCTTTTACATTTTATTTCATATTTTTAGCCACAGTCTCCACCCATTATTGGACTAAATTACTTATTCTAAAGCAGGCTTCTATGCTATGTAAAGTTACTATTCTTGCAGAATATGTTCCACATTTCTTGCGAAAGTTACCTAAAAAGTATTTGAGACGTAATATTTTTCTCTAAACTGTAGGTAATTTAAATATATATAATTTTCCCTCATAATATCGGATTCGTTTTGTGACATCTAATACCAGTGGAATTGATAGTCACCCTAAAGCCTTTCACTACACAGGGTAATAAAATTTGATCAATATAATAAATTATATTAAACAATAATAACTAACATATTTGATAAATAATAATGTTTTGTTTGCTTTACATTCAAGGCAAATAACTATCTGATTATCATTACAAATTGTTTGTAATTGGACATGTCTTTTTTCCTAATTTCTGGGGTATTTTCAGAATATACCAAATTTTAATTCTCGAGTGTCTTGCAGGTGGTCTCATGACGTCGAGGCTTTTTCTGCGCCTGCTCCAGTAATAACAAATTTTTTTCCTAGCTGTTTGAGAAATTCTCGTCATTTGTAACATTCTTGTTTTCCACTCTACATTTAGGAATCCATACATTTTAAGAATTCAATACACCAGTGTCTTTATGTTATAAAATACTGCCACAGACCATCTTCTTGTCGACCTTTTCATGGAATCTAGTCCATTTGTCTACCCCTGACTTTGTTTTATTAAGCAATATTTGTTTACGCCTTTTTTACACGTTTAGAAATTTCACCCCTGTCATGAAAATTTGGTAACAGAGTAACAATGTTTCCTTTTTTTAGACAGTAGCAGGCTCACATGGCTTTGCCTTGATAACCAAATTTGATGAACACACTTTTATCCCTCTCGCGCAGTCACTTTTTCCTGGAGAGTTCTGGTTTATTTTTTCAAATTGTACCAAGCAACGTAAAATTTTTTCTTTGCAGTTTTCTTCCTAGGTAAAGGCTTGCAAAAAAAGTGTCAGTGATTTTATTTTCCCTGATTTTCTAAATTTTTGTCATCTCCACGAAAGCTTGCTTGCCTTGATTGCGTTCACGATGTTCTCCTGTTTTACCAATATATAATTGCAAGTTACAAGTATATAATATTTTACTGTCGCAAGCTGTTTATCTGGATTAGAAAGTATGTACCGCTTGAAGGAACACCTACCACAAAAGTAAGCAGCTGTTCTAATGCTTAGTGTTCCGTAAGGTATGTATGTGGATAACCATAATTCTAAAGACGGTGTAATCGGAGGCAATTAATCAGCTAAATCTCGATTTCTTCTGGTTTTAGCACGATCAAAAAACAGACATTGACAATTTTTGATGAATCTCTTTATAATTACAGTTTTATTTAATATATGGCGTTTATCTGCTACATTCCTCAAACTTGTTATTTCTTCTGCATCAGATTTTTAAGCTCTTGCCAATATCATCAATCCAACAAAAGATAGAAACTCTCTGGTATCCAGTTTTGTTAATAAATCATTAGTGCCTTAGTCCACTGAAAGACGTTTACAATATCATCTCTGCAACTCAAGCGAAAACTACTTCTAATTGTGGTTGCGTTTTACTTAGTATATATTGTAGGTGCTCCTTCTTGAAACGTAACATTTTGTAAGTGGTTGACGTCCTGTACTTTATGTTTATGTACCACTTCCCAAATTTATTTTTTGACCTGCAATACCATATAAATGTTTCTTACTCTTGAGAATTAAGCTAAAAGCTTAATAAAGTATAAAAAGTAAAATATGTCTGGTTGATAATCATTATCACTGGATGTAGATTCCGCATCAGACGCCGCTTCGAAGTCGTATTCTAATTGTACTACAATAATTTCTCTTTATTGCTATCATCCAAATCATTCTCATCATATTTACCATCAATGTCACATTATTTAAACTATTGCCGTGAAATAGCTTCCGAACCTTCATCAGCTACGCGAACAGAACTTTTTCCGGACATGATTACTTAAACAATAAATAAGAAAGCTACGAATGGTATGAACGCAGACTTCTCAACATTTTGATATAATTTGAGTGAGCTCCGGGCAGATAGAGAGAGATAAGAAGAAAAATAAGGAATTCTCTAATAATATTGAAACTCATAGGGGCACAGAATATTTTGCAAAACACTTTATTCTCAAGAACCGTTTAGATATAAGGTAAATATCAAAGTAATTGAAGAAATAGGAGGAACATGATAAATATCATCTTTTATAATTGGGGATACTAGTAATACCAATGTTATGTGTGACTCCTTTTTAGCAAAATTATGCAAGCTACAAAAATTGTGTCGTGGCCAAACTTAAAAAGCAATATATAAGGGAAACTCAATTATTTTTCAGAATTCTAAGTAAGAATTAAAATAGAAAAATACATAACACTCTCTTTTCTCGAATGTGAGTGCTCTCTTGTCGAAAGATCAACTCTCTGCCAATTGGAACATGGTTCCTCAGGCGCGAGAACGACAGCTGGCAGTTTCTAGAAGAGTGACAAATATTTACTTAATATGTAGGTAGTCACTTTCTCTGTCGAATGGGGAAGAACAAACAGCAGTCATTTCTTATAATCATACATAAATAGAAATCTTGCATAAAACAGGCAAATTTTAACTTCTAATAGGCGGTTGAAACGGTAAAGTTCAGTCAATGGCTTTAAAATTTGACTACATAAAATAGTAAAGAAACTGGTAAAATTGTCTTCTGAAGTATCAATAATGCGTAGTTATTATAGGTGTTTCCACGCGATTATAGACTATTGAGAGACATAGATTAACAAATTTACTCAAATTGCTACAGTACCAAACATATAGTAATCAATCCATTATATGAACATTAGCTTCTCTGACTATCCAAAACAGGCGTATACCAGCTTTCTACTCTGTCAAGAATAATATCCTCCAAACACACATACCTATAAGAATAGAATATATTTAGCATACTTTTCAATTTTGTTAACTATTCATTCTACTGGCTGTTGGATATTCTTAGAATTGGTTCTATTCAAACATATCACCAAAATAAAGCTGTAGTATGTTCTTATGAATTATAGAAATACGTTTTTTTGTACCAAAAAAAAAAAAAAGAAAATTATATTAAACTAATTAAATGATTAACATCAATACCAAATGCTTGAAATTAATATGAGCTAACAAAAACTACGGAAATTATATTGATGATGAATATTTTTGCTGTTTACTATGCTTGTATTTTCAAACTGTTTAATTTGATAGTGATTGCTTACAATGAAATTGTCAGTTAAAAAACAATGTTTTTATATAATCTCAATAGAAATATAATACATGTAGCAGACAAAATATAGTATCGGAACACAAATGAGCAGATTTCTATTTAATTAGAAGTGACAGATTGTTATATTCTCTATTTCTAAAAGTCTTCCATAATTTCTTTATATAACGCTTTGCAAAACAACTGTCGTTCATAGAATTTGACTTAATAGCCTCCCATGCTGAAGATGAGCGACATTGAATTTCTGAATGTATCGGAAAAATACAAATAGATCATATTAACGTTAATGAAACATATTGTTAAATTCTCTTTAATACTTAGATGAACAACTGAACATAAATTGTATTATTTATAAGAAAAACTATTACCTGTGGTTTGATATACCTATTTTATAATTTTATTAATATTCTTTTGAAGTAATATGAAACTATTTATAATTTTTTTTAAGTTTTTAGTATTAATTAATTTTGGTATTTTCCTAAATGAAAATGAGGATTTAAATCTTAGTTTCAGAATTCAACTCCCTAGCGCCCGCAAGTTTCAATGGTTATGCAAACTATCCTTCTCCTGTGCATGAATTTGCCGACTCGAGAACACAATCAGAAGTTGTTGCCGTACCAGACATAAATGATAATAAGCAGCAAGCCATTAATTTAGATGAGCAAGCAGTGGGCTTGAATAGAAGACAATATTCAACACGTTCATTCAATGATGTAAATCGCAATACACGAGTTGAAAAACAATACGTATAACATGTTTTTAGATCTAGTCATATTTTGTCGGAGAAATGTTCTTAGGTTAATTTAATATTGTACATAGTCTAGTAATAATAAACTTATTTAAAGCAAAACTAAAGGCTTTTATATTAAATTAACATACAGGCTGTCTCAGCTTTTGCGTTACAGGCATTATCTACTTTCCCTGTATAGTTATCAAAAAACTTTTCAAATAAAAGTTACTTGATATTATGATGTGTCGAAAATGACAAATAGAGGATTTTATTTGCTCGTGACCTTGAAGGAGATTTTAAGGTGAATTTTGTTTTTTTTAATGGATATATGTATTTTTTAATATTGCATCTTATTTTTCAAAAGCTAATAAATAACTTTTATTTGATGCATTTTTTATTTTGCCGTGTCAGTTTTGACACAATTCAGATAAACTTGTCAAAAGTCAAAAGTTGTGTTCTGTCAGTCAACAACTGTCAGTCTTGCTTAAATCACAAAGATTTGACTTGCGTTATCCGCAGCTTTTTAATATGCCACTTACATACAACTACATACAACGAATATGTAGATATGTTAATAGTCTACGGAGAATGCAGAAGAAATTCCCGAGAAGCTGCAAATTTGTATCGAGAAAGATTTCCGGAACGTCATCATCCATCACATACAACATTTAATAGAGTAGAAGCGAAGTTACGAACTGGTTCATTTCCCTCTACCGTAAAACATGCTAACCATAATGCTCCTGCTAGAAATGAAGAAAATGTAATCAACATTTTGGCTTATGTAGCTGTAAACCCCCATGATTCACTTCGACGTTTGGCAGAAGAAATTGGCGTTAGTAAAGCTACAGTACATAGAATTTTAAAAGGGCATCGGTACCATCCATTTAAAGTTCATTTATCACAAGAATTAAGACTAAACGATTTACAAAGACGCCTGGATTTCATTGCACGATTGCAAGTTCTAGAAGATGAAAATCCAAATTATCTTAATTGTATTTTGGGAGTGACGAAAGTCGCTTTCACAATAATGGTGTTGTGAACAAACATAATGCGCATTATTGGTCCAACCAAAATCCGCGGTGGATGGAGGAAGCACGCTTTCAAACAGTGTGGGGAACCAATGTATGGTGTGGAATGTTTAATGGGCATTTAATTGGACCCCACTTTTACGAAGGAACCCTGACAGGACAACGTTATTTACATTTTTTACAAAATGTGCTTCCCGATTTAATGGAAGATATTCCTCTTAATGAAAGACGAGACATAATTTGGCAACAAGATGGTGCTCCGCCCCATAATGCGCAAATTGTGACGAATTATTTAAATGCGCTGTACCCCAATGGATGGATTGGAAATAGAGGTTCTATCCCTTGGCCTGCTCGTTCCCCGGATTTATCGCCTGTTGATTTTTTCATGTGGGGTTATTTAAAGGAATTTGTATATCAAGTTCGGTCGGCAGATCTTGATGATCTGAAAAATCGAATTCGCATGGGATGCCGGATCATGACTCACGGAATGATACTTTCATCTTGCAACAGAGGATTAAGACGTCGTTTGGAAGCTTGTGTCCACGCTGATGGAGCCCAATTTGAACATTTATTAAATTAATGCCTCTTGTTTTGTTTTCTTATCCAACTACATACACTAATTTGAGATATTTATTATTGAAATACTTACTCTTTCTTTTTTTAATTTTTTTTGGACTGAATTACTTACTTATAATTATCGTATTCCTTTAAGTTAATAAAAATTGCTTTTGACAAGTTTATCTGAATTGTGTCAAAACTGACAAGGCAAAATAAAAAAATGAGGTGTGGCCACCACACGACTTTCTTATAAGTATAAGCGTTTCAAATTATAGAATTTTAAGAATTTTTTTTTACAAAAATTATTCAAAATGCTATTCTAAGTACTTCTATTCTCTTAATAAATCTCTATAGAATGCATACTTTGCAAGATATTATCAAAAAAGTGCTCCTCGCTAAGAGTAAAAGTGCTACTTCCGGTCCGAATTTTAAAATTTCATATATACAAAAAATATTTCAAATCCAGTTTTAAATACTTTTGTACTCTTGATAAATATATACAGAATGCATAACTTACGACATATTTGCAAAAAATCGCTATTCGATAAGAGTAAAAGTGGCACTTCCGGTCTGAATTTTGAAATTTTTTTTATACAAAAGATATTGAAAATTATGTTTTAAATACTTTTATACCCGTAACGTACTTGTCTAAAAAGCATGATTTGCGAAATATTCGCAAAAAACTGATTTTCGATAAGAGTAAAAGACCTACTTCCGGTAGGAATTTCGAAAAACTTTTTAAATAAAATTATTCTCAATTTTAATTTTAAGTATATATGAATTCTTTATAAATTTGTTTAAATTTAGTAGTTGACGAAATATTGGCAAAATTCAATTTTTTCGCTGAAGTAAACTGCTACTTCCGGTCTACCGATTTTACTGAAAAACTAATCAGATCTCAAGAGGGAGATTATACACGTAAATACAAAATTTGGAAATGATACCTACAGCGGTTTGACCGCTATTGTGGTCACACACACACACACAAACACACAGACACACAGACACACAGACACACAGCCACACACACAGAGAGAGACACACAGACATTTTTTAAAAACCACTTTTTCGGTATCAGGGGACTTCAAAACGTGGACATCTGCAAAAATCTCAAGGTCGAAAATTTTCATCATCACAATACTTCCTTATACTACGTATAAGAAAGTAAAATGGATCAAATAAAAGTTATTTATTAGTTTTTGATAAATAAGATGCAACATTAAAAAATGCATATATCCATTAAAAAAAACAAGGTTGACCTTGAAATCTCCTTCAAGGTCACGAGCAAATAAAATTCTCTGTTTGTCATTTTCGACACATCATAATATCAAGTAACTTTTATTTGAAAAGTTTTCTGATATCTATACATGGAAAGTAGATAATACCTGTAACGCAAAAGCTGAGACACTCAGGTATAGGTAAATTAAGAAAATGTAATTATATACCTACATACATATACATATATGTGTATTATAGAAGAAAGGTAAAAAACTAATTTAAAATGTCATTTTGACAGTCAAAAGATTCCCATTTTATGGGGAACAACAACCAACTACACTATACTATATGTATATGTTGACCTATGAGTTAAATGACCTACGAGTGACAAAATAGAAAGATGATAAAGCGGAAATGTGTAAATTAAAAATTCATTATTGGAAAATTGTAAGTGTAGTATTGCAGCGTTTCTGACTTATTAGTATTCATCAGCAACCCATAGCTAAGGAAGTGTGCATTGATTGAATAATATGTGTAGTATATAATCCACATCTGATATATAAACAAATGCGATCTTGACTTATGCTTGTGCTCTACATTTAGTTTCACCTTTATTATGTACTTTGAACAACTGATCCACCGTGGTAATATGTGAAAGTACACAGAGCTTCAATGGCTGCGATAAAGCAACCAATTTCACCAGAGCCTTGGACGTTTGATCTCTGGAAGAAAGTTTTCTTTAGACAATGCATACTTCCTTTCGGCATTTCAATTTAGGATGTAAAAGGTCTTTGTGGTAATACCTTATCCACATAGTTTAGGTATTTAAAACAATATTAATGTCCCCGAGAATACGCATCCTTGGAAACCGGAGTGTTTACCAAATTCAAAGATTTACTTCAATCCCTTAGTTTTGCAGTGATAAAAGTGAAAAAAACCTAAGGAGACATATAGTTTTAGATATAGCAAACAGAATAAGAAAAACTAGGAAGAAACATAACCACAGATAACTTTTGTAGACGGCGCTCTGGGAAAAGGAAATCCTACTCTGTTCATTGCAATTAAAACAAATAAGGCTGAAATTTCTCAAAAATTAGTGCAATCAATTGGAAGAGGGTACCTTCAAAGGAATTAGGTTTTCAATAAAGTAACACGAACGTTTTATTAATCTAGCTTTTGCGGTCGTTGCCTACGTGTAGATAAATCTTGATTTCGGGGTACGAACCACCTGCAAAGACATTTTTAAAACTGCAACAGTTAACAAGTTGGCAACTAATGGTTGATCTGAGTACTGTTAACGCTTGTGTCATAGTGCATCACTTAATTCAGGTTTATTTCGGGCTGCCTCTAATTCCTTGGGCTCCTGGCTCGCAAACAGTTTTTGCTGGATGACAGTTTTTCATTTTTGCAGGTGGTCCCACAACTTGCCTTTGCTCAATAAATTCATGCACCGAGTTGTTTCCAAGCTCTGACTTTGTTTAAAATATGTCATATCTTCCGCCTGCATATACAGAGTGGGCCATTGAAAACGAAACAGCGGCTCTGTAGGTCGGCAGAACCGAGTTATATAAAAACGCTCGGACACGTCAACAACATTTTCGAGGGGGACATCGTTCGCGATGAAATTCACCCGAAATACATTCCATCCCTCGGAGCTGTGACCGCCACCCCTAAATTTTTAAATGGCACCATATGGCAAGTGATACCTCATTTGAAAGGTAGTTTCCTTCTTGATATCAAACAACAAAAATAAATTAATTCTATCGATTCGTTTTCGAGATATAGGAACTTGAAGTTGGGAAATCACTTTTTATTCACTCAATCAATAAAAACAATATCTGATAAAGCAATTGTCGCAATAATTATTATTGTCAATGAATTAAATGTTCAAACTGTCTACCACCCATTTCCGTACAATAGTACAAGTTCTGTTCAAAATGAGACCGCACATTTCGTAGCATTTCCGGCGTTATTCGACGGCATTCTTCAATAATTCTACGTCGTAAATCTTCCAGAGATTCTGGTTCGGTTGCATAGATTTTGTTTTTCAAGTGACCCCACAGGAAAAAGTCGAGTGGGGTTAAATCTGGAGATCTGGCTGGCCGCTCTATAGCGCCTCTTCTTCCAATCCAACTTCCAGGAAACATTCTATCCAAAAACGCCCTAACAGGCTGTGCATAATGTGGAGGTGCCCCGTCTTGTTGAAATTTCAAGTGGTCTTCATGGTAACGATCGTCATTTTCAATGATGTCTACTAATTGTGGATAAACAAATTGATTCAATAATTCCAAATAAGTTTCTCCTGTCAGGTTACCGTCGAGAAATACTGGTCCAATCAAACGGTCCCCAAAAATACCGGCCCAGACATTGAGTTTTTGGGGAGTTTGAGTATGGACTTCGTGGAAAACATGTGGATTGGCATCTGACCAATAACGACAATTATGACGATTCACAGTCGAATTCAAAAAGAATGTAGACTCATCAGAAAAGCAGATGTTGAAAAGGAAATTCTCATCAGCATCTAGTATTTTCGTAGTCATAATTTCACAAAATTCCCGTCGCCTATCAAAATCATCTTCATTCAATTGGTGTACCAAATGTATTTTGTAGGGGTGGAATTTATGATGTTTCAGGATTCGGCGGATACTGGTTCTACTGATATTGGTAACACTAGCCAATTTCCTTGTGCTCAATGTTGGGTCTGCATGAACTTGTCCTAAAAGTGCAACTTCAACAGGTTCATTTCTCACCGGAAATCCACGTTCTGGGTCTCGTTTCTTGTTGGCTACTGATCCAGTTTGACGAAATTTTTGCACTAATTCTAGAACGTATTTTCTAGCAACAAGTTTATCTGGATGCGTTTCATTGAACAAATTAGCTGTACGGTTACCGCACTCATCATTCTTAAAAAAAATTGTTATTATTTCAACTCTTTCCACGATCGTATACACCATTATTGAGGAAAGAATTCAGCAGCTTTAATCAAGTAATTCACTCCAATGTCGTTCAATCAACGATCAGTTTGACACTGACGTCCACACTTGCGATTTGGCGAAAAAAATTATCTCATACATGTCTTTGTTGTACGCGCATTGGAATCGAATTCGAGAAAACGTCTTTTTATCGATTCTCACGAAACCTTAACATTTTTTCGATCAAGTAATTGAGGATGAAATAAAAATTTGAAACGGACTTGCATGCTATTTGTTGGTAAACAGTTAGATCATTTAATTCCTTGACAATGATAATTATCTTTAAACAGTTGCATTGTTAGATCTTATTTTTATTGATTGAGTGAATAAAAAGTGATTTCCCAAATTCAAGTTCCTATATCTCGAAAACGAATCGATAGAATTAATTTATTTTTGTTGTTTGATATCAAGAAGGAAACTACCTTTCAAATGAGGTATCACTTGCCATATGGTGCCATTTAAAAATTTAGGGGTGGCGGTCACAGCTCCGAGGGATGGAATGTATTTCGGGTGAATTTCATCGCGAACGATGTCCCCCTCGAAAATGTTGTTGACGTGTCCGAGCGTTTTTATATAACTCGGTTCTGCCGACCTACAGAGCCGCTGTTTCGTTTTCAATGGCCCACTCGGTATATCCTACCCATGTTTTCTTTGTTTCCTTTAATACAGTTAGAATACTTTACTTACAATAGTTCTTTAATTATTATTGGAACAACAACTTTTTTAAATGATTAAATGATTATCGAGAACAAACGAAGTGTACATATAATCTATACAAAATATTTATGCACGCATATGCATTGCGGTGGCCATATTGAGTTACCACTTTGGACAAATATTATTTTTAAGGAGAATCTCTCCTGTTCTATTATTTCCTCGTAAGAATAAACCAGTTTACGACTTCAAAATATGCCATGGTACCATGACTTAGTGACACATAGCATAATTAAAATTAATCGAAAAGGGTTACTTCTAATAGAATATTTATTATATATATATATAAAAAGAAAATATTATATCTAATATTTTCTTTTTATAAGTAAATAATTATTATTAAAATTTTAA
The DNA here is from genome assembly GCA_963170755.1 of Amphimallon solstitiale. Classification (NCBI taxonomy): domain Eukaryota; kingdom Metazoa; phylum Arthropoda; class Insecta; order Coleoptera; family Scarabaeidae; genus Amphimallon; species Amphimallon solstitiale. Next base: position 34,942,230 of record OY720680.1, read on the forward strand.
AACTCACAAAATAAAAAGTTTGGAAGTTCATGAATTAACAATAGTTAAAATATCGCAGTCGCTATGTGTCATAAAATTGTTTATCGTCATACTTAGACTAACTTTTAAATTCCTTTAAAATTAAATAAGTCATACTTAGATTTATAACTTAACTAACACTTGAAAAGCAAATCGTCAATACAAGTATTTAAATGTACGTTATTGTAAACTTCTATAACTTTCGCAATATCATGAAGAATGTATAAGTTACTATTTTGAAGCATCACAATAATTATAAGTTATCATATAACAAATTAAAAAATCTTCTTTATGGTTCCCTTAATAAAGTTTTTGGAAACATCAAGGACTCTAGAAAGTTTACGCACACTTGTATGAGGATTTTCTTAAACGCATAACAAAAAAACCTTTATGCATCTTCTTCATACGGAATACTGCCAGTTTCTTCAAATCGTTAACAATTTTTGGCAGTCCTTACTTGGATATTGTTGGTTGTATATCTTTGTGCCAGCAAACAATCACTTTCCCTAAAACATAGATCATATCTATTAATCCCAATTTTAAATATTTAATTTCGCACTTAACGTGAATTTATGTACTTACATCCCTTTAAACTGAAGCTAAAAATCTAAGTTTAATGTTTAAACAATTTTTGACACACAGCGTCTGCTATTACTAATTCATGAACTTCCAAACTTTTAGTTTTAAAATTTTAATAAAAATGACTTATTCGTAAAAGGAAAATAGAAGTAACTCTTATCAATTAATTTTACTTATAGTTGTAGTGCAAGTCATGGCAACTCATATTTTTAAGTCGTAATGGGGTTTATTCAGATAGAATATCCTATAACTGTTGCAATGTCGCCCACAGGTGGAAGAAATATATATTTTTAATTAGTAAATTTTAAGTACTTTTCAATTACATTTAATTTTTTTAAGTTATTGAGCTTATGACTATCTACTATTTTTGTACTAAAAATTATTCGCTATCTACATTATTAGATACCAATAATAGACTTCACCGCTACGCTGGGACACCCGGTAAGTATATATATATATTTAATATTACTACATTAATTTATTATTGTAGACTTATGTTCAGCTTTCCTTAATTAAACTTTGTAAGATAGCAGGACCAAAAATACTATTATTAACACCTACTTGATGATTGTGTGATTTGGAGTGTAAATGATATCTCAGTAGAATTAACGTTGCTATTTCTATTTATTCGGGAGATCATAAAATGCGCCTACACACATTAGAATTATTTTACCACATATTCACCCTCAATAAAAATGATGTAGGACATTAAAACTTAACCACGCAATCGTGATGCTGACATATTAATTACCTGTTCCATATTGGCGTTCTAAAAGGTATTTTTATTTAAGCTGTATTCGTGAATGCTTGCAAATGGTTTATTAGTAGGTGATGCATATATAATATTAATTTAGCGATTAATAAGTCATTAGATTCTCCCCGAATTTTACGTTATCCTACCTGGTTGTAATGATATAAAAATAATAATAACATTTGTTTATTTAATAGTAGTAAATACAATTAATTACTGGTAAAACATAATTTGAAATAGAAATAAAATGCAATTTAGACGAGATCGGGATACAGATAAACATCAAACCGGATAATGTAGTCGCTACCAGAGTGGCGAAGGATGTTTATTCCTTGATTCTCTCTGAGAAGAAAGATAATGCACGCTTGGTTGCATGCTGTAATACAGAGGGTAATTATATAACTCCCGCTGTGATATTCAAAAGGAAATATAAAAAAGATGAGTTTTCTGATGAACTTCCGCCAGGTAAAATTTGTAGGCGTCAAAAAGACGTAAGGTCTATTTATAAGTAATAATTCTCATTTTAGCATCAAATTGATTTGTGTTTTACCCAGGTAGAAACAATGATTAAGGACGAAGAGTATGGAGCCTCAAAGAGAGTAAGATATGCAGATAAGGATTACGAAGAAACATTGATGAAATGGCTAGAAGATGCTTGCTCGAGCGATAGCGACGTAGAATCCAATGCTGATTATGTTCCAAGTGATCATGACACCGAGACTAAAATAGAAGCGGATGAAGAACTACAGCTTGAGGAACCCTCTTGTAGCACAAATTATTTCTATCGTAAAAATCTATCTGCATGGTATGCACAAAGAGAATATGTAGAGACTGTGCTGCTAACCTCCACGCGCACAGTAAGGTACCCGCATTTTCTAGTCCTATTTTTTATAACTTTTCGACGAGCTACGTTGTTCAAACTTCTGTTTAGCCTAAATCAATCCCTCTTGTGTTGATTAAACAATGATACAATCATACAACTCAATAAAAAATTGAGTTTTTGGATAAAATAAAAGAGTACCCCTTAAACGCACAGTCTAGGTAGCTTGGTACCTATAAACATTTTCTATAGGTTTTTCCTATTCTTATGCATGTATATAACAGTATTACCTGCAAATTAATTAGTCGCAAAGCAAGAAAAAATGTAATATAAAAAAATTATTGCTCTAAAAAAATAGTTTATTTATTACATATAAGCACGATTTACAAATTAGAATGACAACATTTCGTTTTTGTTACATAATGTTTATTACAAATCGGTCGTTTACATATTTCGCAACATTTGCGGGTCTTCCTGTGAAATGAGGATGTTGATCTACAAACAAAATAGCTGCCAGCATATTTGCCGCGTTCAGAAGCATCCTTTAGTGGTGGCTCAGTTAAGGACTGTGGAGGAAGCATAACAGGATGGTCTAGTATAGCCTCTATTCCAGATTTAGTAGCAAAATGTTTCAAAAACTTGCTCCTTTTTGAACGCGTTTCAATTTCAGGCATGGATAATTGTTTTCCCAGATCCTCAAGAAAATTTCCCCGGCTGTGCAATAACATGCGTGTTGTAGAGTTGTTTTCGAAATAAATTATATAAGCTGCTAGGGAAGCTACGTCTAACATATTGAAAAACCTTTCTTTTGGCCAACAAAGGGTCTTCCTTTCTGTTGAATAATGAGTAACCATTTTGTTCATATTGTCAACACCTCCTTTAGTTGCATTGTAATACATAATAACTTCCGGTTGTTGTTTAGGGCGTGATGTTTACATTGTTGTGTATTGTTGATAGTAAAGTAACAATGCGTTCCTTCTTTGGAACATAAGGTAACTTGACCATCTTCGCTGAATCCGAATATAGACGCCTCTTCCTCTTTATCTTTACTCTTCTTCATCTCCTGTGGGATGTAGGGCTTATTTTCCTTTAGTGTTGCAACAATTGAAAGGTTCCAACTGAGCAACAGACGAGTTATTGGTAATGCCTTGAAAAAGTCTTCCAGATTCTTTAAACTGGTAGCACAAGTCCCTCAAAACTCGCTGTTCCCTGACCCTCTTCTGAACCATTTTGGCCATTTACCAGTACATACTGATCCAGTAATTGGATACGATGTTTGTGCATCACAAACCTACCAAACTTTTATACCGTACTTCGCAGGTTTGGACGAAATATACTGAGTAAACCTTGTCCTGCCTCTTTAAGGGAAAAGCTGCTCATCTATTGTCACACAAACGGTTCGCATATATTTGGATGATAGATTAGCATTTAACATCAACCATAGATCCGTTATAGCAGCTGCCTTGTCTGTTTTTACTCTCACACTTCTAGTGTTCTCGTTATCAAAACGAATAAAGCGGAATATCTCCCAAAATCGGTTGATTCCCATTGTAGCTCGACACGTAGGATACGAATGTGTCTACCATAATACTTATACATGCTGATTATTGGAATGATGTACTCCCATCGGTATCAGGATACCAAATACGCATAAATTTACGCATATTTAATATTTTGTACACTATAAATATGAGAGTTCGACGCCTAGTAGCTTTTAGTAACCAGCTAACCAACGTGACTAGCGTACCAAAATGTTTGAAGTAACGAAAATTGAGTGCCGCGCGGTCATTAAATTTTTAACAAAAGAAGGGCATACACCTTATCACATTAAATAACGTTTAGACGGCGTTTACGGTGATTTATCTCCTTCGTATTCAACAGTATAAAAGTGGGCAAAACGTTTCCGTTTGGGACAAGAATTCCTGGAAGATGCTCATCGGTCGGGTCGACCAAGTGAAGTGATAACGCCTCAACAAATTTCAATTATTGAACATTTAGTGCTAGAAGATCGCCGTTTGAAAGTGAGGGAATTAGCAGTGATAACAAATATATCGGAAATAAGTGTTCGCCGAATTCTCTATCACCATTTGTGTATAAATAAAATTAATGCTACATGTTTACCGCGAGTTTTTTCTGCTCTCCACGTGAACGTCAGTCGCATGTTCGCAGTCGTTTTTAAACATGTGTGGAGACGACCCAAAACCGATTTTGGAGTCCATTGTCGCCGCGATCAAACAATGGTTCTGTTCTATGATCCTCTATTGAAAAGGGAGTCCATGAATTGGCGGCGACCTGATGAACCTCGTCCCAGAAAGGCGAAAGTCGTTCAATCAACGAAAAAGGTGAAGGTCGCAATATTCTGTGATTGTGAGGGCATTTTGTTAATTGACTTTAAAAAGCGCAATACAAGTGTGAACGGCACATATTATGCGTCTTTATTACATAAATTAAGGAACAGTATTTGTGCAAAACGTCGTGGAAAATTGTCAAAAGGTGTACGATTATTTGACGACAATGCTCCCGTCCATACTTCCGCCATTTCACAAGCAGCCATCCGCGAATGCGGCTTTCAAGAATTGGAGCATCCACCGTGTAGTCTGGATATGACTCCTGGTGTTTTTTTTGTTTTCTAATTTAGAAAAAGATCTTAGGGGACGTAGTTTTAATGACGACAGTAGTTGCAAGCAGCTGTTATAGAAATTTTGACAGAAAAACTTCAGATTATTTTTACAAGGGTGTCGAATTATTAATTAATCGTTGTAATAAATGTATTGAAGTTAGGGGAGATTACATTGAAAAATAAAAATTCTTATATTGTTCCAAGTTTCTTTTTTGTATATCAGGCCGAGAATTTATGGCGCCTACCTCGTACCAATACTGTCAGAAGCTTTAGTCACAGAGGATTGACAATTTTATATTTTTCAGTCAATTGATGTTAATAAATAAATTTTAATATTATCCAACGCTACCGAATACATTTGCAAAGTTTCAAACAATTTAGAATTTTTACACTTAATGGCTTATTCCACGTATTAAGTATCCTGTCGGAAGAAGAAACAATTTATTTAATATCTGTAATTTTCTAGTCTTTAAATTCCAGAGTTATTTTTTCAAGGAAATATTTTCGGAATTAACGCTTCCTTCACAACCGGTAATTTCTAAATAGGGCACATGCTTGTATGCCGTCTCATTTAAACAACAAATTATGAAGCAAGTAAAAATGCCGTTTTTCAGTTTGGCATAAGAGAACCGGTTACATTCTTAATTGATTGATTGATCTACTATATATTAAATATAAAGAACTGCCATTGATGGATTCAGTAAACTTAATAGGTGTTGAAAAGTTGTCTGTGGTAAATGACGATATAGGTAAACTTATTTTTGAAAAGTTTAACAAGTATTTTAGACAAAAATCATTGATGTAAAATACTAGCTTTGTAATTATATCTTTCGTTGACTGTGAAAGACTGTTTGCAATTTTTCAAATAATATATAGCAGTCAAATATATTAATTTAGTAAAAGACCCCATTACTACATAATTAAAAAAGCTTCCTGATTATAACTATAAATAAATACATTTGCTAATTAATAGTGAACGCTTAGAAAAATTAACATTATTTCATTCCAGTAAATCGCATTAAAATAACTATAGCTCCTATAAAGCAGGAACCTCAGTAAGACATTAGTTTCGGCTGTTAAAAAGTAAAGTACATTCTTCAGGCAAGAAGGACATTGAGGCACAATAAATATAATCTTTTTCAACAAACTACATCAATTTAATCATAAATAAAGCTGATATCCGGTTTATATGCCTTCGCAACTTCAAAAGGTTAATTCTAAATTTCCTAAGAAAAACATCATGAGGTATTCCATAAAAGGGGTACGAACCAGTCTTCTTGAAATATAGGTATTTTAGAAAGCGCATTTGAAATTTTGCTGAAGTAAGTTTTATATGTGGGTGAAGCGCGAGCGCACAAGAGAATAATATAAACAATTTATGGCCACTATCAATGCAAACTGTCTAGTGTTTATAAAAGCATAGGAGAAAATTGTAAATGGACTAATCCCTTAGGTCTGATAACGATAATTTCATGAAAAAGTGCATTATCTTGACCACTGTACACTGCGACACACTACATTTAGAATTGAAGTTGTTTGGAATACACCTTGTTCTTGTGACATCTATCTGTTGCTGCAGAAACAAGTAAGACGTAAGAGTACGCATTTTCAGGAAAATCTAGGCATCATCTGCAAATAGCCGTCCATGCAGGCCCTATTCAGAAGACTTGTCATTGATATATATCGAAAACGGTAGAAGAATCAGACTGCTGCCTTGTGGCTCCCAAGATGGCAATAAACTGAGCTCATTAATAGCCAGCATAGCTGACATTTTGAATCGTATTCATCAGGTAAGTGTGGAATAATGATTACAACTGTTGTGTTAAACCAATACTTTCCATAGCAGTATAGCATGATTTACTAACCATAGGAAAGGATACTGTTGATGACGGAGAAGCAGCATCCAAAATGAACATAGAGTCGGTACAAACAGATTGACAAAATTGTTTGAAACTATTCACTATACCTACACTGCTTCTTAATTAATTTCCTTCATTATTTCTCATTAAACTCGTTCTGCTCCAGCCGCCTTCGTTAATGACCAAAACAGTTTTGGATTTTCTTTAACTTGCCGTTCAACATTAGCAATATAGTCACTATATAAGATTTTTAAATTAACTCTGACAAGTTTGATTTGCTCTTTGAATTGAAGGTAGTCTTTGCCACGGCCAGACTTTATATTTGATATTATAAACTAATAAACCCAGTTTTTAGCGATGGTTTTAAAATCTATCAATACAAATGAATCCATTTAATCAAACTCCATCTAATTAATGCTATTTATTCTTATTTACAATGTTATAATTGAATGTTAACATAGTAGGACGGCTATAAGGGTATGTTCCATTTTTAAAATTAAATATTTAGGTGAAATTTTGGCGGTAGACATAATAAAGGTTGACGTTACCAAGTAGCCGATTTCATCAATAACAAGCACCCGTCAGGTATATAAATATATTTTATTCATTTTTAATAGCCTGTGATTCGAACATTAGTAATAAGTATGGGAAAATAAATATTACCACACAGTAAATAAATAATTTTATTCTTAACAGTCTGAGTAGTGTTTTACATAAAACATATAAAGAAGAAGACAGGAACAACAAATAAAAAAAAACTACAATAAATAATACATAATTATTTACAATCACCAATATGGCGTGTCCCTTAAATAAAAAAAAACATTTTCTGTTTTACGATGGCGGCACATGTGCGCGATACGCTAATTTACTGCCGTCAAAGTTTCGTGACCATCCTCCATACGAATCGTGGCCTCCAACGCTGCTGTAGGAATGTTCATGCTGAACTTCGTGATGTGGATGTGCGACAACTTCGTAAGTCACGTGCTTTTCTTGTGAAAATAATTTCTTCAATCCGAGTATAACAGCTAACACGAGAGCAAGCTACAACAAAATAAAGGTAGAAATTACAGTCAAAATTTTACATAGGTACAAGATTATAAAAAATAATTTAATCAGATTAATATTTCTAATCCAACTGGAAAATTTAATACGGTTTATTTCATGGGCTTTTAAATAAAATATATACTAATGCAAAGGTTTAGCAAAGTATGAAATAAAATGGATACACTTTATTAGTTATGTTTACTAGTCGATAATTAATCCGTTGTAAATCATAATGATAGCAAGTGATGACTTGTATGCTGTATGCAAAATAGATGTGTTCATAACTAATAAAGCTTCTTTGAAATATGACTATGCTTGTATCAACAAGCAGGCTATTCACACACATATATCAGAGATCCTGCACGATTATCCCAGCAACGCTTAGCGATAGCTAGTGATCCAAAAAGTATAGCGCAAATATGCTGGGCATTTTAAATGCATAAATAGTAGTGTTTATAAGGAACTGCTTTGATGTGCCATTTTGTGGTAAATTTTATCATCCTCTGATAACAGAGCTATTCAATGATATTCAAAGGATAGGCTTTATAAATTACATTGCCTTTGTACTTGTTGATTCTGGTGAATAAGTACAAATAAAATTGGCTAACAAGGCAATAACTAAAAGGCCAAACAACAAACATTTGGCCTCACAGAAGACTCTAGCTATGATCCTAGCAAGAAAGGTGGAATATACATAAATACTATTTTATGAAGCCGAAGAACCCACTACCTAGTAGTTTGGTTGGATGTCAAATATATTCATATTACCAAATAAGGGGTAAAGCTGAGAAAACTATAGGGAAGTTATACGTCTTCACAGCAAATGTAATAGGAAGGGAGCTTTGAAATGTAAAAAGAACAATTACGGCATAAGGGTTTGGCTTCATTGCTGAGGTACTTTCCCTAGTGTTGTACACAGATAACCATTTTTTATCTAGATAAGGTAATAGATAATTCCGAAAAATATTATCTAGATACAGATTAAATATGACGTTGCATTAAGATGACAGATAAAATATAATTTAACTAGATAATTCAAAAGATAGTCTAGCAAAATCATCAGAACTCAGATTTCATTTTAGAATTCAATGTGGTTTAAGTATAGGTTGATATAGGAAAGATATGGATGAGATTTTTTGATATAGGAAATGCACAACGTTAAATATGAACAAATTTAATATACATTCTTATGTGTGAAGTCTTATCCCACTGGTGATTTAGTGAAGAGCACATCTTCTAAGGTTACACCTTAGCCAAAAATACCACGTTTAACAGTCTTTTTTGTTTTATACAGACTCTACTGAAGATGGCAACTTAGTTGCCGACATACCTATATAAATTTTTTATATATTTTTACATTTTCCATTTTATTTCATACAGTCTTATGTTTATTTACTATTATTAATGCTATAGGGGCGGATTTCAAGTTGGATTTGTGTTGTCGCAACTTTGCGTCGATTTCTAGGTTGAAGTAGGATTTGGGCGTTCGTGCCGAAGTAAGATAGCGTCGTGTTATATTTTGTCCCTTGGCATAAAGCGATTTAAAAAAATTATAGTCGTTGAAGTCCGTTTCGGTTTCACTATCTGTAATGGAATGTGATGCCAAAAAAGTAAATCCATTTATGAATATTTCTTTACAGTAATTAACAAGTCTCTAAGGAATGCATTTGGTTTTAAATTTGAGGTGACCCATTGCTGACAGAATTAAAGCTTTACTTTCGGTTGGGTAGGTTTCCATGTCAAACAAGTGATGAAATCTCTGTTCAATCTTTTTGATTATGGCCATTTTCAAAGCACTACAGTAAACAAAAGATGAGAAATCAATCAACTTGATGCGGAGAATGAATAAAGTTAGAGCAACAAAACCCAGAAGACATTCTAATTCCCCTGCAGTCTACCTAATGAACAAGCCATCTATAAACACAGGTACAAACTTGGACCCTTGTGATAAGCTCGCAAAATATGACAAGTGAAAAGTTAAAGTGACATTTAGTGAAAATGACAAGCCGCGCTGCAACAACGAATTTTTCTAACGTACCAGTACCAACGTTACTGCGAAAAATGTGATACATTGTACGAAAGTCGAAAACCGTATAGATATAAGTAGAGTTAAGAGAGAGACAGCGATGGCTTTATTGGTTCCGTTACGATTTCGAGCTACACCAAAAAAAAATTGAAAATCCACGAAAAAAATTATCTGTTATCTAAAACCTTAAGGTAATCTGCTATTTTTTTATCTAAGATAATATAATAAATAAATCGTTGCATGTGATCTAGATAAGATGATAGTTAACAAACCTTTTATCCAAATAATTTATCTAGATAAAATCATCCAGATAATGCACAATACTAATCTTCTCCCCCTATTTTAATGGAAAATAACAGAAAGACAGAAGATAGATGAAACCGTACTGATTCAGGACAGATAAAGGAGGTACTCGTATATGGTAGGTAGACTTCCCGTCGACTATCAGATGAATGAATGGATATTTTCTCTAAAGAAATCGGCGAGATTTTTCGAAGAATTAATGCAAAGTTCCAGTTGAATAACGATATGTTCACCTATATACTAAAATTGCCAACAATTTCGCATGAAAATATGAGCAGGGATGTGACAACACTAACAAGATGGAAAATAGTTATAGTTCCATGTGCAACATTATTAAACAAAAAGAGCGACCTGGGTAAACAAAGCATTTCATCATACTGAAGAAAGCAGATGGCTTAGTCTAGGACGAAGAGAATTAGTTCAAAACAGGGAGATATCGTTTAGCCAATAAGAATCTGACAGAAACCATGTAATAGAAACCTATTCCATATCCTGTCTTATACGAAGAAAATTTCTGCTATAGCAGAATTGTCAATTATGGAAATATCTGATCTTAGTTTTTTTAGTTCCAATACAGAATAATACTTAAATTATTTTGATCTAAATCGTCCTGAATATTAAAATTAAATATTGGAGTCGTAATCGAAATATTTAGAGTTTAGAAATGCAACATTTTAAATATATTGCGCTCTCCACAAAACAAATTAAAATAAGTACAACTGTGTAAATTGAGCAATGAATCATTACTAGAATTAAATATACCTTGCGAGATGAAAACGTATATATAAATAATTATTAATAATGATCTGATAATATATTAACATAAATATAATTAGATTAACCAGACAACAGGTATTCAAAGGAAGCACTCAGGAAGAAAGCGTTTTACATTGGTAGTTTAATGAATTCAAGAGATACAGCATTTGCATTTTATGTTATATTTATCTGTTGCGGTACTAACGGTGCTTCGAACAATATATTTATTCTGCATTCTGGGTTCTCGCTTCATTAAATGCTGCAGCAACACAACACTGAATTTGCATATCTCCGTCTGTCCGACCAAGTGATAAATTAAAAAAAAAACAACTTGCAATTTTCATAATTAGTCGATTTGAATGTGCAAATTTTATAAAGAACAAAACAAGAAATTCTAAGGAAACTTCAACTAAAACAATGATTAATTATTCAACTGTACGACAGGAAAGCAATTTTAGTTCCACCCGACTGTGATGTTTGCAAATTAAATTCCGGGTACAAATTTTAATCGATACGCAATTAGATTATTGGAGCATTATACCAATAAATTCTCATTGTCAGCTACATCTTCTCAGAAGACTTATTTACCCATTACCAATACTAATTTGAACCGGATTATCTCGTTTCGACCATACGTTGCATGAAAATTTATGGTATAAATTCATCTAGTTTAATATTTATGCAAATACTAGCCTACATATTTTTATTTTTATTGATTTTAGATAATTTGACATTTTAAGACATACAAATGGTTCTATGTTTAAAATATGAATATATGTTTGTAATTTATTTTCCAGGTTATAAACTGAATACGATCACAAGGATGACCTAATTGTCATTTGAGATAATTTAAGTTTTCTACATGGTTAATTATTCAAGTAGTCAATCTCTTCAAATCAAACAAATTGTCTATAAGCATATGATTTTTTTGTGTTAATGTATATGTATATCCAGAATATGTAATCACTAAGCATCGGCACTAAGGGGTACTTAAATTAAAGTTACTTTCTAAATTTTGCAATATTTAAAGAACAATAAGAAATTTTAACTTGAGAGTGTTACTGATTTTATTAATCAATAAATCTCTCAACTGTGGTCATCAGGTTGATGAAACTCTTTTGATTTGGGATTAACTGGAATTTGCATATTATGTTTCTGCACTTTAAGTTATTCCATTGTATAAGTTATTTGTAGCCCTAAAATAACCATGATATAATCCCGTTTGATAGAGTTCTTTGGTCTATTGTGGTATCCCACTACGTGTCTACTTAACTGACGTTTTTTGTAACTTCTGGAGATACCTACACTCCGAGATCAAAAGTATTTTTCTTTTTCTTTTGTAACATATTAATTACAATTAATTATTCGTGTGCTTGAAATTTGAAAAAGTGTTACGATATCGAATTGGATTTACAGTGTAGCTACTCTAGAAAATCTGAGGCCTTCGTAATCATCATATATATAGCACTCAATAATAAGTGGTGGTACTAGTAATGGACGCTTATTCATTTCTCTTGCGTACAGATTGTGGTGGGGTCATCTAAATATTATTTCTAGTTTGTTTGTATTCTACCTTTCTACGTTTTACTATTTAAGCATTCATTAAATTCTGATATAAGCTTCTTGAATTTGATATCTGTAGCCATGAATTCCTATTCTTGTTTTCATAATTATACCCAAACGCATGTGGCGCGTGTAACATCTTCCGCATCGACCACTAGCTACAGAGACACTGATTTTGATTTTCGCTTTATAAGATGAGCGAGGTCACTTGTGACCGAGACATTAACTGATCAAATTACATATAACTTATAATAGTGTCGATTCGTTAATAATTGTTTTCTTTTTTGATTCGTCCAATGTATTAAAGATAATATCTTGCGGAACACCACTTGAATTTTGATTGTGGTTTTTAAAAAAAAACTGTAGTACGTGACAGAAGAACACAAGTATATTAAATAGAAAAAGCCATTATGACAGAACTGCATATTAGAAAAGGGCAATGGCCGACATCAGCCTTTAGTGGACAAGAAGCATATAATACATCCTTTGCATGTAAAACATGGGCTATAGAAAACTTTGTTAGAATATTCGATCAAGAAGATGATGGCTTTAAATACCTTCGAAGAAATTTACCCAAAAATAGCAGTAGAAAATCTAAGAGAAGGTATTTTTGCTGCAGTAAGTTACAGAAGAATTGAAACCAAATTAACAGTAGTATTTTGTTGCCATTTTTTTAATTAAAAAGAGCAGAAAATTTAAACTTTTGTAGTGGGCATAATACAAATATTTCATGACACTGGACGCATAATGTTGCTTAAATGCACATTCTAGGTTCTTGCTAGTACTTTTGACTGGAAAATATGGGTGACATTATCAATAAATAACACTAGCACATCCATCCTGACAATTGGGGAATGGCAAAATGGGACCAGGGCAAATAAAATTCTTTAATGTTACCATATTACTGTTGGACATAAAGAGTGGAGACTGTGAATATTTTTAAGAGAGTTTGAGATCTTGCAATTCGTATGTTGTGGTAATTTCACGTTCTTCCGTTCTTGTTTTACTCTCTGCTTTTGTTTGTCTTGCTTCCTCAGTTATTCTCCTCCATCACGGTCCTGATCCCTACTTCCCCAAGCCTGTATTTTCAGCGTTTTATATCCTCTATCACTTGGCTTTCCCACCTGCTTCTTAGTGTCCCTCTTTCTCTCTGTGTGTTTGGTTTCCACACTGTGGTATTCTTTAGTTCGCTGTTGTCTTCCATCCTTCTTACATATCTATTCCATGGTAGTATTTACGCTTTTATGAGCTACATCTTCTCCTTTAAAAATATTTTTTATTTATAAGTTAATTAGCCTTCTGTATTCTCTGCCTTCCCCTTTCGTAGGTGCTTACTATCTATATTTCCAACATTCTCAATTTTTTCTGATCCAGATTTATTCGGTTCAGTGTTTCTACTGCATGTGCCACTACTGGTATGATTGCTGCTGTGCTTTTTGTATCCGAGCCTATAGTTTTACCTTTCAGGATCTTCTTGTATTTATAATAATCCATAATATTGTCATTATTATTATTAATTAATGATTACTCCTAGGTACTTAAAGTTGCCTAGTATTTCAAACACTTAGTTTTTTATTTTTATTTCCTTGGCTGTTGTATTCCTATTTCATCTGCTTAATACCACATATTTGCTTTTTTTGATTTATTGTTATGCATATTTTCTTTGCTGCCTTTTCAATTTTTTGAATAGCTAGTGGAGTGACCACTTAAATACACAAGAATCTGTTATAAACACATTTTTTTTAAATTAAAATCCGTAGGAAATTAATGCTAAGATAATTTACTACTAAAATGTATGCATATTTTTTCAATACAATACGTACTACTTTTGCTCTAAAATAAATGTCAAAATGCCAAATTTAAAAAATTATCTTTATGCCTTTGGCTATTTAAAAGGAGATTGACTTTAGATACATTTTTAATCCATTTATTTGTTGAAATCTCAAGACAGGCTCAATGTCTATAAACTGTATGTCAAGAACCGAGTATCGAATAGGTGTGTTGGAATAAAACACGATCAAAAGATATTTCAAAAAACACGAAAAACTGAACATTCTCCATATTCCTTCTATAGTCCGTCTCAACCTCATTATGCAGTACAGGTTTAATAGGGATATTGCATCTCTTATTATCTTTAGTAGTCTCTTAATAACGACATCTTTATATCCGGTTGCCTTGTTGCAAGTTCTATTATGCAAAGTATATGATGGATATATGAGTAATCGTTGCTGTCAATTGTCAGTTTTTGCCGTAGTGTGTAAACTTTTATATTGTCTTTAATTTATCTATATATAATTTCTGTTAAATCGTTCTTTTTAGCAAGCATATTATCTTTTTCAAGCATTTAAAAATAAGTATGCATACCTAGATCTATAATTCCGATTAACGTGATAACCTATATACAAATACATATACTTTTTACAGATTGCTACATGATATGAGTTTTGAATTTTAAAAAGTGCGACGATAGAGTATTCTTATTGAAAGAGATGACATCATTAGGTGGAGACATAAATACTTACGAGACATCAGAAAATTCAGAGACGAAGGTATAGTTTATCATTTAATTTGTTATACTTTTATGTTCATTACGCAATTTATTATTTGCTTGTGTTTTATTGTAATTGTTTTATTTTTAGGTAGAACTATAATAAATACTGGTGTATCATGAATGAATGCAGGACACTCGGTAAATAAAAAGTGGACTGACGCTGTTGTTCAAAGCAGCTTTTACACAAGCACTCAGCACTGGTTTAAAATCACCAAGTGGTCTTGGGCCTCGATTTCCATTAATTCATGCTGGAGGCGAGCAAGGTTTTGTTGTTGGTGCTGAATGTACATTTCTTTGTAAGAAAAATACTGCTGATGTTCATAGCGAAATGGATGCAGATATATATGGAGATTGGTTCAAGAATAAATTGCTTCCAAATATACTAGGGAACTCGGTTGTTGGTCTCGATAATACCTCATATCAGACGAGAAAATTAGAAAAGTTTCCAGCAGTAGCACGGAGAAGACCAAATTATTGAATGGCTGGCTCACTGAGAAGAATATTCCACTTGATAATGACATGTTAAAAAGAGATCTACTGGCTTGTGGTTAGAGGTTAGGTCTCAGTATGAGAGAAACAAAATTGATGAATTTGCTAAGAATAAAGGGCATTATGTTCTTCGGCTTTCACCTTATCATTGTGAATTAAACCCAATTGAAATGGTGTGGGCACAAGTTAAGCACTACGTTGAAATGCACAATACGACATTCAAACAAAGAGATATTGAACAATTAATTGTGAAGGGTTATCAGAATGTAACAGTGAACAACTGGCGGAATTACATTGGCCACCTTGCCAACTTGCAAGACGATGTTGAACAATTTATAATTAACGTCACACATTCATCATCAGATCAAGATTCTTTAAGTGATGAAGAAAAATAAAACAATATGTGTACCTACTCCTTTGTATGGTCATGGTTAGTTTTTTCATAAATGTTATCATGTATTATTAACTTGTTCTTAGAAATGGGAAAATATGTTTTTGCAAAATGAATTTGTGAGGAATTTGTGTCTTTAAATGTGTATAACGCAATGAATGAAAATTATTATTGAATTTATGTTTTTGTTCAATAATAAGTTTGACATACTACATATACAAGACAAGAGTAAAAAATTAAATTTATTATAATGATGCCTAGAAATAAATAAATTAAACAAATTAAACCTTATTTTAAATGACCAACTAGAAGTGAATAATTCACCGTTGATAAATTTAAATATTTAAAATCAACTTAATAATTCTTATAGTTATATATATATTTAAAAATTGTTTAATTTTATAATAACAGGTAACAATCAGTTTTCAAAAAATTTTAATATTCTTAATCATATTGTTATGTATATATGTATATATTAAATATTACATTAAATATATAAGTTACTCCCGCTCTTAACCTAATGTCACAAACTCCCCCCTCTTCATTTAGGAAAACACATAAATAAGAACGTCTACAAATATTTTGTATTATAATATTCATCACCTGATGAAGCCCTAGTAGGGTGAAACAATTGTAGTAAATTGAATAAAACTGTTTTGAACTCAATTTGAATTTATTTCAATTTTTACTTGTAAATTATGGAGTTTCAACACGTATCTCCGTCTTCAATCAATTATTTACAAATCATAAAAGTTAGGACATACAATTTTTTGTTTAACACCTACTTGACATCGAATTTTTCTGAACACCCGATAGATTTTATAATGGTGTTCTTCATAGGTTGTTTTAGTTATGATTAATAATAATATATTCAGTAATAATATCACAAGAGCATAGAAAATAATCGATTATATTTCCGAGTCACGAGCCGTATTCTGCGAAACACCACGAGAGCGTAGCTCGAGTGATATTTTAAGGATATACGTCTAGTGAAGAGGTTATATAATGGATTATTTTCGTTTGCTCGAGTGGTATTCGTTACGATTATATAAAGAATTAACTAAAGAATTTTTTTTAATGGTTGAAATTAAAAGTACAATTATTATAATAAACATTTGTTGTATTATCTTTAGAAGTTGAATTTGAGGTGCTGGTGCTGGTGATGGTAGAATTGGCAGACTCTTGTTTATTTCTCATTTTTTCAAGTATCTTGCTATGGTGTTCATTAGTAAGCTTTAGATACGGCTCCAGAAATTCAGATGATGAGTGGCCTGTTATCTTAATAATTTCTTGTAAGTTTGCTCCAGATTGTGTCAAGATGCTAACAGCGGAAGAGCGATTGGAATGATTAGACATTTCTTGCTTCTTTGTATCAAGTCCTATACTTTCTGCTGCTGAACGTGTCCATTTACTTAATTCATTAAGGCCTACAGGGCAGTTTTTATACCATATTTTAGTTTTCTGCCAATCAGGATTAGGTGTTAAAAATAGACGATTGGTTTTAATGTTTGGTGTTCTTTTGCTTAACATTTTCTTCAATAGACGTACTGGACACTGATCTTCACAATTTTTATTCTGTGTCAACCGTTTAGATTCAGCTGTATGTTTTTCGCCACATTGCGCTGTCTTTGAAAATATGGTATTGTACTCAATACGTCCTGTGGGTTGACCATAATTGTCCATTCTGCTTTGAAAAGTCAGTTAAACAAAAGACTGCTTCATTTCCACGCCACGCCAGTTCCACAGAACAAATTTGATAGTATCTTTTTTGTAAACCGTCTGGCGTATTTTTGTCAAAAAATGACACAATTTTGCTAATTTCTTCCGTTTTAAGGGCGACAGAACTTGTTTTTCTTTTTCCAGGAATTGCTTGTAACTTCTTCCTTTTAACTGCCCGCGCCTTTCTAGCATCTTCAAAAATCACGCCTCTGAATGGATTTGTTTCTCGATTAAACTCTTCATAAAACTTTTTCTGAACAAGTTTAGCGGAAATATTGCAAATTGTTTTCACGGTACCTTCTTTGTATTCGGTGCCGTCTGCAAGTTTCATGTTGAATGCCGAATCTTTCAAAATACTTGCTATTTGTTCGTCAGAAGTTTGAGCACAAAGTTTATAATTTCGCTGTTCTCAAAATTCGGTGAACTGTTTCCAAACATATTTATGTGTTTTAACGGTATTTTGCGGTGTCAAATTTTCAATTTCTTTATCTATTTCGGTCCTCGAGCTTATACCAAAGCGTTCCATGTCGAAAAAATGAAAAAAACATTATGAAAATTGCTGAATATATTTTTGACGTTTATCAACAAACTTCAAAACACTTGTTACCATGACAAAATTCATATTGTTGGAGGAAGCGAAACACCAAAACACGTCGTCAAGTGTACATTCACTTATCAATACATGGTAACTATGTAAAATTTGTAATTGCTATTGGCTAAATTTCAAATGAGTTATATAATCACTTATAATACCATGAGTAGTCAAAGTTATGTCGATTATTTTTGTGGTGGTTACACGAATGTCTTTCATGATTGCATTTAAATACTACGAGTGCGGAGCACGAGTAGTATTCGCAATTATGAAAGACATGAGTGTAAAGCACCACAAAAATAGTAGACTCAACTTTGACTACGAATCGTATTCGAGAGACTATTCAATGAACCAAATCAATTTTTCATATTAAAATGACTCAAAATTTAGTTACACATGATTACGTTTCCATGTCAACAAAAAAAACATTTATGTTTGTCATTAAAATTTTTGGAATCGTGTTCCTATTTAGTTCGTTTCGTTGAATAAAAACTGGTGTTTCTAAATAATGGGAACTGAGAAAAGATTTGGCACGAAATCTGAAGACGAAATCGATGCTGAAATTTGCGAAAATATCCCTTGGAACACGAAGAAATCCAAAGATTCAGTATGGAGACAATTTAGTACATTTTTAACAGCAAAAGGCTATAAACTGGATCAATCTACTTCTCCTGTGGACTTAAATGTCATCTTAAAGTCGTGGGCATGTAATATGAAGAAAAAAGATGGGTCCGATTATAAAGAAGGCGTCATCAAGCACATGTGGAACGTGACGGCGAAAATGGTTCAAGAAATGTTCTTCAATAAGTGGAAAATAAACGTAAACCCGTTTTCTGATGCAATATTTAAGTCAGCACGTGACGCCAGGGATGCTACAAGAAGAAAACTGCAAGCGTGTCCTGAAAAAAGAACCAGCAACGCGGCGGCACTTACAGAACCAGAATACTTAAATATGATACGCATATTAGATGAGAGTACCCCAGACGGTTTACAGAAAAAGTTTTTCTTGATAGCATCTTACGAACTAGCTTGGCGGGGAGGAGAAGGGAGCAACTGTTTCACCTATTACTTCAAGGAGGAACTCGATAACAAGGGAAGAAGAACTGGTAGAATTGAGTATAATCCAGTATTTTCGAAAACTGCGCAGGGGGGAACTAAATCATTGACAGGCAGCAAGTGGTTGATAGAGAATAAAAGCAATACCGATATGTGTCCAGTTAGGTAACCTATTTATATTTAATTTCAAGACGGTATAATTAATATTCTTCTGTTATTTAGATTGTATTATCTACTGAAATCGAAGAGAGGAAAAAATGTGAAAACAGAAAGGATGTTTTTGACACCGAATCCGTTTTGGGATAAAGTTGAGAATGCGGTGTGGTATAAGAACAGTCCAGTTGGTATATGTGAGATCAGTAAATGGGTGAAGTTATTAGCTGAAAAAACTGGATTAGATGTTAAAAGAAGGAAGATATCAAATCATTCGGTACGCTCTTCAACTGTATCATCTCTGGCGAAAGCTGGAGTCGGAGAGCAACAACTGATGAAAATAACGGGACACCAAAATCTGAATTCCATAAAATCGTACTTGCAGCTTGATGATGAGCACCACGAGTCGATTATCACCAAAATGCGAAGAAATTTTACAACAACAAATGTGTCATGTACAACTTCGACATCTGTCAGTAATAGTGACGGTATTAAGCTACAAGAGAAAGGTACTCCCTCGGGTACTCCCAGTGATAGCTCTGTTCCAGAATGTCTGCTGCAGCACTGCAGTAATGTTAGTTTTTCTAATTGTACCTTCAATATTGTTAGTAAATGAGTTACATTAATAAAAACTTTCACTTGTTTAAAATATCCACTTGAATACCTTCTAGGAAGATATAATCGCTGAAATTTCCTGTTGCTATGATACGAAAGTAAATATTTGCTATTTTATTGGTTCATATTTGAACAATGACAGGTGAATTGAATAGTCATGGTTATTGTATATTATTTAAAATTACAAAATTTACACATAGGTACATATTAATACACAAATATGGAATCTATTTTAATATAAGGGAAATTTGAAAATTTGCATTATATGCTTTGCAGTGAAGTGAAAAAGGTAGCTTTGATATCGACCATACTAACGATATGATAGACACAGACAAAAATGTGTCAATAAAATAATCGAAGACAGAAGTTTTAAAATCACTTTGATAATTGTGAATATTGAGTTTATTATGTCAAGTACATAATTAAAAATATTATATGTAGTGGTGACGAAAGTTTCAGGATGAAGCACATACTTAACACCTTGCAAACGCACGTAAAGGCTAGTTATTTTAAAAATTGTATAATGTAGGGCAGAATAAGTATTGGAACTATAATTGTCAAACAATCATGAATATGTTATTTATAAACGAAAATGAATAGTGTAAACACATGGATGTTAAAACTAACATCAAGCAGTAAATAAATACTGTGACTTACATATATACATTTATACATAAAACGATGACATGATCAGCTTTTTAAGTCTTGAAGCCATTGTCGACAGTCTCCACGCACACTGACGAGACCTCAAAGGTCGAAACACCGGTGTCTGTGAGTTCGATTGTCGGCAATGGCACTTAATGTATGTGTGTATCTCAACCACATGCATATATGATGCTGTAGGTGAGTGCATTCGTTGTATATCTTATTCTGTATTTTACAGCCAGGGATATGTTGCGTTATAGGAATCGGTAAATATACGACAGAAAGTCAGATTGCAATTGGATTCAGTCCATTATAAAATCATATCCTGCATGTTAACTGTACCCGTTCCGAGTGAAAATATGAAGAAACTTCTATATGCTGTGCGATCGTCTCACAATTCATTTTTAATTATGTATATGGAATTCATGTATGCTCTACCAGGGGAATACGAGTGCTAAATGAACATATACAATTATTCATGGCATTTGGAAATACGACATAGTTTCGCACAAAATGTATTACGACATCTAACTGCAAATACAGATTTTATATCTCAAGAGGAAAAAGCTTTTGTGTGTATATATATAGTAAACATTTCCGTACGGAGTGCAAAACATGAATTTATTTCACAGAAACGAATGACTGTCCTTCAAAGTTTGGTGGCTCATTATCTACTGTCCTTAGCGGCTTTTTGAGCGCCCCTATGTGGATCGCTTAAGGATCACACAAAGTGCATACACGTTTAGGTGCAGGTTGAGATCACAACTTCCGTTTGGGTAGTCAGAGATGTACATTTAGATGTATACTTAATAAAATTGAAATTTATTGCGTGGGAATGTATACTCCGGGCTTATATTAGAATTTATGTAACGACATCTTTTGTGAGAGGCCACGTGGCAGGACAGATATTTCTTACCAGAATTTCGCAGAGGTCTTCACTAATGTTGAAAAATTTATTCCGAAATAGAAAGAAGTATAAATGTCTCATTATTTTTCTGGTTATATACTTTTTTTTATGTTATGGTTACGCCGTTTGTAGTAAATATTGACATTTTTAATAGGCAAACCATTTATTTTGTCTACATGTGATAGAGTGATTTATTGTGAGAATTTCAATACTGACTATTTAAATATTATGGACTCTCAAAGTATTTATTTGTGGACAAAGTTTGTCTTTACAGGGATATAGAAGCTATTAATAATGAAATTTTTTTTTCTAATTTAATGTCCATATCCTTAAGACACATTTTATACAATTCTAATTTGGATGATGAAGTTAAGATCCTACCGTCCAAACTAATTTACCAATGTGTGTAGATACAGAAGCAAGAATCAACCCAGCAAAACAAAAATATCACGTAACTGGCCATGTTAGAAATCCTTACGAAGTTTGACAACTAAAGCTTATAGATTTTAGCATGAAGCATATTTTGAGAATATTTTGCGGGTTCGGAAGTATTCGGTCGGTTTGCAGGGCTCTTCTGAATATGGATGTTGTGCCTCCAACACGGTGATTCTGGTAGAGTAATCCTAACGGGGTGAAATACTACTTCGCTGAGGCTACATGTGGTAATTCTGTTGGTGATCATAATGATTTCCTTTAATCTTTCCTGTATCTCTAATTGTTCAAGTGTTCTAACTTTTCAGAATACAATCTCTTAAAGAATAATTTCTAGAGTTTTGCAGTTCAGAGAACTTGGTGTACTTTGTGATGGCCATTCTGTCTTTTGATCCGCATCTTACTTCGCCAGCGTTTACAACCCTAATCAGGGCAATGGCTTGGAATACTGTGACATGGGGAATAAATGTGTAGATGTATCAGCTGTGACTGGATTAGATATTGAGAAAGCCATAAAAAAATTAGGTAACAAAATGACGTCCGGGCCGGATGGAATTCCGAGCTTTTTGGTGCGGGACTGCAGCCGAGCATTTGTTGAGCCACTGCAAATTATTTTTAACTTGGCTTTAAGTACAAATACATTTCCAGATATTTGGAAAATTTCGAAAGTTTGTCCAATCTTGAAGAGTGGCTCCCCCTCGGATGTCAGTAACTACAGATCGGTCTCCATACTGAGCAATTTTGCCAAGGTGTTGGAGATGGTGATTTATTCGTATGTTTATCCCAGCGTTAAAAGTTCCATTTCCCCGTACCAACATGGTTTTATGGAGAAAAGATCGAAAATTTTAAGAAGTTTTTCATAAGCTGCCCAGTGCAGATTGGTTGAATATGGAAGACAGACGGGAGCTAACATGTTTAGTTATGCATTATAAAATTCTTTCCCTAAGGTCGCTGTTTAATCTGTATGACAAGACAAGGTCTAGGACCGATATACACAATCCCACCACGAGATTTCGAGGTAAAAAATCGCTGCCACAACTTAAAATTGCACTCTAACAAAGATCATTTTTATTTCAAAGCTATAGTTAATGTAATCATGTTCATAGTAAAATTGCTTTATGTAATGTGTCTTTTTGTGGAAAAGTGAATAGATAATTAATGAATGTTGCTTGAATATGGAAGACAGACGGGAGATAGGATGTTTAGTTATGTATCATAAAATACTTTCCCTGAGGTCGCTGTTAACTAAGTATATACAACAAGAAAAGGTCTAGGACCGGTATATATAATCATAGCACGAGATTTCGAGGTAAAAAATCGGCGCCACAGTCTAAAATTGCCAATAAAGACCATTTTTATTTTAAATCTACAGTAAATATAATCATCTTCCTAGTAAAATTGCTTTATGTAGGGTGTTTTTGTGTAAAAGTAAATAGATATTTACATTTGCAACGATACATTAACGGTGCGGTCTTCGATGCCTAACCCTAACGGGGGTCCATAGATGAAGCTGTGATTGCATATGGATTTTTTGCAGGTTTTATTATAACCCTTGATCAATAGAGAAACAAACAGAGAAATATTTATAATAAAGATAGTAATACAACAAAAATTAATACAGAAAGTGTTCCTAAATTCGAATTAAAACACCCATCTAATGGATTTTTTCGGTACCATTTTAGGCGAAACCAAAAATCAAAATTCATTTTTTTTTCGGATTCGACATCAGCATAGTGCCTTTTATAAATTGAGTTTATTTCGTTCTGTTTCTTCCAAATTTACTAATTTTCTGATTTTTTTTGAAAAAACTAAGGGCACTAAGATTTTCAAAATAACTCAACCTGATGAATATGTATTAGCATTTACTCTGTGACAATTTCATTGTTCTTAATTTACAACTTTTCGTTAAAATGGTACCGATATTCCTTATGGACGTATAACACGGGCGAACCCCAGCCATAATGTGAACCGGGTGTACGAATATTATAGTACTAGCTGGCCAAGTAGATGTTTCTCTGCCCTTTCCCGTAGGATAATACAATAACTCAACCACAGCGCCACCTATCGCGTTCAGATTTTGTGATTTTCTTTTTTGGCATTACACTAAGATATACTGTAAATATGTTATTTTGATTCATAAATTTAGAACTTATTAATAACGAACAATCCTCTCGACAAAAACAAATGTATTTTGTGAATATAGGGCCTAAATTGGTCAAGTCTTTCAGAAGTTACACGATTACTAACACACGTTCTCCAGAGCTTCCAGATTTTTTTTGTAACTGAAAACATTCAGTTGAGTTATTTTCATCCCGGGGGCATAACCAACCCAAAAAATAAGAATTAACCAAATATGATCGATAGCACATACAATAATTTATAATTTTGGAGTTTGTCCGAATTTTCCGATTTTCTTTTGTAATTGCCCCGTTTTTTTTTCTTTTGAGAACTTTTCCAGGACCATAACGACCAAAACCCAAAAAAAAATTGCGCATATCCAATGTTCGAATCGTGAGTTATGGTCTTGAATTCATACAAAAATACTATGAAAAAAAGCTGATCAGTTTTTAGCGAATTTTCTAATTTTCCAGGCGACTTTTCCAATTTTTCTTTCTATAGAGATCTTATTGGGACTATACATATTTATACATTTTTAAAAAGAAATTAGCCAAATCGGGTTGCCGAAAAAGTATGGTATTTGCATAAAATTGTAGCCGTTCTGCTTTTCACTGCCGCTGTTTCTTGGTGTCATTGATGAAGAAAAGAAGGTGACATTGCAATGTAAATTCTCGGTCTGACAGGCTTATACAGGTTCAAACGTGTGCGGTTACTAATGATGAATGCCGATCTCCCGATCTAACGCCGTTAGATCGGTAGTTTACTAATCGCATCGTGGAAGCCTCAGCAACTATCAAGGATCATCCTGATGCTATACGAAGTACCAAAGAAGAATGAATTTGTCGTGCTGAATGCTGGATTCAACAAAGCGGTGGCCACTTTAAACAGTTCTTTTGGATGTTGTATTGTTAAATAAATATCTTTATGCTCCAATATCTTAGTAATAAATTGATTTGAGACATATGTTTATACGGACTTTTTGTTTATTTTATGTTGGAGAACAAGTACTTACAATAGTGCCGTGCAAATCCGAAACACCCGATATATTAAAATATTATATTTATTACCCTTTGTATAGATCGATCTGTGGAACAATGATTGATTTATTTATTTATTAAAACTAGTGTTATATGAAATGTAGTGCAAAGATATAACAGGGAATAAATCCAAGTAGCTTTCAGTAAATTCGGTGTTAGTTACACATGGTGTTTACATATAAACAAGAATTACTTACCTTGCTTACTATCAGAGCCTTCCCTACTAGAAGTGCGATTGCTTTGAAAGCGAGAGCTTTGAGTAAGCCTATCTTCAAAGCGGCCGCTGCAATCAGAAGCCCCAAACCGTGACCCTTCTTTTTTCTAGCCTCCGAGTCTGTAGATTTTGTAGGTTTCACAGACAGACCAATGTTAAACGCCCCGTCTTCGCTGTTGTTTCCCGATATCACCACTTCTGCTTCCTCGGTTACCTTGAACAGAATTTTTAATTTACGCTACCTGTATTTCAATGCTTCAACTCATTAAAATTTAAAAGGGATTTATGTATTCAAATTGCGCCTAAATTACGACCAAGATTCAATTGAAATGTTGTAATATATTCCATTAATTTGAGATTTGCAAGACGCTGTTAAAGCCATATTTCTTGCTTATATTTTGCTAAATAAAGTGGTCTTTAAATTTGAATCGTAAAAGCAAATTATTTATTTATATTTGCTTTAACTACGTTTTCTCTTTTAACAGAGAATAACAAAATAATCCGAGAATCCGCAGTGTATGCCCATGTTTATTAATAGACATCTTTTAATCGTTATTATTCATCTTAGACGCCACATCGCTAAAATTAATGTCAACAAAATACCAGTTTCGAGTTTTGGGTACAAAAACTTTTAAAAAATTAGTTTATATATAATCTTTTATCTCATTATATTGATATGATTTTTTGCAAAATATATTCTGAATGATTAATAAATAATTTTTGAAGCAAGTTCTACAAATAGATTATAATTTTCTGACGAGTCTGGTTTTCCAACCAATATCAAAGCAATTACGTAAGTGATAAAAAATAATATAAATAAATAAATTCCATTATGGTAGAATCAAGATAATATATTACTGTAACAGCTAAAATGAGAATTCTAATCTATTTCACCGTTAAAGCGAATATGCACGATATCCTGCTATACAAATATTCCCGAGAGTGTTCCAGATGATTGTGAGATGGCAATTGATGAAAATATTGTTACCTGCACAGAAGAGTCAAATAAAGTTTTTCAATTAGTTTCGGACCTGGGTGACTCGGAACACGACCAGGAACAGAGTACTACATCAGGAGATGAAAATACTACACTTGAATTTCAGAACGATCTTAATTTCAAATATTTTTCTTCAAGACTCGAAAAGGAAGGTGAGAAATCTTCGAGGAAAATTTATAAAACTGGGCTCTTTGTTACAGTAAAGGCCAATGGAAAACCTGTAGTCATAAAGAAGTCATCCTTATGTTGGCTTCTAGACAATACAAAGGGCAGAGTCGGTACAGATCGACTGCGTCGATTTATAAACGTAAATAACAGTAAAGCAGCAGAAATGATATTTCCGTCATTTTCGCAATCATGTAAAGGCAAGTCGCGAAGAAAGACAATGTTTAAATCGAGATGTATTCGAAAAGCGAGAAAGGTTTGGAATATGTTACTGGAAGAGCTCGAAAGAAAGTCAGGACGATGATCGGAATGATTTCAGTGTATCATATACTGATACTTCAGATGCGGAGACATCTTCTAATGGTGGAGAAAATCAGGGCAGGGAAAATAAATCCCACCACAGACCCATTCCTCTGTGGGCATTATTAAGTGTAATTGAGTGTAATAAATTTCACACTGTTTTTTTATGATGAACGGTGGTATATAGGACAAATTATTGAAATTATCAATGATACAATTTTTAAAATTAATTTTTTAGCACTTGGAAGGAAGCAAAATAAAATGTTTACCTGGCCAAAAATTAAATGAGACGTTGCTACCGTTGATCAGCCCTGTTAAATTTGCCACCGAAATGGAATCTTTTCATTTAGATAAATTCGCATACGCCGAGATTCCTAAGAAATATGATAACATTAAATTTGAAATTAAATCCTGTGTTAAAGACTAATTACTATTGTTTAATACGTTTTTTTTAATTTTTCACGTATATTTACGTTTATGAATTGAGTTTTGCTGTGTTTGTAATAATATGTTTTCCTTAGGTAGTGTATAAATAAAACAACTCCTTTACGGAAGGCTGGTGTTATGTATATTCAACCTTAATTTACCTTTAATGCGTGCACAAAATCCTCAGAACTCGTGGAACATATAAAGAAATACTTAGGGATTATTTGGGATTATCGGGATTATATGGGATTATCGGGATTATATGGAATTATTTGGAATTGTGTGGGATTATATTGAATTATATGGGATTATTTACATATGATGTATGGGTGTACACTTCTGAGTCAGCGGTTTCCCCCTCGCATTTTTGTTACTTATACCCAAATCCTCGGCAGCACTTCTAGTTGATATCGTGTTGTCAATTTCCACAATACTACAAACTAATACATTCCGCCGTTCACTTTCTTCAATTTTTTGTGGGGATATCTCTCTTGGTTTGCATTTCGTGCAGTTATTAGACAGAAACACTTTTCAAATGTATTAATAATATTATAAATTGTTTGTCTTCAAGGTTCAGGACGGTCTGCAAAAGGCAGCGCAAACATATTTATGCACTTAATTGCAGAGTTATTAATTTTCAGCTGGTGTATACAGGCTCATTATAAATTAATTTTACTGAATGCTTTTCTTGCCCACACCAACGTGCCCGCAGCTAAACATTGAATTTAAAATCTGGGTGGGGACAAAGTCGTTGTGGTGTCGGTTATCGCCGGCATTTATGACGGGCAGTAGGGGTACCACGTTGCCACGTATTACATACATACATATATATCTCACGTAAACATTGAATCCCTATTCCTAATGATATTTGACACATGCTGTATATAGAAATGCATATACTTAATTAAAATTGCAGAAGAAACTAGATATTATAACACAGTTTATTCAACACGTTTGAAGCGATGGAGATGAGGACTATTGGAATTTATTAATAATGAAATTCAAAAGTTAACATCCTCCATTTTAAAATTATAATGCTAATAATCTGTGAATAGTAGACAAATAACATGGTTTCAAAAGAAAGAATAGTGGACGAACTCTTATATTATTGCATAGTAAATGAAGTAAACAACAAGATAAATGTTTGTATGTTTTATACACGTTGATAGGTTATTGATAAGATAGGAAGACAATACATACTCGAGTAAAATATATAAAAAAATGAGACATTAAAATTTATATAGCGCTGTGGAGCTTATCCTACGAGTAAGAAATGAAGCCGCAACTATTTTGACCACGGTTTCGAAAACATACGCATTTTATATTGAGCTTAGCAATATTTAATATAACAGTAGGCGACGTAATTGAAGAATATCAGTAAAAAAACACATACAATACATACAACATATAATGTTACCGAATATATGAAAAAAATTCTAGAATTATGTTTTGCTAGCGACATGAGTGTAATAAGAAAAAGCGAAACAGAATTTCAATTTAAGGATCCCATTCAAGAATATTTCAAAATAAAAATCTATATATTAAAGCTGAAATTAAAAAATATTTATATAAAATATAATAATTAGAACCACTAAAAAAATTAAATAAAATTTTAAATTTCCTATTTGCCATTCAATTTACGTTTTCGTTATTTATAATGATTGTGTTGGATTTTTCAACGCTCGTTTTAACATCTTATGTTCCGGTTCAATTTACAGTAGGTAATTAAATAATAGTAATAATCTTTTAAATTAAAGGAAGCAAAAGTAACCTTAAACTGTAGACATTTCAGATGTAATTTCCTCGTTCCATATGCGGTTACATTATAATAGGATTATACCGATATGCTAGCCTCGCTATAACCATTACTAGATTGTCATTATAAGCTTTAACACTGAAGTAATTCGATCTCTGATATAGATCAGGTTAACCACGGTTTCATGTAAGTCTAACTGAATGTTAATCATGCAACTGACATTTAGAAAAAGAAGAGTCTATATCGAACTAAACACATAAATAGAATCACAGATCATTTTAAAAAATTCAGTATTAGTTGACAAATTTAATAAGAGAGTAACACTTTACAAAATTTGTTTCATTTTAGTATAGACACATTCTTATGCAAAATATCTCTAATTAAGGGGGAACTGCCGACTACCGAAATCAAGAGGTTAGAAATTCAAGTTTTTCTCCGTTATTTTTGGAGCGATTTTATTTAAACAAAAACCAAGAAATATTTTAAGGTTTTCTGAGGTACCTAAAGAATTAAATTTTATAAAACTTATCAAAATATTTATAGATGGAGTCTAAAAATTGACTCAAGTTTACCATATGTTTTCTATATTATTTTTCCACAAAGGAGAAAAGAACGTCCTTTAGGTACCTTCAATATATCTTACTGTAAACGTACAACCTTAATTCAACTTAATTTACAAAATAGTTATTGAGAAAAACTTGAGTTACAAACGTAAGTTTTGCCCTATTTCTGAATACACATAACCTAAATTTTCAGTGTTCCTCTCATAATGAGTCAATCATAAGATATACTTAACTTAAAACACACGAATATTTTTTTGTATTTGTTCCACAAAACAGAAAATTACAACTCTTGTCAAGAATATTACTGACGGCGGCAGTTCGCCCTTAAGTATGAGATGTTACCAAAATTATAGAAATTTATAATTGATAATGCAAGGCTTCTTTAGCGTATCTACTCGGCAGAGCCTCAAAAATTAACAGGGCAGATGAATATGAAATTCCAAATATAATTGTGAAAAAGTTATTACGGAACTAACGCCATATAGATATAAGATAACGCGAATGAATTTTGGTTATAGTTATTTACGAACCAAGTGGTGGAACAGGCAGCATTTTTAAAGGACGAGCGACTGAAAGGAGCAAGTCTTTCTAATTTCCAGAATGCTCGGAAGATATCTTCACGCAAGTGGTTTGTACAATATTTCTGGTACGAATATTGAATTAAATATATTTGCTTTAATACATTATAATTCAGAAACAATATTACAATTAACTGCCAAAGTCAATGTCGTTAAGTAAATAGCGCTTAAAAATCAGTTTGAAGAAATTTCAGGAATGACTCTCATTTCCCTAACTTTTAATACAGCAAATTCTAGGGATGTGGTATTTTATAAACTTAATTTTATTACTATCAATATCATTTCTTTAAATATCCCAAAGACCAAAACAAAAGAACAAAATACTTAGATAATGTATTAATAATCAAACACTATGGCAGATGCAACAAAAAATGGTTTCCGCCCAAAATTCAATGAAAGATATATTTACTATAGACACACTTTATCAAATAAGATTTAAATTGAGTAGATATACGTAATTCATGCTGAAGAAGCTCTTTAACGCCAAATATTTTCTATGTATATTAAAATTATTTATATTTTTGCAAATGCAATAAGCAACTTTTCGTTTTAATTAATTTAAAATTATCATTGTTACAGTAACTCAAATGTAGACGTTTTGCAGAGATACGAAATAATCAAACAGATACGAGGTTTGTCCGGAAAATACGTATAAAAGTTGAATAATAACTTTATTTTACAGTTTGCAGTCACCGCCAGGTGGAACACTGCTGTAACCAATCCCATCAACGCTCAGTTCGAGTCAGAGCGCTCTGCGTGTAAGTAGGAGTGTGCGGCTGCTTGTTGAAAGTTACCCTTTTTCACCTGCCGTCGGTATGGAGCTCTCTCTGATTGAGGAACAGCGCATCAACATCAAGTTTCTTGCAAAGCTAAGCAAGAATGGCCGTGAGATTTTTGAGTGTTTGAAACAAGTTTACGGAGACAATTCTCTGGAGGAACCAACCGTGAACAAGTGGTTAAAAAGGTTCCGGGAAGGCCGAGAAGAAGTGAAAGATGACCCTCGCCCAGGACGCCTGTCGACGTCGAGTTCTGATGAAAATGTTGAACGAATTCGGGCTTGTGTTCTTAAAGACCGTAGATTGACAGTCAGAATGATTGCTGATGAGCTGTCAATCCCCAAAACAATCGTTCACGAAATTCTGACACAAAAACTTGAAATGAAGAAATTGTGTGCGAAAATCGTACCGAAGCTCTTGACGCCAGAACAGAAAACAAAGAGGGTCGAGTGCTGTGAGGATTGGTTGGAAGCAGAGGAAAGAGGGGACTTTCTCAACCGAGTCATCACTGGAGATGAGTCTTGGTTTTACGAATTCGATGTGGAGCGCAAATCTCAAAGCAAGGAATGGAATCTAGCAGGAGAACCGAGAACAAAAAAGTCGCGAAAATCAAGGTCCAATGTGAAGACAATGTTGATTGTTTTCTTTGATTCTACGGGCATTGTTCACAAGGAATTTGTCCCTCCCGGCCAGAGAGTGAACGGAAATTTTTCGTTGAAGTTTTGACACGTCTCAGAGCTCGTGTGGCCCGAGTTCGACCGGATTTGGCACAAGGGCAGGTGGATCCTTCATCACGACAATGCGCCCGCTCACACGTCGCTCGTTGTGCGTGACTTTTTGGCCCGAAGCTCAATCACCGTGACAGACCACCCACCTTATTCACCCGATTTAGCCCCTTGTGACTTCTTGTTCCCGAAATGCATAATGGTGCTTCGGGGGCGGCACTTGGGAGATGTGGAAGCCATCAAGACAGAAACGACATGGCAAATGAACAGCACCACAACTGAAGACTTTCAGCAATGTTATCAACAGTGGAAACGGCATTGGCAGAAGTGTATCTAGTCTCAGGGCGAGTACTTTGTAAGAGACCATATTGTAATACATGAATAATTGTAAAATAAAGTTATTATTCAACTTTTATACGTATTTTCCGGACAAACCTCGTATATCTGTAATTAATATAATTTATATTAGCAGAAATTTTTAGCTAAAATAATAAATAAACTTTCAAATTAAATGATAATGTACTACAAATGGAATAGGTATCACACGAAGGAAAGGAAGTATAAAAAAGAGGAAATATTAAATTAATTAGTGCTACTACTCTATACTACGAGAAGAGGGTCAGACACTGATAAAATGTTCTAATATTTTCAAGTTTAAGTACTCGAATTGCCTCAGCCGTATTTTGAAGGAAAAATTTGTTTAGCGAGAAAACAATACCTGCTTCCCTCGCATTTCTGACTGTCCCATTCAACTATAACTGACGACCCCATGTGTATTGTGGTCTAATTTTTTTTATTAAAATCATTTTACTTATAATACCTAAAAAATGTGACAACATTTCTAACATTTTGTTTTTCTTGCTTATACGTAGTAAAAGGAATTATTGTGATGAATATTTTCGATCTCGAGATTTTTCCAGATGTTCACGTTTTGAAATCCCTTGATACCGAAGAAGTGGTTTAAGGAAAAATGTATTTCCCTCTCTGTCTCTCTCCTCACTCCCGCTGTGTGAGAACGATAGCAGCCAAACAGCTAAAGCTATCAATACCAAACATTAAAGAGTATAATCATTCTCTTGAGATCTGATTACATTTTAAGTACAATTGGTAGAAAGGAGAGTAGTAGTATAGTTCATTAAAAAAATCAGACTTTACTAATATCTCGTCAACTACTAAGTTTAGACAAATTTATAAAGAATAAATACAAAAGTACTAAAAAGTGAAAACAAAACTACTTACAGCTAGAAGAATTGGACCAAATTTTATGTACAAAAAATTTCTAAATTCGTATCGGAAGTAACATTTTTACTCTCATCGAATATCCGTTTTTTGCAAATATCTAGCCAATTATGCATCCTATACAAATTTATTATAAATGCGAAAGTATTTAGAACTAGATTTAGAGCAATTTTTAACTAACACTTTCATCGAATTCCAGTTTTTTGCAAATATTTCTCAAATTAAGCATTGTATAGAGAGAGATCCATTTTGAGAATAAAAGTACTTGGATTTGGGAACATTTCTCTATAAAAAGTTTTTAAAATACGATAATCGTAAGTTACACTACTTCTATTCACAATATATATTAAGGAGGAATATTGTGATGACGTATGAGGATGAACGTATTTAAATCTTAATTTGGATTAACTTTTTATAAAAAAATCGAACCAGACCTATGTATGAGAAGGTGGTGTAGTGCCCACAGCTCATTTTTTAAGTTTGGGCGGAGTACAATTTTTGTAATAGTGTAATATATGTAATTTGCTAAATGTAATATCATAAAAGTTGCCAGTGACCCTAGTTATTAAATAAGATATATAGACATATCTCTTCTATTTCTATTTGTTCAATTATTTTGATATTTTCCGTATATATAAACATCTTTTGAAGATTGTAACGGTACGGCATAATTTAATGATTTTATAAATTTTAACGCATATGAATTGTATTATTAAAATTATGTATTAGAAACCAAATGATATATTTCTTTGAACTGTTTATTCTAAATGTATGATTTAAGCACTAGTTAGGTAATCTAATGTTTTTATTGATTATATTATAAGATTTGAGACGCCGAGGCTTTACCAACAAGGAGCCGTTAATTAATTTAAAAGGGGGGTTCTATTTTAATATAGCTTAGCAACGTGGGGCCTTCACAAGTTCTATTTCAAGATGAAGTGTTTTGTAAAGAATTCTCCGCTACTACGGTGCTTCCCTGTGCGGGTAATAGAATTTCACCGAATACACTAAAACACAGTTGCCTTGGTAACGGTGTCACGACACAATTTTCGATATAGTTTTGTAATAGATTTTTTTTTGTTTTCCCAGTACTTCCCCTGATTCTATCAAAGTGTTGAAGTATCTGCGTTCATATTATTCGTACCGCTCTTGTTCAACTATGATTAGCTGGAAGAAGTTCGGGTCGCGAAAGTGGTGAAGGTGCGAAAGATATTTTACGACGGTGGTTTGAGGAATATCACAATGATGGCAAAAGAGACGAGAACTTTCCTGTCTATGCGGATGGAAGCTACAAAGAGGACTTCAGTAAAGTACCAACCAGACAATTTTCACATGCAAGTTTCTACACCATATATACAAAAGTAAGAAGAATAAACTAGAAAAATGGGATTTAGAGCCACAAACACAAAGTATTCGACTACAGCCACTACGAAATGTTATGTATCAAGATATGCTAAGCGAAATGTGAATATACTTTATCTTATTCAACTAAACTGTTAGCGAAACCTGGTTCACCACAATCTCGCAATATTTGCGTTTTAATAATTTTGAAATCAGAGAAGAATTCGGCATTCATATAATAAAATATAGCCGATTAGAGCTTCTTTTAAATTATTACCGACACCAACACCGACACAACAAGAGTTATACATTCTACTACCAAAATCTAACCATCTACAAGCAGCTAGTTACTTTCCTTGATAGGTTTCCCTTCAAGCAGTACACTCCTTCAGAACCATGGCAGAAAGCTATGGGTAGCTTGCGACCATAGGACTTCATAGGCTTACAATTGCCAAATATATATTGGTAAAACAGGAGACTAGCGTGAACGAAATCAAAAAAACAAGTTGTGTTTGCAATGTCACAAATTGTGATCTAGGCAGAAAATTAGAAGGGACGATTTAACGTTGCTTGCAACAATTAAAAAATTAAACGAGGACTCCCCTAGGAACTTAATAATACACGTGAGAGATGAATCTTCAACAAAATTTGATTATCAACACAACGCCCCATTATGCTCCTAGTGTCAAGAAAAATGGAAAATCATTACATGGCTATCAACTATGCATGACAGTGGTGAAATTAATTTCTGCAGATGAAAACAAAAAACCGCTAAGAATTATATAGGGTGTCCCAACGGGAACTTAACCTTAACCTTAAAATTATGTGTGGAACAAAATATCGGATAAATGTCCACCGCGACTCCGTCTGCACATAGTGATTCTTTTCTTAAAATTTTCGATGACTATCACACATAAAATATGTAAGTTAATTTCGGCAATAGCCGCACGAATGTTATTTTTTAATTCATCAATTGTCTGTGGATTATTTGTGTATACGTGATCCTTATGGAAACCCCAAAGGAAAAAGTCCAGTGGTGTTAAGTCGCAGGGTCTTGCAGGCCAACCCACGTCACCGTTACGAGAAACCACACGATCAGGGAGTTTCTCCTGCAATAAATTTAGAGTTTCCCTGGCAGTGTGGCAAGTGGCCCCATCTTGTTGAGGTCCATATCTTCCAAACGAGGCCATAGAAAGTTATTCAACATCTGTCGATACCGCTCCCCGTTGACAGTTACTGCTTCTCCATTCTCATTTTCAAAAAAGTGAGGTCCAAGAACACCCTTGGTCGAGAAACTACACCATACGGTGACACGTAGTGGATGCATGGGTTTTTCAATAATCTCTCGAGGATTTTGGAGCCCCCAAAGCGGCAGTTTTGTTTATTTACGTAATCCCCTAGGTGAAAATGGGCTTTGTCACTGAATATGATTCGCTTTTCAAATTCGTTATCAAGTTCTGTGTACTCCAAAATCCAATTTGTAAAGATACGGCGGTGTTGACGGTCCTTGGGCTTCAATTCTTGTGTTAACTGCATCTTGTATGCTTGTAGCCGTAGGTATTTGGTTAAAATTCGTTGCAGAGATGATCTTGAGATGGCCAATTGCTGTGACCGGCGGCGAATTGAAGTTTTTGAACTCCCTGTTACACTTTGATTCACCCAAACGATATTTTCAACTGACCGGACATTACAATGCCGAAGCGGTGTCTTTACATCGAGAACAGAACTAGTTGTTTCAAATTTTGCAATTAAATTCCTAATTGCTGTGTCGCTGGGAACATGATTCTGATGAAAAGCAACGCGTAGTCGACGAATTGTGTTCATAACAGAACGAGCATTTTCATAATAAATTTGAACAATTTGGATACCTTCTTCAGTCGTGAAGCGTTGCATGATTTGAAAATACTGTGATATTTAGATACCCAAGTTCCTGTTGGGACACCCTATATATTACAATAAAACAAACTCAGTTGTAGACACTCTTGACAAGCTACTCCGAACGTACACAGGGAAAGGGTAAACAAGTAGATGCCCTGTGCATTGAACTTATATATCATATGGGTTCATTAAACGAAGAGCGGAAAACAAAAGACGGTAACAAACAAGGCTTTCAAGGCTTTCTCAAGTAACTAGAAAAGAAATTAGCCGCTTCTGGAACAGGCGCAACGCTTCGACATCATGAGACCATCCGCAAGATGCTTGTGAATTAAAACTTGGTAAACGCTGGAAATGTCCTAGAAATTTGAACGTATAGTATGTCAGAATTGCAATCAATTTGTAACGATCATCAAAGAGTTGCTTGCTTTGAGAATAAAGCAACACATAATAAAGTTGTCAATTCTGTTATTAATCTTGAATATCATTGACAAAAAGTTCAAGTTATTATAAAATATTTTTTTTTGTTTAAACCTTTTTCAATGTATATAAAATATGTATATCAAATACAAAAGAAACTTATTATTATCCTGTTTAGAGGAACATACGTATTAGGTGTCACGAAAAAATTAAGTATATGAATGTTCAACAATGTAGATTTAAATAAATTAAAAAAGGGTATAAATGCTTTTCACAAACATTGCCAATCATGTGTAAGAATGATGGACGGGTTGTATCAAAATTCCAAATTAAGCAAGATATAGTATGAACCTATGTTTGTCGTTGTTATAAGTTATGTAAAGTATTAGAAACATAGTTTTATTGTGACAAAGGTTTTATAACAATGAAATATTCTTACGTAAATTACTTTGCTTATTCGGTGTAAATAAATTAGCTACTGCATAAAGTCTAAAATACCTGATAATTATAGCTTTATCTGCATATACAAAAGACATTTTTACATGAACTAGGCTAGTCTAAATTAGATCTTATAAAATTTTATGTTAACTTACATCTATAAAATTCAACACCGAAAATTTTTTTTTATTTGCGCATTTATGTTTTAGAGTAAAAGTCATACGTTCTACTGGTCGCAATATAATAAAAGTACATGAACTTCTAGTTGATGAGAATTGTTTTCTCACAATGCTCTATAATAATCCCTTCGTTTCCGTTCGTTTGACCCAAATTCTATATTCCACTCTCGGATTTTCATTCAGCTTTATGTACAAAGCTGGTGATTATGTTTCACATTCTGTAACCTTTGTCAAAGCTAATTTATAATTTAAAGGACATTGTTTCAATCGTACATGTGCAAGATACACATCTACATATAGAATTATTCACAATCTCTTATGGAAAAGTTAACTGTAAGTTGAGCACAGCAAAAATTTCTTAGGAGAAAATTATAACTGGAGGAGTTCTTTAAATCGCACTATCTTTTGTTTGTCACTCGCACACTAAGCTTCCATATAGATATCATAATGATTTGCTTATTTTTAGTGAAGTAGTAATTTGATTAGTAGTAACGAAGTTTTTGGTTAGGCTTGCCGTTAGAATCTCAGAAGTGTTGCTTTATCTACATAAGTATTGATATTTTTATACTTTTTACATTTTCTGTTAAGGCGTGGTTATTCGCTTTTTATTGTACTATTATGTAATGTATGTGTTTATGTTTATTTTTATTAATTAAAACAGCGCGTTTTCCGTTATACAAACTAATGGGCTGGAGTTATTGTTTCGTTTAAACTGACAAATTTATATGTTAAATTTCCTTTAAACTATATGTTAATTTCTATGGATAATAGGCAACTTGAATAATGTTTCAATATGACACAACCGATTGTTCAGTGATTATATAAATTGTTACCGGTGTAATAATTCACACTCCGATTCACAATTAAAGAGAGGAGATGGCTTTAATAATTTACTCTTTATTGAAATAAAATGAATCTTTTTAAACACCGTAGATAATGTGTGTCAATTTTGTCAAAAATGACACAACTCGACTAACCGTCTCTGTTTTTTTATGTGATGTCAAAAATGACAGAACTAGAAAAAAAACATGACAGTAATTTTAACACACAACTTCGAACACCTGCAAACGCGTCGTCGTGGTATGTATTGGTAACAAAGTAACGGTAACAAATGGCCACCCTTCAGATAGACGCCGTTTGCAGGGTGTTTGAATAAAATTGTAATCAAAATTAACTTAACAATTTACTATGAGAAAATTGTCTGTCTTATAAGACTATAGAGGTTTGGGACGCACACGCGAAAAAAACGGTTTTCGCACTCGCGGTTTGTTCATTTGTTACGCATTAACAATGGACGCTTCCAGGTGCTCCGGATGGACATCAGGCTCTGGGTGGTGTTGTTGTTCCTGAGGAGCAGTAGGCTGGTGGCTAGATTGTCTGGTCTCATGGGCCGTACCTGGTCAAGGTGGTATTTTGTTCGCTGAGCGCCTGGACGTTGGACCCATATTGCTGTTGGGCCAGCGTTCTCCACCACAGGGTACGGTCCCATCCACTTCTCGGCGAAGTGTTTGCCCGTCGGATGGTCTGCCTTCACCATCACAAACTCACCGGGTCGGAATATTACGGGCATCGGCGCGTCGAGTTGTGCATACCGGTGCTCGCGATATCGTAATTCATTGGCGTGTACCTGTTGCATCCTCTGGTCGGCAGGTACTGGGCGCCCTTGTGGCGGATCTCGCCATTCTCCGGGTCTGTGAATATCGAACCCGAGTAGAGCTTTGGCCGGAGAATAACCCGTGGCAGCGTTTTTTCGGCATCGCAGGTTGAAGAGAACTTGATCCAACTTCTCATCCTATTGCTTGGGGTTTACATCAACTAGTAAGATTCGGAGACCCTTCTTAAGTTCCTGATTCCTTCTCTCGACCGGGTTGGCTCTAGGATGGTAGATGGGTGTGGTCCAATGCATGCACTGCCACTTTCGAAGAGCCAAGTCCCATGTTACCGAGATGAACTGTCGACCATTGTCAGTCAATATGCCTTTGGAAAACCAAACCTTTGAAACACTCGCGTTAAGTAATCTATGATTGTAGTACTGGGAGCGCTTCTCACCGCGCAAGCTTCCGTCCAACGAGAGTATAAATCGGTAACTACTATACCAAATCTGTTCTTCTTCCTATGACCGATGATATCGACAGAAACTACCTAAAACGGCTGTTTCGGTGAATGTGGTCGCAATGGAGCTTGAAACTGTGGCGGTCCTCTTTTAAACGCATTACATATACGACAGGCCCTTACATGCTTCGCTACGTCGGTTTGAGCGGTGCTCCAGAAAAAACGTTCTCTAATCGCTCGGTGAGTCTCTTCCGCTCCAGGATGACCTGTGGTAAAATGGTCATGATACTGGTTTAACACTCGCTCGCGGATCGTAGGCTGTATCCATATCAACCATTTATCATCCAGACGATATCTTACAAAACCATCCTTTAATGCCACATTCGGATGTTCAGATATTGCAGAATTTCCGGCCAAATTGCCCACCATCTCTAAGACCTGTGGGTCCTCCTGTTGCGCGTCTAAGATAGCATCAATCAAAGGCTCATCGACCTCAATAACAAACAAGTCATTTGTGATTTCAGTTTCGGAGTTGCTAGAGGCTTCGTTGGGAAGTAACCGCTAGATGTCACCCAACTCATCGGGCACTCCGTCATTCCCAGGACTTCGAGAAAGGGCGTCTGGCAATTCATTTTCTCTACCAGGAATGTGTCCGATGCTGTAGGAAAATTCTTGTAACAATAATGACCATCGCATTAACTTGGACTTGGTCTCCTTAAATTGCTGAAGCCAAGTCAGTGCTTTGTTATCAGTCCTTAATATGAATGGCCTATCCTCTAAGTAGGGACGATAACGTTTAATAGCCCAGATAACCGCCAAGCATTCCTGCTCATTACAGTGGTATCTTTGTTCGGCTTTATTGAATCTTAGACTGGCATAACTTACTACATTTCTAAGGCCCTTCTTCTCCTGGTAGAGGACAGCGGACGCACCTATTGCGCTGGCATCAGTCTGCAGAAAAAATTGCTCCTTAAAGTTTGGTCGATGCAAATATAAAGGCTTGGAAGCCGCCTCCTTTATAGCTTGAAACGCACTCATCGCCTCTGTAGTCCATTTGTAAGACTGGTTCGTGGCTAGAAGATCCGTGAGTGGAGCCATTATCCTGGAAGAATCCTGGATGTAATCCCGTAACCAGTTTATCAAACCAAGACACCTTCGTAGACTCTTCCGAGTGCGAGGGGGTTCGGTAGCCTGGATTGCTTCAATATGTCCGGTCTGGGGATGGTTCCCATCCATGGCCACCACGTGTCCTAGATAGTCCAATGTTTGACTTGCGAAATGACACTTACTCTGGTTCAACCTCAGACCATGTTGAGCCAGTTTCTCAAAAACTAACCGTAGGTGCCGTTGATGTTGCTCCATGTTCTCTGAATACACAATTATGTCATCGAGATACGCCATGGCAAACTCACGGAGATACCCAACTAGAACATCCTGCACCATCAGCTTCTGGAAGGTCGTCGGCGCTCCCTTAAGACCAAACGGCATGACATTAAATTCATAAGATGCTCCATCCGGAGTAGTAAATGCCGTATACTGCTTGGACGTTTCCTCCAACTCAATTTGCCAATACCCATTCCGCAAATCAAGCGTGGAGAAAACCTTGGATGTTCCTAGGTCCTTGAGGGACTCTTGTACAGGAGCTAAAGAACTGACCTCGTCCTTCGTTCGACTATTCAGTCTTCGAAAGTCAACACAAAATCTTGGGTCGCCGTTCTTTTTATTTACAATTACAATTGGTGAATTGTAGTTACTATGACTAGGGCGAATAACATTCGCCGCGAGCATTTTCTCTATCTGTTCACCAATCACACGCTTCTTGTCCGGCGAATATCGGTAGGTAGGCACCCTTACTGGTGTGTCATCGGAAAGTCGGATAACATGTTTTGTGGTGGCGGTAGTAGTAATGACCTCCCCTTCCTCGAACAATTCCCCAAAGTCATTTAGGGTTTTCTGGAAAACCTCCCTGCTAACTATTGTCCAAGGTGGATTGTCATTGTCGACCTGGATATTTCTGGTGGGGTGCTTCCTAGTACTCTTGGTGTTGAAATGTAATGTTTCTCTTCTTTCTTTGCCCACATGCATGCACCTACGTGCCATGTCGATTACAACCTTATTTTCTGTGAGCCATGGACATCCCAAGATAATGGCGGCACGCATGTTTGATATCAACGTTGCGTTGCATGTGAATGTATAACCACGAGCTGTGGCCTTCAATGTGCCTTCATGATGAGCTTGGAAGGCAATACCCTCTCGGATCCAGGTAAATGTTATTGGGCGAGTTTCTCTAGCTACTCCGGTCATATACTCAGATCTCATGAGGTTCCTGGTAGCAGCTGTGTCGATCAATGCTACCACCTCTTGTCCGTTCACCTGAAGCCGTATTGAAGGCAAAGCTACCTCGTCGTCGTTAGTTATTAGGGCCGTTCCTGTTACTGCTTCGGGACGGCCCTTCGCTCTTCCCCCTGTCTTTGTTGAGGTTGTGGATGACGTTCCGTGAACTCTCGCGGTTGTTTTGGGCAATCTCTATTCAGGTGTCTTTCCGGACAAAACCAACATCTTGGTAGAGAACGACCCTCGTCTAAAGATCGTGTCACTTGTCTGGTTTCTTGATTTGGCGTCGTTGTGGGTCTTCTTCTAGACCGTTTTTCCCATATTTTATCACCACCATTGAGTCTTGACCAATGTGAGCACTGTTGTTCCATCTCCTTCATTGTCTTTGGTATTACTTGGAATAACTGTAAATTGGACTCTTTGTTCATACGATCAATGATGTGCAGAATCAGTTCCTCTTCAGGCCAATTTGGCTTTAACCGGAGACACAACTGCTTAAGGCGGTATACGAATTTATCAGGTGACTCGCTTGTACTCTGCCTTGTGGCATACACTGCTACTTCTAATGCTATCTTACGTTGATGGCTGAGAAATTCATCCTTAAATCTCCGTACAAAATCTTCAGTAGATAAAAAACTTCCCATATAATAGGAAAACCAGTTCGCAGCTTCTCCCTCTAAATGTGGAAGTACGGCTTCGTCTATATCCCTTGGTACCTCCAACTCCAAGTGCTGTAGGTAACCCTCCAGTCTTTCGATAAATAACACTGAGTCTTCCGTTATTTGTCCATGGTAAGGACGTGGTGGTGGTCGGTTCGTCGGCGCTAATGCTGGCGCGACAGTTAACTGTCTTAGTGCCTCAGCGAGTGTCGCCACGGGTTCAGCATTAACCACTGTCTCTGCATCAGGCGGTGGCACTGTCGGCTTATCAACCTTCTCAGGTGTGGTCTTCTTTGGTGAATAATTAGCCAAAATTTACCGTGTTACCCGTTCGGCTATTTGTCCCATGAGGGAAACATTATTTATGATAGGCGAGAATGAGCATTCGGAAGCGCTAGACTCTCTTTTCTTCGAGGATCTTTTCGGAGCCATCTTCTCCTGGGTTCGTCAATGCTTTCTGCACTGAGAATTTTTGTACTTCTAATACAGAAAAATTCTGCCACACGATGGCGCGCCAAATTGTTACCGGTGTAATAATTCACACTCCGATTCACAATTAAAGAGAGGAGATGGCTTTAATAATTTACTCTTTATTGAAATAAAATGAATCTTTTTAAACACCGTAGATA
This sequence comes from Amphimallon solstitiale, assembly GCA_963170755.1. Taxonomy (NCBI): domain Eukaryota; kingdom Metazoa; phylum Arthropoda; class Insecta; order Coleoptera; family Scarabaeidae; genus Amphimallon; species Amphimallon solstitiale. The sequence goes on from OY720680.1 coordinate 34,984,943, forward strand.
ATGTGTGTCAATTTTGTCAAAATTGACACAACTCGACTAATCGTCTCTGTTTTTTTATGAGATGTCAAAAATGACAGAACTAGAAAAAAAAACATGACAGTAATTTTAACACACAACTTCGAACACCTGCAAACGCGTCGCAGTGGTATGTATTGGTAACAAAGTAACGGTAACAATACCAATGGGGAATGATTATTTAGAGATAAGGAATTCTGAAACAAAAGTATGTAGTAATTAATAACCAGAAATTATTGAAGGAAAGATAACAAGAGGAATTAAATCATGAAACTTGAGACACTTAAGTTTGCTTTTTATTTGACAATCAACAATTACTAAAGGACATAAATTTTCAAGATTTTGAAGTTGGTTGGCTATTGATTTAAAACAATTTTATTTACCGCCTGTATACGTGTATGCAGCCTGTTTCCTAAAGGTGGAACGTACTTAGAAATGAACCGGTAATTTTCAAACTGTTAGAATTTATTTTCCATAGCCATCTTTAGAAACAATATTCTCATAAAACATAGCCTCACAAATTCATGCTAAGAAAATCATTACCATAAACCGCCATTTTTTTTTTTATAATTATTATAATGTTACATTTCTTGCGAAAATATATCACCTCTAACTAATTTCGGAATTTATAAGAAAATTCTCTTGAACCTGTAACGGTACAGCCTAATTTAATACTTTTATAATTTTAACAAATGAATATTAATTATTTCTCAAAGCATAATATGCTTGACACAATCTTTAACAACTTTCAATTTTTCTACCTAGATCTGTCTAAAAGATTGTTTGTAGAAACGTTGGCTATCAACATCATTCATCCTAACACGAACAGTTAACATAATACTGTAGCAATTTCAGCAATACTTATTCTACACACGACACGTAAAATCAGAACCAAAATAATAATTTTTTCATTAGATAATTATCAAAAGAAAAACACTTCCCACAATACAAGTGGCAGAGACATTCTGACGGGGCTCTGGATCCGGACCTGTTAATAATAACATCCGATCAAAATACGAGACATTCCTCATGTAATTTCATACCTGTTTATATCTTATAAATGTATTGATATTAGCAGTTTTAATATTTTTAAATTACAATTTTAGAAATCTTAATTGTACTGTCCTTTTTGTTTTTTAAAGTGGTGTGGAATATTTAAGAACTTGCAAATAGTTCTTGCCTTTTAACCTAGACTTCACATATACCCGTAGTTACAGAAATAGGAACTTATAAGTTCCCTTTTTTCTTTCTATGTAACGAACACAGAAGTTTTTATGAGTATCCACCCATCTCACATATTTTGTGTATTAATACCATTTTCGTTTCTCCTAATTTCTTTTACCAATCAGGTCTGAATAAAGTTTATATTAATGTCGAAACGTTACAGTTCATTGGAACAGTGTGTTTAATTAAAATATACTTCTTCCATAATTCTGTTTTATACAGTAAGTAATAGTTACTTATATTTTACATATTTTTTTAGTCAGTAACTGACAAAATAAAATTATTTAAAAACGGCTAGCATTGCCTAATTTGACTTACAGAGAGAATGCAGAAAACGTATGAAAGAATTTTGTTGGAGAAGATAAAGTTCATGCAATTATTTTGGGTATAAATCAGGTAGGTATGTTAAATACTGTTGCCGTGCTTTTGCAAGAGTAGTGGCGGGAAAAGAACCTTACATTAAGTAATATACATATTATAAAAATAACATGTACATGGTACTTTTCCACTGTCATGTTTTGTATCATGCTATGTTAAAACGTAAACACTGGTTAGAAAAGGTGCTAAGCTTAGCTCGTGATTAATAAAACGCATGACTAAAATGAATTTTAAAATTTTTTATACGTTACCTATATACTATTAAATAGGTATGTAATAACTAGAAATATTTTCACTAATATATAAATTAAATTAAACCTAACTTGATCATCTACTTTCTATTAAAATAAATGTGTCCATGATTGCCATAAAAATTAACATAAGTCAATTTATTGTTAAAATTTGTTGATCAATTGAATTTATTGCATTCTTTATAATATTATAAATAATTTTAGTATATCAACTTTTTCTGAAAACGTAAATATACGGAAAATACTAAACTAATAATAATAGATTTACAATAAGAATAAAGCAACTAAGGTAAGACAGATGAATTTTACAGTGTATTGAAAATGACAAAAGTAAATCATTATTCGTATATTATTACGTTTTGTCGTGATCAGTGTATATCAACTTAATTGACCGAAATGTCTTAAATAAACAGGGCCAGTGACTGGATCGAACGGTCATGTATTGATGGAGAGGCCAAGTGCATCGAGATAAAAATGCAATTAAATAGGTGGCCTGGATTTTTTAACTCTCAGCTAAAGCATTTTGAAATATAAAATGCATAACTCATATAAGTACTGCAGTTTTATAACTTAATATTCTTATTTTGATGTCTATTCTAGCTAGATCATCTGTTATTAGTTATTAAGTACAGCTCCTGTATATTTCAATTAAATTTAACATGTGTAACTCAGTCATGGAATCTTGAAAGTATTGATTTTATTGTAAATAAATAAAAGTTATTATTATTATTATGTCCGATTGTATAATACTACCCTATTTATTTTTTACAAATGTTACAAAATCATAACTGCAAATATACAGGCTGGAGCATTAGTATGGGAAAGCCCGATTTATTTGACATTACATATATAAGTTTTGAAAAAAATTCATTAGGGAAAGGTGTAGGTATTCTTAAACTTCATATTTTAAAATTAGGTACAATATACAGGTTGTTTTATAACTCAGTTGTAGACTTAACTGATATTTTTTTAATGTAATGCTATACTTCTTTTTGCGTATTTGAAACCTGCTTCCTCATATAGGGTTCGCCTGTTCTACTCCGTGTGTTTAAAAAGTTATGACCATTTTTATGTCTAAATTAAGGAGTTTTAAGAGAGTTAGTTCTGGTAACGAAAAAATTATACGATCTTTTTCACTCCGTTACTTGCTTTGGGTACATCTTCTATTTTCGCTGGTTCGTGAATTTAATGAAAATAAAAACTTTGTATACAGGGTGAGTCAAAACTCGGATTCTTAATTTTCTCATTAAATTTAAATTAAACCACCAATTTATTTTTGATGATGTTTTGATAGATATTTATCGGCTCTTTCATTTTTCTTAACCATTCTCTATTCCCAGCTGTTAGCGTTTACTAGATATTTCGAATTAAAAGTGGAAAATTGCGTTATTACTGAACAAAGCGGGGTTAAATTATTAAATTGCTATATTTAAAATTATTTTTTTTTAGAAAATAGTAGTAGGTACAAGCCAACCAACAACTGGTGAGAGCTGATGACGTGTTATGCACGAATCTCTGCATACTGATGCAACATATGTTGCTAATATTACAGGGTTATTACCTAAACCCCACGAAAACGTCAACTGGGCTGTTTTTGTATTTCCGCGCAGGCACTGCTATAGCACCAGACCAAATTCATACAAATACATTCAAGGAATTAACTATTCTGTTGAGGAATTAACAGATACGATGTGGGCATTGGGAGAACGTTCGAAAAATTGCTTTCTTGCAAAAAGAGTTTATGAAGCGAAATACCCCGCACGAAGACAGGAAAGGAAACATTAGAAAGGCTGTTCGACCGTTATTAGTCGAAGGTCTGTTCAACGAATACTAAAAAAGCACAAATACCATCCACACCACATTCAGTTACACCAAGACTTGCTGGACCAAGATTTTGCGCGTAGAGATGCGTTTTGCGAATGGGCTGAACAACAAATCCATGATCGGATAGATTTCGTCGAATGCTTCCTTTTTGGAAAAGAAGCAACATTTCATAAAAATGGAAGCCTGAATAAACACAACTTTCTTTACTATTCTACCAGCAATCCCCATCTTACACAAAGTCATAGCCAAACTAGGTGATGCTTGAATGTTTGGGGTGGCATAGTTGAAAATTTCATTATTGGACCACACTCTTTAGTAGACGAATAAATGGTTTTGTTTATTTAGACTTTCTTCAGAATATTTTACTATTATATTTGGAAAATGTACCTCTGAGCATACGTCAAAAAATGCGATTTTTACACGATGGGGCTCCTGTAGACAACATTCCTTCAGGTGGGTTGGAAGAAAAAGACCAGTTATATGGCCAGCTCGATCCCCGGACTTGACAAAAATTGATTTTTTCTTGTGGAGCTACGTAAAAGATCGTGTGTATCAAGTACCGGTAACAACACGAGCAGATATGATGGAAATTAGAGGAGAAGCGTTTCAGAGTAATGATGCAGAAATGTTAGTCGATGGTTTGAACAACGACTGCAACACTGCATTGATGTTTCTTTTATCGATAACGTACAGCATCTAACTTGTTGACTAATAACATTTTTAAAGTAAACCAATTTTCAATTTTAAATATAAACATCTACTAAACAGGTAGGAATAAGGAATGGTTAAAAAAATAAAAGAGCCGATAAATATCTATCAAAACGTCATAAAAAAAAAGGATATTCCATTTAAGTTTAATGAAAAAATGAAAAATCCCGATTTTGACTCAACCTGTCTACAAGATACTTGTTTTTCATTAATTCACGAACCAGCGATAAAAGAAGACGTACCTATAGTAAATAACGGTGCGAAAAAGTCGCATGGTTTTTTCCATACCTACCACAACTAACCCTCTTAAAACTCCTTAATTTAGACATAAAAATAGTCATAACTTTTTAAACACACGGAATAGATCAAGCAAACCCTATAATATGAGGAACCTCGCAAGCGTAAACAGGTTCTAAATACGCAAAAAAAGTATAGTATTACATCTAAAAAAATATAAGTTAAGTCTATAACTAAGTTATAAAACACCCTGTATATGTGTACCTAATTTTAAAATATGAAGTTTAAGAATACCTTTCCTTAATAGTTTTTTTCATAACTTTTATTATGTTAAATATATCGGGCTTCCCACATTAATGCGCCAGCCTGTATATGCATGCATTGTACTAATAATTATTATATATGTATCGAAAGATTTATATTATTAAGAATTACATTTCTTCCATCTTAAATGATATTGTTTTCAAATTTATTTTATTAATATTCTTCATCATAACAGAATACGTTTCTAAAGGAATGAAAATTGCAAGAGCTCAGATGGAAATTATCATGAACTTATAAGATTGATAAAAAGGTAATACAATCTAATTTGAGTTATAATATTGTGAAACATGCTACTTATTTTCTCGTAAAAAAAGGTTATTGTATTTTCGTGGGTATTTGGGTGTTTTCAAAAATTTTATTAGAGTATATAATATTCCATAAAATTTCATTATAAATTAATTTCTTCTCATTGCCTCTCTTTTCAAATTTCGTCATACAAATTAATATTTTCAAACGAAAAAACGCAATCCATGATGAGATTGATACATAAAAAATGTAATCCAAACGAAAAATTTTAGGCGGACTTTTTTATTTTAATGAATTTTAAAAAGACCGTTGACTTCGTTATTGCTTTCGAATTTCGAAAGATTAATGAAAATTTTAATTAATTATTATAATTATTATCAATAAATCGGCTATGCATACAGGTTTTATACCTAATAGGATGACAGAATAATTTCAGATGAAGATATGTACGTATAGTATATACATATTAAGTATCACTCAATATCACAAATAATTATTATCTAAACTTTTGGGTAATATTTGGAAAACATAATTTAGGTTAAACTTCGAAGTCAGTAACTGAATAATAAAGTTATAGGTAACACAATTTGTGAGAAAAGTAAATATATACCTATTATTTAATATCAAAATGCTGTTTTGATGCATATGTTATATTTAAATTAGTAAATAAGCTATTTTTATAATTGCTTAATAATATACAAAAATTTATATTGGAGCAATATTAATACTTTAAAATTCTACATAAGTAATTAATATATTAAGGGAAGTATAAACTGTGTACGAAAATATATAGTATAATGACACACAAAAACAAATTATTTAAGAGAAATCTAATATAATATGAAACCTGTGGGGTCATATTCTCCATATTATATCACATCTACAAACTGCACAAACAAAGTCATACTTAATATAAGCTTCATTACCTGATGAATTACTTTTTATAATTTATCACATCATAAAACAAAGCAAATATTTTTATTAGGAATTACTTCTTAAAGATTTTTTTTTAAATTTCAAGTTCCTTAAGTTAAATAAATTTCTTAGTTCTTGAAATTAGGATTAGTCTGTCATTTTAAAAATCGGTTTTATATTTTACTGCTTTTACATACTTTGTGTTATTTATGTTATTTATGTTAATAAAAAACGTACGAATACCTTCCTAATTATAATTTTCTGATTGACGCTGATAAGTTAATTAGGTAAATGTAGTTATAAAAATTCACTAAAATATGAGACGCAAACACGAAATCTCTCGATGAACTAGTCAGGTGCTTTATACATTTGAGCCGGCGCGCGGCGAGGGCGATCAGAGTGCAATTATTTTATATCGTAAATCATATCATGCAACAGGGGTTAAGAATCGCGCATTCGAATGTATTTACTAAATTTTAGATTATTTTAGAATTAGTTTCGTCAGTCCTAATTATAATTTTATGATTTTAGCGGTGATAATTATTTAACTACGTACATTTTTAATTTTATGAATTTACCCACGAGTCTTTAAATCGTACTGAATTATATCAAGTAATAGATGGAATATGTACTATTGGCAATCCAACGTTTATACTAAATTTTAGGTTGCCTTAAAATTAGTTTTTCTCTCAGTTTTGAAAAAAATTGTCCTAATTAAATAATTACCTGTGATGAAAGCAGAAAATTTAAGATTCTAATTATAATCTTGAACACTGGGGAAAAAAACTAATTTCACAGTAATTTAAAATTAAGTATAATTTTGTATTTGAATATTATAATTATCTGTTTTGCACTGTAATTTAATAACGCAAATTTAGTTATCAAAATGTATCAAATCTCAGCTGTGGGTAAAACTTTATTTACTAAAATTAAATTTACCTATATTACTTTGTTATATACAGTACATATAAGAAATTATTGTGATGACCAACGTTTTCGACCTCGATATTTTTGCAGATGTCTACGTTTTGAAGTCCTTTTGTACCAAAATTTTAGAATTAGTTTTCTCAGTCCTAATTACAACTTTTTGCTTTAAGCGCTGATAATTATTTTATTAAGTAAAATTTTAATTATAGAATTTACCCACGGCTGCGATTCGAACCCAATCTCTAGTCGGCTGCGCTACCTCCGCGACACCGAGGGTTTCTGGGTTAGAGTCCTTAAATCGTATTGAATTGTATCAAGTAATAGATGTAATATGTACTAGTGGCAGTTCGACGTTTATACTAAATTTGAAGTTGCCTTAAAATTAGTATTTTCCTAAGTGAAAAAAAAAATTAAATAATTACCTGTGATAAAAGCAGAAGTTTTAAGATTCTAATTATAATCTTGAACACTGGGGAAAAAACAAATTTTAAGTAAGTTAAAATTTAGTATAATTTTGTGTTTGAATATTATAATTATCTGTTTTGCACTGTAATTCATTAACGCAAATTTAGTTATTAAAATGTATGGAATCACAGCCTTGGATAAAGTTTTATAACTAAATTTACCTATATTACTTTGTTATATACCTACAGTACATATAAGTAATTATTGTGATGACCAACGTTTTTGACCCCGATATTTTTGCAGATGTCCACGTTTTGAAGTCCTTTGATACCAAAAATGTAGTTTTTAAAACTTCTTTGTCGCTTTCTCTCTCTTTCTCTCTGCGTATGCCTATGATAAGGGTTAAACGGCTAAAGCTATAAATACAATACTTTATATTTACGAGTATAATCTGTAGATTTTAGTAAAATCGGTTGACCGGAAGTAGTAGTTTATTTCAGGGAAACATTCAAATTATATCAATATTTCAAGTACGAAGTTTAAACAAATTTATAAACAAAAAAATATTAAAAAAGTTTTTTGAAATTCCTACCGAAAGTAGATTTTTACTCTACTCGAAAAATAGTTTTTTGGAATATCTTGCAGGTTATGCCTTCTAAACACGTATACTATGAGTATGAAGATATTTATAGGTGGATTTTGAATATTCCTTGCATTAAAGAAATTTCAAAATGACGCATTTTTTTTTTCAATTTATTCATTTATATAGAATGCATAAATTCTACATAAATGTATAAGCATTGCAAAACTATTTAGACCTCAATTTGGAACAATTTTTTTATAAAAACATGTCATAATCCTGACAGGACGTAGCATTTTTACTCCTATTATGTAATTCTGTATAGAATTATGCATTCTATACAAATTTATTGTATAAAAGTGTTTAGATTTTAATTTAGAGCAATTTTTATATAAAAAAATTCTATGCAGAAGAAACACTTTTACTCACAGGTTTATCTAGAAGATAAAAGTATTTGTAATTTATTTAATTTGAAACAACTTTTATAGAAAAAAAAATCGGAACACACATACTGATAAGAAAGTCGAGTGGTGCCCACACCTCATTTTTTATATCTAAATTTACCCATAACTTAGGTGTTATGAAAAATTTTCAATTTAAGTAGTTTTTCAAGGCTCTTGTAGACAACATTTTCATGTGTAATGTATTTAGTTGTTTGGTGAAAGAACTGATTATTAATTCTCTACAGGTAAGAAGAGCAGACTGGTCCAATTTCTATTCATCCTATCGTCCAGGGAATTCGAATCTAAATGTATGGTTCAGTATTTTTGAAATATTTTAGTGAAATATATTATGAAATATATTTACTGATAATTGTTCTGTTTTAGTCACAACGGAGCAGTTTAGAACTTAAATTGGATGATAGTTTAATTCTGTATGATCGGCTGGCAGTAGATGAGAGATAAACTCAAACTCACGTTATGTATTCATTCAATATAAAACTATCCAAAATTACTAAATAAATTATAAAGGGCATCTCATTTCGTCTATGGTATCGTAGATCTACCCTTACCTCGTAAATAAAATTAATTGTATATTATTTCACTTTGAATTTGCCCTTTTGTTAACAAGACAGATCGCTAAACCAAGGCTCTAGTCTAGGAATAAGATTGATATGTTTGCACTATTTAACAAATTATGGAATACATGAAAATTGGTCTTATGTTGCTTATACTGTCCTCCACAACTAAACGTAAATTGTTTTCTAATACTCTTGAAATCTTTATCTTTCATCATCCTTGTCAATGGATTTTATTGGTCAAATTATTCTATTTATTTGCTACTGATTTTTTAATGGTTGCTAGTGGAATTACTTTTAGTATACGTACATGACACCAGTAAAGATCCAGGGATCTTGGATTCAGTTTGTGTTTGTTAAAATGGAACAACGCATAACATTGTTGCTCAAGATAGCCAGTACTGGCGCATTAAATGTAGATGAAATTTTCGTGCTTTTTGTTAATTATTTTATTTTGTTGTTTAGTTGATCACTTCCTCAGCATAAATTTTAAATTAAGTATTTTTTATTCCATCAGAAAATATGAAATTACACAAAAGTTGTTTCAAATTAAATTTCAAATACTTCTATCTTCTTTAAAAAAAATAAATGCGTGCGTAAATGTCTTAATTTAGGTCCGAGTTTTGAAATACTTTTTATACAAAACTTATTCAAAATCTTGTTCTAAGTGCTTCTATACTCTTAATAAATCTCTGTAGAGTGCATAATTGGCAAACTGCTATTCGTTAAAAGTCTTACATCCGGTCTGAATTTGGAAACTACATTTATACAAAAATTATTACAAATCCAGCTCCAAATACATTTGTAGCCTTGATGTAGAATGCATAACGTACGAGATATTTTCCAAAAAATGCTATTTGAGAGTCAAAATGTTACTTTCGAATTTTGCTTTTTCTTATACAAAGTAAACCTAAAATCAAGCTTTAAATACTCTTATAGTAATAATGTATCTGCCTAGGAAGCATAATTTGTAAGATATTCAAAAAACTGATTTTCGGTAAGAGTAAAAGGCCTTCTACGAAGTTCGAAAATGTTTCATATAAAAGAAATTTCAAATTTCTTTTGAGTACTTTCGTAATCTCTAAAAATTTGTTGAAACTTACTAGTTTACGACGTATTGTTGAAATTTAATTTTTTACTGAAGTAAACTACTACTTCCGGTCTACCAATTTCACTGAAAATCTAACCAGCTCTTAAGAAAATAATTATACCCATAAATACAATGCTTGATATTGATAGTTTTAGAATTTTTTCCGTTATCGTAGTCATACACACTCAAAAAGCGAGAGAGAGAGAGAGATTTTTTTTTCAAAAACCACTGTTTTGGTAGCAGCGGACTTCAAACCGTGGGCATTTGCAAGAATCTCGAGGTCGAAATTTTTCATCACAATACTTCCTTATACAATTAGGTACCTACAAGCAAGTAAAATGTTATTTGAATAAATTTTAAACTAAAATACGTTGCACATTAATTTCTCTAACTTTCAAAGCTGAAAAAACGCAAATCCGATAAATTAATTTCTTATTTCTCTATCGGATTAATTTCTTTGAATTGAACATCTATTAGGTATGATAAGTTATATTATCATTATCAGCTTATTATAAAATAGCGACAAATATTAGTTGCTCAGATCGGTGTTATTATTTATATTTTTCTGCTCATAAAATTAAACTCTCAATTTGACGGATATTAGAAAATACCATACGGTTGAAGCTGTTGCGTTTAAAAATCTTAAATTTTATAAAACACAAACAACATTTATAAATAGAAATAATTTTAGAGTTTTCCGATAATTGCAACTCTAACAAGATCATGGGGAATGCGGCTTGAAAATCAAGAAGTTCATAACAGAAAAGTAATAGAATAAAACGGTAGAACTTTTCCTGATGAAGTGCAAGATATTAAAATTGAAGGATATAAATCATTAGTACATTATAATTGTTTGCAATTAACAACGGAAGGCGCTTATCATCGAAGGCGTAGTATATATTATTTTTAAGCATATCGATTTATGTTGACAGAAATGTTATATTTCGGATGTTGTTCTTATTTAACTCCATAATAATATAGCACCAAAAACACTTATGATAATATTTTACTAAAAGATGATTTTTAGCCTCTTACTTTTAACTAACGTTTCACATATATTATACATTTTAGTATTTTACTACCTATTACTTGATGAAGATCTGGTATCATGTTCCATAATAAACAATATTGTTTTACAACCTTTATTTAAGAAATGCGAATTTTGTTTTTGATCGGCGAAACAAATTTCACATACTTTGTAAATAAACAAATTAAAATCACTATTTCTTTATTGTTTAATATTATTGTATATAGAGCTACCATATTTTGTTTTATTTGTCCTGAAATAATGAAACTTATAAATTAAATCTGTTCCTACCTTCCATTTTAAGGATCTGGTTTGAATGAATCTCCACACTTTTTCTAGTAACAATTTCGCCAGTTGATCTTCTTCTGGTGCGTCTTCATTTAAGCTTCTCGACAATTCATCTGAGGTTAGTGTAATTGTCTTGGTTTTCGTGATCTGAAAATCTCCGATCTCAATTTTTGATTTCTTCAATAAACGATTGAAATATGTTATTGCTTTTAACATTAAACACGAAGTAACATCTCCATTTGAACACTTATTATTAAACTTCTCTAATAGAGCATCTTCCCTACTGTCGTATTCTACAGGCTGTACCTGTAACGTTTCAATTTTTGACTTATTTAAGGATTCAAAATAAAATAAATATTATTTTTTTTTATTCATAAAATGTACTTTTCTCAAAAAAAAAATTATAAGGGTAAGTATTAAAAAAAATTATATACCAAATTTTCTATATGATTTTTATCACCATCTATTGCCCCTGCATCCGTTAGAGTAACTAAGAGCACTGACACTAACAAACACTGCACTACTATCTTCATATTGTTATTGTGACTCGAGCGTGTGAGATGTTATTGTATTGAGTGAATTACTTTTGTTTCCGGAAAAGCTTTTACATGACCGAAGTTCACAAATCTAATGAAACATAATGTGGAAGTGGTAAGATTTTATATCTGCGGTAAACAGAGATGTGCTTTTGCAATGTGTGTCGCATAGACCAGTTTAAGTTCGTGAAATAGGGTTAACGTATGGAATGCCATGAATATGGGATTCCGTAAAAGTGATGTAGGCTAGTATAATGTTGTTTTGCTTTAGTAATAAATCACGATGAAGTTTTATTAATTATTCTGGCCGTTCTATTTTTCACTTTTATTGCTTAGAGACGTAATGTTTACATCGTATACTGACATATACAAATTTCCGATTAAATTATTCCATTACCAAGTTTTCAAACGTTATGAGTATAGACGGACATACTTTAAAGTTAAACATTTTTTACATTAATTACTAATAATTTTTTTTTAGAAAATATTAAACATACTCATTAAAAAAAATATGCGACATCTGCAGAAAAACTTTCGAAATTTTATATTTCAAGTTATTTGGTATAATATTTCTCAGTAAAAGTAGGTTATCTACGAAATAAAAATGAAGTACACATTGTTATTATCTGAAATTATAGTTGGTTTATGTAATTTATGATAATTCAAATTAAAGAGTGTTTATGCCCTTCGCATAGAATTTGCAATATTTTGGCGTTCATCCATATAATGCAATTTTGTGAATATACACGTAAATGTAATACATATTCAATCGGACATTTCTATTCATAATATAAGAAATTTTGAAATTCAGACACGATGTAGGAAATTCAAAAAATGGAATGGTCAATGCTCTACTACTTGACTACTTGAACATATAAAAGACACCAAAATCTATATGCGGTAATGATCTAAAACTAGTAGTAGTTACTGTTTATATTCTTTATATTAAGGGTTCATATTTAATAATAAAAATAATAATAATAGAATTTATTGACCAGAAAATAAATACACAATATTACATACTTATACCATCTGGCCAAAAGGTAACACCTTCAGTTAAGCCGTAGGGGCGCCCTGATCTACCAGGTGTACCTGAACAAATGAAGAGAGAGAGGGAAGAAAATTATTATAAAGTAAAATAGTATATAATATAATAATAAAAACAAATATAAATTCCAGTAAAGCTCTAGTAAATGAAAATGAAAAAAAAAAGTAAATAAGTTAAAGCAAAGTATAACTCAATACTGTAGATCAGCGACCCTCGGCCGAAATCAGACCATCACTAATATATCGCTTCAGTTGAGATTTGAATTTTCTTTTGAAATTGATTTTGCTGTAAGTTTTATACTCCTTGGCAAATGCGAAGAGGCACAAATTCGGCCGCAAAAGCAGAGAATAGTTAGGCCAAATCTTTTGAGGTATGTTATGTTAAAGGATTATGTTAAATATATTTGTCTATATTGGTATTTTAAAAATTGAAAAAGCATATGAAGAGAAAAAAATTTGCTCAACCATTTTTCTAGACATAGCCCAAGCTTTCGATAAAATATGGCATGCAGGACTAATGAATAAAATTAAAAGCATTGTAACGTTTTCGGGTTCCAAATAAACAACTCGTGCAATTATTTATTTAAAACAGTCTGTATATTTATATACTGAAAATTATATAACAATATAAAAATATATAACTAAAGTATCACACTTAAACTACTACAATTTAATTATCACAGGTATTTATTTATTTAACTAATATCTCTGTCCGTATTTATTTATATAACAGTTCTATTTATATCACACGGCACTACTATATTTATTTATTTGGCTACCACTATTTATTTCCACTGTTCCCACGAGACCACTTCTTTATCCCGAACTACTCCGCGATTACTCATCCCGCAATGAATGAATCCCGTAATGAATGCCATAATGAATGAATCCCGGTGACCCAGTCGCCTTATATATACATGCATGAAATGTTCTCGAACAGTACCAGTAAATTCGGCAATATACCAGTGGAAATCTAGACCTAGAGCTCAGGTGGGCGGAGCATGTTAAAAAAAAGAGGAAGGAATTGGACATCAAATATAAGAAAATGTACTGGCTTCTTGGAAGGAAATCCCAGCTGTCGGTACATAATAAGCTACTTCTTTATAAGCAAATATTGAAACCCATATGGACCTATGGAATTCAACTATGGGGTTGTGCAGCAAGGAGTCATATCGACAAAATTCAAACATTTCAAAACAAGGTTTTGCGAAATATCGTGGATGCCCCATGGTACTACCTGAACCACTATCTACACAGAGACTTAAAAGTCCCAACAGTAGTGGAAGAGATCAGCAGAATTGCAGCGAAGCATGAGGAGAGACTCCATGCCCACGAGAGTGCTGAGGTTCTGCAAATGCTGGATAATACGCAACTAATACGTAGGCTGAAACGAACCAAACCATTCGAGTTGGTGTAGTGTACAGCGTGTGACGCAGTGACAGTGACAAAACAGAGCATTGTGTTAGTGCTGTGCATAACACGAGAACATCAGTGTTTTATTTGAGAACCTGAGGGAAACCACTGGGGATTTCTTAGCAGATAAATGGTTAGTTTTAAGAACTCAAAATAAAATTGTAGGTTAGTCATATGTGACTAGTAACAATAAAAAAAGACATAAAGTCTACGGTTTGATATAAAAAATGTTTTTCTCAAATAATTCTACTTCTTTCTTCTGATGGCATTATAACCCATTGTGGGTTTTACCCTTTTCAGAAATATGTTCTTTCCTCAACTATCATCCTCCAGCCTCTTACTCCCATATCTCGCAGGTTCTGTTCGGCATCACCTATCCATCTTTTTCTCGGCCTACCATTAATAATTATTTAGCCATTCATTCACATCACCAGCCATTCCAGTCGTCGGCTTTTTACAACTCTTATGATATCGGCGTTTTCTATCAAGTTGAGCTCGTGATTCATTATAATCTTCTATGTACAATCTCCGTTCTGCACTGACCCAAATATTTTCCTCAGTATTTTGCGTTTAAATATTCTGGGGTCTTGCTCATTGCGTTGCGTCAGCATCCAGGCCTAGCAGCCATATGTTACATCAGATCTTACGTTGGTATTACATATTTTCACATTTGAACCTCTACTTAGCGTTTTAGACTCCGTGCGCATAATAGAATCGGATTCCGCTGAGAATTCTTGCTTGTATTTCGCGACAATTACAATAGATCTGGTTGACCAGTGTGCCTAGGGGGAAGAATTTTTCCAAGTGTTCAGATGTTCAGAGCTATAGTTCTATGATCTAACTCTTCTCTTTTTTTGTTGATGTTCTTAATATTTCCATATATTTGGCTTTGTTTCCTTTAATTACGGGATCTCTTTTCTATACTTCAATTTCGAAGTGGTCTTTCAGTGCAGACTTGTTTCGACTTACAGTTTCGATCTTGTCCGCATAGTAAAAATTTCATATATTTTATCCTCATATATTTTCTATTCGTGTTTCTTGGTGCTGCTTCAAGCTCTAGGTTAAACAGTATGGATGATAATACCTCTCCTCGTCTGACACTTATGGCAATTTGGAAAGTGAGCATAAACTGGTTATCAATTCTTACTGATACCTACAATTCAGTCATCGTCATATGTATAATCTGCACCAGTCTTTTTTTTGGGTTCTAAGTGTTAAGAGTCTAAAGACTATGTAAGGGTTATATAGTTGTATATTGCATTTAAAAGCAGTTCCTTGAATTTACTTCATCGCGAACATTTGGTTCACCGTGAATCTGTTTGGACGGAATCCATATTGGTATTTTCTGAACAACCCTCCTACTTATTCGGACAGTCGGTAGTATATTATTCCTAGGAGAACTTTTTGAGTAACATTTAATAATGACTTAGATCTTTAATTGGAGCAGTCATGTTTGTCTTCTTTCCGATGCATGGGTTGTATGATGCCCATATACCATTGACTGGCATTTCTTCCTGGTAGAAGTAGTCAAGTTTGTCCCCTTTCTTATGTATGGGTTGTATGATGCCCATAGACCATTTGACTGGCATTTTCTCCTGGCTAGATAGAAGTTTATTGAGACAGTGTATTCCTCTTTAGAAAATGTCTCCTCAGTGTTTTAGTAGTTTTGCTGTTTTTGGCATGTGTTTACGCTTAAAACTTTAAAAGTAGATTGTATATCTTCAGATTTTGCCTCATCTGAGTTGTCAGATAGTACTTCCGCAAAATATTCTTTCTATATTTTTAGTGTATCTTTTTTCTCTCTATTTTGCCTTCGGTGTCGTTGCATGTGCTTAGTGCTAGTTTGAATTCTTGTGTCTTTTCTTTAATATTCTTGTTTTGCTTTCGCCGTGCTTTACACATTTTCAACTTTCTTATCAGATATTCTTTTTTCCTTTTGCGACACACTCAACTTCACGTGATTCTCCACATATTATAATCTTCCCTGTTCGCTTCGTTTTTCAAATAGGTACTTCGTTAATATTAACTTGAAAATATTACGCTATGTACTTTTAAACACAATTGTATTGATTAGTTTTTCTAACACATTCACTACAAAAACACGCATATAAAACTTACGTAAGCAGTAAAATAATACCTATAGCCTGGTTAGTAAATATTAGTAGATTATCATATATACGTACATTACAGGTTATTCAAATTTATATAAATATTGTTAAGTATGTTGATCAACAAAACACAAAATGAATTAAAGTCTATTTCATTTCAGTGGGTCTGTCAAATATAGGTTGTTAGTGATGATATACGTATGTACTTGTGACAACATAATAAGATATCACAGAAAGAAATTACATGTTACATAATTATTTAACGATATACTCTTCTGTACTACTGCAATATTATTATCTAGCAAAAGTGAATAACTTTTACTAGCAATCACACAATAGATAATAAAATGTATATAATCATGTTAAGTGGAAATAAAAACAAAGAACACATGGAAGGTTTAGAATCAATCTCGTATGTATTTATATTTCTTCTTTTCAGAGTGACATATTAATGTTTGTTTGTCGTCAAGTCGTACGTTTTCGCGGTTGTTGTTGAGAACTTCCTGGCTTCATATTAGAAACCGTTTTATGTCTTTACCTCTTCTGCCGAAGCGTCGTCCGCTATTCAAAAAGAAATGTTCAGGGCTTTCCTGTTACTGAAATAGCATTCTAAATGAGTCTGTTTCAGGATATCGCAGTACAAGAAGAATCTCTGCAAATGATTCGTATGAAAGATGACGAAACGTCGCCAGCAGAAGTAGTGTCTCGAAATAGGTTCCAGCCGAAAAACCAAGATGAATTTAAATTATCTTTTGGCTCGCTATCATGCAAAGTTTTATTTGAAACTATTTCTGATGCACATTTCTTATGAATTGAAATATGTCAATAACTGAATGTGGAGTACTTGCACAAAAGATGTTTGTGGAATAAATGCAAACAATAAATTGCTAATGTGGAATACTACCATATTTTAAAACCTATGAAGACATCTAATATTCAGATGAATATACTAACAGCCGATTACATTTACGACATCCTGCAACTTACAGTAGTAATACAAGAACCTGTTTTTTGAAAAATATGTAGAAACAACTTTTCGCAATGCTAGAAGTCGTTCAGTGAATCCGTGTTGTGCTACTAATTTTAGTTTATATTATTTTGAGCTTTACGATAGTAGTCATACGGATTCAACACAGTAATATTTTACCTCTTTAACATGTTTCTGATTGCACTATATTTATGATGCTTAATATGTAATACCAAATAGTACCGATTATGCAATTGTAATCAATACATACTAGAAATTTGTTGGTGTCACTCGTAATATTGAGTAATTTTGGAGTTACTTCTTCAGAACTCAATTCGGGTTCAGCTAATAGACCACTCAGTAAGAAACCTATAGAATTTTTGAACCCGCGAAAGAACATACAGTGTACGCCTTCCCCTATAGCTTAAAAATGCAACCATTCCACAAATCAGATACGAGTGCCTTGAATCAATTGTAACGAACCTGTGTCGATAAGAAAGAGAAAATGTCTAAGTTATGAATAATTAATTTCTAATATAAATATTTTCATTATTTAGTAGGACATTTACTCTTCCGTAACATGTTTAATTTCCGTAAATTTGTCAATTGTTCATATTCATTTGTTTATCCATAAATCGTTCCGTAAATTTTGAGATTTGCTTTAATTATGATATTTTAAAATTTGTGTATATATATTTTGTGGAAAATTTTCATGCAATACGTCACAGATGCGGATGTGAGAAATGCAGGTTGATTAGACGTGTTCCTCAACTAGTTGTCCTAGCTTAGAGGTCCTGTCAATTGATTTCTTTCCGTATATTCCTCCAAATAGTCATTGAATAACCTCGTTTTACCCTTTCAAATTACCTTTCTTTAATGTTTGAAGCTCTAAATTAATAAAAGATATCCGCTTTCCGTTTTGTTTATTTAGGGGACTAATCATTATCGAAACATAGAAAGAGAAAAAAATTTTATACTCATTTAACCGTATATCATGACAATTAATCGTTTGTATATATACGTCACTAACATTATCTGTTTTACCGACCGAAAACTGGATAAATAGATTAAATTATACGTATCATGGTTAAAGCTGTAACTATAAATAATAATTTGCTTGGATATGATATTCTATATTCTAATTTTACATAAATATTATTTTGCCAGAACGGCATAAGTCAAGAGTACCCAGAGAAAATATTATAGACATGTGCGAATGCACGATCATGACAAGTATGACACATCCAAAGATCTGAATAAAGTTTATATTTTCAATTATTTTTTGAAATTGCCATACCGATGAGTTTTTCTAATTATGTTTTGAGGGATCACTGTTTAAAGTATGTAAATAAATAATTAATTGATGAGGGAGATAAATGTTGAAGCTCCATATTAATAGTAACTTAATGAAGTGAAATTTCACAAAGACCTCAAATACGTTTAATAACTTTAAAAAATTCACATTTACCAATGTTGAATTTGTTATTGTATTTGTCTCAATTTTTTGTACATTATTACTTCTATTTTAATATATATATTATATATATATATATATATAAATAAATAAAATATATATATATATATATATTTTAATATAATATTTTCCCAACTTATTCATTTAATAGATCGTATTAAGTTACAAACCGCCCCCCTCCTTCCCACACACTTAGTTTTTAGTTTTAGGTATAAATATTATGTAGTGTACAATTCTGTATTATAGTTTTCATTACCTGATGAAGCTCTTGTAAAGCGAAATGACCGTTGTGAATTTTTTAAAGTTATTAAGCGTATTTGAGCTCTTTGTGAAATTTCATTTCATCAAGTTACTATGTAAAAAATGTATTTAGATGTATAAAAAAACACACCTGTTTATTTCCTTGTCTAATTTGTCAGAGCATATGTTAATCAAAGAGAAGAGTATAGCTACCTTAAAGAGGACCCCGACGTTCTTCAATTGAACTAGCCGACCATGCAGTAAATTTACCACTTCCACCACTGAATTTCACTAATTTAGCAGACAAACGAAGTTTAAATTTTAATTGTTTGCGTCTTGAGAGCTGTTAGTTCGCAAGAGTAGCGCAGGGCACTACGAGCGTTGGATCGTACTCGCAGTCATCAGGTGAGGAGCGTTCATCGAGTAGGAGCGCTCTTAGAATGCTAATAAGTAGAGCTAATAGCGACAAGACGCCATTACACTATATTATAGCAAAGGCTTTCGAATATTCTAGAATACTTATAAATATGAAATACTCAAGTTTACTTAACAGAATTATTTGATGGGGCGTAGCTCCACGATCCAATGTAGTTCGAATGCCATTAAAAACTCTGAAGCAGGAGTATTATATCCAGCTCATAGAAATGTTTTCCAGGAATTGAGTTTGTTATTATTATAATCTGAACCATTTGCTTTTATAGTAGTTCTTACAAATAAAGCGTTAATTTTAGTTTCAGATTACAATATACCTATGTCTACTCGTATATACCAAATTGAATAAAAGAAATAAGAACTAGAGGTAGAAATAATAACAGATAATAAGAAATAATTACGTCATCTTATAGCCTTGAATAACTTTCTAACCAACTCTAGAAAGAAACAACACTAAAAACATTTTAGGTGTTGCAAAAATTGACTGGAACATTAAAATAACATCTGCAGGTAAGTCAAAACCTAAAAAACAGAATTGCATCTTCAACCGAAGAGTTCTGAGATGATAAGAGCATTTGAAGTAGATCTAATTTGTATGAAGGAAAATTGTTTGTGCGGATGAGAGAGATTTATCTCAAATATCTACTTTCTTTCTGCTATAAAAAAGTCTCATGTAAACGCATCGGTTACTTACTTAAAAATGAGATTTTCCCTGCTATTTTTGTATTGCCTTTTGCCCATCTTATTCTTATGACTGAGCTATCTTCGTTGAACTGCAGGTACTTACAGAAAATGTCTTGGATTTTCAGTAATTAAATTCTTTAATATTATATAACTTTCACTCTGGATGTACATGTGATAAATTCTTTCCATGCAACAGGATACATGGTTTAATTACTCATAAGGGAAAAAAGAATTTCAAATATATAGTACCAAGTTAGGCAGCATTTGGACAATACTTTAAAAGCAGTTGGTCGTAGAAATGTTGATAGAAAGTCGCGAATATTTATAAGCTGCGACATAAATGGTACCCAGAACTTTCTACTGCAAGACGGGTTGCTTTAGGAAGAAGGTATTGCTCAAATATAACACATTCAAGACCATCCTTTCGACACCTGTAGCTGAGGTGTTGAAGCAACAAAATTTAGTGGAAGTGCTCGCAATAGACTAATAAAAATAAATATCAGGAAATATATTGCCGCAATAATTCCACAACTGAATGCTATAAAAAAAGGAGGTGGGCTAAGATTTGCAGTAACAAATCTTAATTTTTGAAGGAAAGTAATGTTTTGCGACAGATTCTGCATCCAGTCATATTCAATTACACAATGCAGAAAATGTCGATTAAGAAAAACTTATTTTCATTCAGATCATAGACTGGAATAAAA
The DNA here is from genome assembly GCA_963170755.1 of Amphimallon solstitiale. Classification (NCBI taxonomy): domain Eukaryota; kingdom Metazoa; phylum Arthropoda; class Insecta; order Coleoptera; family Scarabaeidae; genus Amphimallon; species Amphimallon solstitiale. The sequence goes on from OY720680.1 coordinate 35,006,005, forward strand.
CCAGAGTGGTAGAGTCTGGTAAGACCATGTGGTTTATTTGGGCGCCGTGTAATTTTGTTTATTTATTTTACTCATTTAGCAATGCACAAGATCTACGCGGAAAAATTAACCATTCTGAATGCGCAATACAGACGTCGGTTGTCAACATTGTAAATAAAACTTCACCTGTCGTATAATCAGGAAGATATGGTGTTCTTGTTGGGCGCCAAAATAATTACTTGAATGAATTACAAGAATCGTTTTATTTGTCTGAATAAAACAAAAGAAAAGAAGATAAGCCTGTTATCTACATTTAATAAAAATGTCACTAGATGTTCTTGTTTTTATTTTTTGTGCATAATATTGTATTTATCACGAATTCATACAAGCGGAAAGTCTCAAATACCTCTTGCCATTGTTCTAGAAAAACAGTCAGTATTATCTGTTTTATACTACTGGTCCAACACGCATTATATTAATTATTGATTAGTTTCCCAATTGTAATAGTACGGTCCTTTAAAATTAAATAAAATAATATAAAACGCCCCAAAGTGGGGTGTTCAGATGTAATAATACAAATTTAAATAAAATAATTAAAATGACTCAACTAAATAAAATGAATAAAATTGACTTATTGAATGCTCCGCGTAATTTAGCTCAGTTAAAAAGTTCGGTTTAACATAAGACTCTTAACTTCAAGACGGTTCAGGTATTTAGACACTAAGACTATTGTTCTGCACGTACTATTACTTCTATTTTGTATTCCAAATTTCTTATATTAAGGTAGACAAATAATACGCAAAAGGATATTTAAACATTATTAATATATTGATTTTGAACACCATCAACACAGATCAAGTTACAAACAAAGGTTATATAAACAAAATACAATTCAAAGGGTACAACACAATACAAATTACGCATTAATTACAACATGGGCAAATATAATAAACAACAATGCAATGACGCTTTACCTATACAGTATACCATGGATTTAATTAGATGCTAATTGAATTGTTTTAAAAAAAAAAAACATGCATGATATAGGCCTTTAATTCAAACAACGTTGGGTACCTGATACGATGCTTTGACGCCGCTGGACCGGTATTTTCACGGGCAGCTTTCCCAGGGTAGACTGAAATCGTCGCCTTCTTTGTCTGGAGATACGGCACACACTTAATTATTAATAGCACTTTTACTTCACTTGACCCACGATTTGTTTTATTGAAACTTATAACAGTTTTCTCACTAGGATTTTTCTTTTACTTTTTCTTAGTGCGTAGAATTACTTGCATTCGCACTGGTAGCCTGTGAGAGTTCGTTCCCTTTTCTTGGGTGCGGTCTAGTGTTATTCTACTTAACACGACCTGCGAACCTATTCATGCGCCGGCTAGGGAACGTCTGCCTGCCTCCTCCTTGCTTAAGGCATGTCACACCCTATTCTTGCTCGGGGTTTCCCCGGGCCACCTATGTACTTTACATTTCTTCATCACATTCAAGGTTCCACGTGTCGGTTGCACATAAACGGTTTCTTATCTATGTCGCATAACTTCCTCGCTTTCTCCGATATCATTGCAATAATATTGACGCCACTTGTGTTTTTCTTCCTTTCACACCGATACACCTACGCACTATTTCTCTTTTACATATACAGAATTTATATAGAAACATTTTAAACAGGAATATAATAATTTAATACAAATAAATGAATAATACATGTTTCCTGATCTGTGTTGATTTATTATCTACTATAATATCATAATACACATTACCTTAATACAAATATTTGGGATGTTATATTATATTTGTATTTTATCCATTATATACAGGGCCTACCGTTACACAATGATGTTAACATAGGGGAATCACATTAATATAAAGCATATATCTACAACAATTGTGGGCTCATTACATATTTTATATATCTCTGTATATTATATTCGGGTATTTCATTGAAGGAATGTGAATAAATATATCTATTCAATAATAATATGGTATTAAATGATTTAAGATTTACTAGTTTTTTTTCTACCGTCGCTAATGATAAGTAACTTCTATCGCTGATCTTTTTCTTTATACAAGCGAGCAAAACTTATTTCAATGCCTTCCGGAAATTAGTTTTTACTGAATGTTTTATAATTATCATGATCATTACACGTTTTAATGTTAATATTTGAACATTTTTAATTACTTAATTCTCAATTAATTAGTAAGGGAGATCGGTGTTAATTGTACCAAAATATATGTATATATAATTTTGTTGTGCTTAAATCATAATGTACAATTAAAGAGTGAAGTTGTGCGAACTGTTTCATGTTTTATGTGATGTTTAAATAAAATGTAATCTTATCACATGTTACTCTTGATACATAAAATATGAAAAATAGATTAATTTTACTTTTAGTATGACTTTATTAAACACGTGTATAAACTATTAATTTAAGAGAAAATTTCTACAACGAAAATAATCACACATATCACTACAGCTGAAATGTGTTTACTTTTTACAACCGCTACTGCAATTCTCTTTGCTGCTAGAATAAGAACCCATACATGCAAGGCACATTGTTTCATATTCATCTTCAGAAGAAACAGAAAAAACATTTTTATAAGCAGTTCTCCGCTTCTTACCGTTGTTCTTTATTTTAGTTTTGCAATCCAACTTAACCCAACCCAACTCAACCCATAGGTACATACAAGGCACTGTTTACATTTTCACATTCACCGTCGTTTTGATTCCATTCTTCTTGAAGTGGCCTGTCAATGACTGTTGAGGGACTAAAACCAGCTTCAGTGAACACTTCGCTTTTCATTGACAAAACTCTAGTAGAAGTGAATCCCGCAAGGATATTTCGAGGTATAGATGCTAAAAAAAATGCCACCTTAGCTATGGACGACAAATCGCAAATTGTAAGACTCTTTGTGATAAGAAACTCCTCTGTCCAAGAGTTGAAGCTTATACAAAATTTGTCAAGGAAAAGTTAAAGGGGCATATATGGGAGGAATGATGTTGTAAAATAAGCAGCAATTTGTTAGTTGCGCTTGGACTGGTATTTTTAGCAAAGTGCTTAATGAAAATTAGTAAGCATTCACCAACTCTTCAATCTTCGTTCAAAATTCGTTGCCTTAAGTTTTCAAAATTCTCTGAGTATAATAAATTTCTGATAAAAACGATTTCCTGCCACACATAGGCATCACTTATTCGAAAAACTCAGGTTTCGTAAGTGTAATACTTGGGAAAAAATTATATACTGCACTCTTCGACACAATAATTCTCGATCCAGCTCTCGCATTTGGAGTTTCCTCTACTGACATTAATACCACGATGTTAAAAGCGTGTTCATGTTTCTTCGATGAGCGCCGCAAAAGGCTATGCTCTCGCCTTTTGCGGCGGGGGAAGGGGGTCGTCTGTCTAGACGAGATGTTGATCATACACATGAACATCTTTTGTCCCCTAAATACACAAACAGGGAGTTAAAAAAAACAGGAGACAAAAGAATGAGAAGAAATAAAAATTCTCTCTCATATAATAATCCTAATTTAAAAATATATGTATATAAATAGTTTTTGCTTAATACGATAATATATGATCGCTTATCTCTAAAACATATTAATTAGTATTGAGTAAATTTTACAGGAGAGCAGAAAACTGTTTCACTCATTCGTTATTGCTAGTATAGCAAATTTATATAAAAGATGTTGATAGATTGAAAGTGTAATACGCACTATTGAGTGTTTCAGATAATCTATAGAAGACTAATACCACATGATCTCAAAAATATTGTCCTCTATGTTTGATAAACAAACCAAACTCTTTAATTTTTTTATAATGTTTATATACCTTTGACACAAACAACTACTTTCTTCCAGTTTCAAAAAAGATCACAATGCTTCGTCTATCCTTCGTATATGCTAAAATGTACAACAGCAATACACCATAAAATGTATAATTAATTCTAAGTATTTAAAATTTAAAATTATTGCAATAACTTATTTTGTGTATTTTAATATTTACCCACGTATATATAATTCAGAAAATCCGAATTACTTATTCGAATTATTACATGACTCATCATGAGGTAGGCGCCATAAATTCGCGGCCTGATATACAAAAAAGAAACTGAACAATATAAGAATTTTTATTTTTCAGTGTAATTTCCCCTAACTTCTGTACATTTATTACAACGATTAATTCGATACCCTTGTAAAAATAATCAGAAGTTTTTCCATCAAAATGTTCTATAACAGCTGCTTGCAATTAGGAAACAAAAAGAAATCACAAGGAGCCATATCCGGACTATACGGTGGATGTTCCTATACTTGAAAGTCGCATTCGCGGATGGCAGTTTGTGAAATGGCAGCAGTACGGATGGGAGCATTGTCATGCAATAATCGCACACCTTTTGTCAATTTTTCACGTTTTGCATGCATACTGTCCCTTAATTCATGCAATAAAGACGCATAATATGTGTCGTTCACACTTGTATTGCGCTCTTTAAAGTCAATTAGCAAAATGCCCTGACAATCCCAGAATATTGTGGCAATCACCTTTTTCGTTGATTGGACGACTTTCGCCTTTCTGGGACGAGGTTCATCAGATGGCCGCCATTCCATAGACGCCCTTTTCGATAGGGGATCGTAAAACAGAACCATTATTTAATCCCCTATGACAATGGACTCCAAAATCGGTTTTGGGTCGTCTCCACTCATGTTTAAAAACAACTGCGCACATTGGACTCGACGTTCAAGTTGGAGAGCAGAAAAAAGTTGCGGTACCCATCTAGCACTAATTTTATTCATACCCAAATGGTCATGGAGAATTCGGCGAACACTTGTTTCGGAAATATTTGTTATCACTGCTAATTCCTTCACTTTCAAACGGCGATCTTCTAGTACTAAATGTTCAATAATTGAAATTTGTTGAGGCGTTATCACTTCAATTGGTTGACCCAACCAATCACCATCTTCCAGGGATTCTTGTCCCAAACGGAAACGTTCTGCCCACTTTTTACAGTTGAATACGAAGGAAATGAATCACCGTAAACGCTGTCTAAACCTTGTTTAATGCGACAAAGTGTAAGCCCTTCTTTTATTAAAAATTTAATGATCGCGCTGTTCTCAGTTTTCGTTACTTCAGACATTTTCGTGCGCTAGTCACGTTGGTTGGCTGGTTACTAAAAACTGCTAGGGTTCGAACCGTCATATTTATAGTGTACTCCCCTAAGATGTGTATGCATGACGTGACGGAGATTGAACACGTTTGAACCTGTATAAGCCTGTCAGGCCGAGAATTTATGGCGCCTACCTCGTATGTATACGATACCTGTATATGCAACTTGATGTAATAAAATATTCTTATTCTTATTATTATTATTATTAGTCTTATAGGAGCAACATTCCAGTATAATTATAAATGTGTTTTGTCAGTATACTTGGTGATTGTTTATTGCTCAAATACGACGGGAAGGAGTGGGGCACAAAAATCAAAGGATCCGACTACATTGTCGCTTCTCGTTGATCGTTTTTCTCTGGTAATACGTCGAGGGCGATCAAGATCATGTTTACTCACTGCGGAAACACTGATTCGAGCACGAGCTGAATGTACTGTATAAAAGTGACAAGCTTTGCTAATTGAATAAGATCTATTTCGTAAACCTGTCCTCAGCATTCCAACTAATTTTCTCTCACTTAAACCATTTCTAAGCAAAAATTAATAACTTGTACATAATTTCTATTTGACAGAATATGGCAAATAAAACATATTGGTTTTGAAAAGTATTGATTTCTTACGTAACTATTTTTTAAATAGGTATTTCTTTTTATTAATTTTAATATTGTCGATTTTTGAATTGATAAATCATTTCTCTTTAACTATATATTTTTGACAATTTCTTAGACATTTTTACGAAACAAAATGAAAAATCCCTTACCACAAAATTAAAAAAATATAAAAAAGCTGTATACTTATTTCGCCAACTAAGTAGCCATCTTCAGTAGAAATCTGTAGGAAAACAGAAAAGAGTGTTAAACGTAGTGTTTTTCGCTAAGGTGTAACCTTAGAAGATATGCTCTTCACCAAAACACTAGTGGCAGAAGACTCAGTTTATTGCCGAAATACGTATATAGATTTTTTTATATCTTTTTTGATTTTGTGGTAAGGGATTTTTCCTTTCGCATTTTGTTTCAGATTTTTAGCCACAGTCTTCACCCATTGTTGGAGAAATTTTTAATTTTTAAATTTTTTTCATTGTTGGAGATTACCTCTTAAATCTTCTTATTGTATCATCTCTCTTTTTATTATTATTTTTAAACTATGTATGAGTTAATACATTATTACTTAAAATTGTGATGTCAAACTTATTTTTTTTTTAGATTCAGAACATGACTTCGAAATACATAAAATTTCAGGCTGATCAAATATAATACATGACTAGAATCATATCTTGACGAATTCGGAGAAGAACGAACCCCAAATTCAATTGCATTAAAAAGTTCCTTCGGATTTGTATATCATGTATGTATCTCCTCACTACACGTTCATAATAATTTTTTTCTACATAGATAATACCTTACAAAAAAGTATACAAATTATTAAATAATTTTTTCACTCAAAAGTTGTTTGGCATTTATTTTAAATAACTTTAAAGCTAATTTCAACAATCTTTTAATAGGTTATATGCAGCATTTGCATATCTTGCGCGTATGCAGTATTGTCATAAACATAAGAGAGAGAAAGTAACATCATCCGAATTCCAAGTGCGACAAAGAACGAGATACTGATATCATGTGGGTACGGGCAACTTTATATGATTTATATTAAACCCGACTACCAATTTAATTTTAAAAATCGTTACGTCTGGGAAGTATGGTAAATATAATGCAACAATGAGAATTTATTGAAAACACTGTGAATACAATTTAAATAATTAAGTATCATAATAATAGTATTAATTACGTAACAAATTGTATTAAATAAAATTATGTAATATTAATAATGTAGTAATTCCTTAGAACATGTATGAAAATACATTCTACCCCAAACAGTTATTTCGGTAACATAATACATAAAAATAAATAATAAATAAATATTGAAAAAATCAAAAAAAAAATCATTTCTTATTTTATGGATGAACTGGTTTACCATTCACTTTGCAGAAAAAAAGAACCGATCTTCCTTTCATTACAAAGGATAATTATTTAAGGAATTTTCTCTCAGAATATAAAAGAGAATTATTGATTCTTAAATAAAATTAGTTTACATATTTGTGCCGAATTCTATCTTTTATCTCATGTAATTGCATATTTTTATGGAATAATCTATCTAACGGAAGAGTAACATTTTAATATTAAATTTAACACTTATAAAAGGTGATTATTAAGTGGAGACTGATCAAAAATATGACCATTTATGCTGAGAAAAAGAATATTTATGTTTAACTGTTTTTTAGTCAAATAATTAATTTTAAGATAATGTTTCCACCATAATTGTTGTAACTTCGAAAAATAACTTCAGCAGTTTTACTTATACTTATCATATTACTCGCTATTAATTTAGAAAATGAAGCATTGCTTCCCATGTTGAACAAAATTTTGGACAGTCCAGTTTTTGTTTTAATTTTCGTATAATAAAGCCGCAAATATATGTGATCACATCATGTGTATATGTCGAATTGACACTCGAAGTAAAATGCTTTTTCGTCAAATGTGATAGAAATTTAAATCTACTTGGTACTGCAGCCGCTTTCACAGTTTTTAAACCAAAATTGTATTAATTGTATTAATCAGCTTCGAGAAAATGATCTGAGCACAATTATGAATATTTAAATGGTACAAATTTATCTCGTTTCAGAGTAATTATCCACTTTTAACGCAATGTCGCGTCAGATGGAAAACTAAAAACCATAATTTAAATCAAAAAATTAATTTAAATTTTTATTAATTTATATAAGCAATGTCTAATGAGATTAAATTTGAAACACTTTTCAAATTAACTTATTACATAATATACTTAATCCATAATTTTTAATGATTTTCACAACAAATTGCAATGGTTATCTTATTGGAATAAAGATTTATTTATACCCGTTTTCCGGCGGTTTAGAAATCCATAAGTAGAACAAGTGAGCCATTTTGTTATACCTAAATTATTAAAATAATTAAAATAAAAGTAATTGATAAAACGGTAGGTATCCCTACAATATTAAATCACTAAAATACTTATTGTTTTCTGCAATAGTCGATCACTGTATTAGTCTGTAGTACAACTAACCTAAAAACAGTCTAGTCAACGCTGCATGTAACCTATTATAAGATCATTGTACATTCATTAATTGTATGAAATAACTGTTCTCTTAATACCTTGTTAATTCTTAGCATTCAGTCATCAAAAGAAAGAAGTAAAATCACGTCAAACTTAGGTTAAAACCATAAAAAAAATGGGTGTGCTTAACACCACACGGCAGAAGTGAAAACATCATCAAGGTGAGGTTAATAATACGAAATGCAACTTTTTTTTCGTTCTATATTCATCTACATTTACATTTTCCATTTTTGTTCTATATTACATTTAAAAAGTATATATTTATTATTATTGTGTATACATTATTCTAGTACATTTCGCTCGGTCTGATCAAGTTTTCACTTCAAAAATTTATTCATACGCATGGATATATACAAATAGACGATATGATAATTCTCATACGAGTACCCGCGCTGGTCTAATGGTAACGTGCCGGCCTTACACCCGGGCGGCTCGGGATCGCATCTGCATGCGGACAAGAATTTTTCAGAAAATTAAAATACAGTATTTCGCGTATTTATTCTAAATTTCAATTTAATTGAAATTAAATATCTCTCTCGCTCCCTTAGTCGACACGACTCAAGCCGACTTTACCCGAACGAGCGTTACAAGCCGAGCGTGACGGCTCGGTCTCGTTCAGTGCCCAACAATCAATGCATCAACGCGCCCATAGAAGTTTGTATGAGCATCAACAGTACTTTAATCGTAATTAAAGTTTTTTGGTATGCCACAGTGAACTAATCAGTTAAGAGGAATAAGTGGTTCAATCCGAACTCAATCAAGAGATCATTTACATTTGTAAAATATTAGTAGTTACAATATTAGCTAAGGAAATGTATACGTGTAATTAAATTTAATATTGAAGTGTAAAGTATTTTATTGTAATTTTACAAAGCGTAACCCAAAGTTACTATCTTCTTGGTTTCTGGATTGAAACCGCGTCGTCCTCTGCGCTTCTACGGCCGACGTTTTTCCACTATCCTAAGGAACATCTTCAGACCTTCTACTGCTGCGATAACCTAAAACAGACTGTTTCAGTTTATCGCATTAACCGGATCAACAACAATCGCGGGAGCCTACGACTTGATAAAAGTTGCTACGTCAAATTGAAATTATATGTTACCAAGATTGGCCAAAATGATAGTTGATGTTTATTGGTACATGTCGTCTGATAAATTCGAAAGTTTTTATTCTTGAAGGCAAAGAAATTTTAAATTTTAGAACTTACCTGAGGGGCTATACAGCAGGAAGGTACTCTAGTTATCTTGGGAGTGGCTAGCATCGACAGCGGCTTATTATGGTCAAGCACATGTTGGACTTCATCTAAATAAAGAGCATTAATGTTATAACTATTATTATTATGTACATTTCCTATTGCATGGAGTTTATGCTATGGATTTTACCGTGTGCAATTCTACAAAAACAAGCATAAAGACTGCGTAGAACGACCTATAGAAAATCTTCCAATAAAGTGCTTAAATAGGAACACAAATACAAACGAATACGAGCAGGAAAACAAAAGTTCATGATTTCCATCTTCTTTATGCACTAAGCAGCGCGATGTAAACTACCGTGCGGTAAAACTGTATAATCACTAGCCCAAAAACAAAAAATATATTCAATAAAGCAATACAGAACCTGCTCCAAAGTTGTTCAGTTTCTTATATAAATGAATATTTGCCAAATTTAAACAATAATGCAAAATACACTTTTTTCTTGTCATATATACATCATGTTTCGCTGTTGTGTGATTATGACATTTTGGGTACATATTTTTTGTATGTGTTTAAATCTATTATGTTTTTAACCGTATTCTGGATTGGGTATAATTAATTTTTGTATATTTCGTCTTTTATAGTGGCTAGTTTCATACAATTTTATATTTACGTTTCATTTAGATGTGTATTTTTTGATGTGTCCTGTACTTTTAATGACTGCATAAAAATATATTACTGAAACGAGCAAAGAGTAAAATTGAGGATGCCAAGACATGACTCTGGTAGTGGCGTCACTTAAAAGGATACGTTTTATTATGCTTTCTGACTTGATAGTTTAATATCTGAATCTTATAATTAGCACTTAAAAGTATTTGAAATATTGAAGATTAGTAGAATAAGTATGTTGTATGTCATATTTTATAACTTTTATTTACCGAGAGATTTAAGAAAGCCGGTGCCTTATCAAAATGTATTCGAAAACTTATCCCGATTGCTTGAGTAACTACGTATACTCCTTATCTTTTTGTTAAATTTAGTAATATAAATATTGGAATTAAACATAGGTACTCTAATTTCATTCACTTGGATATAAATTTTCGGCAGATTTCCGTAATACTAATATTACAGAGTATTTTCACACAAAAAGATCCTGTACATGAACACAGGATATTACATATACGCTCGAATTAGTTACTCGACTACCTACTGTGGTAATAAAGGAGTAGCAGTAAAATCGTTGTCGCGTATCTTTCCGAAACTACTTCATTTCCTTTGGAATTATACGAACCGAAAAATCTATATTACTTAGAAATTTCCTTTGAGCAGCATATTGGGATGCACCTAATTATTTTAATTAGTGAATTACAACCAGAAAATAAGTGATGAGGAAAAAGGTGGTTTTACGACTTGCAATTATTGCGAAACTCCAACTAAGCGTGTTGCTAACATCTCTGCTTTTGAGCTTTTCTAAATGATTATTAAAGTGATTGTTAATTCGATGAAACACACAGTTTATTGTTATTTTTAGGATAACTAATTATGGCTATTTTTCGGTTTTTCGGTCATATTTCATTCTTCAATCATTATCTCTATAGTTTTTGGTTATATGTTTTGCAATTTATTTCTTGAAATTAAACAATTTTAAAATAATGTGTATACTCATATTTTGTACGTGTTACTCAATTTAAAAAATTAAAAACCCCTTGTTTTAAATGTCTTTACTTTATAATTCGCTTTTAATTCTTTTAACTTTCAACAGAGTGTTAATCAAATAATTAAAATGTCTCAGTTCTAACATTTTGTATCACCAGCTGTCTGCGTTTACAATCAGTCGTGTAGGACAATTGCGACATGGTGAGTTGTTAGTAGAAAATTAGGTGTGGGCAGCACACGACTTTCCTATACGTATGTGCGGTCCAATATGTGTATACAGAAGTTATTCCGTTTTAAAGTTTCTGTATTCCTTAATAAAATAAACCTCTGAGTAGAACTGTTACTTCCGGCCCTAATTTTGAAAACTTCTTTATAGAAATTATACCAAATCTTACTTTTATTTTTTTAATAAATTTCTATAGAATAATAATTTGAGAAATATTTGCAAAAAAAACTGCAATTCGATAAGAATAAACTGTTACGACTTTTCAAATTTTTTATAAACAAAATTGTTCAAAGTCGAGCTCTAAATACTTTCATATTTCAGAAAAATCTGTATAAATTGCATAATTTGCTAGATATTTGCAAAAAAAACATTTTTGGCCTACTTCCGATAAGAATTTCGAACCCTTCTTCTTTCCTTTCAAAATTCACTTTTTAATACATTTGTATATTCTTTTTTACTGAAGTAAACTACTACTTCCAGTCTACGGATTTTATTAAAAATCTAAGCAGATCTCAAGAGGAAGATTATACTCATAAATATAATAAATTTTGGTATTGGTACCTGTAGCCGTTTGGCCACTACCGTGGCCTCAGGCAGACAGACATATTTGTAAAAATCACTTTTTTGGTATCAGAGAACTTCAAACCGTGGACATATGCAAAAATCTTGAGGTCGAATGTTTTCGCAATTTCCAATTTACTAAAAATTGCTTTGCTCTAATATTTTTTTATTAATTTTTGTTTCTTTTTCTACTGGTATCGCGGATTATCGCGTAAACATGTCCAGCAATAGTCTGCTAGCATGCTTGAAGTATCTTTTTCTTGATACCTTTTCTTCGTAACCATAATGTATTTATGAAACGTCTATCTATGTTCATCGCTAACTGCTCCTAAATTGGATGGGAAGAAATCCAAATAGGAATGCAGAAACGCGACATCTTACAGCCTAATGATTGATATCTGTAAATCTGTCAGAAGACTTGACACAAGTTGTTCCTAATCGGTTCATCCAATGTTACCCCAAAACTTCGTCGTAATTTCATCGAAAAAACGCCGTGCACTTTTATCTAACAAACTCAATTTAATCAGCAACCTTTATATATCGATGCTGTAAATTCCATTGCCTTAGACTACAACCCACAAGCTCCGCCTTTTTTCTTATCATAAATTTTTCTTGATCAATCAAGATCCAGAATCAGATCATTAAGCTGACCAGGAGTTATCAAATGTGCTTCAAGTGTCAATGATTCGTTGTTCTTGTCATTGTCCTAGTCAGAAGAACTATATTCATTTTCCAAATCCGGAGAAGTTGACGCTTCTTCAAAAGTCGTTGCGTTAGGTGCTGCAGAGTAAGTGCACATACCTCATAAGGAATAAGCAACTGACTTCTATATAAGCATTACATTCAGGTATTTTATGGTGTGTTTTGACACAAACGAAGTTCCAGTAACTTTGACTTCATTCCAAATATTCTCTCATTCTCGCCGGGAATAAATTGATGAGTAAGTTGAAGCCACCCTGTAAGATAACGTACACACTTGATGACACAAAATTAGGCTTCACGGTTTGCATTGAAACCAAAGTACAAATGACACACTTCCAGTGGCAGAGACGAAAATTTCTTCGAACTTGTTCATGGGTAAAATTTTCATACACAAAACAAAACAATTCTGTTGAATTCTCATACATCCTAGACATTATCCCTGCTTGCTTCTAAAAATAAAACAAAGTCAAACTGAAATACAAAAAAAATATTTTCTTAAAATTATAATTATTTAATGAATTCATTTTACGGATTTTAAAAACGTTTTTAATTTCAAGAACTTTGGTATTTGTTGACAAGATAAAAATAAATATAGTACTTTATTTCCTTATAACAACTCCTACAATTGTAAATCAAATATAGGTAACTTAACATAATGTGAACCAGTAATGTATCAAAACACTTTAATTTGACTTTAGTTGCAATATTAAGTAAACACATTTTTTAAGGTACCTAACACAAATTTTCATGGTTTGATTTTCAAAAAAAAAAAAAGAAACAACGTAGTACTAGAATGCAACATGATAAAAAACCAAAACATATCAGTTTTTTTCAGGAGCACAAACTATTGCTGACCAATGTAACTGCCTTGACGTCTCTCGTTGATGGCTAGTCGAATATTTAGTATGTATATAATACGAAAATGAATAGTGTAAACACATGGATGTTAAAACTAACATCAAGCAGTAAATAAATACTGTGACTTACATATATACATTTATACGTAAAACGTATTTGCATATATGCATGTGTTTTTTCTCTTTTGGTTGTTAGATGTCGCTGTGATACTGAGGTCGAAACACCGGTGTCTGTGCGTTCGATTGTCGGCAATGGCACTTAATGTATGTATCTCAAACACATGCATATGTATATAGGTTTTACGTATAAATGTATATATGTAAGTCATAGTATTTATTTAGTGCTTGATGTTAGTTTTAACATCCATGTGTTTACACTATTCATTTTCGTGTTGATAGGTGACGCCACATAAGGCTCTATTACACGAGATACAATATTAACATACAGGCCTCTGTATAGCAGAACTTGCCGTGAGAAGCAATTACTTTTTCTGTGTCATCTTTTGGGTGTTAGATGTCGCTGTGATACTCTCACTGCATTTAACACGCAAAAATTACATAAGCAGCTTTTTAAGTCTTGAAGCCATTGTCGACAGTCTCCACGCACACTGACGAGACCTCAAAGGTAGAAACACCGGTGTTTGTGCTTGCGATTGTCGGCAATGGCACTTAATGTATGTGTGTATCTCAAACAGATGCATATATGCATATATGTTTAACGTATATATGTAAGTCACAGTATTTATGTATCATTATCTCCTACTTATGAAATGATATAAAATATAATATTATCAATCGCTAGCTGAACAGCTAACGTGTTTTGTACAAATAATTTTTTCCTTGTACGTAATAAATTTTTATGAAAGTTGATTAGTTATCTCAATTTTTCGTGCATTGAATACAAAGTGTCTATTTATGCAAAACCATTACAAATAAGTTCCGTTTCCATTCTAAATTGTTGTATATTTATGTATCAAAGTATATTAAAGCTATTAGGAAGGATACTTCAGCTCAAGTAAAACTAGACAATCATTAAATTTAAACATGTTAATATAACTGATGTAAGTAAAATTTATTATACTCATTTACATATTTTCTCATATCATGTCATACAAATGTTCTGCTGCATTACCAAAAACAGATATTTTGACTTCCAGTCTGGTGTGTATTGAAATGTGTTACGAACAAGGTAAAATTTTGATTCCATTCATATTTTACGAGACTACTTTCAAATACTAAAATAAAGTGTTTCTTAAAGTATGTACATTAAAAAAACATAAAATATATGTGTATACTAATTGATTGATTATACATATTATTAAACACAACTACAACAACTTGCTTTATTGTTAGTGTAATTTGATGCATGCTATTCTATTCAAAATACAAACAATAATTTGTTGAAAATAGCATTTATTTTTCCAATATAATAATAGTTTTATAATATTATATGAATATATGTAAAGTAATAGAGGATTAATAGAGATTAATAGAACTTCTTTCACCAATATTCTCTTTAAAGTCTTGGAATATGTTCTTTAAAATCCTTTTTTCTTTTAAATAATAGTATTTCAAAGACTACAAACCTAATATGTACACTGCCAGTTATCAATGACATCCTGCTCTTTGTTGTTTAGAAAAAGTTTTGTAAAGTCTCAGTGCAAACTATAAGTTTGTCCAAGACGATCTTTGCGTTAATAATAAGAAAATTGTCCGAATTTTAAATAATTTAACACTTTTGACTTGTTTAATTCAATACGATCTACGAGACTTGAATTCTCGAACCCTGGTTGATGCGGAGGAAAGGGCACCTGAATTGCAATCGGAAGGTCGTGGGATCAAATCCTAATTTAATTTCGTTAATTAGCGTTAAGTTATCGTTCAATTCAGAAGAGTATAATTGTCAACGTACTGCGAAAAGTGTTTCAATTCATCTTGATACTTGGAATGTTTTTCAATATTTGCATAATTAGAAAAATGAAGGAATAAAATTGTTGATATGTTTTTGATGTATTGTTATACCTTGTGCGTTTGTTGTTTCAGCATTTTCTTGGAACTTCCTGCTATAATTATTACAAAGCAAAACCAATGGTAATAAAACGAAGAAAAAAATAAGATTCTATTTCGAAATGACTAATATACAGGTTCGGTCTGTTTTTACCTTGCATGCGAGCTAAAAGTCCATGTATTGAAACGAACGTTGTTGTCAGTATTTATACGATTTACACATGTGGGCAAGTACTGTTCGACGCTAGAGGAAGGCCGATACGATCATTACGATCATAAGATTCCAATATAATGCATGTGTGCATGTTGCAGGGGTTGTTATCTTCACTCTTAGGTACTATTCCCATTCGTAATATTCTTAAAAAAGTATCTTAAGTTAATATTATAAGAATTCCTTCAGATTTATTATTTTTGTGTTTGAATTTAATACGGTTTCGCTGAAAATCTACTTGTCGGCTCGCGTATGTATATCTGTAGGTACGATTTGGTGTTATGTACGGAAAGCCGCATGCAAGATAATCGTAGGCCAAGCTTTTATACACGATAAACATTATATTATTTTTAAAATGAAATAAAACGGATTCTTATGAAAATTTAATTCAAAACTCATAATCATATTACATCTTCATTCTAAGATTTCTTGACCTCTGGCAAAACTATCTGCCTGATATTTACCAGTTGTATTTACAACGGAATTATTAGACAACTATCACAAGTATACATATATACATTTATACATAAACGTATATGCGCATATGTACGCACACTGAAGAGGCCTCAAAGGCCGAAACACGTGTCTGTGCGTTCGCTGTTGACACCTAAATGTATGTTGTGTATCTCAACTCGTACATATGTGCATATACTTTTATGTATAAATGTATATATGTATACTTGTGATAGTTATTTATCCGTCAAAGTACGTTACACATTCAAGTATTTCATATCTTATTTATTTGGAATTATTAGAAGTTGTGACATATAAATTTTGGAATATTATTAAGATTAATATTTTTAAGTATATTTATTTAAAATAAAAATTTTATTTTCAAATTTTTTAAATAAATTTTGAATGTCCTTAATGAACTTCAATATGATTTTATTTGGTGCATCATTGTACATATGATAAATACTGTTGTAGCCGTGATATCAAATACGTTTTTTTTATTGAAAAGACGTGTTTAATTTATTTATTAAAATTCTGTCAATTTCCTATTACTTGATAACTACACCAGAGAACAACGGTCAACGAGAAGTGACGAAGACGTTAAAAGCATGTCCGTGTTTCTTCGGTGGGCGGGGCAAGCTTGGTTGTTCAGTCGTTATTGTCACCTATGCAAAGGGTTTCCTAGTCTAACATGGTATCTCTTGTCCTTGGTTGAAGAGAACTTGTTCTTTTTCACTCAAATCCGACGAGGCGTAATTGGGACACAAAACTTCACGAGACCCGATTGTATTGTCGCTTCCTGTTAAACGTTATTCTTTAAGTATACAGAAGATTTAATGGAACACAGTAAAATAATTTTTTTTTTAAATTTGGGATTTGTGTTAGTTCATTGCACCCAGAAATACTTTCAGCATCGACATTTAAACATGTAACGACATTTTGTAAATTGTCAAAAATCTCTGCATAAAAACTAGTAGCTTCCAACCATGCTCCCCATCTAGTTATTACTGGCGATGGAGGCAGTGACAAAGATGGAAGTTTTTCCCTGTAAAAAGCTACTCTCAATAGTGCTTTCCTGAAAACTTTTTTAAAAGCCTAACAAACAAAAGTATTTTTCCTTGTTCATGTCGTCCGAATGAAGCATTTTGTGTAAATCCTCGTCAATGGTTTGAGCAACTGTTTCCACATCAACTGTATTTTTAACTTTAGATGCTATTACATATGCGTGTTATGGAATAGTTGGATGAAGTAGGTACACTATCTCACAACAATTACCACACAGTATCGTAATATATCGACAGCTTCGTCAGCACTTATCCATAGGTAATAATTTAAAAGAGATCTTCTAATGCATTCTTCTCTTTTCGTGAAGCACTTGGAAACAGAATATTTGCGTAAGGTGGATTCATCAGGAAGATTTCGACTAATATATTTTTGGAGAAATGTTTTCAAAGTGAGATTGTCAAGTTTATTTAATGAGATATTAGCCACCATTGAAGTTTCAATTCTTCGTTAAAATCGTCAGCTTCCAACGGGTCCAATTTATGTGACGTTGTAAGAGCGATTTTTTGGAATTCTGTAACGATATTGTACAGATTTTAAAATAAATTTCGGGAACACTGACAATGGATAGGTATATACATTCAATATGACCCTTAATCTAATTCGCCATCGTTTCACGATCCCATTCTGGACATTCTTCCATATCATATTTCAAAAAGTACAAACAATGTTCTAAATCTAAACAAATGATACCTAACCAAAAGCTGTATGCGTATGTTATTCAAACTTAAGTTAATCCAGTGTACATTTACGTCAAGATAATTGGGAGAAGTAGATTCAATGAAACGCTATTAAACAGGAAGTATTACAAAAATAACGAAGTATGTAATTAACAGTCAAAACAATGAAAAAACGAAACTAACTTTCTGTACTTTATTTATCTTACGAAATATAAGGTAAATAGAGTAAATTTTAAAAACTCCTCACGCTTCTACCTCCGCCCATGAAGAACGGCATTTAATAGTAAAATAAACTTTTTTGCTGTCCGTTTTCTGGCCGAAAATAGATATTGCAGTTCACCATATGAATAGTGCTATTCAGTTGCTGCGTGATGTACATTATTTTCTTAGACCGTCGTAATTTCGGCCTCATACGTCCGGTCTATTGCTATTATATATTCAAATTGCAGTACCTTTCAATTCTTGTACACCAAATGCTTTTAATGTTTTGTATTAATACTTTTTTAAATCCTCGCTGTTGTAATTATTTTAATGAAATTAAATTATACACTTTTTACGTATATAATTCTGTTTCTTATCCCTCAATAGTCTATATCTTGTCAATATATTATTTCAAGTATTATCACCTAAGATAAAAGAGAAGAATTTATAGTACACAAAAATCTTAACAAAAAAAAAACAGTACCTTTGTCTGAACCTGTAGACATTATAATTATATATGTAACATTTCATTATTTCATTGTATAAGAATATTTAATTTGTGTATGTATTTCAAGAGAGGCAAATAATTAAAATGTATGTCAATCAATTTTCTTATGTATAAGTATGTACATAGTATTGATTTTCTTTATCGTATTTCAACGGCATCTTATGGAAACTGAACCAGTCCAGACACAGATCTCTTACACTGGCTGTGAAAGCGAGGTGCTCCTTTTTTAAATTTATGGAAAATAGAAAGTGGAGTATTGGACCGTTCGACATACAGTGAATTACATTAAGCTTAAAAATAAAATTATATATGGGTTGTTTTCATATCAAATCTCACTTGTTCTGATAATCAGTTTAAGAGTATAGAAAATAAAAATTTTAATTATCCGACAATAATTATGTACTGCTGAGTTATGCGCTTAGCAAAGATAACGCTATTAGACCCAATGTTCATTTGAGCGAGGAACATGGCAGTTAGTAAACGAATTATTGGTTAATGTGGTTAAATATATTATTACATAAAGTAATTAGTAGATTCATTCAAAGAGAGTCTCTTTATATTTATTTGTTTCTTTACAATCCGATATAACCAAATTGGAATATGAAAAGAAGAATTCTATCTCATTTATCTATTTTTTATATAGGTACAAATAATATAAAATCTACAGATATTAAAATGTTAGATATACCTCTATTTTTGGTAATACCTCTCATTTAAGGGACAACATTTCTTTAATTTGTCATAAGAATATTTCTTTATTATTTAAGTGACAAGTGCTGAATAAACGATTACATATTTTTATAGAAAACATACGCCTTGGTGGAGTGAAGAAATTAAGAGTGCAGTAAAAGAAAAGAAAAGATGGTGGAAAAAATATCTAGAAACTGGTAACAATACTGACCATGAAGAATACAGGAAGAAAAGAACACAAGTTAAAGTATTGATAAAAGTAGCAAAACAAAAATCCTGGACAGACTTTGGATCGAAAATGGAAGATCAAGGAAAGGGAAATTCCAAACTGCTATATAGAACATTGAAAACCTTGCGTAAGTCAGCTGGAACACACCTCCAATATATAAGAAGTAAAGAAGGACGAATTCTAACCGCAGAACAGGATATAAGGGATAGATGGTATAAATATTTTTGCGATTTGTTTGAAGCCGAAACAGGGGGAGAGGTCGACGCAGAGTATTTCTCGCCTGAAGAAGCTGAAGAGATAACATCAAACATACAACTGAGTGAGATAACAGAAGCAGTGGAAAAGCTAAAACCAGGTAAAGCAGCCGGAATTGACAATTTAAAGCCAGAAATGCTGAAATACATGGGAGTTAAAGCTACACGGTTACTACTTAGAATAATAAACTTGGCATGGGAAAGGAAAACAACCCCCGAGGACTGGAAAATAGCAATTATAATCCCCTTACACAAAAGAGGTGACAATACGACATGTTCCAATTACAGAGCTATCTCATTGTTATCAGTAGCTGGAAAGATATACGAAAGAATAATAGAGAAACGATTAAGAGCAAACTTAGAATAGACCCTCCAAGAAAATCAGGCAGGTTTCAGGCCGGGCAGGAGCACGCAGGACTGGATATTCTGTTTAAGGCAAATTTCGGACAGAATTCTGGGCAGTAACGGCAAAATGTACCTATGTGCAATTGATCTAGAAAAAGCATTCGATACACTTCCGAGGCATAGGATATGGTCATCGCTGGAGAAGAGAGGGATTAAAAAAGAGCTACTAAAGGCAGTCAAAAGTATATACACCAACACGAGCAACATAATAAGAACTGAAAGCGGATATTCAAGTAGCTTTATCACACTTAAAGGAGTGAGACAGGGCGGAGTTCTGAGTCCCCTTCTCTTTATAACTGTTATGGACGATATTGCAAGAAGTGCCAATAGTCTAACAAAGGGTATTTACGTAGGGTCCAGAAACCTTCAACCTGTAATAGCCAAGGAATTCTTGTATGCCGACGACTTGATAATTGCAGCTCCAAATAAAAATGTCCTGCAAAGAAATATAGAAATATGGCACGAAACTTTAAAGAACTTTGGAATGAATATCAATAAAAGAAAAACGGAAGTATTGGCAGTCTCCAAAGATGAAGAAGAAACAAATATAACAATAGATGGTTATCCAATAAAGGTGACAGAAAACTTAAAATATCTTGGAACCATAATCAACCACAAAGGAGATGTAGAGGCAGATGTGAATAATAGAATCAAAATTGTCAACTGTTTATATCATGCACTGAAGTACATATTTTTAAGTAAGAGAGAGGTCAGCAGGGAAACCAAGACAAAGATTTACAAAACAATATTTCTTCCGACACTATGCTACGGCAGCGAGTCATGGGTATTGACTAAGAGGCTGAAATCAAGAATAACAGCGACCGAAATGAGGATTTTAAGGAGAATAGTTGGTGTTACCAGATTGGATAGAATCAGAAATGAGAAGATACGAGAAAAACTAGGTGTAACATCAGCAATAGAAAAAATCCAAGAAAAACAACTTACCTAGTTGGTTTGGGCACCTTACACGAATGAGTAACACGAACCCTGTAAAAGAAATATGGGAGGCCGGCTGGAACAAGAGGAGAAACAGAGGTAGACCAAGAAGAATATGGAATCAGGGAATAGCGCAGCTGCTGACGGACCGGGGATGTACCTGGAGGGAAGCTCAAGAAATGACTAGGGATAGGATAGGATGGAAAGAATTCTGCAAAGCAGATCGCCTCGACGCCTAACGGCAAAAGAGGATACAGATAAATAATAATAATAATATTTTTATGTCTATTTATTGAAGCTTTACGTACAGACAAAAGATAATGTTGATATCAAAATTTATTAGTTTGATCAATTAAGTTTAATATCTTAGTGATAGTGACATTATTTGGGTAGTTTTTGAGTGAGTAAAAAAGTTAGATATAAAATAGTGTCTGAAAGTCTTAAAATTTGTAATAATAAATTTTGAAATATGAGATGTGGTTAAGAAAATGTTTTATATTAATTACATATTAAATTAGATAAACAAATAAATGTATGTAAGTTACTATAGTAATTTAAGATCAAATAGATAGTTTGAACTCAAAAATTGTAGTAGGTTGTAATTAATAATATTTTGGATATATAAAAAACGATTATTATTTAGAAAAAATTTTTTGAACTTCCTTGAACTAAGAGGAGATGCATTTTCGCTCTGAACTTCTTGTAGTTAGGTAGTTAATATTATTGCTTTAAAAAAAAATGATTACTTTTTCTGATTTACTTCGTAACAAAGTAGAGGACTATTCGTCCTAAAATTATTTGAAAACGGAAAAAATATATTATTAGCAAACAAAAAAGAAATAATTTAACAAATGGATTTACTTACTATCAAAGAAGCACTAGTATACATATTAGACATTAGTTTGAAAAAGACCAGACTAAAGTTATCTTGGAAGAAAACAGACAGTATTACTACTAAGGAATCTTTCAAGCCTTTTCCATTTAGACGAAATTAATTTTCACGGCTGTATATGGATACTCTGGTTTAGAATCGCATTTAAATTTTAAATCCTTTTATCCTTATACATTTTATTATTATAGACCGGACGTACCAGGCCGAAATTACGACGCCCAAAAGAAAGTTACTGAATAGCAGTAATTCATATGGTGAACTGCACATCTGTCTTCATCAAGAAAACGGAAAGCGAAAAAGTCGATTTTGCTGTAAATTCCTTTCTTCATCGGCGTAGGTACAAGCGTGAGGAGTTTTTAAAATTTATTCTATTTACTTTATATTTCGTAAGATAAATAAAGTAGAGAGTTGACTCGATTTGAGCTGCAAAATGAACAAATAATGTATTTTGTATTTTATAGATCACCAATTATATAAATAAAATTAAAAATACAAAATTTCAATAGTGCGCCCATGGGCGATGAGTCATCGGCCGCTCGTGTCCGGTCTCTGTTTAATACTCGTGGATCATCGTGTAGGTCGATGCGTTAAATAACCCACAAACGAAAAAACAGAAACATGAATTCGGAAATGCGTAAATTGAAAATGAAATGTATATAACTTTCGCAGACTCGTCTTTGAAGCTTGTTAGTTATCTGATGTACAACAGAGCTACCAAAGAGTATGTGAATAATTTAGTATATATTTGTATATACAGGGTGTCACCTCTTCGGGGAAAGGCAGATTGTAACATCTATCTGGGACATATTTTGCTGGTACATTCATTGGGATAATAAATAATTTCTCTGATATTTCTCCAGTAAACAAATACCGTATTCAAATAAAAAATTTAACCTTATAAGTTATATTATGTATACTGCTGGTATAAAGTGTACTGTAAATAAGATATGTACAATATTGTTATTATTTCCCTAATACATACAAAAGTTAAGGATTTATTATAAAATCATGCTTGTCAACTGAGAAGCATTTTATAAATTTATCCATTCAATTTTCAATATCGCGGTAAATATCATAGTTCACTATACCCTATTCAAACATAAAACATGAAGTTAGGAAAATTAGATCAAAATACGACAATAGGTCACGAATGGTCACTTTTAAAGTAATAACTTCTTACGAGGTAGGCGCCATAAATTCTCGGCCTGACAAGCTTATACTCCGTCACTTCATGCATTCACGTACGCGAGGGACACTATAAATATGACGGTTCAAAGCCTAATAGTTTTAGTAACCAGCCAACCAACGTGACTAGCGCACGAAAATGTCTGAAGTAACGAAAACTGAGTACGGCTCGGTCATTAAATTTTTAACAAAAGAAGGGCAAACACCTTATCAAATTAAACAACGTTCAGACGACGTTTACGGTTATTCATCTCCTTCGTATTCAACCGTAAAAAATGAGGTGTGGCCACCACACGACTTTCTTATACGTATGAAAGTGTTACTTCCGGTCCGAATTTTGAAATTTCATTTATACAAAAAATATTCCAAATCCAACTCTAAATACTTTTGTACTCTTCATAAATATATATAGAATGCATAATTTACGACATATTTGCAAAAAATCTCAATTCGATAAGAGTAAAAGTGGTACTTGGGGTCTGAATTTTGAAATTTTTTTTATACAAAAGATATTTAAAAGTATGTTCTAAATACTTTTATACTCGTAATGTACCTGCCTAGAAAGCATGACTTGCAAGATATTCGCAAAAAACTGATTTTCGATAAGAGTAAAAGACCTACTTCCGGTAGGAATTTCGAAAAACTTTATTAAAACAATTTTTCTCAAATTTAATTTTGAGTACATTTGAATTCTTTATAAATTTGCTTAAACTTAGTAATTGACGAAATATTTGCAAAATTCGATTTTTTCACTGAAGTAAACTACTACTTCCGGTCTGCCGATTTTCCTCAAAATCTAATCAGTTCTCAAGAGGGAGATTATATTCGTAAATACAAAATTTGGAATTGATATCTACAGCGGTTTGACCGCTATCGTGGTCACACACAGACACACACACACACAGACACACACACACACAGAGACACACACACACAGACACACAGACACACAGACATTTTTTAAAAACCACTTTTTTGGTATCAGGGGACCTCAAAACGTGGACATCTGCAAAAATCTCGAGGTCGAAAATTTTCATCATCACAATACTTCCTTATACTACGTATAAGAAAGTAAAAAAGTGAGCAAAATGTCTCCGTTTGGGACAAGAATCCCTGGAAGATGGTGATCGGTCGGGTCGACCAGTTGAAGTGATAACGCCTCAACAAATTTCAATTATTGAACATTTAGTGCTAGAAGATCGCCGTTTGAAAGTGAAGGAATTAGCAATGATAACAAACATTTCCGAAACAATTGTTCGCCGAATTCTCCATAACCATTTGGGTATGAATAAAATTAGTGCTAGGTGGGTACCGCAACTCTACTCTCCAAAGTGATTTTCGAGTCGAATGTGCGCAGTCATTTTTAAACATGTGTGGAGACCACCCACAACCGATTTTGGAGTCTATTATCACAGGGAATGAAGCAATGGTTCTGCTTTACGATCCTCTATCGAAAAGGGAGTCCATGGAATGGTGGCGACCTTATGAACCTCGTCCCAGAAAGGGGAAAGTAGTTCAATCAACGAAAAAGGTGATGGCCACAATATTCTGGGATTGTGAGGGCATTTTTCCAATTGACTTTAAAGAGCGCAATACAAATGTGAATGACACATATTATGCGTCTTTATTGCATAAATTACGGGAGAGTATGCGTGGAAAATTGACAAAAGGTGTGCGATTATTGCACGACAATGCTCCCGCCCATTCTGCCGCCATTTCACAAGTTGCCATCCGCGAATGCTCCTTGTGATTTTAGTTTGTTTCCTAATTTAAAAAGAGACCTTAGGGGACGTAGTTTTAAGGACGACAGTGAGTTGCAAGCAGCTGTTATAGAACATTTTGACGGAAAAACTTCAGATTATTTTTACAAGGGTATCGAATTGTTAATTAATCGTTTTAGTAAATGTATAGAAGTTAGGAGGGATTACATTGAAAAATAAATATTCTTATATTGTCCTAAGTTTATTTTTTGTATATCAGGCTGAGAATTTATTGCGCCTACCTCGTACATGTTACTGGTGCGAAATTTAGTATTCAATTCAAAAATGAACCGATATGTAGGTGTTCCATTTGAAAAAAAAAAGATTTTTAGGCAAAAGTCTGTCCGGTAAATAAAATCCAGTTTTCTGCACATGCAATTAGTAATTGAAAAAGCCTAAAATACGCGTGTTCTACAACTTTTTATTGCGAACAATACTACAAAAAATTGTATCCCTCTAGTATGTTGTTTTCGAGATATATAATTTTATATATACGTTGAATTCTTCAGAAAAATACTAATAAGTCGAAAAGTTTAAGTTTTTACCTTAAAAATGGGGAATATTATATATGTAAAATTTTATGATATTGTAACGAAATGAGTGTACGACGACAAAAAACAGAGACCATAAATCATCTCGGCGCGGCGTATAAAAAACGATATGTAAACAAGTCGATGAATCATCTCTACGCCGTACGGCTTGCATAGCGAAAGGGACTAGAACGTTTCTCGTACATGTGGAGAAAAAGCAAGACTGTGCTCGTATGTTCTAGTAATCTTCGCATGTGTATATGAGGCGACTGGGTCACCGATGGATTCATTGCGGGATGAGTAATTGCGGAATAATTCGGGAGTAAGACGTCCTTAAGTAGTCCCGAGTGCGAAGAAATAAATAGTGGTAGCCAAAGAAATAAATAAGTAGTGCAGTCTTATATAAATAGAAGTGTTACATAAATACGGACAGAGATATTAGTAATAGAAATAAATAAATACAAGTGTTAATTTTAAATAAATAATTGCACGAGTTGTTTATTGGAACCCGAAAACGTGACAATATTCATAAATTTTATGTGAAATGCTTAATAAATATATAATATTTGTCGTTTTACAATTGTACTTGAAATGATGTCTACTATCAATATAGTAACATCACAAACCTAATGAATTGAAATTGTACTAAATCATTAATATTTGCGTCGTCTCAAGTTTCAGGTGAACTGAACTGTCTAATAATTGCATTATCTCCGGATAAAGTTTTGACATTCAATGTCAGGTACTAGAAATTGCAAGTTCTCGTAGAGAGTTGCATAGACTACTCATTCTCCATATTTGAAAATTCCATTAATTAGTAATTTGTTTCAAGATAGAGGATGTGAAACTAGTTTAATTGTACGCGTAGTGTATTTGCAGTGTGTAATTTTAAATCATTGATCGCAATCTGATGGAAATGTTTTCTTGATGTGTCGCCATTTTCCGTGTTGTTTCAACCTACATTTCACTTAACACCATTTCTCCAGTACACATTTAACACAGTTTCTTTTTGTTTTTGTATTTCATGCTCATAAATTTATATGCACGGGTTTGTTTAATTAATAGATTATTATTTCCTCCTACGATAATGCGAGTAAGAATTTAGTTTGATGTGCGACAGGAGGTGTTATGTTTTAAGGTTTACTTTATTTATGGTAACGATTCCAAATAATATTATATATTTATTGAATAATATGCAGTATGAAGAGAGTTTAGTCTCTTTTTAGGGAAGAGTTATTAAAAAGATAATGAAAATATAATACAGGCAGTTACAAACACTTCTAGTGTTTTAGTTTATAAAGGTTCACCTCGTATATTTACTTATGACAAATTATGGCATATTTTACTTTCTATTTGAATACATATTACAGTGAACCTCACATGTATAGATAATTATTAATTAGTTAAGCTATTTAGATGTTAGAAACCATAAAAATAGATAAAACATTTTTATTGAGAAATACCATTAATTTTAATTTACACGTTTAAGTTTAAATAAATTTTAATTAAGAATAGTTAATATAAGTTATAAGAATTATCAAGTTATAAATGTATGTTGATAGTTCAATTAATTTAGTTAATAGATCTCAGGATAAGAACGATAAAATGATTTAAAATAATTTTGTATATGGGTCTTAGGATAAGAAAGTTAGAATGAATTTATGTAACGCTAATTTCTGACATTATATAATATATTTACAAAGAATATAGAAAAACAAATACATTCTGTAGGGTCGAAAAGGATATAATTTTTATAATAGTAAGTATATTCATAACAAGTTAAAATACATTTACTATTTTAAAATAGTCATTGTTTAATATCCTCGACACTCTTGCGATGAATGAAAACATCATGGAAGTAAACAGCAATCAGATGCGATATTTTCCCCATATTTCTAACGAACAATACTAGAAAGAAAAGAATACGAATAAAATTACCCAAAGGAGACAGAAAATATTTATCAAATAAAATAAACAGCAATAGTTTTGTCTACAAGTACAATGAATGTTTACATTAACGTCATGTAAGCATTGAGATCATGTAAACAAACATAAATAAGATGTAAAAAAACATTGCATACACTTACCTAGTATGTACGAGGGCACAATGTGTGGAGTGGTGGAACATTTAGAAGCCAAACAGAGTCCAATTTATGAAAGAAATAAGAAGAAATGCCATCCATGCATCATCGAAGTGTCATTGAGGTCAAAGTCAAGATGATCAAACACGTGCACCAATGTAAAATAGCATAAATTTATATGTAACCAGAGAAGAAGACAGTAGGACCAACTTATGGTACTAAGACAGGGGCCGCTGCAGGAACGATGTTCCATTGTTTATCTCTATAAAAGATGATACGCACACGGATTAAAGGAGTTCTACCAAGGTCATGATCGCGCTCAAACTTCAAATTCAAACTTACGAGGGAATATACCTCGGACGAATAACGTCCTTTTGTTTCTAAATAATAAAGATTTTTGGTTTACCAAGAAAAAGAGTTATAAACAAAAAAATCGTGGCGTAAAGCAGTGCTTCATGATACGTTGCTAAGTATAAGCACATACACTAAAACAAATATATTTATGTAATTATTATTAAATGAAAAAGAGATTTCAAATAAAAAGGAAAATGCCTATTACGAGGAGTTTGAAGAATTGTATAACAGTGTATAAGTAACGCACATTAATGTTTTAATTAAATAATAAAAGTAGAGTATCTTTTATTCTTCAATGAGCGTTCACCATTAGATGATAATTTTGCCTTACTAGATTAGAATATTTTTGATGGCAGAAGCTAATTCATCATTAACTCTATGTGGTTAGTTGGTGCATAGTCGTAAATATTTAGTTTTCTTTCATGAAGAACAATTAAATAATAGTTTTATTATATTGATACATTGCAAAGTCGTTTCAAAAATCATAAGAGAAGATAAACAATATTGTGTAGAAGCTATTTCACTAAAAATGAATGTATATAAATGAACATTAATAGTTTTTCTTTTGATTTATAAAAGTAAGAGTAAGCAGAAGTATTATATGTTTAGTTAACATAAAAATAATTAATATTTACCACAATTACTGCAATATTATATCCTGTTTTTACTTTAAAACCCTATCCCATAAAAGTATAGATAAGAGAAAGACAGGTAAGAAAAGAACTAAACCATTCTAGAACCCACAAGATTTATAAGTTTGCTGTTATGGTAAGTCAATAACACACTTTAGATATCGAATCCTATTAGATAAATTTAAGAGAATCGATAACATTATATTTTTCTTTACTAGTCCTAATAAAAGGAACATCTTGTTTTGAGATAAAAAAAAGATGAGGTGTGGACACCACGCGACTTTCTTATACTTATGAGCGTTTCAAATCATACAATCTTAAAAATTATATTATACAAAAATTATTCAAAATCCTATTCTAAATACTTCCAGTCTCATAATAAATCTCTACAGGATACATACTTTGTGAGATATTTGCAAAAAAATGCTACTCGCTAAGAGTAAAGGTATTACTTCCAGTCCGAATTTTGAATTTTCCTTTACACAAAAGATATTCCCATCCAACTCTAAATACTTTTATACTCTTGACAAATATATATAGAATGCATAATTACGAAATATTTGCAAAAATCGCTATTCGATAAGAGCAAAAGTGTTATTTCCGGTCCAAATTTTTCAATTTTTTTTATACAAAAGGTATTGAAAATTAAGTGTCTAAAAATCATGACTTGCAAAATATTTGCAAGAAACTGATTTTCGATAAGAGTAAAAGACCTACTTCCGTTAGGAATTTCGAAAAACTTTTTTAATAAAATTCTTCTCAAATATCATTTTGAGTATATGTGAATTCTTTACAAATTTGTTTAAACTTAGTAGTTGACGAATAATTGGCAAAATTCGATTTGTTCTCTGAAGTAAACTACTACTTCCGGTCTGCCGATTTTACTGAAAATCTAATCAGATCTCGAGAGGGAGATTATATTCGTAAATATAAAATTAGGAATTGATACCTATAGCGGTTTGATCGCAGTCGTGGTCACACACACACACACACACAACAGAATTTTTTTATAAACCACTTTTACTTTCGTATACGTAGTATAAGGAAGTATTGTGATGATGAAAATTTTCGACCTCGAGATTTTTGCAGGTGTTCACGTTTTGAGGTCCCCTGACACCAAAAAAGTGGTTTTTAAAAAATGTCTGTGTGTCTGTGTGTCTGTCTGTCTGTGTGTGACCACGATAGCGGTCAAACCGCTATATATATCTTTTCCAAATTTTGTATTTACGAATATAATCTCCCTCTTGAGAACTGATTAGATTTTGAGCAAAATCGGCAGACCGGAAGTAGTAGTTTACTTCAGTGAAAAAATCGAAATTTGCAAATATTTCGTCAATTAGTAAGTTTAAACAAATTTATAAAGAATTCATATGTACTTAGAATTAAGTTTGAAACAAATTGTCTTAAAAAAGTTTTTCGAAATTCCAACCGGAAGTAGGTCTTTTACTCTATTCGAAAATCAGTTTTTTGCGAATATCTCGCAAGTCATGCTTTTAAGATAAATATGTTACGAATATAAAAGTATTTAGAACATACTTTTAAATATCTTTTGTATAAAAAAAATTTCAAAATTCAGACCGGAAGTACCACTTTTACTCTTATCGAATAGCGATTTTTTGCAAATATGTCGTAAATTATGCATTCTATATATATTTATGAAGAGTACAAAAGTATTTAGAGTTTGATTTGGAATATTTTTTGTATAAATGAAATTTCAAAATTCGGACCGGAAATAACACTTTCATACGTATAAGAAAGTCGTGTGGTGGCCACACCTCATTTTTTTATTATCAGGTGACTTCAAAAGGTGGGCATCTGCAAAAATCTCGAGGTCGAACATTTTCTTCATCACAATACTTCCTTATACTACGTATAAGAAAGTAAAAAGTACAGGTTCCAGCAATATGCCCGCATGTATTATGACACACCGGATGCATTTATTATAGATTGTGTGTATACAGTGTTTATTGATTTTGTTACTTCAGCTCTACGCTGAATTATTGTATTCCATTCCCAGAAAACAAATAATTATTTTCCCGGAAGGTACTGTAAGTACATAGCACAAAAAATGTGTCATATTCTAGATAGCATTACTTTTTGCTGCGTGATTTTAAATGGTTGGTCATTATAACTAACATTATAAATGTTATAGGTCTAGTGACTCAACCATGGAGTACGTACAATTAGGTATTACACTTATTGATGAGTCTTTTCACAACGACTTCCTTGACTGGAATTCAAAAATATATTTGAATTCACTTGGTCTCAAACAAGTCCTTATTCAATTGTCTGTCATCACCTGCAAATGTGTCATCTTCCAGGAAGAATTATTGTTCCCTATTTGCATTTATATGATAAAATAACTTAATAAATAGTAAAGGTCCACGAATTAATTCTTGGAAGATAACTATTTCGCTATTACCTACATATATTTGATTATTTTGCCTGTGTAATTTTTTATCATATAGTTGATTTACAATTTAATCTAAACAATAATTTTGTAAATTCTGCGAATTTTAAGAGAATGCCGTAATGAAGTAAGTGTTTAAAATAAACTAGGCCGCATTAATAAAAAGCTACTCAATACATAACTAATATAAACATTTCGAATATATTGCATCAAATTATAAGAGATTCGGTCAAACCAAGAAATATATCGATTATATACATTAGTTGAATTATTAAGGAAAGCCGTCAGTTGAGTCGACTTTTTGCTTTATTCTATAGCCAATTTGATATAATTTTAGCTGTCTTAACTATTTCTATCTGATGGATTTTTATATCTGCTTGTAGTTTTTGATGGCTGTTATTTGTTACAGTCAAATGGAGACCATTATTTATTGTTTTTCTTTCTCTTATTGTCGTGCATTAAGTATTAAAGTTTGATCCATCTAAATGTCTCTTTCAATTTAGTTCATAGTACATTAATAATTGTTGGCTGGTGTATAAGAACTTGCATATATATATGTGTGTATATATATTGCCGTGATTCTTGCATATTTGAAAATAAGAATAATGTTAAGAACTAGTTTATGTGTTAAAGAAAGTATCAAATTTAAGTTTAAAAAGAATGTTTACTGTAAATTTCAACATCATACAATACAAATAACACAAGTGTATGATGGGTGGCATATATTTAAATATAGAGAATTCAAATAGGATTTATTTATTGTTACATTATATGCCAGATAAGTATTAAAATTAAGTATTAAATAGGTACAAAATAAAGACAAAATAAGTCTAAGCAATATATACTTATTTTGTAGAAAATATGAACAGGAGGTACGGTTTGTGTATAAGAAAACGCAACCTAACTTTTCACAAGGCGTGAAAATTGCATTAAATATTTTAAATAATGGACCTTTGTTCAAAGACAAAAAGGTACTTAAAGCAAACAATAGCGAAAGAGTCATGTTGAGGGATGGAACGGTAACGAGAGTGAGTCATTTAAACGCCATCAAACTATACGAACAAGATCAAATTCGTTATTCACGAGATAAAAATATGGAAAAATAAATAATATGAAATAAACGTGCACAATGTGACAAATTGTATAAGAGAGATTTTAATAAAGCATGGTTAAAAAAATATAAAAGTTACCTCAAACTATGACTATAAATAAAAAAAGGATATAAGTTAAATCTTCTAACACGAATGGTCAGCAATAATGTTTTATATAAACAACAGCTGAATGAATAAAAATATACATTCATGAACTTGTACGTGTAAGCACAGAAGTTTCATAGACTGTGGAAGACTTGTAAGGTTTTGAGACCTACAAAGAGAAATATAGTATAAAAATTTGTTTATAGTTTCTTGCAGATAAATGTATTACCATGGGAAAAGTTCTGGGTAGAAATGAAAGACGACGTGGTGGAGCCGACTAATTGTTGTAATATAAGTAATATGGGAAGAAGAATTCCTGTCATCTGCACTGTTTCCGATTTTACCAGGTCCAGACATTTCTAAAAGAAAATTAAGGATTATGTTAGCGAATGGGGAAGAAAGTATCTCACAAATAATGAGAAAGGCAATAAGTTTATAAACAAACACAAGGAGGGACTGCATTAAGAAAAGTACACCTACCGTTGAAGATACAGAACAATTTAGAGAAAGACATTTAAATAAGAAAACGGTTTGAAGTGTTGACGTTTGGTAATGAACTGTCAAAGACAATATGTGCGTGTGTGTTAGTGTAACAACGACAACTTGCAGAAAATGAACAGCAGAGATTTCACCGAATATGCTTAATACCAACCTAAAGTTTAGTTAGAAGAAGGGCGCGATCGACAATCGTTGTTCTCTTGTTTCGGGTATAAAATTGGAAAGCAGGAATAAACATGAAGGAATTCTTATTTCGACTTCAAAGGAAAAAGACAATTTTTGAAAGCTAACAAAGAATTAAAAACGTAGGGTTGAATACACTACGATTAGAAGTATAAGTATTTAGTTTGTATTAGAACATAATTTCAATTTTCATTTTCATTTTATTTAGAGTAGTTTTCTTTTCAATAATTTTATATTTGAATATGGAGATGCCTAAGGCAGAGTTTGAATCGATATTTGATGAAACAAAGTAAGTTGTTAAATTGTAAAGGATTATTAATACTGCAATGTGTTTCTAAGAATACAACGTGAAAATGTTTATTCTAGTATAACGTTGAGCAGTATGAATTAAATAGATATTATCCTGTTAAATAATAGTTCATTAGTTTTTTTTTTTATAATACCGAAAGTATCATTAATGGTGTTGGGTGTTTCGGAGAATACTACGTGCGAATGTTTATTCTCGAATACATTATCAGGCATCATTAATTTTTCGCATTTTATCATTAATTTAAAATTTCAAAAATATAATAATATATATAAAAGGGGAATGTTTCTGTGTGGCGGATATTGAAGCGATAGCAACAATACGTGAGAATGGTTGCGGCTAGTGGTCAATTTGGGCCAATCTTCGAACATTAACCATTGCGAACTTCGAGATTATTAGATTATCAGGGCATTACTTGCAAATATAATGTTTCTGGTAAAATAGAATTAGCTCATTACTAATAGATTACCTATTGAGAATCGAGTTTTTCGCTGTTTAAAACAGGATAAATATCTCATGACTACTATTATAAATATATATATTATAAAACATTATAACCGAAAGATGGTAGAAATGTTTTCTTTTTATTTACGTGTATTATAAATTTTAATGTGGATATAGTATAGCGATGCTATCTACAGTGCCCGCGGAAAAATCTGCACCATATGGAAAAAAAATTTACTCTTTTAATTTTTAAAATTATTTTTTTGTAGTTTGTTTTTGCATAATTAGAAACCAAAAACTAACCTAAAATATTTAACATATCGCATTTGCTTCAATGCGTAAATGTCATTTAAAAATTGCCAACGTCCAAACGTGCCAGTATTTGTCAAAATATAAGAAGATGCCATAAGAAAAAGTTGTTTGTACTTTCGCGGACATCCTAAATCCAAAGTTTCGTACAAAAATTTTAATTTTAATTTTTTTTTCATAATTTTGTAAAAAAACGCCTGTATATTTTTTAAGTGTATTTTTCTCTCGAATTCTGATAAAAACCTATGTTACCATGTAATAAACAAAAAAAAAACAATTTGTATTTCAGAATAAGGTATATTTTTTTTAAATAAGAGATTTCGTTAAGAAAAGTGGAGGACATTCTTGGACTATTTTCATATTTTCGTATACTAAAAATGTTTATTTTTCAAACATATTGGTCAAAAAACCTAGAAAATAACACTAGTTGTAAGATTAGAACATGTTATGTACCTAGCCTTGTCTGTTTTAAGCAAAATTTCCTTTAGTATCTCTAAAGCAGGAAATAACAAGCTTATTCTTAAACTTCGATAAATTCACAAGTAGGCCTAGAAAATAATTGCAAATTCTAGACATAAACAACTAAATAAATGTCAGTTTTGTGTATTTCTCTAATAGTTTTGTTTTAAAATGTTATCCATGGAAGAAAAAATAGAAATCATTTTAATTCACGGAGAAAATAGAACCAACAGGAATACGGCAAATATTTTTAATCAAAGACACCCTAACAAATTCGTTTCGCACTCTACTGTTGGTCGTATTGTAGATAAGTTCAAGTCATCCGGTTCAGTTCTAAATGATTTTAAGAAGCCACATGTAAACTGGCAAGTTCAGCAGCATGAAGAACATGTATTATTAGATGTAGTAGAGCATAAAACTACATCAATTGCTGCTATTTCCAACAGAACTAGGGCAAAAGAGACTACAGTGAGAAAATTTTTAAAGAAACATAAGTACCGTCCATTTAAGCCAAAATATGTCCATATACTAAAAGAACGAGATTTTAACGCAAGATTTGATTTTTGTAGATTGATTGGACCCTATTTTTTCCACGAAAATTTAAATTCGCAAAGGTACTTGAACTTTCTCATGACCGAAATAACCGATTTAATTGATGATATGGTATTGGAAGAAAGATCTGTCCTATGGTTTCAGCAAGACGGCGCATCTATACATAGTACACTGGCGGTGAGGAGTTATTTCAATCAATTATTTGGGGACAAATGGATTGGCAGATATTCAGCGTATCCATGGCCAGCGACATCCCCTGACCTAACTCCGTTAGATTTTTCCTTGTGGGGGTATCTAAAAGAGAAAGTGTACCGCAAACGACCATTTCGAAACATTGAACATCTAGAAAACACAATACGTGACGTTTGCCTAGAAATTCCGGCCACATATTTTGTAAACATTACAAGAGAGTTCTCTACAAGGATCATCAAATGTATTGCAAGAGAAGGGAGACATACAGAAATGTAGTATTGTTAACATTTTTTTATTCATTTAGTTTAACTGTATAGTAACGGTATTTTTGTAAAATTGGAATTGTTGACTACGCTTACTTGTGAATTTATTTAATTTTAAGAATTAGAATTGGTTTTTTTTTGAAATTAACTTTGTTAGTTGAAATAAAATTACTTTTTTTTCTCATTTTTAAAAGGTTATTTTCTAGCTTTTTTGACCATTATGTTTTTTAATTTATTTTTAATGGTACATACGAAAATATGAAAATACCTAGTCCAAGAATGTCCTCCACTTTTCTTAACGAAATCATTTATTTAAAAAAAATATACCTTATTCTGAAATACAAATTGTTTTTTTTTTGTTTATTACATGGTAACATAGGTTTTTATCAGAATTCGAGAGAAAAATACACTTAAAAAATATACAGGCGTTTTTTTACAAAATTATGAAAAAAAAATTAAAATTAAAATTTTTGTACGAAACTTTGGATTTAGGATGTCCGCGAAAGTACAAACAACTTTTTCTTATGGCATCTTCTTATATTTTGACAAATACTGGCACGTTTGGACGTTGGCAATTTTTAAATGACATTTACGCATTGAAGCAAATGCGATATGTTAAATATTTTAGGTTAGTTTTTGGTTTCTAATTATGCAAAAACAAACTACAAAAAAATAATTTTAAAAATTAAAAGAGTAAATTTTTTTTCCATATGGTGCAGACTTTTCCGCGGGCACTGTATAATTGATATATTACATTTATATTTAATAAATGATGCTGGTACAGCACACAGCAATATATATATATATATGTTCTCTTTCAGGCTTCCGCGGGTAGTAGTATATGTTGTCACTGGATTCCGGGTTTTCTTCCGCGTTTCAACTGCTTGGTCTTTGAAAAGACCGGTGCTGGTTTCTAGACGACGTTTCGGCAAATTCACACTTGCCATCTTTAGGTCTGCGATAACTGTCTGCTTCTGCTTCTTGTTATTCGTGAACTGACGTTGTCGGGGTTCGTGTGGTGGTTATATACTCACTTAGCGTTCTGGCTGGTTACCCTTGGATGATTGTGTGCATGGTTCTGTGTCGTTGACCCCGTGGTTGGAGTGTGTCGGCTGGTTTGCGATGTAGGTTTCCTGTTGGCGTCTTTTCTTATTAATGCTGGTTTCCATGCTGTTGGTAACCTCTGGGTATCATCTCGTGAATTCAGATTGTTGGGATGTTTTTCAATTTCGATGGCTTCTCTGATAATTCTGATTTTCGTATGCTCGATGTTCGCTAATAGCTTGGTGTTACTGAAGTCTATCGTGTGGGATGTTTCTTTTACATGTTAAGCCAAGGACAATGTCTTCTCGTTTTTTCTTACGGAATTTTTAAAATTAATAAGAAAATTAGCATTAATAAGAAAAGACGCCAACAGGAAACCTACATCGCAAACCAGCCGACACACTCCAACCACGGGGTCAAAGACACAGGATCATGCACACAATCATCTAAGGGTAACCAGCCAGAACGCTAAGCGAGTATATAACCACCATACGAACCCCGACAACGTCAGTTTACGAGTAACAAGAAGCAGACAGTTATCGCAGACCTGAAGATGGCAAGTGTGATTTTGCCGAAACGTCGTCTAGAAACCAGCGCCGGTCTTTTCATAGAACGCGGAAGAAAACCCGGAATCCAGTGACAATATAAGAAGTCACATAAAATAATAGAATTTATTCAATAATTCAGAAAATAAAATTGAGATATTTTATTTAATTTTTGAAATTTTCTAGAGATGAGACTTGAAATACAGAAAAATGTAAATATAATTGCTATAAATTACATTGCATTAAAATTATACTTCAAGAAGTGCGTTTAATTGCAATGAATCCGCTATAGTGTAATTGATCAAGATGCTGTAGGATATATTTACGTCAATTTTACAGATGCTAATTTTATGACATTCGTTTCTAATATAAATTATCAAATACTCAATTAAGAAACTGTCTCGAATTAAACGTACACTTTCCTCTATATTACCTAGATAATCAAAAATTGGAAATTTTAAGGACAATCGCATATACTTTGGTATTATAAAAAATTAGCTGTACGAGAATTCATTTTATTATATTGAAAATTAATGTACACGACCAGTTTCCTCAAATATCGTTGTAGTTGATTATAAATTAGTGTATTATATCTCCCCTGCTGTTCATATGACAAGTAGTCAAATTAGTTGGTGTCCAATCAATGTACCATATTTTACTTCGGTTCATTTCATGTACGAACTACCAATCATTTTTCTACATTGTAGATTAATGTAATATTTCTGTGAGTCTTGGTAATATTATTAAAAATCTATTTCATTCAAGCCGCTGTAGCTTCTATAACCTACCGAAATTTATTCAACCACAAGCAGTCCTAAAGAGTCTCTTGCAACAGTGAAAGAGACTCCACCATGTATGTCTAATTTGCTGTGGTTTTAGCAAGCATATTATGACAAGCTTCAAAATTTGTCAAAGACCGCTGTAGAATATTTTTCACCAGAAGAGGACCACCACTGTAAATATTTATCATTTTTGCACCAATTCCATTATTTGATCGGGATTTGATCAGATAGTTTGTGCATACTGTGTTCTTATACGAGTGCTGCTTTAGATAGTATAATATTTTAGTTAGATAATTTCTACTAATTAATTAGTTGGAGGGGTTTGGGACTACAAGGAAATTTCTGTGATTGGTGGTTTTGAAGTGATGCCGGCCATAAATCAGAGGAAGCCAAATTTTTGGAACGCATGTGGAATTCGCTTAGTCTTTACATCAAAAGCCAAGATAAAATAAAAGGAAAGAAACCTTATTTGCATAACTTTAATAAATCATTACTGAAATCCCTCTAAGCATTGACAGTTTGTTGTTTAACCAGAAAAAGTAATTGCATGCTCCTGGAATAAATAGCAGCCATTGTCGTGTTGTCGTAATTATTAGCTGAATCATGTGAGATTTATAGAAGACCTGACCCTCTCAGCGACAGAGCTGTATAATGTATAATAATATACGTATTGTCATTTCTTTTAGAATCGTAAGATCTGTTACGATTTTAGAAAAAAACCTAAATAATATTTTACATGTTAATGTTTAGGCTTTCCATTTAATGGGATCGTACACATTCTATTTATTTAACTATCGGATCTTCGATCAGTGTTAATATAACGCCGAAATTCTATCAATAGTAAAAATTTTAATTATATGCTGTATGTATTTTAGTTACTAATAATCGACAAATTCCTAAATTAACCTTTTAACTTAAAGGCATTAATTAGGTTTATATGTCGATCGATCCCGTGTCTTTGACTTACTTGATTTTATTTAAGGTTGATATGTGTGCTAATTTCTATTGCATCCTGGTAGACTGTAACTGAAACCATAATGAACAATTTTGTTCAATAAATAATCAATAGACAAGCGACAAACACCCTCATTTAATTATTTCACCAAAATTAACCAAGTAAACAATCGCCATATATTGAAATTTGTTTGCCAAATCGATGTAGAGCAACCCAACTTGTACTACATTATGTTTCTAATAGGAATATATAGAGAGTCATGCTTCTCAAATACAAGTAAGTTCCAAAAAACAATTATAATTTAAAAATTGACTTTTACTTCTATTATTTTAAATTGAATTGCTTTTTTATTATTGTCGTAGCACATAACATTAATAACCATCGAACAGCAAGGCGATTATACCGGGTGATCCAGGGAAACAGTGAAGTTTATTATAGTTACCTCAGAAGGCAGATAGCAAGAAAATTATAGAAAATCAAAAATTTTACAATTTAAAAACGTTTTTATTTATACCGGGTGTCAACGAGATCATGTATCAGCCCGCCATTTATTTATTAGTTAAAATAAAACTTTGAAATTCGGACCGTATATATGAGTGATTGGTGGGCTTCTTCAGGTACACTCACTTTTTCTATAGCACTACCGGTCAAATCGAAAGTGACGTTAATTTTGAATTTTTAAATACAACATTTATTATTTCTGTTCATATTCTGTTTCTTCTGAAAATTTGCCATCTAGTGCAGGTTAACTTTTGACATGTCTGTTAAAATTATCCAATAAAGTGAAACTGTTTCGCAACAATTGTCGAAATGCAAAAACCATCAAAGTTAGCTTTGAAAACAATTAAGAAACGTATTTTTCACATTTACACGCATTGGCGAAGGAAACATGTATTTCACGTTGAAATTACTAAAGAAAATAATTTTAATAATTGCTCTGTTGCTTTGGAATTAGACTACTTTTAAAACATTTTATATTTTGTACTACCTGTCTACCACTAAACCACAGCATATTTTATATCACTTGAAAGCTAAAAATTATGCCAACATGGCATTGTAATAAAAAATAGGTATTACTATTTAAAAAAAACTGTCATTTGAAAATGAAAAAAAAATCTTATTTTCTTTAGTAATTTCAACGTGAAATACATGTTTCCTTCGCCAATGCGTGTAAATGTGAAAAATACGTTTCTTAATTGTTTTCAAAGCTAACTTTGATGGTTGCTACATTTCGACAATTGTTGCGAAGCAGTTTCACTTTAATTGATAAATTTAACAGATACCGCCATCTTTGACAGAAATATCAAAAGTTAACATGCACTAGATGGCAAATTTTTAGAAGAAACAGAATATGAACAGAAATAATAAATTTTGTATTTAAAAATTCAAAATTAACGTCACTTCCGGTTTGACCGGAAGTGCTATAGAAAAACTGAGTGTACCTGAAGAAGCCCACCAATCACTCATATATACGGTTCGAATTTTAAAGTTTTATTTTAACTAATAAAAAAAGGGCGTGCTGATACATGATCTCGTTGACACCCTGTATAGAGTGGTCGACAACGATAAACCAAC
The DNA here is from genome assembly GCA_963170755.1 of Amphimallon solstitiale. NCBI lineage: Eukaryota > Metazoa > Arthropoda > Insecta > Coleoptera > Scarabaeidae > Amphimallon > Amphimallon solstitiale. The sequence continues at coordinate 35,046,283 of OY720680.1, forward strand.
CCCAAATTTATGGTTTGTTAAGTAAAATGCGATGCATTCTGTAAGATTTTATGATAGCCTCTTATGAGTTGATAAAACCAACAAAAAATCGTTTTGATTTATTTTCAACTGTTTCTGAAATATGGAAGGACGATTCATGTTGAAAGACTTATTATGGTCTCAATTAGTAGATATATCATATCAGTACGTGAATTTAATGTATATTTCCACATTTTTCAAACATTATGAGAATTCCAAACCATTTTTAAATGTTAAAAAAATTCTAAATATATAGCCACATAAAAAAAAAATACGTCTGTGGATGATTTTGTTTAAGTTATAAAATATTGTATATAAATCAACTCAATTACAACTACAATACAACAATAAATTTTTATAACTTGCATTATACGTAACATACCTTAAAGTAATCGAAAAAGTTTGATGTGGCCACCACACGACTTTCTTACACGTATGAGTGTTTCAAATTATACAGCTTTAAGAATTTTTTCATAAAAAGAATATTCAGAATAATATTCCAAGTACTTCTATTCACTTGATAAATCTCAATAGAATGCCTACTTTGCAAGATATTCGAAAAAGATACTACTGGCTAAGACTAAAAGTGTTACTTCCGGTCCAAATTTTGACATTTCATGTATACAAAAAATATTGCAAATATAATTCTAAATACTTTTGTATTCGTAATGTACCTGCCTAAAAAGCATGGCTTGCAAGATATTCGCAAAAAACTGATTTTTGAGTAAAAGACCTACTTCCGGTAGGTACATATATTGAAATATATATAATATATATAAAATTTTTCTCAAATTTAGTACATTTGGATTCTTTATAAATTTGTTTAAACTTAGTAGTTGACGAAATATTGGTAAAATTCGATTTCTTCACTGAAATAAACTACTACTTCCGGTCTACCGATTTAAGTCAAAATCGAATCAAAGAGAGAGATTATATTCGTAAATACAAAATTGAGAAATGATAGCTATAGTAGTTTGGCCGCTATTATGGTGACACAAACACTGACCAGACAGGCACACAGAGAGACTTTCCAAAAACCAATTTTTCGGTATTAGGAGACTTTAAAAAGTGGACATCTGTAAAAATCTCGAAATTGAAAATTTTCATCATCACAATAGTTCCTTATGCTACGTATAAGAAAGTAAAAGTTGCTTATAAAAATTTCTATTTACATTTATATATTATGTTGGAAGAAACTATCACTTATAATACCATGAGTAGTCAAAGTTATGTCGATTATTTTTGTGGTGGTTACACGAATGTCTTTCATGATTGCATTTAAATACTACGAGTGCGGAGCACGAGTAGTATTCGCAATTATGAAAGACATGAGTGTAAAGCACCACAAAAATAGTAGACTCAACTTTGACTACGAATCGTATTCGAGAGACTATTCAATGAACCAAATCAATTTTTCATATTAAAATGACTCAAAATTTAGTTACACATGATTACGTTTCCATGTCAACAAAAAAAACATTTATGTTTGTCATTAAAATTTTTGGAATCGTGTTCCTATTTAGTTCGTTTCGTTGAATAAAAACTGGTGTTTCTAAATAATGGGAACTGAGAAAAGATTTGGCACGAAATCTGAAGACGAAATCGATGCTGAAATGAAAATGTGTCATGTACAACTTCGACATCTGTCAGTAATAGTGACGGTATTAAGCTACAAGAGAAAGGTACTCCCTAGGGTACTCCCAGTGATAGCTCTGTTCCAGAATGTCTGCTGCAGCACTGCAGTAATGTTAGTTTTTCTAATTGTACCTTCAATATTGTTAGTAAATGAGTTACATTAATAAAAACTTTCACTTGTTTAAAATATCCACTTGAATACCTTCTAGGAAGATATAATCGCTGAAATTTCCTGTTGCTATGATACGAAAGTAAATATTTGCTATTTTATTGGTTCATATTTGAACAATGACAGGTGAATTGAATAGTCGTTATTATAAAATTGAAGTACTTAAAATTGGTAATAATAAATATATCTTATATTTGGCGGAAAAAGGATTGGTATTATTTACTGGCATAAAGAATATACAGGCATAAACAGTTTCTATTATTAATCAAGTATAGCAAATATTTTTGGTACCCGACTTCAAATGTATAGAGAAGACGAAGGGGATACTTTTGAATATTTATTAGTTTTGTTTATAATTTATTACTTTAAATTCATTTATTTATATATTTTATAAATTTTAAATACTAAATTATACGCAGGCAGTAATTAAATAACAAATATTATTCTTGAATTTGATCTTTCATATATTTTTTATTTTTGGTAGATGACTAGTAGTAAGTGTGGTACTGAAACACTTAAAAACAGTAACGTGCACTATGTTTTTTTAAGATACATATTTTTTAATAAAGTACATTTGAATGTTTAGAGTATAGACTGTTCTGTTTTTTCAACTAATTTTATTAACCTAAGTTTGGCGTTTTGATAACTTCTTCATATAGTGTAGCTGGAATATTTTCAAGCTATACATAGTAATTGAATTATCGAGCTTGTCAAAAGCTTTAAAAATTTAATAAAATTACTTGTAAAAAGAAAATATTATGACTTTTTTAATTTATTTTAGTTATGCTATGTGCCGTGCAAATCATGGCAACTCACATCTCTAAATTAATAGTAAGTCGTAATCGGGTTTATCCAAATATAACTTTTCTATATTGCCTACAGAAGAAAGAAACTATGTATTTTTAAATAGTAATTTTTTTAGTAATTTTCAGTGGTATATAAATAAATACAAGGCTTTTCATTTAATTTTCTTAAAATTTATAAACACCTGCAAATGGTACGCAATATTAATAAAGACGCTCTAAAATGTTAAAATATATATTAAATTCACATACTGTCGGTCTTTCATTATTAATCGTTATTTCATAGCAATCTTTTAAAACTATGTCGATTACTACAAATTATATCAGTTTAATCACCTCTTAAAGGTTATGATAAAATATAAAAGAGAATGTACTTACTGCGTTTCATTTAAGAAAGCTTAAAAAGTTAATGTCGGTTTGTCCATGGCTAAAACTCATATGGAGATCTTTAGATTATAGACCTCATAATTTTACGCTATTGAACTTACGAAATACCAATAACAGACCCTACTTCTTCATTGAACAGCCTGTATAATTTTTGCATCAAATTCAAAATAAAGTAACATAACAAGCATGTAAAAATTTATTTCACTTTCATTGTTTTCTTTTTCAAAAAAAGAGAAAGAATACAAACTATTAATAACATTATTATTTATACACCCCATCAGAATATGTATTTTAAGCTGAGCTGTTCTTGTCTTGTGATTAGGATTGTTTACTTGCACCGTTGGGTTACATATAAATTAAATTAAATGTAATTGACATTTGCTGGGTACACATATAATGTATGAAAGCTTATGTAAATGAATAAGTCGCACATTGAGAAAGTTTAAATGATGAATGTTAATAACACAAAATTATTAACCTTCCACGATATAATTTTAATTATTGATTTAACTATTCTATAGCAATCTAATATACCTTATAAATGCTGGTGTAGGATGTATTAGTAAACAAGTCTATAAATCTCATCTTATATCGTTTGCACGTCAACATTTCTTTGTATCTACTCTAACGTTTCACACTTTTATATAGCAAACCAAGTCTTTACCACCCAGTCTTGATTTCTAATGTACCGGATGTAGACAACACGTGTAGTTTATTCCTTAAGGGGTCAATTGATCCACAGAAAACTTTCATTCGAGAGTCAACCGTGTGTGTGGTATGAAGACAATAATATAAAACTTTAATTCAAGGTGATCTAGTGAAAAGAATTTAGGTCAGATGCTGCACCCCTAGTGCACGGTCAAGGCCGCACATATACAACATGAAGTGACCGTATATGTTCCACATTTTTCTTTATATCCTCATGGATTACATTAAATCTTCCGACTTAATCGGCACGTATATTTTATTCTTCTTCGAGTTATCATGATATACGTCATTTTTAGTGCATGATCGCATGAGGTTGTAAATTGTAATGATTAAGATACTTTACAGGTGGTTAAACATAAATTGAACAGACCTTCGAGTAAGGAAAATTTTGACGATTAGTATAATATTATAGTGATTTAAAAATATTTCCCCCAATGCAAACAGTTCCAAAATAATAATCGGCATTTCAGCAAATAATACGATACATATTTTTATTTATGAAGGGTTAGTGAGTAAAATTAGAATGATTGTTGCCAGAAATGCTTTATACAGTGCCCGCGGAAAAGTCTGCACCATATGGAAAAAAAATTTACACTTTTCATTTTTAAAATTATTTTTTTGTAGTTTGTTTTTGCATAATTAGAAACCAAAAACTAACCTAAAATATTTAACATATCGCATTTGCTTCAATGCGTAAATGTCATTTAAAAATTACCAACGTCCAAACGTGCCATTATTTGTCAAAATATAAGAAGATGCCATAAGAAAAAGTTGTTTGTACTTTCGCGGACATCCTAAATCCAAAGTTTCGTACAAAAATTTTAATTTTAATTTTTTTTTCATAATTTTGTAAAAAAACGCCTGTATATTTTTTAAGTGTATTTTTCTCTCGAATTCTGATAAAAACCTATGTTACCATGTAATAAACAAAAAAAAAACAATTTGTATTTCAGAATAAGGTATATTTTTTTTAAATAAAAGATTTCGTTAAGAAAAGTGGAGGACATTCTTGGACTATTTTCATATTTTCGTATATTAAAAATGTTTATTTTTCAAACATAATGGTCAAAAAACCTAGAAAATAACACTAGTTGTAAGATTAGAACATGTTATGTACCTAGCCTTGTCTGTTTTAAGCAAAATTTCCTTTAGTATCTCTAAAGCAGGAAATAACAAGCTTATTCTTAAACTTCGATAAATTCACAAGTAGGCCTAGAAAATAATTGCAAATTCTAGACATAAACAACTAAATAAATGTCAGTTTTGTGTATTTCTCTAACAGATTTGTTTTAAAATGTTATCCATGGAAGAAAAAATAGAAATCATTTTAATTCACGGAGAAAATAGAACCAACAGGGATACGGCAAATATTTTTAATCAAAGACACCCTAACAAATTCGTTTCGCACTCTACTGTTGGTCGTATTGTAGATAAGTTCAAGTCATCCGGTTCAGTTCTAAATGATTTTAAGAAGCCACATGTAAACTGGCAAGTTCAGCAGCATGAAGAACATGTATTATTAGATATAGTAGAGCATAAAACTACATCAATTGCTGCTATTTCCAACAGAACTAGGGCAAAAGAGACTACAGTGAGAAAAATTTTAAAGAAACATAAGAACCGTCCATTTAAGCCAAAATATGTCCATATACTAAAAGAACGAGATTTTAACGCAAGATTTGATTTTTGTATGTGGTTTCAAGGAGAGCTCGAAGAAAACCGCCGTTTCCCCAAAGAAATCATGTTCTCGGACGAAGCAACGTTCTCTTCCAATGGAACGGTGAGTTCGCAGAACTGCAGATGGTGGGCTGATGAAAACCCTAACTTTATCATCGAATGCAGGGACCAATATTCTTTTAAAACATGTTTGGTGTGGTATTTTTTATGGTAGATTGATTGGACCCTATTTTTTCCACGAAAATTTAAATTCGCAAAGGTACTTGAACTTTCTCATGACCGAAATAACCGATTTAATTGATGATATGGTATTGGAAGAAAGATCTGTCCTATGGTTTCAGCAAGACGGCGCATCTATACATAGTACACTGGCGGTGAGGAGTTATTTAAATCAATTATTTGGGGACAAATGGATTGGCAGATATTCAGCGTATCCATGGCCAACGAGATCCCCTGACCTAACTCCGTTAGATTTTTCCATGTGGGGGTATCTAAAAGAGAAAGTGTACCGCAAACGACCATTTCGAAACATTGAATATCTAGAAAACACAATTCGTGACGTTTGCCTAGAAAGTCCGGCCACATATTTTGTAAACATTACAAGAGAGTTCTCTAGAAGGATCATCAAATGTATTGCAAGAGAAGGGAGACATACAGAAATGTAGTATTGTTAACATTTTTTTATTCATTTAGTTTAACTGTATAGTAACGGTATTTTTGTAAAATTGGAATTGTTGACTACGCTTACTTGTGAATTTATTTAATTTTAAGAATTAGAATTGGTTTTTTTTGAAATTAACTTTGTTAGTTGAAATAAAATTACTTTTTTTTCTCATTTTTAAAAGGTTATTTTCTAGCTTTTTTGACCATTATGTTTTTTAATTTATTTTTAATGGTACATACGAAAATATGAAAATAGTCCAAGAATGTCCTCCACTTTTCTTATCGAAATCATTTATTTAAAAAAAATATACCTTATTCTGAAATACAAATTGTTTTTTTTTTGTTTATTACATGGTAACATAGGTTTTTATCAGAATTCGAGAGAAAAATATACAGGCGTTTTTTGTACAAAATTATGAAAAAAAAATTAAAATTAAAATTTTTGTACGAAACTTTGGATTTAGGATGTCCGCGAAAGTACAAACAACTTTTTCTTATGGCATCTTCTTATATTTTGACAAATACTGGCACGTTTGGACGTTGGCAATTTTTAAATGACATTTACGCATTGAAGCAAATGCGATATGTTAAATATTTTAGGTTAGTTTTTGGTTTCTAATTATGCAAAAACAAACTACAAAAAAATAATTTTAAAAATTAAAAGAGTAAATTTTTTTCCATATGGTGCAGACTTTTCCGCGGGCACTGTATAATAAACTTCGTATTTAACACCCACTTTTAATGTTAAATATGTTCTTAAAACATAGGGAGCAAGAAAACACAACATTATTAAGATTCCTCTGACCTGAAATTCTCCAATTCTCTTAATACATGCATTAATGATTTTCTTACACTCAAAATTTCTCCGCTTATTTTTATGTTTGATGTAAATGTTGATTTTTAATGTAATTATTAACTTTGAATGGAGTAGATAATAAATTTCTAGTTCGAATATTCAACATCTTAATAATTTAAAAATAAAAGTGAATCAATCTTTCCGTGAAATTTGGGTGTACAGATTCATTTAAGGAATTTTTAATATTTAAAAACTAAGACTCATTTTCTCAATTTTCTTTCAAACGTAATGTATTTATAATTTTATACTGATGGATACGGAATTAAAAAAAAATACAGGTTGTCTTAAAAGACAAAAAATGTGTCGTCATAACATAAAAAAACAAATGACTTAAGAAACTCAAATAGACTTAAAATATTTTCCTTAGGAAAATCGCTCTACAACTCCGAGATTATTCAAAAAATAAATATTAACGGAATTAATAAATTTTTTCTTTACTGTATAGTGAAAAACGTATTAGAAATATAGGAAAAAGTAATTATCAGAATTAACTTAAATTATGCATTGGATAGTAATTCGAGGTGATATACGAGGTAGGCGCCATAAATTCTCGGCCTTTTATACAAAAAAAGAAACTTGGTGCAACATAAGAATATTTATTTTTCAATGTAATCTCTCCTAACTTCTATACATTTATTACAACGATTAATTAACAATTCGATACCCTTGTAAAAATAATCTAAAGTTTTTCCGTCAAAAGTTCTATAAAAGGTGCTTGCAACTCACTGTCGTCCTTAAAACTACGTCGCCTAAGGTCTTTTTTTAAATTAGAAAACAAAACAAAAATCACAAGGAGCCATATCCAGACTATACGGTGGATGTTCCAATTTCTGAAAGCCGCATTCGCGGATGGCAGCTTGTGAAATGGCGGCAGTATGGACTGAAACATTGTCGTGCAATAATCGCACACCTTTTGTCATTTTTCCACGACGTTTTGCACGAATACTGTTCCTTAATTTATGCAATAAAGACGTATAATATGTGCCATTCACACTTGTATTGCGCTCTTTAGAGTCAATTAGCAAAATGCCCTCACAATCTCAGAATATTGTGGCCATCACATTTTTCGTTGATTGAACGACTTTCGCCTTTCTGGGACGAGGTTCATCAGGTCGCCGCCATTCCATGGACTCCCTTTACGATAGAGGATCGTTAAATAGAACCATTTTTTCATCCCCTGTGACAATGGTCTTCAAAATCGGTTTTGGGTGGTCTCCACACATGTTTAACAACAACTGCGCACCTTCGACTCGACGTTCACGTTGGAGAGCAGAAAGAAGTCGCGGTACCCATCTAGCACTAATTTTATTCATACACAATTGGTCATGGAGAATTCGGCGAACACTTGTTTCGGAAATGTTTGGTATCACTGCTAATGCCTTGACTTTCAAACGGCGATCTTCTAGCACTAAATGTTCAGTAATTGAAATTTGTTGAGGCGTTATCACTTCAATTGGTCGACCCGACCAATCAACATCTTCCAGGGATTCTTGTCCCAAACGGAAACGTTTTGCCCACTTTTTTACAGTTGAATACGAAGGAGATGAATCACCGTAAGCACGTCTAAACGTTGTTTAATTTGATATGGTGTATGCTCCTCTTTTGTTAAAAATTTAATGACCGCCCGGTACTTAATTTTGGTTACTTCAGACATTTTCGTGAGCTAGTCACGTTGGTTAGCTGGTACAAAAAACTACTAGGCGTCGAACCGTCATATTTATAGTGTACACCTCGCGTATGTGCATGCATGACGTGACGGAGATTGAACACGATTGAACCTGTATAAGCCTGTCAGGTCGAGAATTTATGGCGCCTACCTGGTACCTACATCGGTTAAATATTTTCATGCGTATATTATTTCCGTTTCTACCCCAATTAGTTATCGACTTTTTATTTTAAACATCCTATATTTATTGTCACATGGGGCTCCCTTATCAAGAAAATCTTATATTAATTTATCATGGTGTTAGAATTTAGTTGCATTATACAGAGCGTTTCGTAAATTACCTTTCAACAACATCTTATTTAAGTACCTTCAATTCATTATTTTAATAGAATATCCTCTATACGAGTATTAATTATTATTTAAAAGGTTAGTTAAATTTGCTTTCAAAAATATATAGGTTTCCGTTACCTATATCGTTGCTATTTTGAGCAATAATAAAATTATTTACTTTCACATATTCCTTCTCCCAATTATTACTTTCTTATACGTAGTATTAGGAAGTATTGTGATGATGAAACTTTTCGACCTCGAGATTTTTGCAGATGTCCACGTTTTGATGTCCCCTGATACTGAAAAAGTGGTTTTTAAAAAATGTCTGTGTGTCTGTCTGTCTGTCTGTGTGTCTGTGACCACGATAGCGGTCAAACCTCTCTAGATATCAATTCCAAATTTTGTATTCAGTAGTATAATCTGCCTCTTGAGAACTGATTAGATTTTCAGTAAAATCGGCAGACCGGAAGTAGTAGTTTACTTCAGTGAAAATATCGAATTTTGCCAATATTTCGTCAACTACTAAGTTTAGACTAATTTATAAAGAATTCATAAGTATTTAGAAAATTTACAATATCTTTTGAATAAAAAAAATTTCAAAATTCGGACCGAAAGTATCACTTTTACTCTTACCGAATAACGATTTTTTGCAAATATGTCGTAAATTATGCATTCTATATATATATTTATGAAGAGCACAAAAGTATTTAGAGTTGGATTTGGAATATTTTTTGTATAAATAAAATTTCAAAATTCGGACAGGAAGTAACACTTTCATACGTATAAGGAAGTCGTGTGGTGGCCACACCTCATTTTTTTTATTTTCTTATACGTGGTATGTATAAGGAAGTATTGCGATGATGAAAATTCTCAACCTCGAGGTTTTTGCAGATGATCACGTTTTGGAGTCCACTAACCGAAGAACTGGTTTTTGCAAACATGGCTTTGTGTCTGTCTGTCTGCCTGTCTCTGTATGTGTGACAACGATAGCAATATCAAACTTTATATTTGAGTATCATTTATATCTTGAAAACTGATTAGATTTTCAGTTAAATCGGTAGACCAGGAGTAATACAATGTCGGGAAATATGTACCGTTTTGTTCTACCGCCACCGTAGGGTTATTGTCGTAGTTGCGCGCACGCCCAAGTGTCTCTCTGGTTGATAGTTTAACCGCTGACGCCATTACAGCCACATTGTGTTGTGTTTACATTTGCTAGTGATCATATAAAATGTTCAAGACAATTTCTGAGCCCGCCGACTGTGAAGTAATTTCTGTAATACCGTTTCTAAATGCAAGAAAATTACGCCAGCTGATATTTATCGTCAATTTGTAGAGATTTATGGTAAAAATGTAATGACAGATGGAATTGTGAGAAAGTGGTTTAGACAATTCAATGATGGACGAACCAATCTTCATGACGAAGCACGTAGTGAGCAGCCTTCTGTTGTCAATGATGCTTTGGTTGAAAATGTGAATGAGAAATTTCGTGAAAACAGACGGTTTACAATAAGAATGTTTAGTGATGAGTTTCCACAAATTTCAAAAACTGTTTTACATGAGGTTGCACAAATCGCTGAAATTATCGGAAATTGTGTTCCCGTTGGGTTCTGAAAATGCTTACAGATGCCCACAAACCAAGCGACTTGACAGTGCTTTAACATTTCTTACCAGATACAATGTTGTGGAAGATGAATTCATGAACAGTTTTGTGACAGGTGATGAAACTTGAGTTTGTCATGTCACCCCGATGGAGTGGACGCACTGACATCCCCCCCCACCAAAAAAAAATCGAAACAACGTTGTCCGCACGAAAAATCATGTGCACTGTGTTCTGGGACAGAGACAGCATTCTGCTTGTTGAGTTCCTTCCCAGAGATGAGACCGTCTATGCGCAACGATACTGCAAAACATTGATAAAACTTCGGCGCGCAATTCAAAACAAAAGACTTAGAAAGCTTAGTTGAGGCACTGTATTGCTTCATGATAATGCAGGTCCCCATTCTGCAGGTGTTACTTAAAATCTTATTGTAACAATTCGGTTGGGAACTGTTCGATCACACGCGTACAACCCCGATCTCACACCTTCTGACTACCACTTATTCTTGAACTTTAGCGTTATTTTGGAGGAAGGTGCTTTGACAACGATAACGATGTAAAAAACGGTGTTGTACAGTGGCTGTCTTCACTGGCGACATCTTTCTACGAAGATGGTAATGGAGAAATTATTTTTCCGCTATGACAAATATCTGAGCAATGATGGCAGCAATGTAGAAAAATAGTTTAAGAAATGTTCTTTTGTGTAGAAATAAATTTTGTTTTAAAGAAATTGTTTTTATGAGTTTTCTTCCAAAACAGTACTTACTTTTCGGACATGCCTCGTAGTTTACTTTAAAAAATCAAAATTTACTAATATGTTATAAAACAGACATTTCGAAATTCCTACCAGATGTAGGTTTTTTGTCTTAACGAAAAATGGCTTTTTGCAAATATCTCTCAAATTATGCATTCTATAGAAATTTATAGGAAATACAAAAGTATTTAATGCTAAACTTTTTTTTGTATATAAAAAATCTTCAAATTATGTTCCTATAGAAATTTATTAAGAGAATATAAATTCTTTGAGCTGGATTTGATATAATTTTCTTAAAAAAAAATTGTCAAAATGTTCACTGTAAGTAACACTTTTACTCAGTTTATTTTATTAAGGTATACAAAATTTAAAGTTAAATTTGAAACAACTTCTGTATACAAATTTCGGAACGCACGTAGGTACGTATAACATAGTCCTGTGGTACCCACACTTCATTTTTATTTGCTGCAGGCCATAGAAGTTCGGCAGTGAATTAATATTCCCTAATTTATTGCATCTTTCTAGGTAGTAATTGCTAAATATCGAATAAATATTTTATACAATTCAAATTAATAAGAATTTATTATTTATTTATACATTTGAATTAATTCTGCTAATTAGTTCTTTATAATCGTGTGGGGAAATCTACATAGAAAAACAAATTGTATTTGTGCTTCGTAAAAAGTCATTATAATGAACGGGCCACATAAAAATTGACAAGAATGGCATAATATGTTACAAACTTTAAGAGCATGTTGAAACAAGGGTGTGGTACATAAAAGATATTGAAAATATATGATTATTTACCAATTGTAGAAATTTACAACTAAAAACATTTAACAAGGTGAAAATGAGTTTTTGGTAAAGAACACATTCTATAGTGCGCAACACTAATTCTTTGTTCATATTTAAATGAACTCTTCTAGCGGGACTACTATATGTGAAAGATGTTGTCTTTTCTTTTATATTTCTAATACAGACAAGTTCAATATCTACGGGTTTAACTAAATTAATATGATTATTTTTATTATACTACTGAAAAATACAGAATATAAGCAGAATTAATTCAATTTATTGTTTTATTGATTTCTGAGCTGCAAACTGATTCTTATTTACGAAGAAATAAATTAAATTTCCACACCCTAACAATATATTATACGAGTTATCATATATATTTGTGCAAAGCTTGTATTACAACTTGCATTAGGGGTATTTCAAATTAAATTCATATTTTAAAATATATTCTTTTTATATCGATTTTATGAACATTCAACAAACACATTTATAATGAACCTATTCAAGCAGAAATTCTTTTGTTCGATGGACAATGCAATAAAATTAAGAAGTCCGGTGCCCTACCTATGACAGTGTATTTCATACAAATTTGTCGGTTATGCATATCTTATTTATATTTTGAAATATACTATTAGTAACTAATTTTTGCTATTATTACAGCACCCATTACTGACATTAATGTATTATTGTTTTTCTTTAAATGTTACTTTTAGTTCCATCCAAATTTATTTACTTAAATAAAATCTTATATTTTTTATTGTTTTCTCTCATAGCTCACAATATTCTAGGCATGATATGTAATAATGGTAACATAACTCAGTTAATATTTCTTTTAAACAAATACTACATATATTTGTACTCATAAACAGCATATTTTATTATCTATTTTTCATTTCATTTTTATTCCTTTGCAATAAAACCATTACAAAATTGTCATATATACAAATAAGTATAAATACGTTCAACATCTAATTATAAATTAGAAAAAGATAAAGCAGTATACACAATATAAAACATGAACAAGATACAGATGAGTGCACAAAAGGCAGATACATAGTGAAACAGCACAAAACAGTTTAAAAAGTTCATACAATTTGCGGCGGGTGATGTAAATATTCCCGGACGTCGTAATACTCCATGCTGATCAGCATACATCTACTTCTCTTCTTGAATAGCTTAATGTAGCTTGCAGGCAGTTTCTTCAGCTCTTCTGGTAGCTTGTTGTACAGTTACTTCCCCAATAATTTATTGATTTCTGCGAACACGTTATTCTGTGGTACGGTGCTCGACATTCATTTCGCGTGCGTGTATAATATTGGTGATGATGTCCGTTTAGGGGAAACCATATATGTATATATATAATACTACTATATCGCGTGTAGACAAGGAAAACTTCGCTCCAACATTGTGAAATAAAGCATATGGTGCTATGCCGTGTTATTGGAGTATTGTCCAAACTGCGCATGCGTTTGAAATAATTTTTCAAATTTAGGTCTGTTTGTTTATCACATAGATTCATTACTATAAATATTTAATTATTGTTTGTACATCGTCAAGCAAGTATAAATAGTTTAAAAATCGACAAACCTCTTTATAATTAATAATTGTGCCTTTTCAAAAGTGGAAAAATAATTTAATTTCCCTTAATGAATGAAGAAATATCGTCCTGGCATCATGTGCAAATCACAAACAAACGATCATATTGAAGAAGTATATTTGTCAAAAGTTGTACGAATTGTGGTTATGTTACCGTAAATATTGTAAATTAATTAAGTAAAACCCGCAATCAGTTCAGTTGCATTGCAACTGTGTTTAATATTCAGAGGGATATCGTTCATGTAAATAACGAAAAGCAGAGGACCAAGTATTGAGCCCTGTGGCTCCGTATCTCATGCTTAAGGGCTGTGACCTAGTGTTTCCCCAATCTGTTATTTGAACCCTATCACGTAGAAAGGTAGGACTTTACTAGTTGCAAAGGTTCTCCTCTGATTCCATAATATTCTAATTTTTTCAGTAATATGGCGTGGCTAACCGAGTTAAAAGCGTTTGTTAGATCCAGCATACGCATCTCTGCATATTCACTATCATCAAGAACCTCGTAGATATGCTCTACCACGTGCAATATTCCCTTAGTTGTTGATCGGTTTCTTCTGAAGCCATGTTGTTCTGGTCTTAAATAGTTGTTCTCTTCAATTTATTTACTTAATCTTGATGCAATAATCTGCTCGAACACCTTGGATATTGTTAGCAGAATACTTATTGGGCCATAATTTTCGCAATTAGTTTTGTTGCCTTTCTTACGAATTGGCACGATTCCACTAACTTTAAGCAAGGCCGGAAACACAGCCTGTTCCATGCATTTGTTGAAATATTTGCAAGAGGTACGCATACCTCTTGCTGTACTTCCCTAAATATAAGAAATCACACTCGTAATAGAACACTGCAATAAAGATGAAAGTTTCAGAGTTTTATGGATCAATTTTCATAATTCTAATTATTAAAGAAATAGAGGACAATTAATTAATGAATAATTAAAATAAAATTTCAGTAGCAATTCTTACGTTTGAGTAAAATTTTGAACTTAAAACACTGGGATATTTTAACTCCAAATATCGCCAGTAACAATATATTATTAATTAAGCAAACTTTCAAGAAAGTTCGCGCATTATTGAAACAATTAAACAATGGAATTTGTTTCACTCACGCAAAAGGATCATATTTGTCAAATTTATTTGTCATTTTAAATGTTGGTTTACTTTTAATTGGATACAAAGAGAACAAAGGGTAATAAAGTAATTAAAAACGTACGTTTTGTTTTGCGCTCCGAATACAAATTTTATTATAAGTGGTATTTCCGTGTCAAGAAGTTATTTACATTACAGAAATGGCTAGCGGAAGAGTTGGAGATTGAACATTATTAGTATTTTATTCAATAAAAATGTGATCGTTTTAATGGTAAATTAGATAAATCCGTTTGATTTGATCGTCGTTTGCGAATAAGAATCGTTATTACTTTTTCATTTCACTGATTGAAAGTTTGAATTGAATTTCTATGCTTCTTGTAATATTTTACCTGTATTGTACAAGTTACTCAAATGGATAATCAATGTTATCTGCGTGTATTCTATAAATATGTAAAAAGTACTGCCATAATTAGAGACCCTTTAAATAATCAAGTAATTGATATATACTATTTCACTCTTTAAACAAACATTGAAATTTTAGTGAAATTTATGTTTTTAAATGTATATTCCTGCTTGCCACTAATTATAATGTCAAATTTAATATAATTTTCCTATAAAATTTTGTAAATAGTGATGATGCAATACATAAATTAAGAAACTTTGGAATTTAAGAATTCAATATTGTTACGTTCAGTGACATCCAGCGATATTTCTTATATTATCAAAACAATTCAGTAACATCTGCTGTAGGAATTGATAGTATTCCAGCTATGGTATTAAAATTAATTAGCAATTTATCTGAAAATTGCTTAGAAAATAGTTTTAATGCATGTGTAGCTACTAGATCCTTCCCCAACAAATTCACATATGTAAATATAAATACTGTTGTAGTGTTTGTAATTATGGATCTATTATTATGGAAAAAATACTATGGATTATTCTAGAATTATCAACGGTATTTAAAAATATGTTAGAATGCAGCTTTAAAATTGTTTTTAAAAACTCAATTTATCAGATCAATATTGTTTTCACAAACCTAATCCACAACTTATTATAATTAGATCTGGATTTGTGGGTGCTAAGATCATGTCGATTTAAATGTAATTTGTCAAATCAATATGGTTTTTAAAAACTCAGATCTACGTCTGATTATAATAAGGTGTCTATTTGTGGGTGTGAAGACCATGTCGATTTGACAAATTGCATTACTAAAAGAAAATTTTGTAGCTACTTTCAAAAATATTTTCTTAATAACTTTTACTAAAGAAAAATCCAGGGAAGTGGTATCTTATAAACTAAATTTTATTACCATCAAGATCGGTTACTTTTTTAATTTTCGAAGAGGTCCGTGCTTTTTATAATGTTTATGTTTTACCGATCGGGAAACACTCCTTGCTGGTCGAGCGATGCATTCGCAAAGTGCCACTTTGATGGCGGTAAGTAGGTGCAAGAAACTACATCATATCCATAGTACATCAACAGTAACTAGTACTGTAATAATAATAATAATAGTCTTTATTTATCTAATAGCAAAGGCTGGACAACAATTTACACTTGATAGTATTTTCTATAACTATAAAACACAATACAAAGCAATAATCTAACAGGGAAAAAGAAAACTGAATATAAGAATTAATGCGAAACTCATTGCAAAATTAAATCTCTATCATGGAGTTATTAAGTTATAGAAAACATCAAGCTGATACACGAAGGAAAAAACATGAACAACTTGAATAGAAAAGCGTATATTCAAAATCTGATACTGATATTGTAGTATTAATAAAAATTACAATAGTAATAAAGCTTAACACAATAGACCGAGAACAGTAAATATTTAATAATTAATACATAGCAAATGCATTTAAATTACAAATTAAAATGAACAGTATTACAGACATTTGCAGAGCAAATGAAATACAAGGCAAGAAGTCCAAAAAGAAAAAGAACAATTGAGTTGAATCGAGAGACATATGTATTTGTTGTTAGAGTGAGGTTTCTGGTTAAAATGTAAGTGAAAAGGATCCGGGCATAGTTGGTTGGCCTTCCTAGCTATATGAGTGAGAGGTGCCTTAAGAAAAACATTTGACCTAGCTCGAGCCACTAGAAGAGTATCACTTGAACGCGTACCGTATCTGGGAACCAAAAATGCACAGCAGAGAATAGATTGGAAGCAACAATTCTATTACTAACCAGCTCAACCAGAAAATTGGCGATTTCTCTACGTTCTAAGAGGGAAGGAACGTCATGTTCCAACAGTAAACTCTCATTGTCAACACCTCTGGGAGGATACATTCCGCGAGCCCTGTACGATAGCTACTTCAAAAATCTCTTCTCTGCTCTCTCAAAAAGGCTGTGAAAGTGTTAGAATGGAATCCATTATAGTAAACATAATTGGAACGATTGTTCAGGTAATCTGAACTATGTAAATAGCATATTTTTGATAGGCGTATAGGTAGAAACATTAAATTATTTTAAGCCAATTAAATTATTAAAGAACCTATAAAACTAATATAAACACTCTTATCTTGACCTAGATACCCCATTAAAAAAATTATCGAACCTGTATGCATTCGAGTAAACAAATTAAAGGCACTTTTAGAATTTAAAAATAGGGATGGGATAGGGTGCCCCACCGAAAATGAAACAGATTGAATATCTCGAAGGAAAAACAAGTCGATTTTTGATCCAAGGGGGACATCCTTTCATCATATCTTCAACTGTGATACGTCATTCCCCTCCCCTCCATCACTCTAACCATTACAATTTAAATAGGGAAAGTAGTATATATTATACATCATTGAAAAGGTAATTGTACGGATAATTCAGCAACGTGATTGCAGGTTGCGCTATTTTTGATTTTAGCGCCCACTAGCGGGAAAAAGAATGGTTACGTATTCCACAATGTGACACATCATTTCAAAGCTAATTTTATTAGCAACTAAATACGTAATATTTTCGACATTTATTTGTTATCAAGTCTCAAGTACAGATTGTCAGCGTCTTTTGTGAACTAATGAGTTCGTAGTTTCTAATATTAGAGCTCTGCAAGGTTTTTCGATTATTTAAATTTTTTTCAATTGTGCATTAAATTGCTAATAAAATTGGCTTTGAAATGATGTGTCATATTGTGAAATACGTAACCGTTTTTTCCCCCGCTAGACGGCGCTAAGATCAGAAATAGCGCAACCAACAATCACATTGCTGAATTCTCCGTACAATTACCTTTTCAATTATGTATCGCATTTAGTACTTTCCCTATTTAATTGTAATAGTTAGAGTGATGGAGGGGAGGGGAATAACGTATCACAGTTGAAGATATGATGGAAGGGTGTCCCACTTGAATCAAAAATCGACATGTTTTTGCGTTTTTTCAAAAAAGTTGTCTCCTTCGAGATATTCAATCTGTTTCGTTTTCGGTGGGGCAGCCTGTATAAATAATTTAAATGTTAGACACAATTTACAAGCTTTCGGTATCTTGCGACCTTCTCCAATCGGAACAAATTTATGTACCAGACAATTTTTTCGCCACTTCAACTCCTAACAAATAAAGCTACTCATTCTAGATATTTCCTGTAACAAAAGCCTGTTGCTGCATCTAGAATAGTTGGGTTAATTTTTCACAATCTATTGCTGAATAGAAGGTCAGATTAAATACTTTTGACTTGAGTTTAATTAACAAAAGCACGTTTCTGTTTCTACTTCTGTCATCGATTATTTTATTCGAAGCCTTTAGGATGACATTCACAACAAACAATCCTCATCTTAAATTGAGCTACGCAGTTGTAAACAAATTTAAATATTTCCTTTCATATCTCTGCTTTTCTACCTGCAATTGTAAATGTGTACATACATATAACCCTTCTCTTGTCTGTGTATTGACATTTCATATCGAAAAAAGAATGCTGAAATTACTTTCTGATAAATGTATACCAACGCATGCAGATATACGTATGTGAACATAAAACAAATATATCAAAGCCTGAATTGAATGCAAAAACTAAACGAATAGAAGCTCTTGCCAATTTAGCATTTCAGATATAAAACCACCAAACATCGTTTCAATAAAGTAGCTTGAGGCTAGTAGTCCTCGATTTATAAAGAGGAATATAGTACATATATAAAAGTGGAATATATGCAGAAATATAACTCGTGTGGGATAATTATATTTCTTTTATATCTACTTTCCTTTTATAAAAAAAAATCATATTTTTTATGTATTTCTGCCCAACCGGTGGAATAATTCTAGTTTGCAATGCAATTAGCCGTAGTTTAACATTCCGTCTCTATTATTGATTCTTAAATTGTAGACACCTTTTGTTACAATTTATTTTTAGTTGCTAACGCATATTTTCCTGTACCTACCTATTGTTTTGAGGTACCCTGTATCTATATGTTTCGTTTGCGTAATCTTAGTAATGCTGTTACCTTTTGTATGGCTATTAGTTGAATTTCTATTTTTGAGATTCGTGGAATCAATTTCTTGTCCATGTTATTTCCTTATTTGGAATAACATTTATTTTGTTTCTATATTTAATTACCATTTGTAGTTTGTTTGTATTGATTTTCTTTTATTAATCGATGTAAATCAATGTAGATTTAAATATTGATTTCAGGGTTTTACCGACATCTATAGATAGCTAGATAAGTGCCGAACTTTCGAACTTGCAGTGTGCTGTTTCTTAACCGCAGCGGTAGCTCTGTTTAACTGCAATAGATGGCGCGTGCCTATTTATATTTTAATTTTATGGAAATTCTGTTGGTTTTGTCTTGTTGTTTATGTTAAGCTTTATTTTGGGATTTATAAATAATTATATAATTTCTCTGCTTTTGGATTACCGTTAATGAGCCAAAATAGTTGTTTAGTCAGTTGTTATTTTGTTTTTCCATGTTCGCCTAGAGGGCGAGTTGGTAGAATTTTATGTCAAATTGTCTGGAACGTTAAATTAATCTTCCTCTTTCTGAATCCAGATTTCGTCTTAACAACACCTTCGATGCAAAAGTAGATAATAGCTTCCAGTCTTGTGAAAAATTAATCTTATATTTAGTGTAACGTTAATCTGACACTATTTAATTGTGGTATTAATTATTATTTTGCCAAGCATTATATTTTGTATGGCGTTTTGAAACTCGTTAGAGGATGAAATTTTTTTGCTTGAGAAGAACAATTCTACTGTGAATATCGGTATCGAATATTTTATTAGATCTAATAGTGTTATCTTCTTCCTTTTCCGTCTTTTAGTTTGCGGTTTATATATGGTAAATTATGCGGCTATTTGTGATTCATGAGACACGTGGTTGCTTTTTTTGGAAGAAATTGCCGTTGCGTTTATATCTTATGGGTGTTGTATAGGTACATTTTCAAATATTTACAGATTACAGGCTACCTTTAAATTTTATGCAAAAATGATTTAGATGAAATATTCTTATAATGTTTATCTACACGTCCTTTGGCATTTTGTTTTTTCAATTTTTTATTAATTGTTATAAAAAATTAAATATAAATAGACAATCGAAAAATAAAATGCGTATCGACGTATAACATATTATTGTGAACATTAATTTCTAGCAAAATTTTTTCGTATTTATTAAGATAAATGTGTAATTTGATAAGAAAGAAATGGATTTTTGGCACTGCTTTAGTACGCCACCTGCAGTGAAATATTTGATATATCCTTGCAATCCAAGACAGGGGGGAGTTACTTTGTTTAGGTGGGGATTCACTTTACGAGCGATATTCGGAATACAGAAATCCTTGTTAGGGTTATTGAAAACATTATCTAGTAACCTTGATTTAACTTTATAAAATTAATGTATATTTTCTTTTTGTTAAATTTACTTATATTATTTTGTATTACATTTCATAAAATTGTACACATTTTCTGGTAGGCTTTGATAACTTTTACATAAATACAAACTTAAACAAAAGTATTACATATGATTCATAAATAATACTAGCTTTTTTAGTTCTTCCACTATTTTACATTTATCAAGATAAAATACTACTGACATTTATAAGTGAGTTAAAAATAATGTAAAACTAATATCGAAAATGAGATGGATATAGATGGTGCCTACTTCATCTGTACAGATCGTCAGATATTGTAGCAGACTGGTAGACGTTCAAAAGAGTTAATTTACGACCTAGTAAAAAATTACTCTCAAACGATTCAGTGTTCGGACAGTTATAAAAAGATTTGAAGTAAACCAGAAATTGCTCCAAAAGGATATCTTTTATTTTAAAAATTTAACTAGATTACTTTTCCTGTTATGGTAAATAAAGAACAGACAGAAATAGGACTTATTATTTTACAGATGTAGTTACATAATAATAATGAATAAACATTAAATTTTAAATAATTTATATATAATAATAAAACAATGAAATTCGATTCAATACATGATATTATAGTAGTCATTCTATATTTTTTTTTGGAAGAAAATATGGGAGACTATTTTATTTGATAAATCGTTAGTGGGGCATGCGACGACTCTAAAACCAAAAAGTTGGAACTCCTTGTGGGTTTTTGGTAATCTCAAAAAGTTTTTGAATGGATTCTCGGCGTAAATGGTTGGTCGAACAAAAAATTTTTTTAACAAAAAAAACAATATCTACAAATTATCTAATGTACTCGCTGCGCTACAGCCAAAAGCGGAAAAAGCAGAGGGCGCCAAAATTTTCAAAAATTGGTTTTCACTATTTTTCGGCGCGAAATTTTTTTTTAGCGTTTGATGCAAATGTAAAGTTGCAGAGAATGCCTCAATTTGTCTGAAGGGCAGTAGAGAGATGACCGTTTCTACGTTAGGACTTATCTTTTCTGGCTCTTTGGAAATAAGCGTTTGCTTCATTTGCGAAGAAAAATTTCGGAGACGAAGAATACTGTGCGTTGAAGCCGCGGGACAGGTCATCTTCATGGCATTGTACGATGGTGCCACTTGCAAATACACACTGTCTCAACTTCGCTTCAAGGAATTCACGCAATCCGCGATCAAGAGCAAAGTGAATCTCCCTTATTTACCGCCTTCGCCCGGACTTCTCGAACGTTGTTTCCATGGAATATGTGTTCATTTGGTTGTTCAATAATTTCTGGAGTAAGCAAAACCGAAGTAACTGCAAAATTGTTTTTTAACATACTATACCACCAATAGAATCTTGTTCCTTTCACTCACGAAAAATAGTACATTATAATATAATAATATAATGACATTCCTTTCGTTCTGCAAACTCGTCATTTTTAATTCGAAAATATATTACCGTTGTTTTAATATAATAATAATATAATAATAGTATAATAATAATAATGTATATTTACTCATCTATAATTATTAACATTATATTAATTACAGATTATCGTCATATCTGAGTAATCTTGTGGTAATTATCACATTTGACATAAAATATCACATTAATTTAAATTAAAGTGTATATATGTATAACAAGATCATTGTATCAACAATATGACAAACAAAGATATACACAAATAAACAAATAATAATAAATGATAGAATGTTATATACTTCAGCAGCTCGCATTAATTGCCAGAAAATCTTCGACGCCGTAGTACTTCCTCTCCATCAGCAGCCCTTTGACCCTTTTCTTGAACTCGTCAGGTGGTAGGTCTTTAAGTTCTTCTTCAAGTGGTTATATAGCTTGGGACCCCAATAATCGACACCCGACTGCAACAGTGAAAGTCAATGATAAGGGGTTCTTAGATGCTTTCTACTTAGTGTGTTGTACTCATGTTTGTTTCCATTTGGATAAAATGTGTGTTTGTTGGTAGCCTTTTTTGCAGTAGAAATATTCTATTTGCATCAGCCGTCTGTCTCGAAAAGAGAGTTCCATAACTTAGAAGAGAATGAAAATACGAACAGTACGCCACCTTTGCAGATTCGTATGTGCATACATGTCTCAGTCTTCTTATGGTGAATACCACAAACGTCAGTCTACCAGTGTCCCCACCTCAGATTGGAGTCCACTATCAGACCCAAAAATTTGGCTTTTCCCGATCTTCTGTTGTTTTCGTGGAAAATTTCATGTTTTGTTTTTTGTTCGGGTTTATTTTCAGGTGATTTGCCGCAAACCAGCCCTCTGCTTTTTGGATGTCAGCTGCAGATTTTGCTGTTAGTTCTTGGAGTTCTTTCCCCCTTACTAACAACGTGGTATCATCCGCATATAGACACAATTCCGTGTCTGGGGCACTACAGGGCGGGGTCATTCATATATATAATGAATATTTTCGGTCCAAGAATTAGCGAGACATGGATGCCTTTCTATCTACTTTGGGTCTTCTCAGGAAGCCGTACGCTTCAAAATAATTTCTTGTATAGATACGAAGTGCTGGTATACTTGCGTGGGTGAGTATTCCGTAATCCAAAAAATTCTTAAATACTCACTCTGCGACATATTCCGGAAATTTGAAAAATTCTTAATGATACACGCACATGTCGTTTTAGTTTCACTTTTGGATGTGTGAAATTAGACCCCTTTTTTCGAAAATCGGAATTCTGACGGTTGTTCCAGGTTGTTCTAGGTTTATTCTCAATTGTTCAAAAGTATTTCAAAAAATAAATTATAATAGGCCGAGAAAATGGCAAAAACAAATTTTTGCTAGCGCCCCTTTTTTCGAAAATCAAAATTCTGACGGTCGTTCCAGGTTTATTTTAAATTGTTCCAAAGTATTTCAAAAAAAAAGTCGTAATTGGCTGAGTTAAAAGGAAAAGCGATTTTCTTACAGCCCCTCTTTTTGCGAAAATTGAAATTCTGTTTCAGGTTGTTCTAGATTTGTTCGAAACGCTTTTCTAATACATCAAAACCGTATCTCATATATCAAAAGATATTGCAAAAAAACTATATCCAAAAGTGAGAAGTTAGCCCCTCTCTTTTTCGAAAATCGAAATTCTGACGGTTGTTCTAGGTTTGTGTTAGATTGTTCCAAAGTATTTCAAATAAAATGTCATAATTGGCTGAGTTAATAGGAAAAAACGATATCTTACAGCCCCCCTTTTTGCGAAAATTGAATTCTGACGGTTGTTTCATGTAGTTGTAGATTTGTTCTAAACATTTTTCTAATGCCTCAAAACCGTATCTCTTATAGGTATATCGAAGGATATTGCAAAAAAAAAACAAAATCCAAAAGTGAGAAGTTAGCCCCCTCTTTCCGAAAATCTAAATTCTGACAGTCGTATCAGGTTTTTCTAGGGTTGTTCCAACGTATTTTAAAAAAAAGTCGAAATTAGCCAAGATAATAGGAAAAAATGAGGTGTGGCCACGACACAACTTTCTTGTACGTATGGGCGTTTTAAATCATACAATTTTAAACATTATTTTATACAAAAATTATTCAAAATCCTATTCTAAGTACTTCCAGTCTCTTAATGATTCTCTACAGGATACATACTTAATGAGATATTTCCAAAAAAATGCTACTCGCTAAGAGTAAAAGTATTACTTCCGGTCCGAATTTTGAATTTTCATTTATACAAAAAATATTTCAAATCCAACTCTAAATGCTTTTGTACTCTTGTCCGAATTTTGAATTTTCATTTATACAAAAAATATTTCAAATCCAACTCTAAATGCTTTTGTACTCTTGACAAATATATATAGAATGCATAATTTGCGAAATATTTGCAAAAATCGCTATTCGATAAGAGTAAAAGTATTACTACCGTTCCGAATTTTGACATTTTTTTTTTATACAAAAGGTATTGAAAATTAAGTTCTAAATACTTTTATACTTGTAACGTACCTGTCTAAAAACCGTTTAACGACCGCTCGGGCATACGACTTCGACGCTCGAGTTTCTGCGTCGGGTATTCCCCGCAACAAACAACTGTTTAACGTGGGGAATACTCGGATACGTTTTGTTGATGCGTAAAAGATGCATTATAATCATCGACAGGTTTTAAAGCCGTAATAACTATGTAGCGGAAAGGTTTGATTCATGAGATGGAAAAGCTCCTCGCGATTTGGTTGATGACCAGATACAAAACAAAAATTCCGAGAGCTTCTATATACACGTAGAAACGGAGACAATGCCGGTTTTAAGGCATTTAAAGATACAATTACATTGTTGTTAGGAGGTAATGTCGCTGGATTGAAGTTAAAACTTTTTCTTATCTATTGCTTTGAGAACCCATGTGCATTAAAGCATGTTTACTATCGTGCAAACAACAAATCATGGATGACGCAAGCATTATTTGAGGAATGGTTCCTCAACTGCTTCATACCGTCGGTTAATATTGTTTGAAAAAGAACTTGCCATTTAAAATTATCCTTCTGCTTAACAATGTACCAGGTCATCCCCAACATCTTGATGATTTACACCCAGATGTAAAGGTGGTGTATCTGCCTAAAAATACAAACGCTATCCTACAACCAATGGATCAGGGTACAATAGCTACGTTTAAATAATACTATTTGTGCACAACGTTTTCCAAAGCCATAACAGCAACAGAAAGTAATGAAATAACTCGTGACTTCTGAAAGTCATATAATATTTTAGAATACATAAAGAACATTGAAACCGCGTGGGAAGAAGTGACAGAAAGATGTGTGCAGGGTCTATGGAAAAATGTAAAATGTCAGAAAGTGTTCAGGAATAATTTAGATTTTGACGAAGACGAGTACACTAATGTCATACATAAAGTAGTGGAACTTGCTAACATACTTAATTTAAAAGCTGAAGTGGAGAATATTGAAGAATTAATAGAGTTGGAAGTACAACGGCTCCCGGAAAAGGAACCAGTAGAGGAAAGTGAATGAAACCAATAAAACTAGAAGGTATGGATTCAAATGTTGAACGGTTCACGAAAGTTGAACGGCCAATAAATGAAGTTTTACAAGTTACAAAGCAGACTACATTAACGACATTCTTTTCAAAAGCTATAACCAGGACTCCTACCCTTGTAAATACTTCTATTTCTTCGCCGCCATCTCCCTTACCCAGGCCCCTCTACAGCTTTTGATAGCTCTGGTGATAAATACAATGACGACGTTTATGAACGACATTTTGCACTACATATCATAAATAGTTATTCTTCGTTTTTCACAGAATGAATTTAAATTATTAATACGTCACTTTTTAATTTTTGTATGTATTTTTATGTTCTGTAATATATAAGAGATGCAATTAAAAAGTTTGCTTTGAACTTTTGGAGAAATGTAAATGGAGAAACATATTCGTGTATGTATTGCGTATGTAATAATATAGATAGAAATAAATGTCGTATATCACGAGTATTTAAATCAAGTGACACATAATTTAAATATAAATGCATATACTGTGTATATAGGTACAATTCATTATTATTTACTTTAGCATTAAGTAACATTATGAAAGGTAAATTATAACATATGGTACATCATAACATAATAAATTGTTTTATAGAACGATTTGTAATACGCCCAATGGAAAAGAAAATCAACACGATATTAGCGCCGTCAACAAAATAATACTTCAAACATCATACTCTTACATAACATAGAAATTTGAAGACTGCATTCCTCTCACATCTGGTCGACTAATTGAGAATAATTGTCAATGGGCATTTTACCTCATTTCGCTTCTTTCCCCCAATTACTTACTAATAAAAATAAATACCAAATTAAATTGAATTAATATTATTTTCCTTAGAAAAGTTTTATGAGGCGAAAAACAATATGGAGAACTACAAGTGGGAACGAGGACTCTGACGGAAGATTTAGTTATGCATTGTACAATGCGGTGGCCACATTGAGCAACTTTAATAATGCTCCTTAGGCTTTCCATAAAATAAATCACATTTTTTTCTAAACCCTCTAGTAATTTATTACAGCTTCGAACTCCGATATTTCAAGAACGGTTAGGAATTCGGGAAAAGTGAATAGAAACATTTTTGCTTAAAATTAGTCATTGAATTCACGTGCGAGGTTTCTCGGATACCTTGGCGGCCACCCTGTATAATAATAGTACCTATAGATATAAATAATTATCCTGTGATTTTCAATACGCCCAATGGAAAAGATAATCAAGACGATGACATAGTACCGTTGAACAAAGTATTATTATTATTATATAGTATTCATAGACACTAAGTAATATTTCTTTTAATCATAATTCCATCTTACATATTAACTTTTGACTTATTGAACATATGTCTGACTAAAAAAACTTACAATTTACATTTTTGTAGCGCCTAGACTCGCAGACTAAATAAATCATACAAAATATTACTAGCACCTACGTTACGTAGAGTATGTGTAGCCTGAACAGAGACAAATAGCACTTAACGCATCGTACGTATGTTATTTTGAATGCATCGCTCCCATAAGGGCGGTACTTATAAACCGGGAACTGTACAATTTAGATTTTTACTATAGCATTTAGCAAAACAGTACATGGTAGTGGGGTATTGGCAAGCTCCACCTCTGAGTAGAACCCCCCTTAACCCGCCGCGAAGACGTCGAAATTTTTAGTTTGGTATACAACACCCTTAATGGAGGATTTTAAACTACCGCCCTCTGGACGATAATCTGCCGCCCTGTACCTCGTTGAAAAGCCTTTGAGGTTATAACAATTGAGGAAATCTTGCGTCGAGTCCTTGTTGTTACTGTGTGGACAGGTTCAGGTATTTGTGAATCAACTTTGTTGTTGTCTAAGTGTAATTTGTGTGCATAGAAACACTGCCGATTAATTTAATTAGGCACAGTCACTTGTGTGTTGCCTGAAGTAACTCCTCGAAGCACATCGGAGTGATTAAATACAGTTTTCTTTGCCAGCTCATAATTTCAGTATCGTAAATTTAACAATTATAATTTTATGGCATGAGGTTGGTAGAGAGTAGATTACTACGGACAGGCGCCTTGACAACTTATGACCTTCGAATTGTACAGTGTTCGAACCTTCGCTTCGCGACTGCAGCTAGAGCACTACTGTCTGTCATATTTGACAGCGACCCTTGGGAAGAGTGAAAGGTAAGATCATAAGTGTCGTATAAGCTGGCAATAAATAAATGCACAAACATCTCTTCAGATATTTTGATTTGGTCTCTGATAATTTGTATTTTTCAATAGAAGGTTAGTATCGTGGTATCGTCATACTTTCTGCCTTCTTGTATTTTAGAACAGGGGGGTAACACATTCTTTTACAATTGCATTATCAATGCAAAATTTTCCATATACTGCCTAAATTTGCATATGAATTTGCTATTGTCCCATGTTTTCAGCACGCAATAATTGAATGACTGCACGATGATGACGAGTGGAAGGGTTATTGCTATTTCAAAGTTTTACGGTTAAAAATCGTTATCGAATATAAACAAATGACACTTATCACAGTGAAAGTTACAAATACTACTAATGAAGAACGTCAGCTAGTTGATATAAATATTAAATTCATTCAAGGCTACCCTGGCCAAAGATAAATCTCGATTAAACAGATCTCGTATAAAATTTAAAATTTTGGAAATTATCACGAAATATTAGCATTATTAATGAATAATAACACTAAACAACTTTCAATACTTTGTTCAAAGATCATTAAGATTTTTGAAATTCTTAAGCATTAACAGCATGTTGCTTGGAAAACAAAAAAACATACAGACTTTCTTGTTTTTCAGTAGCTTTTGCACATATCTTTCATAACCAAGGAATGGACCAAAAGTAGTCTACTAGAGGAAACGGAAGTGGTAGTGAGAGAAGTGGAAAGCTGATTTACATCATTATATTAAATAGAAATGACACAGTATCAAACTACTGAGAGTATGTGTGGAAAGCAAAATAAGTTGGTCGAATCATACAAATGAATTGGCAAAGGGATTTACAGCTTCGATATCCAGTGTTAGACGAATAAGATCCGTATCCACCATATTTCGCAAACTGCCAGAGTTTCGCTGCTTATAGAATACAGTTCTGGGATAACCCCCGAAGCTGAGGATCACTCTTCAAAAACTGGCAATAATAACTCTATGTATCATGAAATCCAATAAAATATGCAAACACTCATTTCAAAGCGTAAAGGTGATCACTATGCTGAGTGTATACATCGTGTTTCATGTAACTAGCACATTAGAAGTTTTTGTGCTTACAACGCGAATTTTTTCCAGACGTTTTGCCTTCTCACATAATTGACCGCAATCTTTCAAGTTAAAATATTTTTAAACTCGTGCAACTTCCGGTTGCACCGCAAGTACGCGCCATCTTTGTTATTTTAAATGTGACACCCTGTATTTTATTCGAGATTTGAATTGCTTATTTAAATAGAAGAACAGAGATACCGGGTTGGATTATGTCAAAGTCAACCGTTTCGGAGTTATTCAACTGTTTTCCATTTTTAGGGCACTTGAACGTAATGTTTAATGCAAAACTACAGCTCCGATTAAAATGTACCAAAGTTTTGTTTAAAAATAATATACCTGCAAGGATAAGGTATGTCAGACGTGGAGTAAGGATTTGCGAAAAACCCACACGGAGACAAAGAGCAAACACCAGCGCAGAGATGGAGATAGGTCCTTCCATTGAAGATGAAACATCTTTGTTCATGGGCCTCAAACCAACAAATTTGACAAAAACTATGGTACTTTAATTCTTCAATGCATTATATCTCAAAATGTAGCTACATAAGACTTTGTTAGTCTAATAATAATAATAATATATTATATTTAAAAAAATCGTAAAACGTCAATTAATATAATAAAACACTCAAATATATTTACATTAAATTAAAATTGTATAATTAACGATTCAGAAATAAACATAGACATTGTTAATTATAAAGAAAACAAAAAATAATCTTCACATAAAATTACCTCAGAAGACAAGTCATAAAATCAATTCACCTTATAAAGGGCAATTTTCAGCAAATTTTTTAGTTGCCAAGCATTTCATAGTTTCTGGAATATTACTAAATATTTTAACACCCCAGTAATTAGCATATCTTTGGGTGACTTGTACTTTGTGATGTGGTAACTTAATATCGGTTTTGCGATGCGTATGGTATTTATGCAATTTCTCATTTCTATTAAAAAGCTCCTGGCTTACACGTTTATATACAGCAGTGGCAAGTATATACACCGTGTTTCATGTAACTAGCACATTAGAAGTTTTTGTGCTTACAACGCGAATTTTTTCCAGAAGTTTTGCCTTCTCACATAATTGTCCACAATCTTTCAAGTTAAAATATTTTTAAACTCGTGCAACTTCCGGTTACACCGGAAGTAGGCGCCATCTTTGTTATTTTAAATGTGACACCCTGTATTTTATTCGAGATTTGAATTGCTTATTTAAATAGAAGAACAGAGATACCGGGTTGGATTATGTCAAAGTCAACCGTTTCGGAGTTATTCAACTGTTTTCCATTTTTAGGGCACTTGAACGTAAATTTTAAAAGTTCTTTATCTGAGACACGAAAAAAGATAAACAATTGAAATTTGTTCCTGAGATAGTCAAAGTATTGTCCTATTCGAATATTACCAGGTTTTGCAATAATATTACACAGGGTGTTCTCTAATTAATTTACAATTATACACATTTCAAATGCAAGAAACTCAATTTTTTCAAATGAAACACCCTATATATTTTCGCCTTTTCTGAAGCAGAAAAATATTGTCTTTCGATCCACTATTACATTCCCTATACCTATCTCTAGAGGTTTTTGAGTTATTGGGGAGATCAGCATGAAGGCCCGATATTTTGCCATTTATCACACACAATTTCAAGAATGCCTTGGAAGTAACAAAATGTTTAGTTGTCAAAATTTCGTTCGCTGTCAGTGTTATTAATTTGATGCTTGGATATTTTTTGTACTTTACTGAATGATTTGATTAGTGCATAATGGAAGGCTATAATAATTATTATCCAAATGAAAGTATCCTTAATTTATTTTACATACACGGAGAATGTAATCGCATAATAAGTAGAACTTGCCGTGAGTTCAATCAGAGATACCCTAATTTGCCTCCGATGAATCGATTCAAATTTGCAAAAATTGAAACACATTTTTTGCGACATTGGAATATGAACACAAAAAGAAATTGTACTAAGCCAGTAACAGGTGAAGAAAACAACGAAATTAATATTCTGGGATATTTCACAGCTCATCCCCATGCTTCGATACGTAAAGCAAAGGTGGATTTAGATATTAGTATGACGTCAATTCAACGCGTGCTAGCAAAGAACAAATGGCACCCATATGCACAAAGGAAAGTCCACGAACTGAGAAATGGAGACGCTCAGAGAAGAATTGATTTTTGTGAGTGGCTAACTATTCGTAAACAGGAAGATCCGGACATGTTACGAAAGATTTTATGGTCGGATGAATCCAAGTTTACCAGGCAAGGCGTTGTAAATAATAAAAATTGTCATTTTTGGGCAGATGAAAATCCCCACTTTTCACGAGTAATCCATTTTCAATATCAATTTAGTTTTAATGTATTCGCCATAATAGGGTGGGGAAGGGTATTTTATCATATTTATGATGAAAGGCTAACGTCCGAAAGATATTTGCGAATCATTAGGGAAGTGGTGGCAAACATAGTCAATGACATGCCACACCAAAACTATTATTGGTTTCAACTGGATGCAGCTCCAGCTCACTATACTCATGCTGTATATCAAGAGTTGA
Source organism: Amphimallon solstitiale (assembly GCA_963170755.1). Classification (NCBI taxonomy): domain Eukaryota; kingdom Metazoa; phylum Arthropoda; class Insecta; order Coleoptera; family Scarabaeidae; genus Amphimallon; species Amphimallon solstitiale. Next base: position 35,077,625 of record OY720680.1, read on the forward strand.
CCCAGCTATTTGAGGATAGGTGGATTGGTCCAAATGGACCATGTCTTTGGCCTGCTAGATCTCCGGATTTAACTCCAGTTGACTTTTTTTTATGGAGTTACATAAAAAAAGAGGTCTATGCAACACCAGTTAACTCCAGGCAAGAACTAGAGGATAGGGTGCGAAGAGCATTTGACCAAATTGAAGTTCAAATGATTGAACGTGCAACGACTGACCAGCTCCAAACAAGGTTAAATAAATGCATTGAAGTAGGCGGTGGACATATTGAGCACTTGCTGTGATTTGGTTTTAGATTTGTTTTTGTTTTCTTTGTTTGACTTATACCGTGAGATCAAAAATGTTTTCGCACTTAATAAATTTTTGGTTTTGAACTAGAAGACTTTTTTTCCATGCCCATAACATGCTTACAAATGACTATTAATCCACTCCTCCTGTACTTAATCTATTATTTTTTCAGTTTTATTTGGCAAAATATCGGGCCTTCAGGCTGATCTCCCCAATAACTCAAAAACCTCTAGAGATAGGTATAGGGAATGTAATAGTGGATCGAGAGACAATTTTTTCTACTTCAGAAAAGGCGAAAATATACAGGGTGTTTCATTTGAAAAAATTGAGTTTCTTGCATTTGAAATGTGTATAATTGTAAATTAATTAGAGAACACCCTGTGTAATATTACTGTGTCTTACATATATACCTTTATACGTAAAACGTATATGCATATATGCATGTGTTTGAGATACACACATACATTAAGTGCTATTGTCGACAATCGAACGCACAGACACCGGTGTTTCGACCTATGAGGTCTCATCAGTGTGCGTGGAGATTCTCGACAATAGCTTCAAGACTTAAATCGCTGCTTATGTCATTTTAGCGTGTTAAATGCATATTAATTAATAATAGCACTTAATGTATGTGTGTATCTCAAACACATGCATATATGCATATACGTTTTACGTATAAAGGTATATATGTAAGACACAGTAATTATTTACTGCTTGATGTTAGTTTTAACATCCATGTGTTCACACTTTTCATTTTCTGTGTAATATTATTGCAAAACCTGGTGATATTCGAATAGGACAATACTTTGACTATCTCAGGAACAAATTTCAATTGTTTATCTTTTTTCATGTCCCAGATAAAGAACTTTTAAAATTTACGTTCAAGTGCCCTAAAAATGGAAAACAGTTGAATAACTCCGAAATGGTTGACTTTGACATAATCCAACCCGGTATCTCTGTTCTTCTATTTAAATAAGCAATTCAAATCTCGAATAAAATATAGGGTGTCACATTTAAAATAACAAAGATGGCGCCTACTTCCGGTGTAACCGGAAGTTGCACGAGTTTAAAAATATTTTAACTTGAAAGATTGTGGTCAATTATGTGAGAAGGCAAAACTTCTGGAAAAAATTCGCGTTGTAAGCACAAAAACTTCTAATGTGCTAGTTACATGAAACACGGTGTATATACTTGCCACTGCTGTATATAAACGTGAAAACCAGGAGCTTTTTAATAGAAATGAGAAATTGCATAAATACCATACGCATCGCAAAACCGATATTAAGTTACCACATCACAAAGTACAAGTCACCCAAAGATATGCTAATTACTGGGGTGTTAAAATATTTAGTAATATTCCAGAAACTATGAAATGTTTGGCAACTAAAAAATTTGCTGAAAATTGCCCCTTATAAGGTGAATTGGTTTTATGACTTGTCTTCTGAGGTAATTTTATGTGAAGATTATTTTTTGTTTTCTTTATAATTAACAATGTCTATGTTTATTTCTGAATCGTTAATTATACAATTTTAATTTAATGTAAATATATTTGAGTGTTTTATTATATTAATTGACGTTTTATGATTTTTTTAAATATAATATATTATTATTATTATTATTAGACTAACAAAGTCTTATGTAGCTACATTTTGAGATATAATGCATTCAAGAATTAAAGTACCATAGTTTTTGTCAAATTTGTTGGTTTGAGGCCCATGAACAAAGATGTTTCATCTTCAATGGAAGGACCTATCTCCATCTCTCCGCTGGTGTTTGCTCTTTGTCTCCGTGTGGGTTTTTCGCAAATCCTTACTCCACGTCTGACATACCTTATCCTTGCAGGTATATTATTTTTAAACAAAACTTTGGTACATTTTAATCGGAGCTGTAGTTTTGCATTAAACTTGAAAACGCTTTGAAAAGATGGTAAACAAAGACTTTAGAAAATTACACAATTTTGTAGACAACCTCTGTGGTGTACGTTCGAAAATTTATTAAATCGTTATTGTCCATTCGTGAAATAACGTAATGTGTGATTTTAATTTTAAATGATACATGACAATACGAATCGGTTTTTTTCATGTATTTTTCGATATTGCCATGGACATTAGGTACCCACCTCTTGTTTTATATCATGCCGAAGGATAAAATATTTTATTATTAAACTTTCTAACAGTAGAGATTTCTTGAAACTTTCAATTACGGCGTAAGAAATGTAGGCATTTCTCCTCTGCGGGATGGAAAAACTACTCCGAAAAACATATTTTTATTATTATTATGATCATCTAGTACGCAATCGAGTATTTTTTGGAATGCCTTTGCTATTCAATTTCCACGTCGACCACGTAGTATGCGATTTTTTTTATAGAAAAATTATCTGTTAATATATATATTAAGTTTTTGAGAGTAGAAAAAGTCACTTACTTTCCATCTGGTGCACTTTCTAACAATTTCAAGATAAAAACTCGAAACAGGTAGATTATAATTTCCATCATGATCTAATTTTTTCGCGAATAACACTCTTCCTTTGACGTGCATTTGAAACGCCCCCACGTCACTTTCTGACAAGAACTTTTCTCACTTTCTAATTTTAATCGATTCACATTTAATAGAGTGATCACTTCTGGGAACATAAAATCTGTTATAAAATTCCGTAACAAAAAGGTGACGATATCTTGAACAGGGTTTGTGTCATTTTCAAGATACAACTTTTCTTATATTTTATTCGTATATTCTTCTTACGCGTAAAGACGATTCTAAATAAATAAGTTAAAGCCCTTGATTAATATGCATTTCACATTTAACCAAGTTTCAGCTACCACCAAAATGTCTATATGATTATTCTTAATAAGAATTTCGATGTTTCTAAGTTTGGACAACAGATGGCGTATGCTATTGCCCCCCTCTCATATTCACTCAGTCATGTTGTTATGTTTATTTCAAACAGAGAAAACACAAAATACGATAAAAACTGAATAAACTAACATGGTTCCACAAAAAAAAAATTGTATTTTTGTACTGTGTAAATTTTAAGTATTAACTAATAAAATAACAAGAAAGAAAATAATAACGGGTAAATTCCGCTTAGTGCAACCGTAGACACATGTTTCTGACTAATTGGTCGTCATCAGCCAAGGAATATTCCTTGGCTACACCGTACTGATGACACCAATTAGTCAGAAACACGTGTCTACGGTTAACTAATAAACCTAAATCAATATGTCGCAGAATATAGTCCCCACGTAAATAAACAAAATTAGTTTTCGTTCAAGGATAAGAAACAATTGCTTTTTCTTGGTAACGTCACAACAGTTTTGCTGAACAAATCTGATATTTTCTTAACTTTATAGAGTTTATTATTTAAATAAAATAAAACTGTACCAAAAACTTCTTTCGGACCATCTTCAAGAGTAGAAAACTCTTCTTCGTGATATCCTCTCTTACGAACCGAACAGTCCACTTAAACTTTTGTTATTATAGATTAAGTTTTTACTTTTCCCATTGCTAAATGATTATAAGCAAGTAATAACAAAAAACACACTTGGTATTGTTTCACAAATAAATATAATGAAATACTCCATGAACATTTCGCCTTGCGGCATCGTCAGGAGTTCTCGAGAAACTAAAGTAAAATTTAATATACTGTAACTACCTACTTCTAACAAAAATGTAAATAAAAATGTACAAAAATTGAAAATTATTATCTGGAAATACCGTTTTTACAAGGCTAGGGTTTATTAGCGGTAAATTTATGAGTTCTGTTTGTTCATTAAGAACATTGCCTGGTTGTAAAAGTAAACTTTCTTTTATAAAATAACCTTCTAGAACATTCATTTTTTTACTTTTATTTAAACTATACAGTACTTCTAAATTGTCTATTGAAAATTGATGTCCCGTGTCTAAAACATGGTTAGCTACACTTGAATTTTCATAATTTAATTTAACGGCTCGCATATGTTCTGAGAATCTTAATTTGAAATTTCGCCCTGTTTGACCTATATAAAATTTACTACAATCACTACAATTAATTCTGTAAATTCCTGATTTGTTTAGTTTAAACTAACTCAGTGTGTTTTTTGTTATTACTTGCTTATATTTCGACATGTTTCACCAAGAGATTTCCATCACTTCATTTAATTATTTGCTAAATGATTATCGGACTGCAACCGTCCTCGGTACTGCCTAAGCGATGACATTCATTAATAATATATTTCTTTATACGAAAGCTCAGTTTATACTACTCGTAGAAACGTTGGCTACATTCGTAATAACATTTTCGTTTTTTGATTCGGACACAAAAAGTATTTTTAACTAATTACACCTAGAATTACTATTACGTTCGTCGAACGATTCTAGTGCTTCATTAACTTTAGCTTCTAATTTGTACACTTTATCAACAATTTATTAAAAGAAATTGACTGGATTAAGGACTCATCACCTTACAACTTTCTGTCGAAAACGGTATTGTTATTATACGCTATTATTAATAATAATGATAGAAATAATTTACACAAAAAAAATAGAGTTTTAAACTTACTATACACGTCACTATGTGGGCACATTATCGAATGACCTAATTATACTAGTAAATTATGAAATAAAGATGTAATTCATTTCTTTTAAAATTACGCCATTAAACACACAAAAGAGAAATTTAATTTTATTTCTAATTAAACTGACTCTACTAATTAGAATAAGTAGGTAATTAATTGAAAATGAAGTTTCTTAGATAAAATAACCCAATAATTATTTAATCAATATTTTTTCGCGAGATTTATGTTTCATACTATGTTTTGGTTTACAACTTTTGAAATTAAGCTTGTAATAGAAACTGTCAATATTGACTATATCGTCGAGACGGAAAATAACTGCAACTAATACCTCAAAGATACGGCAATATTTTGTCTACAAACATATTTTTTCTATGCTTGATGAAACATAAGTTATACACTAAATTAAGGAAAGGAAGTTTTTGTTAATAAAAGTATTGCATTTCTGTTTATATCCTTTTTTTTAATTATAACACCATTATAATCCCTCTTATAATCGTGAATTTGAATTGTATACCGAAAGGATATTTATTAAAACATCAAAGGCTAGGATAATGTAATAAAGGAATATGGTGTATCAACAAATGATTTGGCTAAATATGATATACAATAATAATTATTTACTATAATGTATTATCTACTCATATTCGTGGTTTTAATTTACTGCTCTCTTAGAATAAAAGAAAGACTATGGAGAAATACTGATAATTCTGTTTCTCTTTCATCGACGCAATCACTGGAAAATAACTTTTAGAAATCCATCTTAATCCATACCGCCTTGATCAGTCCTTTTCGATAATGTCTGTCAGGACTGGATTGATTTGTAAGGATAAAGGACGAAACCTCATTAAAATAGATGCTGGATATAGCTGGAAATAATTATAAATAGTTAGTAGAAAATGTATTAATTTTGTTTTACTTGCTACTTCAGTCGATAACCACGTTTACTTCGACAATTCACACTAATCATATCTATTGACTAGATTAACTACATGCTGTAAACACATTTGACCGAGGTTATCAAGAATTTACTGTTGTTAATCAAATTGCTTAATTTTACAGCTTTAAATTGAATTCAAACTATACCCTTATGAGCTGCAATGAAGTTGTTCTATTTTAAAGGTTTTATTTATACTGTAAAAGTTTTTCATACAATATACATTTACTATTAACCTTCTACATATCCTCAAAAGTATCTCTTAAACACATAGTATCTAGAAAAATATACTACTGAGTTGTTACAGAAAAAAATCCGTATATATTTTCGAAATAAGTACTCAACTGCCTAAAGTTGAGTACTTATTCGCCCGTTAGTAATAAAGCGGGCAATTTTGACAATTATGGTAAGCACAAGTTTTTGAATTGCGTCTTTCGTATTGATACAATTTGAATATTTTGCTATATTTCAAAACTGGACGTATCAATGCGCCTCCCATAATAGCTTCCCCACTTTTTCGCTCCCCTGTAAGGAGCCAATAGTTAGTATTCTAAACATCTCTCACTTCTGATCGAATACTAACACGGCAGATCAGAATTGTTCACTCTGATACACCGCGTCCATTTCCGTCACAATGACAGCTACAAAATCAGGGTAGTTTTATCTCATATCGTTCGGACAAGTATACCATTTATGGATTGCATCATGATCTTGTACAGACTTGGCAAATATAGACGGCAAATTTGTCTGATGTTGTAGAGCAGGCGATGTGAAAGAAAAAGAAAATAATGTCAGTTATGCACTGAAAAGGTGGCTACACACATGCAACACAAACATCGTACCGAACTCCGTCGCGCAACATTCCTTGTTGCGTGAAGAAGTTGCTGTGTGATGAAGTTTTGAGGTGCAACAGAACATCGTCGCGCAACGTCAACGCGAACATAATGCCGTCCCATCCTCCCATATAATCCGCCAGGCCCGTCCAGATGTTGCGCTGTTGCACTGTTGCGTGGTTGCGTCCACACTTGAGACGCGACGGAGTTCGGGCACGATGTTTTGTTGCATGTGTGTAGCCACCTTTGCGTGGTTGCGTCCAGACGTGAGACGCGAAGGTGTTCGGTACGATGTTCTGTTGCATGTGTGTAGCTACCTTAAAACATGGGCTAAAGAATTGCAAAAATGCAGTTTCCTTGATGCATATTAGAATTCTGTTCAAAATACAGCAAAGTTTTGAAGAATTTGCAGTATAATAATTGACTAATGAATACTTTTATAAATATAATTTGCTTTTAATTATTTTTATAATTAATTTGTTGATCTTTTAGTTGTTTTATCGTAAAATATTATTAAGAAAGTTCAAGTTTTGTAGAGAAAATATGATGCTTTTCTTTTATTTTAATTTAGTTTTTTCGCGTTTCTTCATGTTCTAATGCATTTTTTTCCAATTTTATCCAAATATGATAAACTTCCTACCAGGAAATTAATATTTTAATAGCGTGATCATTTTTATACCCATCGCCCGTTCTCGTTATTCTAGACCCCGTGCCGGACCGAAGGTAGAGCTATTATGATATAACTATTTTGTTTTAGGTATTATTATACAAAATTAAGAAATTCAATATGCACTGTCCAAAGTTTCCACTTTTAACTGTTGTATTTCCATTAAACATTTTGAAAGGGAGTGCAGTATTGTTTAACTGGCGATCAGCACTTATGTATTTTACTACTTCCTATATTGCGATATTTCAATAGCATCCATAGGAAACACATCCAATGATATTCTTAACAAAGAATTTGTGCCATGAAAGTGTGATTCATTACAATATCATTCAAAAATCCACACCGACTGCGTCTGGAGACATCAATTCAAATGTCAAAATTTTTAATGACTTTTCGGCATGTTGCTAGAGTTATTTGACTAATTGAATGTCGTTCTTTAGATCATTAATTGTTTGTGGCTTGTTTGCATACACTCGACTTTTCAAAAACCCTTACACAAATATTCTAATGGTGTTAGATCACATGACCTTGCTGACCAATTGAAATCTGCATTTCGTAAAAAATTACACGTTGAGGAAATTTCGATCGCGAAAGCGTAATATTCGTCGAGGTGTGTGACTGTAACTCCGTCTTGCTGGAAATACACATCGGGCACATCAATATGATTTAATTGTGGGCATAAAAAGTCAAATTCGACCTTTACTTGATGTAAATGCATGATATCCAATTAAATTAAATAAAACAACAATATGAAGTTTCGAGATTTACACTAATTTTTTAAAACACACTATAACAATGAACTAGTTATCGTTTTAAAGAGCTACCGTCTAACGAAACAGCTGTAGTGTGTTTAAATAAATTAGTGTACATCTCAAAACTGCATATTGCTGTTTTATTTATTAGTTTAATTGGACATAAAAAGCTACTCGACATTGGTTGGTGTCGCTCAGCATTCACAGTAACAGCATTTCCAGTACCATCTTCACCATCTTCAAAGAAATATGGCCTAATGATTCCATTTGCACAAGATATACAACAAATAATAACTTTTTTTAGAGTATCGGCATTTTTCCTGAATAATACGAGGATTTTAATTACCCTAGATCAGAAAATTTTCCTTACTCACAAATACTTCTATTGTGAAACGAGCTTTATCTCTAAATAACATTTTTCTTGAAAACAATCTCTCGTTCGTTGTTCAATAATCCAATTAGTGAAATTACAACGATGAGTTTCTTTTTTTCAATTCCTGAGTTAATTGAATTTTCTAGACGTGTAAAGGCAAATCTTTATGCAAAATATAACGAACCATAAGATATGGCTAATTTTTCGGCGTTCCACTTTTTGGTTTATCAATAACACAACCAGTTTCTTCGAATTTGTTACCAATCTTTTTATTGAAGATTGATTCGACCGATTATTTAAACCAAAAAATCAGAAGTTTTGCGATGGGTATTTTTCAAGGACCGATCATTTTCATAACAATTTTGAATAACTTAAACTCTTTGTCGCATTCTATACTTGTCCATGAGATACAATTGTACTACTTTGTACTAAAACAGAATGGTTTATGTCATTTGAAAAGACGTCACGTTTAAACATCATACATCGCTGATATCTACGCGTCACATTTGGATAACCAATTAGATTTTTCGTCTATCGTGTTTTATATACAGAGATCGAGAGGTTCATTTTATATACTTCAATTATCTTCTTCTCATAGTTTCGTTCGAGATTGATACATTTTCATTTTCATATTACCGAATAATACAAAAATATATGACGATATGTCTCATATTGACTGTCGTGTAAATATCATGACGATATGAGTGATAGAAAACCTTAACACAAAGAAAAGTACATATGTATTTCAAGTCACGTTAAACCCGTAGTTCACTAGAATTTTATGCCGATATATGCAATGTTTCCTGGGTTGTCTACTATATGTAATTCCAGGGGCCAAGACGATTATCACGCTATACCCGATTACGTTATAAACAAGTTGTGCTGTACACATTTAAACATTTTCAATTATGAATTAGACAGATAAAGTAATAAATTACCCTAATATTATTTGTTTCTGCTATCTTTCACATATCTTATAATTTGATAATTTGGAGATTCACAACACTAGCTTATAGATACAATGTTTTCCAAGATAGTTATTGTTAAGTAAAGCAGATATAAATACGGTTTATTCGGCTATAGAAAATACTATATTTTGAAAGTAACTAATTTTTAATCTTATTGCTTGATTTGTTTTAAAATCCTATAACTTGTTAGTAATTATAAAATATTATAGATAACTTTTCGAGTAAAGTCATTTGTGGTATGTGTAATGCAAGATTTGGCAACTCATATTTTTAAATTAATAATACGTACTTGGATATATCTAGATATAATATTTTATGACACTTTCACCATTGACCACAGATGCAAGAGATGACAAATTTTTAATTTGTAAATTTTTAATAATTTTTACAGGTGTGTCAATATATATAGATATTATGAAATTTTTAGAACATGCGTTAAAATACCAAAAGAAAGATTGAATATACTTAGTGGCATAACAGCCTTGCTAATGGAGTACATAATAATTCATTCAGCGTCAAATTGCTATTCCATAAAATTTTTTTAAAATTTGGACAGTCTTAAAATAGACATTACTATATCTCAGGGACAGATGAATATCGGCTAAATTTTTATAAAACGCATAATATTCTATTTAAAACAAGTTTTTGTGTGTTCAATGCTCACAAACATTCTGTATAAATGAATATAGTTTTATACTATACAGTCAGTATTACTAATTTTTCTATTAAGAATTTTTATTGCGCACATTCTTAGATACCAATAATGAGACACGAATGAGTTATCTTGGCGTAGCGACAAGTATAAAGACGATTAATAATAATTAAATAGCAATTTGACAGCAAGCTGTCATCTAAATTGTTTCAATAACTACCAAGATATAATGTAAACTAGAAATGTGTAAAAGTGAAAATTAAGCATATAACCATCACTATTATCCACACAGTTTCAACAAATGATCCTGATTAATCTAAGACATGCATTCAACTTCACAACGTAAATAATATTAAGGCAAATTGCACAATTAGAAGAGTAGGTGGGTAATGTATAAATTGGGAGTAAACTCGTCGTCTACGATTCGTATGGGAAAATCAGGTGGTTTAGATTCATCTTAAGTGAACATTCAATATCAACACACAAATAGTAAGGTGAAGTGGGGTAAGGGTGTAGTAAAAATTTAAGATAGACTATGTTCTAATCTGGAAAATACTAAATTGTTTAATCTCCTATTTTGACAGAATCAAGCTTATAAAGTTACTAACAAGTCTGCAAAAGATCAAATAACTAATTTTTTTATTTTTTGTATTTTTTTTTAATTTTAGAAACAGTCTACTTACACAGTTACCCAAATGGAGGGCAAGTGTGTAAGGACATGATATTTTATATTAGGCATAATACTATATTAGAACGGGGTAAGTATGTAAAACTACAGTCGTTCTTCTTTCGATTGCTTTTTGGTAGAAAAAAATCCATCAATAAATATAAACAGTATAAACTTTTATTAAAGAACAAAATGACAATTCAAATGAAAAATCAGATCACAATTCTAAAACAGTCTTAAACCTCATGAACAATAATTCTTAAGCCTTTTGATCAATATTGTAGGTGAAAAAACAATGTTGCGGCATAAGTCGTACCAGGAAAAGCATCTGTCTGAGCTGTCACCCATTCATTCCATATATTTTTCCCTTTGTAAATAATTAAAAGTGGAGCCTTAAATTCAGCGGCATTTACCGCCATCAAAACCGATATGTTCTCTTTACCACTACCGGCTGTGGTTCTCGAAGATGCAACGCCCTTCTTGCCGACCATCTTCGTTTTTGACGGATCTAGAGAGAAATTTGTTTCATCTAAGTTCCATATTAACTCCGGTTTGTCGTGTAGCTTTAAATCATTCATGTATTTTCCTAGAATTTCATAATATTCATTAATAATAAAGGGATCTATGCACTTTTTTCGTGCATACTCCACTGACTGTGGTTTCTTAATAGACAGCTTGTGTCGTTTGGAAAAAGCGAGGAACCAATCTTCGCCCGGACGACCTTCCTTAAAGGGCGTCTGCAGATTGTTTTATTTCACATAATTTTCTACTATTCCAAAAATATTTTTCTTGTTAGGCCCCAACCCCATTTCTCCATTGCTTCTAATCCTGCTGCTAACTTTGCTTCCTCGTGTACTGGAATAGCCGTATTTCTCCTCATTGATTTACTTTTTTGTCCTCTTAGACCTCTGCGATGGTAGCTGAGGATCATCTGCTGAATATTATATTTCTTTGAAGCCGCATAAGCAGTCGTAACCCTTTATATAAACCCTTTACCATGGCGGCTGAAATTGAAACAAACATGCCAAAAAGAAGCAACGAATATAAAGGGGCAAGTGTGTAATATACTACACACTTTACCCGACTGTTTACCACACATTTACCCCGGTGGATAGTTTTGCAGGGGCAAATGTTTAGTAAACAATATCTAATACGTATGGTAATAACAAATATAATACCTGTTTTTGGTATTGCTACGAATTAAAACTATTAATTTTTAGACAGATAACAGTGGATTAAAAACTGCTTTACACACTCCCTGATTACGAACACAGCATGAACTTTTTCTATCGCACTAACAGAAATCATGAAATACGCGCAATACAGTTTCCTTCTTTATGGACGCAAAGATAAAAGAGTTATGCACTTGTTTTGAAAGGTGGAGGCACATATGCACCTTCGTAAACATAGAAAAATGGCCAGCTACAAACTTACCCCACTTCACTATACTGACTATGTGTAAAAGAAATAATATAGAATTGCACTAATTCAAACATGACGGTGTTAAATATGTTAGCAGAAATAATGTATTAGAAGCAATGAGTTATCTTTTCGAAGCGACAAATATAAACAAAATTGATAATAATTAAATGATAATTTAACAGCAAATTGTCTTCTAAGTTGTTTCAATGGCTAGCAAGATATAATTGTCTTTATATTTTTCACTACGAAAAGATAACACATTTCTTTTAATACATTACTATACATTCGGCAAAGAATTTTAATACACATATTTCCTAATTGCTTGACTAGGATTCGGCATTACACATTACTTAGATTGGATATATATGGATGTGAGTTTCGGTCCACATATTGTTTTGATTACACATATTATTGAATTAACAAACACCTTTTTAGTTGTGTTACACTGATGAAACCAAACAAGGTAGAAACATAAATGCCTGTAACGACTAACATATTAAACACCTACATGTTAAAGTTACACAATTCTATATTATACCTTTATGGTCAGTATTATTTGTGTGTTGATATTGGATGTTCGCTTAAAATAAATCTAAACCATCTGATTGTCCCATATGAATGGCAGACGTTTACTACTCCCAATTTTTTCCATGACCTAGTCTTTTAATGATGTAATTTGCATAAATATTATTTGTGTGTAAAGTTGAATGCATGTCTTAGATTAATCAGGACGATTTGATGAAACTGTGTGGATAAGAGTAATGGTTCGTTCTATGCTTAATTGTTCACATTTTCTTTTACGCGTATCTAGTTTACATTATATCTTGCTAGTCATTGAAACAATTTAGATGACAGCTTGCTATCAAGTTGTCATTTAATTATTGTGAATTGTTTTTATATTTGTCGCTACGCCCACATAACTCATTTGCTTTTAATTTATTCTATATTCGGTAAAGAATAGAGAGATATACAAATATGTCTCGAAGATAATATCAGTTCTTGGTTATACTGAGGCATTCACATCGTTCTAATAAGCAATTTTAAATTTTTAAGTTCTCTCTAAGTGGTTATTTCATATGAGAATGATTGTTGTGTGAGTTAAAATAATGTCAATAGCCTGACAATTTGTAAGAAATACATACATGACATATTTTGTCTATTTCTATTTTTATTTACACAACAAAAATAATGTACAAAATAATTTACACGATAAATATTAGGTATATACAAAAATGAACTTATAGAATTACGTACTTAATGAGAAAAATATAAATTAGGAATCTGGTAAAATGGATTTTTTGGATGAACGTTCTGCTTCGGATTCAATATTACCACCATTATTCCTGTAATGCGAATAACCAGAGTATGCCAACTCGTGTGCGTGATCTCTATCATTAAATGAAACTCCTTTGTTATTGCGGTCGTAGTAATTATCAGTGTATTCGTTTGCGTACCCTGAATTCTCTTTATAATAAGGGTTATAACCAATTCCCGCCGGTGTATATTGTGGTGGTTGATAATTGCTGTGTGCGAAAGGGTTAGACAAATTCGGTTTGCAAAGTTTAAAGAAACCGATGAGGCCCGGTATAATAATTGCAAAGAATCCCAGGAGCTTCTTGAACGACGCCAGACCCAATATAAGAGGAAGGAATAGTAGAAGTTTCAATTTGAAAAGTTTTAATATGATGAGCATGGGAATGAATAACTTTTTCAACTGTTTGCGGTCTGAAAAGAAAAAAAAATATACCGTTAGTAGCTGTATTCCTAATTTAAGTTTCACAAATTTAATATCAAATATCGTCACAGTTGTGAAATGTTATTGGATATTTATTAAATAAATAGAACAGTCAAATAAAAAAAGCTAGGTATTTCAATATCAGAAATACTTAAATTTCATGTTGTTTAACAATATAATAGAACAATATATTCAATACAGTAATTATATTCAATTGAGAGAGCTCGTCATGCTATTTTGATATTAATAAGTTGATGTTTTAATTAGTGAAATTGTATACATTCTGCAGAAATGTGTCACGAAATAGGAACTCTTAATATTCTTCTCCACCTTTAAAAAAAAATTAGTTGTTTTTGAGAACATAAATTTTAAGGCTAACTGAAAATTTGCCAAAACAATTGGAAATTGTAAGTGTACCAAGAAAACCAAAGGAAGATAAGAACAGTTGAATCAATATCTGTAGTTCGTAAACTTTCTTTGCGCTAAATTATAGATGAAAAGCATTGTAACATTCTAAATATTATAGGTAGGCACTTACCAACTTCTTCGAAGACTTATCGGTTAATTTCATTGGAATATATTCAAAATCGAAACATACAATTCTTATAATATATCTATTTCAAAATAATGTAACGCCTTAAAAAATTAAATGGCGAAGCAAGATGTAATGGAAAGAGAACTATTCACTTATATGAAGAGATTTTTGGTGAAAGACTTTCCATCAAGATAATTTAAATATGGATCTTTTATAAATAACTCTTAAAATTATGAAGATTTACAATTGATAAAAAGAAAACAAGCTCGACTGCTAGCCCACGTACTACAAAAAGAACAAGAGTGAATTATTTCAGAATACATTCATAGTGTTCTACCTATAAAAATTGACCATTATGCAGAAAGATGAAAATATAGACATCGAAAATTATGAATTTTGAACATTTAACCGACATTCCTACAATAATCATAACGAGGATTATGTATAAAACCTTTTTTTGTTAATCGGATGTCAGAAAACTAGAATTTTTTGTCCATGCAGGCTCCTCCACCATATTTGACCTAAGTTGAATGAAATGAATTTTGAGTGTTGATTGCCGTAAGGTATAGCCGATTCGACGTTGTAATTTAAAGAATGCACAATGTTCTAAGTCGTAGGCTTCCACGCTTGTAGTTCACACTTTTTTGGTTTCATGCAGAAAATCGTTGCAGTTCCATATTTATGAAAAACTATATTCGCAAATAATTTTTTGTACAAATTGTTAAAAAAAATAAACAAATATTGAAGATGATAAATACAATTCAACAAACAAATGAGAGTATTAATTATATTTCGCTTAGCAATCATGTACTGATTGGTAAAAAATTACTTGAATCAAAATGACACGTAATTTAACGAAGACATTGAGAAATATCATAAAAACAATGCTAATCCACATAATGAAATAACATATTTTAATACGGTTTGATACATTATTAAGTTATTTAAAAGCATTATTTAGTAGTTTGCTAAGGCATTTTTGCCCAACTTTTAAATTCATTTTCCAAGTATATGTGACACTCCAATTGCACATAAATTATGTTAAGGAGAAAAATATTTGATATTGAAATATAGTTATATAATTCATTCTATTGATTATTTTCAATATTTGGTAATATGGATCATGAATAGCGATGGACTACTCATGATTATTGAAATTACATATCAGTTTTCCTCTAGCGGTAGATTAGTAATCTTTTTTTCCCTTTAAATTATAAAAAATTAAGGTTCATGTTTAGTATGCAATTCTTGAAAAATACAATTTCAGGGTTTCAGTTTCCTAGACACATAAATATTATTATTATGTTTTGTTAATCTGTTTAGTCGTTATATTCCTTTCTTATACAAAGTATTTCCCTTATGAAACTAATTGGTGGCCCTTGATATACTTACTAAAAAGTGTATCCCTTTTATCTTCAATGACGTCAATTTCATCTGCAATTTCATCGATAAATCTGGGGGAATATCGGCCGCTTTCCGTAACTTCATTTGAGAAATCTACTTCAATTGCGGTTGATTTTAAAAATTTCTCTGCCTAAAATAAAAATTGATAAAAAAATTATAAAAATTATTGCCGGAAATTTGTAAGAGCTTAATACAAAAGATGAAAACTAACACATTGTATGAAGTAGTAAATACTTGAAATATTGTAGATTAGAAAACTGATATTTTCTAAAAATTCCCTATCTCTCTCGCCAACCCCAAAAATCAGTATATTTTTTAGTCAGTTATGTGCTATTTATATCTTAAGCAAAACATAAAACGTACATAAACATCTTTCAAAAATAAAAACACACGCTTCAAATGCTTTGAATACTTGGAAGTTTCTGAGCTGCAATCCGTCTGAATTATCAAAATCTTTTCATATTAGCAATCAATCTATAGCTAGAGAAAGAAAATAAAGAAATACTTGTTAAATGGAAGACAATATAAATGTGATACTACTATGTAAATATGTCATTTTATACTATGTAGTTTTGGAAGTGTATTTTAACAATCAATTACTTGATTTTAAACGGTAAATGTTGATAATTGAGCATTAGCGTAAACAAAACTAAGCAAAATTGTACGTTAACTCCGAAACACTATTTTTTTTTAGAAATGGTGAACGAATAGTGTTGATTATTTGAAGTAATCTTGAACTAATTACCGAATAGCTTATTTCACCTCATGAAGTAAAGTGGAGTTGTAATATGAATCCCAGGTCTTTACAGTTATTGTTATGTATGATTTATAAGCTTCTAGAGTAAAAGCAAGCCAGCGTATTTCCATAGGTTGCTAACGTTTGCTCATTAAGAGGTATGTTCGTTGTTTTTGTTTCTTCTGCTTTTCCCTGCAACAGGCCGGGGGAACAACGAACCTAAAGATAACTTTTGAAATAATTGACTAAACGTCGGCGCAGGTCAAGAAGCGATGATTGCATCAAATCCAAACAAAATTAGAATCTGCTTTTCGTCTTGTTTTGAAATAGTTTTTGTAAAATAAAATTCTTTTGCGAAGAATTCGATGTTTGTTTCTATATGTATACGTATTACACAAACAATTATTTTTATAAAAGTCATTGCTGTGCTTTTTTGCATTTGCTAACAGTGAACACCATCATTAAATTATTATCAAATTGTTTCGCCGAATTTAACTGACAAAAAGCTTTATGTCTTATCATGTAATGCTTATTCCATATCATATATGCTTCGCTTAAGCTCACTTCCAAACCTCGGTAACACAAAACCACATCGTTTAAATAGGTCGGTCATACTCACTTTACGCATCGCAAACTTCACTAGCTGATCCCACTCAGAGTCATCAGAACGAGGAGTTTGCGAATATTCGTACGGTTCCCGTGCCAGCTGTCGGAGTTGTACTTCAGGCATTCGCACAATTCTCGCATTGTCGTTGATGTTGTAATGTGGCTGAAATTACAAAACACCATATTAAAAACATTATTGTTCAAAGTCGGTAAGTCGGTTGAATGTATTAAGTTTAATATATGCCAAAAGTTTGCGACATTTGGTTTATTGCCATATTCGAACTTTTTTAATATAAATCGAGTCTGCAAAGGTATATGTATGTAGATCAACAGATATTTCAGTATTTTCTTATTTAATATTCTTTCCCGTCTGCAAGTACACTCTAAGTTTTTCAATTTTGTTTGAATTATTGTAACTGTAAGGAATGTTAGCATTTGGTATTTAAGAACTTGAAATATCATGTATACAATATACCGTATGTGTCAATTTTCATTAGCTATAGGGATTCAATTTTTACATGCGATTTATACGTATACAAATAATACGTGGCAACATACAACGATTTTGTCCGATGTCCCCACCAGATTTTACATTCAATCTTTAGTTGCGAACACGTTGCGATCTAGTCTGCAAAAGCCGTCTTATTACTGGAACGGGAAACATCAAATGGCCGCCGCGATCTCCCTATCTAGTAATATATTATTATTTTCAGAATCCTTTTTTATTTACCTTATTTTTAATTTTATTAGAATTACGCTTTTGTTTGTGTCATGCAGCGTGAACGCAGCTTAATAATTCTCTGCATTTACTGAAAGGAAAAAGAAAAATAAATCCTTGCAACTCGTTAATATTATTTCTCAACGCATTACAAACATCCAAGACGTTGGTCGGATAGGTACTGCTAACTCTAACTTGAGCTTGTATCGGTCGCGCTGGCATTAGAGAGGAAAGTAGGGATGCCATGTTGTCACGTATTGCATGAATTAATCGCCTATGGCTAACGAAAATTGACACATGCTGTATATTATGTTATACTTTTCCGCCAAATATACAAGAAATGTAATTAAACTAATCTATCAACATAACGTAGAGGCTACATTGATTCAATAGTAAATTAGTAACGAAATTGACAATTAAGAAAGCCAGTTATGAGGAAGATCTTTATTTTACCACAAAACGACATTACAAGATAGCAATCCGGAAGTATATACATATATAGAAAGATGCAAACGCGGATTTTGTAATTACAAACGAAAATGTAAACATTTAAGCTTAGAACAGCAGCTATCATCTTTCTAGTTTCATTAAAAGATCCTGATTTATCATGAAAAACATTTAATTCCAATACACAAATAATATCCAAGAAAATTTTTAATTAAAAAGGTAAATGTAAAAATTTAGATGTAGGGCTGCCGCAGACTATTCGTATAAATGGATCAGAAGATCGTGATTTATCATGGGCAGCATATAATCTCACCACACAAATAAATAGAAAACGTGAATTAGACGTTTCGACAAGTTTATTGCTTCTTCTTCAATATATAAACCGGCGCTGCAATCGTCATAAGTACTCGTAACAGTACTGGAGTTCAGTTATGTCAGGCGAATAAGGAGGATGATAATTCACAGAAATATTTTCGCTAGTCAAAATACCTTTTATTGAAATTGTTGTGTGACAAGGTGCATTGTCGTGACACTTAATCTCACACGCTTTATCCTTTTTCGAAGTTTCTTAAGAATCTCTCGGCAACTATGTTGATTGACAGTTTGGCTCTGAGGGACGAACTCTTTGTAGATGATTTCCTGGCTATTGAAAAAGCAAATTAGTGTGCATTTGGTCTTCGACATGTTCATTCTTGTTACTTTTAACCTTGGAGAAGTTGAAGTGTTCTTTTCCATGTTCTGGCGCTTGGTTTTCGTATTGTACTCAAACACATTAAACTCATCATCAGGGATGACATGTACTAGAAAATTAAGAATTTTTGGCGCAGGTTTTTCTCATCCCCAATTTATTGCTCAGAATTTGACATACTGTGGTGTGAATCAAATTCAAGCCCCAATCGTTCAGAATATGACTGTTCAAGATCCAGATTTCCACCGAAAAACTTGAAACACTCCTGTGTTCCCAAGTCTTATGGAAAAAGATGATAGCATACCATTGCTCAAAATGAATACCAGTCATTTTTAGAATGCACTGGAAAGAAATGTTTCAAGAAAAATATCGCAATGGACAATCAAATTACTCTAGCCAGTTTATACTCTTACTGAAGGTGTATCACATCTCCACCTGTGGCCCTTCCAAGCCTCGCTTTCAAATCTTACCAGATCGGACACTACGTTGCCAGTCTCATTAATTAATTTAAGTCGAAGGGATGTTACCTAAGATTGGTGGAATGGTCAAATTTAGAATATCTAGATTCGCATAAGTAACGATAATTTTGAGTTTTAAATTTAGTATCTCATTAGTTACTAGATTTCTCTAAGAAAACATCGACAAAACATTGGAAATTAGGTAGCCGTTTACTTTAATTTAATGTATATTAATTTATCTGAAAATAAGAATATAATATATAATGATGTTTTAATTATGTGACAAAACCTTTTTCAAAGGCATTTATTACATTATATTAACAAAGTGTATATTGAACCTTACTTTTAAAAATAAAAGTAATCTAAAACCTGTATTTTGAACAATTATTTTCTTCTTGCTACCAGACCTGCGTTACCAGATCAATATAGAGGAATTGTATTTGATTTATATTCCTTAAAATTCATTTTAGATTAAATTTCAGCAACCTCAAGAGAAAACCCGAGAAAATTAATGACAGGTGCCAGAGCCCGTGCAAAGCGTATGGGTTAGAACGATATATTTACCTTATCAAAGAACTCGACGAAGGATGATAGGGCATGGGATTTAAAGCATTCAGCAAGGTCACCATTTAAGCATCCTGCATTTGTTTTTCCCAGATACGGGTCCGTTTCTGGTCCAGTGCCTAATCCAATCCAGTCTAGTAATCCCCTGCCTACATAAAAAAATGATTAACAGTTTTTAATACGAGAATAAAAAGAAAAAAGTAATATAAATTGTGCAATTGTAAATAAAATGATTGTTGCAATTATTCACGTACAATAGTTTTGTCTGTATCCATATTGTCGAAATAATTTGTAAATTTCTAAATATTTTTTTTTTAATTTTAGCATTTTAAAATGATATTACATGAAAGTACAGTCACAGTCTTAGTGTTAGGTCTATATTGAACAAAATATTATATATAGGATCCTTGAAACATTAACTTGTATTATTCTAAAACGTATAAATGATGCTTTTCATAAAGCTATTATTGGGGACTCGACAAGATCAGTTTTACATAAAACTGATACCACAACTAGTAAAACAAGATGTGCTTTAGATAAATATATGTTAGAAGAGATTTTGGAAATTTGTTATATTAGTCAAAAGAAAAATAACAAAAACTTCAAATCTGGTGTGCAAAATTAAAAATAATATATTAATACCTACGAGGGCGTATTTTTATGTTATCTACCTAGTCATGAAACAAAAGAGTGACGATGTCAAACAAATTATTGAAAAATTGCTGTCACTGTTAGAAGTACATGCGCTAAGTTGTGTTTAGTTTATGCTGTGTATAGAGATTTGATACGGTCCATTTCTCGATAAAATGAGTGAAACTAAAATTGAACATCGCAGCGTAATAAAGTTCCTGACAAAGGAAGGCAATGGTCCAAAAGCAATTCATTAAAGAATGGTTGCTGTATATGGAGAAGATACACCATCTTATTTCCAAGTAAAATATTGGTCTTTCGATGGGGCCGAGAGTCAATCAATGATGACCCAAAGTCCGGACGACCCGTTGAAGCTCGAACTGAAAACATTGTGCGAAAAGTCGAAAATTTGGTACTGAAAGATCGGCGTGTAAAGATCTCTGTCATTGCCAATGAAGTCAAATTTTGCATGACGATTTGGGTATGAAGAAGGTGTCTGCACGGTGGATACTCAGATTTCTTACACCTGAACAAAAACTGTGCAGAAAAGAAGTTTCTCAAGAACATTTGGTCAAGTTGGAGAGGGACAAAACATTTTAATCTCGAATTATTACCGAGGATGAGACTTGGGTATATTACTGGGACCCTCCTACTAAACAAGAATCCATGCAGTGGGTTCATAAGGGCTCTCCACCACCAAGAAAAGCCAAGACACAATTTTCTGGAAAAAACTGATGGCAACTGTTTTCTGCACAACAATTGTCGGGTTCATAAGGCAAACAAAGTTCAGCAGATAATCAATGACTGTGGGTTTATGGAGTTAAGGCATCCACCTTATAGCCCCGACCAAGCTCCGTCAGACTTCTTCTTATTCAAAAATTTAAAAAAGCATCTTAGAGGAAAGCATTTTGCTTCTGATGAAGCACTCAAAGAAGCTGTTGAAGAATATTTTGCGGGGTTACCGAAGCTGTTTTTTTCTGGGGAAATGGGTCAACTGGAAAAAAGATGGAATAAGTGTATTAGTGTTGAAGGGAGTTATGTAGAAAAATAATTTTTTTTTGTTCTCTTATGTGCTTTTTTTCACGGCTAGGTAGATAACATAAAAATACGCCCTCGTATGTTAGATTTTGATAGGTTTATAAATAAATATAAAAAAAGGGAAAACAATACACAAAATTCATTTATACTTATCTGAAATTGGAAACCATTTGATATATCTTATTGACCTCTGTAAAATTAACTTTACAGTAGTTTTCTCAACAGTAAAAATATCTTAATTGCAGGCATATTTCTATAACTACTTACTACAGTGTAATTGTATTTTGTATATTTAAATATTATGCATGTAACACATTCTTTCATAATAAGGATTTGTGTTTCATAAGATATATTCAACATAAACCTAGAACCATATTGAGATATGTTTCTACAATATGAACATCCTTCTTGTAACAACGTATTGTCTGTTGTTTATCCAATATTCTCTACAGAGAAATTATATTTGTCAGTGTAATCATTAACTGTATCTCGGTTTTCTCTTAACTGTGATTCCTTGTGCTTTATTATAGTTCCCGAGGAAGCACTGGCGCGTTTCATGAGAGTATCCTTAGTAGATTTACAGTACTAAAACGAAATTTTGAAATAAGGCGCTTTTTGGAAGACAAGAACTTGAACATATTCTAAAGAAAATATCGGTAGAAGATTTGGCAGTCTTCTTATCTTAATTGATATTACGTCTCTTGTCTAAAAAATGATGAAAAAGTGAATTGGTGTCAAAAAGCTTTAGACCGCTTCAACATAGGAAACTCTAAAAACGTGTGCAAAATTATCAGTGGTAATAAATATTAGATGTACTAATACTAGCCACAAAATAAGCGCAAGTCGTCTGTTTGGGTATTCCAATGTGAAGAAAAGCCGACAAAAGTGATTCGTTCTCGAAGTGTCTTCAAAAAGAAGTTCGCGACTTTTGCCACGAAAACAGATCCTGTAGCAACAATTCCTCTACAAGATCAAAGAACTGTTACTTCCAATTGGTATACAGCCACTTTTTTGCCGCGAGTCAACGCTGAGTTACGAGAAACCAACCCCAATCGACTAATCATCCGCCACCAAGACAATCCATGTTTGCACACAGGTCGTACGACAATTGAATTTTCAACGCAACAAGCCGTCGAATTCTTAGACCAATCTCCGAACAGTTTCGACCTAAGACCCAATGATTTCTTCACCTTTCCTAAAATCAAGGACAGACTGCGTGGTCTAAGGTTTCGGTCGTCAAATGGAGCTGTTGATGCCTTCAAAAACACAATTTTGACTGTACCAAACAACAAGTACAACAGCTTCCAAATTAATTATCGTGGAAAATACTATATTTTATAGCAATAAAGTCTTTAAAAGCTATCTATTGTTTTATTCTACCTCTATATGCAAAACTTAAAAGACATTCCTGATATTCACCTAAGTCTATATTCTTGTAAATGTACTTGTTAATTGTTATCATGTAAATTCAGAAAGTATATCATAACTTTTGATTTATGTTAATATTTTGACATACAAAACAGTATTGTCTTACTTTAAAGTAGTTCTGAATAAATTCATAAGTAAAGAGGGATATTATTTATTGCTAATTTTGCATGATGTTATCTTAGATACCTGTGTTAAATATATGGAATAATATTTACATGATGAAAGAACAGAATTATTCCTTTAATGAAAAGAAAATTTGATTAATAAAATAAATAAAGATTACCATATTATTCTTATATTTACATATAGAAATACATTTTGCATTCAATTGTCACACTGCATAAACATTCGTATTATAGATAAATCATAGAAAATTAAGAACTAGATTTCAATAAAGTAATGACTTTTTTAATTGACCCCCATCTCTTTTTTTAAAACAATACATAAAACTCTACATTTAGATAATATTACTACTATGGTGTCATGTCTTAATATAACTAATAAAATTTGTCTTTTATTCATTTAATATTTATCAAATTTTCCTGTATTAACTAAACAATAAATAAGAAATATATGTAAATGAATGTTAGATAGCTAATATCTATTTTACAGAGGTTTAAAATTAACTCCTTTTATAAAAGTAGCATTACTTTTAAAACAATGAAAACATCACTTTTCGTTTCTTTCTTTAATCTAAGTTGCTGCTCAAGATATAACTCAAAGATAATGGGAATTACATTCCATAGTTCCTTATTATTATTATTATTATTATTGAACTTATAGTATATCAAATAAGGAAAAAAATTATGTTGATCTTAGAATAATACAAGTGAAGAATTTCATGGGATAATTCCCATGATAATAGAATTCTG
The DNA here is from genome assembly GCA_963170755.1 of Amphimallon solstitiale. NCBI lineage: Eukaryota > Metazoa > Arthropoda > Insecta > Coleoptera > Scarabaeidae > Amphimallon > Amphimallon solstitiale. The sequence goes on from OY720680.1 coordinate 35,101,590, forward strand.
GACAGGTGTTTTAGACTCATTGGTCTTCGTTAGTGGAGTGTGGTCAAGGAATAAGGTATATGTATATGTATATGTCTCACCACAATGTCCACCTTGCAGTGACATTTAGATGTATCTTTAATGTCGTGGACACACTGATTGAAGCTACAATTGATGATTGTTGCTTTCCATCATCAAGGTTAACACTTGGGCTGCATTGCACTGACGAAAACCAGTAAGTTCAAAACAAGCAACCGCAGTAGCATTTTTCTCCGAATTACACCACGAAATTCTCGGTTTTCATTATTCTAAAATACTAATTTTTTTTCGTGTTATTTTATATCTTATGAGTTCCGATGACATGCACATATGGAAAATGTATACTTCGCAGCGACGTTTAGATATATACTCAATATCCAGGACATTCTAACTGAAACCTCAATTGATAGTTTGCCTTCTGTATGTATATCTGATTGTTGCTTTTTATCTCCAAGTGTGCGCCAAACTGATTCGAACCAATAAGATTGAAGCGCGTCTTTTTCGCGTTAAAGGGTAGCATGTTTCACATTAATTTAACATCATTGGTTGTAAGTCGAAAAAAATCACTAATTCTGCAGATAAATTAGTACTTTGTAATTTGTACATATCAGTAGAAGAAAAGTGTAACTAGAAGGACACTTACTTAAATAATTAAAGATTTTACAAATTATGGAATATTTCGTCAATCATATGGTGTTAGATAGACGAGAAACCCGGATTCACTACTACTATACACCATGGAGCCCAAAGAAATCCAATCAATGGATTAAAGCGGGTGGAAGTGCACCAAAAAAGACCAAGGCGGTTCCATAAACATGGAAGGTTATAGCAACAGTTTTTTGAGATTACAAAAATGTTTTATTAATCGATTATCTTCAGAAATGTAAAACAAAAAACTCTAAATATAATTGTGATTTTTGGGATCAGTTGAATTTAAAAATTTGTGGACCCGCTTTAAAGGAGACAAAAGTATTTTTTTGTCAACACAATACAAGTGTCCACTCAAGAGTTCTGACAATAGCAAATTTTATCAAGTTATAATACGAATTGCTTGAACATTCACCCTATTCATCAAACTTGGTTTCCTCAGGCTATTTATCTTTTTCCAAACGTGAAGAAATTCTTGGTAGGAAAGTGATTTACATCAAATAACGAATAGGAACCGTGAATAAATATTTTTCGGAATCAAAATATAATGATCGTATTATTGGAAAAACGTTGGCGTGAATTTATTGGAGATAGAAAAATTATATAGAAAAATAAAACATATCGCATGCCAAGAAAATTGTTGGGAGTACCTAATTTTTAAAATCAAGAGCTTACTTTGAAAAGGAGTTTAAAAGATTACATATTTAGAATGTATAATATTCCCAATTAAGTTCATAATATTCACGAGAACACAAAGACTATAGATTTACTATCTTCTTACTATTTTTTTTTACATAATGTGAGCGATTTTGATAATAAATATCAATTTTGAACACATAGTTATGATTATAGAACGTCTTGTTAATAGAAATTGGAACAACGGTATAATTCTAAAATTGTACAATACATATAGAGCTACGGAATAGAGGCCGTTCATATAGACACCCTCTTCCATATATAATATATGTTTTATAAAATTTTACTGTTGTTCCTATTTCTATTTAGAAGTTTCTGTAGCCGTAACTATCACAATTGAAAATGGCGCTTATTGTTCAAACCGCGATCTCATTAAGCTAAAATAGTAGTAAGTGTTTAGAATATTTAAAAATAAAAATTTCACCTTCAGTACACTTTATATTCCGAGTTTGCCGGACACATGTTCCGACGACTAAGCTACATAGTTGATGTATGCATCCACATGCGAATCCATCAATCATCTTGAATTATATCAATCCACAATTGGGAAATGAGATTTTGTGCATGGTAGGCGTTGGTTTATTAAATAAAACATTAATTATATAGCAAGAAAAATAATTCGAAAGTATTATCTTTCTAGATTGCTGATAGTTATGATGAAGAAAATTTAATTAAAAAAATTTTGTCTACGATTCCATTTCGAACGCAAATCCCAAGTTTGTCGGGCGTGTGATCGATTCATTAAGCTATGATATACCGAGGTCGACATATTTTAATTTCCGATACGAAAGTAGAAAGAGGAAAAGAGCGCGACGAAATAAACTAAAGATAAACATAAGCAAGGCTGCCACACTCGACAAATGTTTGCTATGAAATGTAAGGCGTGGGGGTCCCCCGCCACTACGATGCTCTCCCACCACTGTTAGCAAGCAGGCATCGCTGCATATCATAAGGTCATCTTCTGCATATGATAGAAGTGCAAACCGAAATTAAAATTTGACGACTATGGTATACACGAATCCTTTAAACGTCATGAACTATATCAAGCTGAAATGACAAACTAATGTAATTTTTTCGGCCTTATTTTAAAAAATAATTTTTTTTTCTGAAGACCAAAGAATTATTATCTGACCAATTAAGACTGACAGTATTGCTTAGACGTACATAATTACAAAAACTAGGCTTCTGGTATGATGCCAACACAAATTCTTTTGCGTGCGAGTATACGATTTTGTTCAATTTATCCAGCACTAACTTCTGAATGTTTAGTGATATTGAAGCAAAATATTTTACAATAATTAACATTTTCTTTTTATGTATGGATTTGAAAGCAATATAGAAATTATTAACACACAACAAGAAATGTGTAGCAAATAAACTCTACCTTTGTAGAATACCTAATATATAAATACTTACATTATTTATTAAGTATTTCCAAATTAGGTAAACAAACATTCTGATAGTCAACATATGAATAAAGGCGAAAAAATGTAGAAGTATAAACGAAATTCAAAAGTTATTACAATACTTTCTTATTATTTCACTTTCATTTTATCTATTGAATAATTATGAATATAACATTCTTTTCTTATGAAAAAGTGCATGTACGTTTAGTAATTTAGAATACCTATATATTAGTTTTATTACCTTTTAATTTTAATAAATTATAATTCATTAATAATTTTTTTGGAACTTTATTTACATTACTGACATTTATTTAACTTATAGTATTCGTAAATTATTCTTATATTATTTGAAAACAAATTAAAGGCAACATTAATTTAAATAAAAAATATCTACAACGGTGAAACTAATGTTTTAAAAATTCTAAGCATTTAGGGAATCAAATAACAATAGAAAATAATTCATTCCTACCTTTTTCATGCACCGCAAATTATTCATTTAAACTGACTCATTTTATAAAATATTAATTTTGACAAAATATTACAATTCAAAAGAAATTAGGAAAGCACCATCTTCTTAAACTAAAATGGAGAAATAACAAACAAATCTTACCTTGGGCTTTTTCTTCTGGATGTACAATATTGTTTTGTCCGCTTGACTGCAGCGCCACTAATGATATGACGGTCAGTAGGCACAACCACCTCGCTACATGTAACATTATTTACAAATTATTTTTTAATACAACCGATACAAAGCCGAATAATGGTTAAATGTGCCTCTGCGTGGATTCTCTTCGGTCGGTTAGGTAGGTCACTTAACTGTAAAATTATTACTTCGCTGCGATGTATACGTGCTTCGGTTGGAGTCTCAAACACCTTAATTTTATTTTATTATACGCATATATGGCGACTTTGCAGTTTGTCTGTCTTTAGTTGAATGAGATTTGGTATATATGAGATCTGTTTTATATTTGAGAGGCATCGCTATCCCTCTGGATATTCCAGGATTGGGTAATAGGTTTTCTGTATGACGAAGTATTAAACAGAGAAAGTGATTTTGTCGTAACCGGACATCCAAGAAAACTAACACCACTTCGAAAGCACGCTCGATTCTTCAAGTTCATTGTCTTCTTAATATGGTACAGTCATGCTTATGGTAAACTTTTAAACGTATAAACCGACTCGACAACTTATCAACTTACTTCCTTCATAAATATTGCTGAACTGAATTATCAATTAGATCGATTATGGTATTAAATTACAACAGTTTGGAAATATTGATATTTACTTATGAAATTTAATCTACCTAATTACATACATAGATTTAAATATAAGTGTTTTTATTTCAATTTTTCAATTTTAAAAATTGTTCTGTAATTAATTTATTAAACATCACCATATGTTTATACATTTCTAATTTACTTTTACATTATTTAGGCAGGTACACATTGATAGAATATTATAACATACCAACGAGATGGAATGTTAAAGAACGCGGAGAAATATACGTAGCCCACGGATTAAAATTAAATGACTACCAAATGCAAACTGTTACATGTGGGGCCTAATAATTTTGATGAACATTTTTCAAAATTCCTTTATAACTTTGCTGATTCTTTATTAAGTTGGAATTTACATGGGGGTGATTATTTGGTGAGGCATATACGAGCGGTGAATTGTTTCAAAAATTTGCAGAATAAAGTTTTGCGTAGGTTGCGGGAACCACACGACTTTCATACACATAAGTGCATTCCAAAATTGTTATACAAAAGTGTTTTAAATTGAGTTTTAAATACCTTTATCCTCTTAATAAACCTGGGCGTAAAAGTGTCACTTCCGGTACATATCTTGGATTCCTTTTTTATATAATTACCTATTCCAAATCCAATTCTAAATACTTTTATGCTTCATAAATCTGTATAGAATGCTCAACTTCTGGGATATTTGCAAAAAAACTGCTATTCGGTAAGAAATGGTCTAAATTTTCGAAACTTGTTCCAAATCAATATTAAATGGTTGGTATACTTGTAGCAAATCTATGTAGTTACTTCCGACATGAATTTGTTTTCACACAAAAAATATTTAAAATCAAGTTTTAAATACTTTTATACTCTTAATATATCTGCTTAGAACGCATGACTTGCAGGATATTTGCAAACAATATTTTTAGATAAGAGGAAAGACCTACCTCCGGTAGAAATTTCAAAAATATATATGTATATAACTGTTTAAAAATGACTTTTGAGTACTTTTGTTTTCTCTGGAAATGTGTCTAAACTTCGTAGATGATGAGGTATTGGCAAAATTTGATTATTTCTTTTGAGTGGATTGCTGTTTCCTGTGCACCGATTCTACTGAAAATCTAATCAAATCTTCAGAGGTTTGGTATTTATATCTTTCACCTTTTGGCCGCTGACGTGGTCACACACAGAGAGAGCCAGGCACGAATATAGACAGATGTTGAAGCGAAAAACGCTCTCTTCTTCTTGGAGTCTCAAGTTGGTACAGAATCTCTTATGAATTAGTGGTTGTATTGAAATTAAGGATGCAAATGCACAATTTAACCTTAGTAATGGTTGTAATAAGGATTTAATTGGATTCTGTTTATTGCCAGTTAGGATGAACATTTCACCAAACTTAGATTTCGCTGTTAGGGTTAATTATTTTTGTAAGCTTTTTCGTTGTTGTTTAGTTGGCTAAGTGGCATTTACAATTATATTCGTTATTTCACTTATTATTTTCTTTTTAATTAACTTATTAGAATGTCCAATTTGACATAATTTAACTGTTACTCTAAAACTTTCAAAATGTAATTGTTTGTTATTAATTTTTTCACACTCCCACTAGAAATTAATAAACCTTCTTAACTGGTGTAAGCCTGTCTTGCTGCTACCAGGGGCCTGTACTGGGCCTAACTGATTTTGTTTGAACCACAACCGTCTCTACTAGAGTCAAGCGACAACACAGCAATGTATATTTAAGTCAAGACGCAAGAAAAGTTACAGGTGAAACGCCAGGTGTTTTGATTTTGGTCAGGTATAACACATTTAATTAAGGGATACGTAAGTAATAAGTAACTTGCAATCGAAAGGTTTGTGTACTAAATTTTTCCGAATGTATATATAAAATAGATAAACTTTGAAATTTAGTTACCCCTTTCAACCGGTTTAGTGGTGGGGGGAGAGGAGAGTTTTAAGAGGAGCTTTAATAAGTGGGCTAAAAATTTTGGAAGAAGAAATCCAAAACTCAGAACTATGTAGAGGCTCAGAGGAAAAGAAAAGAAGAAAAATATAACTTAGAGAATAACAGTGTTGTTCTGTATACTCTTATAGTCTATAGTATACAGGCAAAACGGTTTTATTTTTGTGGTGACGGTATTTGAGTGTATTTGGCGTCAGAATATAATTTATTGAAAATTAGTGCTAAATGGGCTTCTAAGAATTACTATAATTTTTATAAAGTTATTATTATAAACTGAAACATGTCATGTCCTTATAATTATGAATTTCTTGATTAAGAATTTATTTAATATTGTATTTAAAGAGTATGAAACTTTATTTATATTTTTTCAAAATTCATTAGGTATTGTTTTGATGTAATTTCGTTTCGATCAGTACAAAGTACACCATAAAGTGACCTAACTAACCTAAGTGACTAACTATATTAGTAAAGGGATAAAACCTATAATATTATTTTCTTCCTTGATTTTATTTACTTGTGTTAGACAATTTTTTACTAAACTACGATAATAAAATTATTAGTCATATTTTTCTTATACGTCCCTTCAACTTTTTTCTGTTGTTAATGTTTACACCAACAAAATATTTATACGTTACAACTGACCATTACTGCTTTGCTAGATGTTAGTTGCTTGTTGTTCTTTTGCTATTATTAATTTTTATTCTTATTTTAATTTGTTCTAATTGTTTTATTTGTTCGTTTTTTTGAGTTATTTATATAAAATCATTTAAATGCATTACCTAACGTTTCTACACATAGTATTTTGAATCTTGGTATTCTATTATATTTTCCAAAACGTTTTATATATTTTTCATTATTTTGTTTACTGTGTGCAAAAATATTGAATTTCTTACCTTCATACTTGATTATGTACAACTTTGGCATTTCATATTACCTCTTATGTTACATCTGGAGACTTCAAACGTGTCTATGTTCCTTTTGCTGTTTCTTTATCTGCAGGTGATCTTAAATATATGTACAGATGTTAAGGATATCGATTTGCTTTCTGGTAGTAGGTACTTATACTATATCTTATATTGTCTAGTACAGGTGTAAATTCATGATAAAACTTTAATTTTTTTAATAATTATAAACAAAATAATCAAAAAAGTAAATATTTTACATTCACATTTAATATTTCTGCGTTACCTGCCTATGTTATCGTCTGCCTACCTAAATTAAATCTGACAGTTGTTTTATTTTGTTTGTCTTATTTTCATTAAAATTCAAATAAGTAACACATAGGTTGATTGCTATTATTCTCAGAAATTAACAACATAAATATTAAAAAAAAAATATGTTGATTCAGTAGGATAACATTATCTTTATTCCCTTGTACATAATATAATATTGCTCATAAATAAAACACTATTTAAATTTTCCTATATGCCCAAGCTCATACACAATCAGTTTTTTCTTTCAAATTTAGTGAATCTAAAATTACTGTATACAATGGGCCACATTGCTATTCCTTTTGTTTGTTATACGTCCAGTTTAGGGTGCGTGAAGTTACCCCCTTTTTTTTCGGAACGGAAAGTCAGTATGTTCTTCTTTAATGTTCTTGTTGCTCTGAACACCGTTTCAATAAATTTCGAAAAAGTCAAGGTTGATTGATATAATGAGGAAAATACAAGTGTTTCCCAAATCATTTTTTTTTTAATGTCGTAGTTCTAACGGTTGTTCTAGCTTGTTTTAGATTTATACTAAATTGTTCGAAAGTATTTCAAAGAAAAAATCAAAATCAATCGACAAAATGGGAAAAAGAAGTCACTAAATTAGGAACCACTGTCAAGGATTAAACCTAGACTGTATTAATTGGAAATATAAATGTCTCAAGATAATCTGAAACGAGTAAACTGGAAGTGTTATTCTTTCTTGTCTTTCTAGTCTATATTAGATAATTCATTTTTGTTTACATCAAATTTTTACAGTTAAGTTTCATACATTCACCAACCATAACGATGTAACACAATTTTGATGTAATTTGCAGGTATATTTAATTTAAATCAATATCTTTTTCATCAATTTCTTCTGAGAATATCCAATATATGATCAAGCAGTTACTGCTTAACATTCGTTTTCTTGGTGTTTGTGATGAAACTTATATTGATCAACACCTACCAACAAAATAACACATTCTAAAAATGTTACTCCAGAAATAAAATAATCTTTCAGAGCAACAAAGAATTTTGTTTTTCACAGTGTCATTTACTACTTATTTGTAAGATCTAAACCAAAAAGAAAATTGCAAATTTAGTTTAAAATTTGGTTTTACTATATTTGCAAGAAGATATCACTCATTCTAACGACATATTTCGTCCTTGTCTTACTAGAAGGTTGTATCCCACTCGGAGACAGCCCGCCATAATTTTTTTCAGTGTAACTATATAAAAAATTAGGCGTAAAGAATCCTAATACAATTATAAAGTCAATTAAGTTTTACATCCAGTAAAGCATTTACAGCCATTTCTTTTTTACTTAAAAATATGTACATGTTAAGGCAGCCAGTAAAATTCTTTTCAGAAATTTACAGAAAGTGACAGTTTAGACAGTTATGAATTAGATTTAATATATGTTTTTCAGTCTTACAATTGCACCGTTCAGATTATGAAACTCCCAACCCCACAAATAGCACACTCGATTGGAGTGTATGTGGGCAGATATATAAGTTAAAAGTCACAAGATATGTGAAATTTGTTATCAATATAGGCTTATGAATGTCATTATTAGATAATAATAATTAATAAACATTATTAATTAATTAAATTATTCATTTTTAAATATATAAGTAATCTACTGAAACAATTATATATAGGTATATAGACAATAAGCAAAAGCACTAATTATTAATAATTATTGCTCTTCATTAGTGACAAATTATAATTATATAAATACATTAACATGAAAATATAACAACATTTTGTTTTAATAAAATCATTAAATTAACTAATACAAAATACGTCCAATCACTAACATTACGTTTTCTTAAATTAATTACAATATTGGTAATAATAATAACAAGAAAAAGAAAAATTTCTACATTCACATTTTACCACCAATCAGTGTGGTAGACGATCTCAATCTTCCAATTCAGCCAAAGCTTTATAAATTGATAGTAGTAACACTTTGCAAGCGAACAGTTATAAATATCTAAAATTATCAAAAATTAAAATGTGGTAATAGGTAACAATTGAAAAACAGATCTGTCACAAGATAATCTGTAGTGAATAAACTAGAAAGAGCAAATAGATGTATTCTAAAAAAATAAAACAAAAGCAAAGTACTTTAGCCATCGATCACATACTTTTAAATTATTTTATTTTATAATTCAAAGTAAAATTTGTCTTAAAAATCTACATGAGGTTATTAAAACTATAACTATAACTGTTAAGATTTGTGCAGAAATATATTATAAACTTACAAAACTGATCTTTCGATAATGAATTAAAATAACGAACACGTGCACTCTATGCTTATCTTTAATTTCAATTTATAACCAAAAAATTAGACAATTGTGGAATGTAAGGAATCAATAGATTGTTGTGATCATCTCAAGAATAAGACCTAAACAAAATGCTATGGCACATACGCCTAAATTACTTTTCAAAGAAAAATTATCCATAAATCCTACTTAAAATCAATAAAAATAATTATAATAACTCTAAAAAAATGTGCAGATATGTGTTATAATAATAATATAATAATTCGAGGAAGGATTAAGGTAATGAACTCGTGGACTCTATGCCTACCTTTTAATTTCATTTTATAATAAAAAAATTAGATAGTTGATGAAGTAACGGATTGCTTCCATGTTAGAACTTTACCAAAAACATCACATAATCCCTTTTTTGTATCTTTATCAAGAGCCACGACGAAGAATGACAATACAAAGCCTTGTGAAGGCACAATAATATGAAAGAAATATGAACCGATCACTGAAATTGTCGGCGAATTTGAAAATACAGCAAGCATGGGAATCCAAGGCATTCCGAACATGAAGGGAAACATAATGGCAGCTCTTACTCTGGCCTTCTTAGCTTTTGGTGTTAGTGGAAATGTTGGATGAAACAACTTAAACATGATTACAATGTAAAGGATGGTGTTGCCAAAAATTATTAAAGAAATCGGTATAACAACGAAAAAGGCAAAGATTCGGCTGTTATTATAGCAGAGATTGCATTTCAGGCAATCTGAATAGATATAAGTCGGTATTAAAATAACCGTAGCCGGCGATAGCCAACCGGCAATGGTAAACTTCAATACACCGATTTCTACACTATCAAATACTTTAATGAATTTTTTATATTGGATGTAGCCGATAATGCACATCCAAGAGAACTGCGTCAATAATAAATAATAAAAAACTAAGTAAATCTTATGCGTTAGCTGATCGATTTCAATCAAGAAAAACACAAGTTCGAAAGAGAAAATAAGCGATAATTGAAATGTGCAAAATCGATTCATACACCAGCCTTTTAATAACACTGCGCAACCTAAAATAGTTATTATACCTATAATAGAAAGGGATGTACAAAGTAGCATGATTACTTTAAGTATTTGATAGTGTTGTTGATAGGCGTCACTAGATGTTGGACTCACAGACAAGGATAACTGTGATATAAGGGTTATCGTTGCAGGAACTGTATTTTTTACCGAATCGATTTCAATAGTTTCAAGGTTCATATAACTGTATATAAAGACTTCACTTCTGTCGTCGCAAATATTATCGCGGGGTTCAGAAACGCAGATCAGGGTATTTAGAAAAGAATTGAATGTTAAATTAAACCATAATCCCTGATTATACCACATTCGTCCATAATCGATGATTTTTAGATAAATAGTAAAAGTGTATTGGCACCAATTTCCATCTGACATCATGCCAAGAACTCTACTTTTACAAAGGTGAATTCCGTCCTCAGAAATTTCACTGACATTAAGTATGAAAATATGTACCCTGTCATTACATTCATTCTGATTCGTTTTATGAGCAATCACTTCGACACTGTTGTCATCAGATAAATAATTATCATTTAAAGATTCATTAGTTAGATACTTCACTTCGGCTTTGTTAAAGGAAGTCACATTTTCACTATGTAGGACAAAACCAGATGTATTCTGCATACTTATATTTAAATATATAAATTTTTTGCTTAAATAATCGTCTTCAAGACCATGGTATATAGGAGGCAAAAGAAACTTTGTTATATAAGTCATCTGATAACTTTTCTTTGTTTCACTTTCAATCAGTTCTAAGCATCTTGTTAATAAAGACGCAATAAGATTTTGGTCAAGGCGATAATTTCTTTCGCGAAGATTTATCTCATAATGCATCCAAAAATCTACCAAAGTCGTATCATTTACCGCAGTAACTCTCTTACATTTGTTTATGATCGCACCACGCGCTGAATGACCATAGTTAATCTTATCTAGATATAATTGATACAAGCATTCTGTCCAATTAGATTTGCGAAAGTGATTGGAACAATCAACATCCAGTGCTCTCCAGCTTTCATTGCATTTGAAAATTGGTGTTAGTAAATCATCTCTTATACAAAATTGTGGAGGACGATAAATTATTCCCCTCTGCATAAGTCCTGATAGTGTGGTATTTCCTCTAGAAAAATTAACTAGGCAATATTTTTTCCTAGCTGTTTCGCTCCAACCAAAAAACAAGAGTTCATTTAGGAAACCTTTGTAGCGTCCATAATTGTCGTATAAATCGTTATAATCCCTTCCAAATTGATACCATTTACCGTCAAGATATGCTTCCAATAACACCAAATTGTTCTTTTTGTAAAATCCAGGTATACTAATCCCTACAAGAGATTTATTATTCTTTGAATTGAACAACATGATGACACGTAGTTTCTCCTTGTTTCCCTCTAATAAATCGTCGGAAAGACTTTTTAATTGCTGGTGTGGGATATACGCGGCTATTTCTAAATTTGTGATGTAAACATCTGGTGTTGTTTCGTTTGAATAAATTTCTTTTACAATGCGATTTGTACTATTTTTAGAATTATCTTCACTATAGATAGCGAAGCCGGAAACGTTTTGTTTCAATGGCGACCACACACTAATAAAATATTCTGCTTTTGACATAACATAATCATTTTTTATGTAAGACACTAACTTTCCAATTAGTGAGCCATAATCGAAAACTTCATCTTGCGAAGGAAAGAATCCGATCTTAGTTAAAAGAATATCTATGTATATTTGATATTCCTCAAATGTTAAGTTATGGTGTAAGATTTCATTACACTCGAATATAAGTTTCGCATCTAGTGCTTCAACATTCAGAGCCGCGGCAATTTTAACATATTCTTCTGCTATCTCAATAACTCGTTCACTACTTTTAACGCGTATGTATTTATCACATTGTTCTTTTGTCAAATGGGTCACATTATTTACAGAAAAACAAAAATCTGCTGAAGAAAAGCTTAAACAGTCATAAACGTTTCTCAGTATCTGCGCAGCTCGTTGTACCATATCTGTCTCTACTGGTGATGCAAGAGCTGTGGAAGGTTCCAATAATGGCTCCACCTAAAAGTGTTATTTCTTAGTAACAGCTGAACTTAAAAAATTAAAGAAATTTTCGCTCCTTACCTTTTCAGAAATATCTTCCGCCTTCCATCCAAAATGCAATATTTTACTTAAAACGCCAGTATAGTCTTGTGAGTTAAAAATATCATAAGAATTCTCTCCACAGTGAGTCCATCTTTTAGCTATATAAACTTCTAATAAGGCAAAATTGTTCCTCTTATAAAGTCCTGGTACAGCAACGCCCACAAAAGGTGCAATTATTGTGTCACTTAATACCCCCCTAAGGTTGCTATTTTTAGTAATGAATATCATAACGGCATGGAACCTTTGCTGTTTTTCCTCCGACAGACTTCTTAATTGCTGATCTGGAAAGTAAGCAGCCATTTCTAAATTTCTGATGTTAACGTCTTTTGATGTCTGCCCTGTATAAATTTGTTTAATAATGAAGTTTTTACTATTTTCAGAATTATCTTGACGATACATAGCAAAACCAGAAACATTTTGCTCCATAGGCGACCACGCACATATAAAATATTCTGAATTTGTGATGAATACATTGGTTTTTATATTAATCAAGAAATTATCAAATAGTGAGCGATAACGGGGAATCAAATCGTGCGAATTGTGTAATGTAAGCTTAGTTAAAAGAATATTTGCATGTATTTCATATTCTTCTGATGTTAATTTTTGGAATAAAATTTTATTGCATTCGAATATCAAATTAGGATTTAGTACTTCAACGTTCAATAACTCGGCCATTTTAACATACTCTTCTGCTATTTCAGTAACCCGTTCACTACTTTTAACGCGTAGATATTTATCACATTGATCTTTTTTCAAATTGGTTACATATTTTATAGAAAGACAATGATCCTCTGAAGAAAAACTCAAGCAATCATAAATTTTTCTTAGTATTTCCCCAGTTCGTCGTATCACATCTGAGTGTACTGCTGATGTAAAACGTGGAGAAGGTTCCAACGATAGCTCCACCTAAATAAAGAAATTATTCCTTAGTGACAGCTAAACTTAAAAAATTAAAGAAATTTTTCTTCCATACCTTTTTAAAAGTATTTTCATCCTTCGAACCAAAATACAACATTTTACTTAAAACGCTTGTATAGTCTTGTGAATTAAAGATATCATAAGAATTCTCTCCATATTGAGTCCATCTTCCAGCTAGATAAACTTCTAATAAGGCAAAATTGTTCCTTTTATAAAATCCTGGTATAGCGACGCCCACAAATGGTGTGTTTATTGTCTTGCCTAATATCCCACTAAATTTACTATTTTTAGTAATGAATAACATAACAGCATGGAGTTTTTTTTTATTTCCTTCTGACAGACGTGTTAATTGTTGGTTTAGGAAATATGCAGCTATTTTTAAACTTTTGTCGTTAACATCTCTTGATGTTTGTCCTGCATAAATTTCTTTGATAATGGGGTTTGTACTATCTTCATACATAGCAAACCCATATATTTTTTGTTCCAATGGCGACCACATCTTGAGAAAATAGTCTGTATTTGAAATATAAATGTCTTTTTTTATTTTAAGCAACAACATATTAAACAGTGAGCGGGAATAGGAAGAATAGTCTGAACTGCTTAATATAACACTAGTTAGAAAAATATTTATATGTATTTCGTATTCCTCATTGGTTAATTTTTGGAGTAATCTTTCATTACATTTAAAAGTAGAAGCGGGATCTAATATCGTAACATTCATTGATAAGGCCGTTCCACCGTATGTATTTGTGTTATATAAATAGTATAATTGATATATTTCTAAATCAGTCAGATCCTCTAAAACAAAACAAAATTTCGGAAAGCAAAATTTCAAGCAATCATAGACTTTTCTCAGTATATCACCAGTTCGCCGCATCATTCTTGAACTTTCTGGTAACGTCAAAATTGGGGAAGGTTCCACTGATGATTCCACCTAAACAAAATGTGCACTACTTTGTAGTTACATCTAGATATAATGCTAAAGGTAAAAGAAAGTTCACACTTGGTTATTTTAGTGAAACAAATAACCAAGTGTGAACACTTTCTTTTACCTTTATTATTTAATATGTTTCACCAAGTGCCTAGCGAGACCTTAATCAATTATTAGATATAATGGCGAATGTATATTCAAGAAGGTTGTTATTACTTAATTGAATCTTGGAAATGTAAGCTTGAGAATGTTATCGTGAAATGTTGATTGTAATAAATGCGGTGGTAAAGTCTGCAATTTAATAAATATTATTTCTTCTAGTACCGTGATACTACGCTAAAATATTGGGTTTTCCAACTGTTTTTTTTCACATATACACAATGTATGTTTGTCTCAGTCTCATATACACACTGAAGTAGGAGAGTGTTTATCTACTATATAATAATAGTAATAATAATAAGAATAAGAAAAGAACGACTTTTCCTGTTCATATACGTCAACACTACTAAACCAAATGCGATATAGTACAAAACAAGAATTATTGAATTATTCTTTATTATTACATTAATAGTTGCCAGTTTTAAATTACACTTGCTATGAAGAATAAAATGTAATAAATAATTAATACAACCAAATATAATCTTACAGCTAACTTTATGAAATTAATATAAATTAATTACAAGTTTACATAAAAACATATCTTCGCGAAGTTATCGGTAAAGGAAGAGAATGCAAAACTATACTAATCTACGCTCATTTTGTTTAAAAGAACCGAACCTAAAGAGATAAAAGTCAGTAATAATGTCAGACACCTAGCAATTTGAGTAAAAGTGTATAGTTAAAAACAAGCTTACAAGAATTCCAAAGGCTATTTTTTCAAATTTAAACATACGAGGGAGCGTTTTTGAGTTAGCGGAATGCGGGAAAAAGAGAGTAAATAAAAACATATTTTTTTTCAACGTATTTAAAAAAAATTATGTCTCTTTCTTCATTTCAGGAAGTAGGTAAAAATCGCTAGGAAGCAGATCTAGACTATAAGGTGTGTGACACAAAATAGCGAAGCCCACTTTATGCAGGACACCTAGCGCAGCAGGACAATTTTTGCTTTTGTTTTTGTTTAATGGCTGTATTAAACCGTTCCAAGGTTGAAGCGTAGTATCCTCTAATTATGGAAGCGCGTTTATCTTTGTAATCAATAACAGGATTACTTCTGATTCTTAGAGAACAATAGCTATGTTACAACATAAGCTTCCTGGGTGGTGGTGTGCCACTTCTATGCCACTGCATGAACTCTTGTTTGGCCTCAGGTTTTTAATGATAAAATTTTATACACAGCAACAATTCGACTTAATACACCATCCCTGTCTCCATTACAGAAATTAGAAATATAGGTGCTCAATTTCTTATTAAAGTCAATTTATCATTTCAGACGAGTGTTCAAAAATTGTTAGAAGTAAATGAATTTCCATTTGAACACTTTTTGAAATAATTTTTACAGTCTTTAATGTTCAATACTTATTTTGTAGTTCCTGTTTTACTAATATCTTATATATTTACGTAATAATTCTTGTTTCTACGCCTACTATAGTATTACTTATTACTTTGCATCGTTTTAAAATTTGTTTATTGTACCAACTTTTACATGAAGCATATTACTTGTATATACTGTAGTCAATAAAATATATCCATCAATTTTTGTATGAGATACTTGCTAAGATTATAACAGTAAAATAATATATATTTATATATATATTTGTATCCAATGTTTTAAATACAATGTAAACTCTTTAGCTAGTAAGCATTTTTTGGACATTTCTCCATTACGTAAAAAAATCACATATCTATCCTCATTTTTAAAAAATAATATTATAAAATCATGCTTGTGAACTAAAAACAACTTATTAAATGTCATGCTTGCGATTATCAATTTCGCAGCAAATATCATGCTATGGTTCACTATACCGCATTCAAGTGAAAAAACATAAAGTTGGCGAATGTATTTCAAAAACCGATAATAGCTCAGTAATGGTTACTTTTAAAGTAATAACGCAATACATGTTTTTGGTGCCAAATTTAGTTTGAAAATCAAAAATCAGACTTTTCAGACTCTTCCCTTAAAAAAATAACTTGTAGACAAAAATATGTTATGTAATTTTTTACAGTTTCTTGCAAAATAAATTGGCAAATGAAAAAAATTTATTACCCTTTTTAGGACCTCTTATTGTAAACAACACTACCAAAAATGGTGTCTATCTACTACGTCGTTTTCTAGAAATATATTTTATAAAAACTATAAAATTTTCAAAGAAATGGTTGTAATTCCATAACTTTGTAAGTTTTAGTTTTTTTACTATCTCATACTTTTTGACTAAGAATTTTATGAAAATACAAAAACGTAATAATATATATGATGTTCCATTTAAAAAACTATAACTATATTCAGCCACTATGTTATGGAACACTATGTGCAATACAAAATAATTTAAGATGTTGCAATCTTCGGAAGAAAACGGCATCAAAATATCTTTTCTTATAGAGTCACAATCGGTCATCCCTACGGAGATGTTTCACTTTGTATATGATATGCTAACATTTTATTTTGTTTAACAAACTATCTTGTTTCCCACCGTTTACAAGATGGGGGTAGCACATTCGGGGACAACTTATATAGCAGCGATGTTCTATTTAATATCATTTGAAAATGTGCAGTTTAGAAATAAATATGAAATTAATATTAAATATGTTTCTTATATTTCTAACAAAAATGTATTTCATGGCCTATCTCTGTAGATCGAATTAGTGCAATTTTATGTAAAAACCTAACTATCTGAAATGTTAAATCTTCCTGTAAAGCTTTTAATAATGGTCGATTGTCTAAATTGCGCACTGTATACACGTCTAATTTAAACGTTTCCACATTCATTGTGTCAGAAGTTATTTGACGTTCATTCGTTGATATAAAACTTTAAAAATCCATAGAAAAATTTAATTCTCAAATTGAATGACATTGTTGACAATGTGGCAATTGTGTGAGATATTTTTTTGCATTATGCACCATTTTTGTAATATTAAAAACTCGTTATTGTTATTCTTGTACTTACATATGATATAGTCCGTACCAACTTTTATGAGCTAAAATTCGTGGAAGACCGCCAAGTGACTTTCTTGGAATCGACCCGATCCTCGAGTAGAATAAGGCACACATAGGCGGCGGTCTTTCACCGTACAATTATTATAGCAAATATATAACACTTTCGGCTGTTACTTTGTGAAGAATCATGATACTGGATATAAGTAAAATAAAACACTCAATTAAGCTTTAAATACCTTCACTTTATTTTTAATCACTATGTGACTGCAGTTTCAACATTTTACATGTCATTATCAAACTAGAGTTACATGAATTGATGGCAATATAATATCTTATTTGGTAACATCTGAAACACATTACAAATTAAATACCTGTTACTCTAATCTATTTTGAATTGTTTATGTTCGGTTACAAAATTTCCCTACTTACTTTTATATTAATATACTGTTATAATACTGTTATAATGTTTTGCAAATCATTTAATAGAATATAACCACACATTCTCAGAAAATAATATCAAAATTTAACATTACAGTGATAAAGGATTAAAATTAAACCTTTTAGAAGCGTTAGAAATTTTTAAAACAAATAATAAATCAGATGAAATATTACTTAATGACCAAACAGATCTTTTGTATACTCCTCTATTTAAAGTTGTTTAAATCCTATTATAGTATATTAATATAAAAGTGAGCTGGGACATTTTGTAACTGAACATCAACAATTTAAAATAGATCAGAGTAATAGGTATTTAATTTGTAGTGTGTCTCAGATGTTACCAAATAAGATATATATATTGCCATCAATTCATATAACTCTAGTTTGATGTCGTTGTTTGCAGTCGATTTTCGTTGAGAGCCTGTGCATCGTTGCGACTTGCGAGTATGCGCCTATAATTAAAATAAATCAATGGAGGCGAAAAATAAAAGACAGGAGTGTAATAGCCAGTGTAAGGGTATTGTGCTCAACGTATATAATTATGTAAAGACAATTTTTCCAAATAAAAATAAAACGGAACCTAAAAATTGTGTTGTGGCTGCTACGGGAGTTTCTCTAGCAACCGTAAAGAGAATCATCAGTGAAGGTGTCACTTTGCAAGATACAAAGAACGGTGATTGTAAAATAAAATTCAGTTCTCCCAAGAAACGCAAGAGAAAATATACAATAACTGACATACCACCATTGGAACAAACGGACATTAGAAATATGATTTACAATTTTCATAAAACCGAACATTGTCGAGTTACTTTGGCTCAACTGCAAGAAAAGTTAAGTGCGGAATACGACTTCTCCGTCAAACGTACCTCCCTGCATAGAATTATTAGAAAACTGGGATTCAAATGGAGAAAAAGTAAGAACAGTCGGGGATTGATAATAGAGAAGAGTGATATTCTTGCTTTGAGACTGAATTATCTGGACAAAATTAAATATTATAGAAGTCAAGGTAAGCCAATTGTATTTTTAGATGAAACTTACATTCATGCTGGCCATATTAGTCCTAGCAGTTGGACAGACAATAGCACTAATGGTTTGTTATCAACCATATCTAAAGGCAATCGACTAGTTATTCTTCACGCCGGTGGTGAAATGGGTTTCATACCTAACTGTTTATTGATTTTTAAATCTGGAACCAAATCCGGAGATTACCACGACGATATGAACTCACAAAATTATGAGAAATGGCTTACGGGAAAGCTAATTCCAAATCTTCCCCCGAATTCTGTTATTGTTTCCGATAATGCATCATATCACAATATACAAGTACAAAAACCACCTACCAGCAACTCAAGGAAAGCAGATATGATAGAATGGCTGACAAGCAAAAATATACCTTTTTCGACGAATTTACATAAGCCACAGTTATATGAAATAATAAAGTATCACAAACGACAACATATTGTTTACAAATTCGATAAACTGTTAGAAGAACATGGGCATGTGGCTTTAAGACTTCCACCCTACCATCCTGATTTAAATCCGATCGAAATGATATGGGCTGAAGTAAAAAATAACGTAGCAAAGAAAAATGTCTCGTTTAAACTAGACACTGTGAAGACTCTGACAGAAGAAGAATTTGTTTCGGTTAATGTTCAAGACTGGATAAAGTGTTGCCGACATGTTGTTCAAGCTGAAGACAATTACTTACAACATGAGATTCGAGTTGATGTGCTGACAGAAAATTTAATTATAACAGATTCTGATAGTGAAACATCTAATGACACTGACTTCGAAAATTTATCAGATTAAGGGGCTGTGGAGGTTATCCAAATAAGTATGTATTTGTTTATCACTTCTTTTTTATGCTAACGTGTATATTATTAAATTGTATCATAATTTCATAATTTGAAATTAGTTTTATTACAAAAAGTCGACGCCGGCCTACCCGCTTTATTTATCGTGATTTAATTTCTTACAACAAACAAAACTTGCTGAAAATCCATTCTATACTTTCTGAATATTCGCCAAAAACAAAATACCAAGAAAAAACAAGGCACGCCACTGCTTGCAAATATCTAGTCGAGGTAGAGCCTTCCGTCGGCTTTATTCCAAGAAATGACGCAGCGGTCTTCCACGAATTTTAGCTCATGAAAGTTGGTACGGACTATAGTATATTTTAATTTTATTGACAATTTGTAGTAATATAGAGAGGATGAGATATATTTTATTAGATATTAGTGCCCTGGGCATGCAACAAATACATATAGAAAAGAAGAATACAACAGTAGTAATTGGTAATAACAATAATATATATCTAATGGGTATCTCATTTCAGTATAGAATCATACTTGGACCTGCATTTTTTTTCATTTCTTTGCCATTACGTATCCATACTCACCCATATAAATATGCGACAGATGTTACTGAACTTCATAAATTTAGAGTTTTACTGACAAAAAATCGAAAATATCTACTATTTGGACGAGACTGTAATAGCCTTAGATTATTTGAATATTTTAAAATTGCAGGATGCAATACTAAAATAAAGTGTTCTTTATTACACAATATGGAATGACAAAAACTATAGTCACTAAAGTATACTCTTTAAGTCATGTTTATGTTTGGCAATGTTCCTAGATAGTTAATATTCGTATTTTAAATACAACACCTTGTATATGATTACATTATCGTATGTGAAATTTAATTGCTTTTATACTTGTGTTAGGCCTCTCTATCCTAGTAACTAGCATTTTTTTCTTGTTTATTTAGAAGGATATTTAAATTGAAGAATCTGAATAACGTAGTAATTCAAAGACTTTAAACACTAATTATTAGAACAAATATGCGTGAGAACGTATTTCTATCGGCTCTGCAAAAGTGCAGCGTCGAAAAGTTTTTTATTGGTCGAAAATTATAATTATATAAATACAAACACAAAAATATAATAACATTTGTAAACATTTTCTCATTAATTAAATTAACTTATACAGAATAGGTCCAATTACTAAAATTCTTAAAAAAATTACAATATTTATAATAACAATAAGAAAAAGCAAAACTTCAACATTTACGATTTACATCGATGTGCTAGATTTTATGATTGATAGTGGAAACACTTTGTAAACGGACCCATATAAATATGGACAATTATCAAAAATTAACATGTGCTAATAACTATTGAAAAATAGAACAGTCACAAGATAATCTGTAATGAATAAACTAGAAGGAATAAAAGGAATACATAGATTGTTGTAGTAGTCTCAAGAATAAGACCAAAACAAAATGCTTTAGCTATGGCACATACGCTTAAATTACTTTTCAAAGAAAAATTATCCTTAAATGCTACTTGAAATCAATAAAGCTATTATAATAATTCTTAAAATATGTGTTATAATAATAATATTTTTTTTTTTTTTGAGAGGGGAAAATCTTCGAAAAGACACCTGCAAGGTTGTCGTATGCAGGTAGTGTTGGATTCATACCAACTAAAAACCCCTCTGTGTTGCATCTTACACCTCACACTGGAACCGCTTTAGCATTACTTCAGCGTGGGTGGTGTTTTTGGTCTAGGACCTCATTAGTCTTTCTTTACCTTCTACTATGCTCCTGATTGTGCGATACGTATTTTCCCATCCCTCTTGAGATTCAAGCAGTGTCTGCATCGCATTTTCTGGCGTAAAAGTTTTACCAGTTTTGCGTTGGTAGCTGTAACGTTCGTCATTCCACTTGTCACACAGAAATAGTGTGTGTTCAGCGTCATCGCTTTCACCACAGTGAGGGCAACCTTCAGCATCAGCCCGTCCACGCTGGTAAAGGTATCGGCGGAAACAGCCTTGTCCCGAAAGGGCCTGGGTCAGGTGGTAGTCCACTTCCCCGTAGGGTCGTTCCACCCACTTCCTTATATCAGGTATAAGTTTGTACATCCATCCTCCGTACGTCCCCGTGGTCCACTTCTCTTGCCATTTCTGTTTCAGACTTTCTGCAGCTTCCTTTTTTGATTTTCCGTTGTACTTTTCATATCGTTCGTTAATTAATAATTCTATTGGAGGCATACTTGCAATGACTCCTGCCCCTTCTGCGGAGATGGTTCGATATCCACTACAAATCCTAATGTTTAGGGTTCTCTGTACTCTTCTTAGTCTACCCATTAACTTGGCATTACTTGCAACCTTGCACCAGATAGGCGCAGCATATAACATCTGTGAGTGGACCACACTAGCTAGGATTTTCCTTTTGGATGCTCTTGGTCCACCGACGTTTGGCATTAAGCTAAGAAGCGCTGTTGTTGTCTTTTCTACCTTTTCCACTGTCTTGTCTACATGTTCAGCGAAGGTAAGCTTTTTGTCCAGCCACACCCCCAGGTACTTCACAGCTCTGCTTAGTATCACTTTCAATCCTTGTACATTGAATTCCACCTGTCCCAGTTTCCTCTTTGTTGTCAGGAGAACTGCTTCTGTTTTGGCTGGTGCTATCTGTAGTCCCTTCTCTCTTACCCACCTTGTTAGTCTTAGTAGTGCGGTGTTCACTATATTCATCAGCGCCTCCTCAGTCTTCGCCTCTGCCACTACGATTACGTCATCCGCGAAACCTATTAATTGAACCCCTTGAGGCTGCTCCATCCTTAGCAATTTATCGTACATAATATTCCATAAGATTGGTCCTAGTACAGACCCTTGGGGTCCTACGCTGCTCACTTTAATGTTTCTTACATCACCTTCAGTTTCTAAAGTAATTTCCCGATCAGACAAATAATCCGCTATGATAGTGGTTAAGCTTTCGTCTATATGTCGGCCCCGCATTTCATCAAGAATCACCTGCCACGAAGCGCTGTTGAAAGCGTTTTTGACGTCTAGGGTTACAGCGGCACATAATCTTCTGTGTCGGCTGCCATATTTGGCTGCTGCTTCCGCTATACTTATTACTGCCTTTACGGCATCCACCGTCTGTCGGCCTTCCCTGAAGCCATACTGGTTCTCAGCAAGGCCCCCGGTTCTTTCAATCTCCTTCTTTAGCCTAATGGCTATCAGTTGTTCGTAGAGTTTGCCTTCAGCGTCAAGTAGGCAGATCGGTCTGTACGAGCTAGCCTCTTGCATTACTTTATTACCTTTCTTTAGTAGGACTAGTCTTGCTACCTTCCATTTACTTGGAAATTCTCCCCGCATTGCCAGCCGGTTGATCGTTGCAAGCACGTACTCTGGTTTTACCAAGGTCAACTGCTTTACTATCTCTGAGGGTATATTTCCTGGTCCAGGTGCTTTGTTGGTTTTGATTCTAGTTACTGCTAGTTTCAATTCTTCCACGGTAAACTTCGAAAAGATGGCCTCTCTATTGCGGTGGAAAACAACCGGCTCGTGAATAGGAAACAGGTGTCTTACCACCTCTTGCATCATCATCATAGACATTCGTGGTTTGGGTGGGCAGCCAATCATTCTTTTCATGACTATCTTATATCCGTCGCCCCACACATCTCTGTCAATATCATGCAGAATTGATTTGCAGCTTGTTTGTTTGGCCTTTCTGATGCTTCTCTGCAGTTCTTTCTTGCTCTGTATATACCCATCCCAGAGGTTTGCCCTTAGTTCCGGATCATTCTTTTTGAGGTTTCTTGTGTATTCTCTCCTATTTCTTATACATATTTTTCGGAGTTCCGCTATTTCATCATTCCACCAATAAACCGGCTGCCCCTTCTTTCTTAATCTCCTCTTTGGCATGCATTTGTTGCAGATTTGTGTCAGTGTATCTGAATAATATAATAATAATATAATAATTCGAAGAAGGATTAAGATAATGAACTCGTGGACTCTATGCATATCTTCATTTTATAATAAAAAAATTAGATAGTTGATGAAGTAAAGGATTGCTTCCAAACTAGTACTTTACCAAAAGCTTTACGTAATGCCTTTCTTGTATCTTTATCAAGACCCACGACGAAGATCGACAATACAAAGCCTTGTGCAGGCAGGACAATATAAGAGAAGTATAAAAAGATCATTGAAATTATCCCAAAATCGGAAAACAAAAGAAACATATAAATCCAATATATTCCGAACATGAAGGGAAACGCAATGGCAGATCGTAGTGTGGCCTTCTTAGTTTTTGGTGTTAGTGGGAATTTTGTGTGAAACAACTTAAACATGATTACACTGTAAAGGATGGTGTTGCCAAAAATTATTAAGGAAATCGGTATTGCAAAAAAATAGGCAAAGATGCTGATGTTATTAAAGCAGAGATTGCACATCAGACAATCGGGATAGATATAGATCGGCACTGAAATGACCGCAGCCGGTGATAGCCAACCGACAATGATGAATTTTATTATACCGACTTCTGGATTATCAAACATTTTAATAAATTTCTTGTATTGTATGTAGCCGATAATGCACATCCAAGAGAGTTGATTAATTAATGAATAATAAAAAAATAAATAAAGTATATGCCTTATTTTATCGCTTTCAATCAATAAATACGCAAGTTCAAGTGAGAATGCAAACGATAAGTGAAATGTGCAAATGTGATTCTTGTACCATCCTTTCAATAACACAACGCAACTAAAAATGGTTATTATACCTAAAATGGAAAGTAATGTACCAACTAGCATGATTACTTTAAGTATTTCATAGTGTTGTTGATAGGCAGCTGTAGCTAGTGGGCTCATAGACATAAGCAACTGTGAAAAAATACTTATCTTTACAGGAATTGCGTTTTCAAAAGAATCGATTTCATTAGTCTCACGGTTCCTATAATTATATACAAAGATATTACTATCTTCACGGCATATATTATCAAGAGGTTCTGAAACGCAGATAAGTGTATTTAAAAAGGCATCGATTGTTACATTAAACCAAAATCCCTGATTAGACAACATCCGCTTATAATCAATGATTTTTAGATAAATGGTAAAAGTATACCGACACAAAATTCCATCTGAGCTTATTCCCAGAACTCTACTTTTACAAACGTGATGTTCGATTTCGGAAATTTCTCTGACATTAAGTATGAAAATATGCACTCGGTCATTGCATTGATTGCGATTTGTTTTATAAGCAATCACCTCGACATTATTGTCATTAATTTCATGAAGCTCATCTAAATATTCGTTAGTTAGATATTTAACTTTGGATTTGCTGAAAGAATTAACATTTTCGTTATAAAGGGCAAATCCAGATGTTTCCTGCATACTTAGGATATTTAAATATATAAATTTTTCGCTTATATATTCATCTTCAAAAGCACGAGGCGAAAAAAACTTTGATATATAAGTCATTTTATTAGTTTTTTGTGTCTGACTTTCAATCAGTTCTAAACTTTTTGTTAATAAAGACGGAATTAGATTGGGTTCATTGTGGTAGCTTTCGCGGAGAGTCATTTTATAGTGCAACCAAAGATCTACCAAAGTCGTATCATTTATCGCTGTCGACCTGTTACATTTGTTTATGAGCGGATCACGCACTGAATTGCCATAGTTGTACAATGGCTTATATAAATATAATTGGTATAAGCATTCTGTCCAATTAGATTCAAGAAATTGATGTGAACAGTCGTGATCTATTGTCAATGTTTCATCGCATATAAACACTGGTATTTCTAAATCATCTCTTATACAAAATTGTGGAGCATTATAAAATACATCCCTCTGCATAAGTCCGGATAGTGTAGTATTTCCTCTAGAGAATTGAAATAGGCAATATTTTTTCCATACTGTTTCTAATATACCACTTTCGGTCCAACCAAAATACAAGAGTTCACTTAGGAAGCTTTTATAGCGCCCTAAATGGTCGTATAAGTCGTTATAATCTCCTCCAAATTGATACCATCGATCGTCAAGGTATGCTTCCAATAACACTAAATTGTTCCTTTTGTAAAATCCTGGTATAGCAATCCCTACAAGAGATTTACTATTCTTCGTATTAAACAATATAATGACACGTAGTTTCTCCTTGTTTTCCTCTAACAAATCGTCCGAAAGACTTTTTAATTGCTGGTGTGGGATATACGCGGCTATTTCTAAGTTTGTGACGTAAACATCTCTTGTAGATTCATTTGCATAAATTTCTTTTACAATGCGATTTGTACTATTTTTAGAATTATCGTGATGATATATAGCAAAGCCGGAAACGTTTTGTTTCAGTGGCGACCACACACTAATAAAATATTCTGCTTTTGACATAACGTAATCTTTTTTTATGTTAAAAAGGATATTTTCAATTTGTGAGCCATAATCGAAAATTTCATCATGTGAAGGAAAGATGGCGACCTTAGTTAAAAGGATATTTATATATATTTCATATTCTTCAAAGTTTTGGAGTAAGATTTCATTACATTCGAATATAAATTTCGGATCTAATATTTCAACATTCAGAGCTTTGGCCATTTTAACATACTCTTCTGCTATCTCAGTAACTCTTTCACTACTTTTAACGCATAGATATTTATAGCATTGATCTTTTGTCAAACGTGTTACATCGTTTACAGAAAAACAAAGATCCTTTGAGGAAAAACTTAAGCAATCGTAAACTTTTCTCAGTACCTCGCCAGTTTGTTGTACCATACCTGAGTCCACTGCAAAAGATGTGGAAGGCTCTAATGATGACTCCAGCTAAAAATTATATTTTTTAGTGATAGTTAAACTTAAACGATTAAAGAAATTTTCGCGCCATACCTCTTCTTCCGCCTTCCATCCAAAATACAACATTTTACTTAAAACGCTTCTATAGTCTTGTGAATTAAAAATATCATAAGAATTCTCTCCATATTGAGTCCATCTTCCAGCAAGATAAACTTCTAATAAGGCAAGATTGTTCCTTTTATAAAATCCTGGTATAGCGACGCCCACAAATGGTGTGTTTGCTACCATGCTTAATATCCCCTTAAATTTGCTATTTCTAGTAATGACTAACATAACGGCATAGCATTTTTCTTTATTTTCCTCCGACAGACTTCTTAATTGCTGATTTGGGAAATATGCAGCTATTTCTAAACATCTAACGTTAACGTCTCCTGATGTCTGTCCTGTATAAATTTCTTTGATAATGGGATTTATACTATTTTCAGAATTATCGTCATAATACATAGCAAAGCCAGAAACATTTTGTTCCATAGGTGACCAGACACGTATAAAATATTCTGAATTTAATATGAATAAATTGGTTTTTATATTAATCAAGAAATTTTCAAATAATGAGCGGCAGCGTAGCATTATATCGTGCGAATTGTGTAATGTAAGCTTAGTTAAAAGAATATTTATATATATATCATATTCCTCGAATGTGAAGTTTTTTAATAAGATTTCATCACATTCGAATATAAAATTAGGATCAAGTTCCTCAACATTCAGTAACTTGGCCATTTTAACATACTCTTCTGCTATCTCAGTAACTCGTTCACTACTTTTAACGAGTAGATACTTATCGCATTCATCTTTTGTCAAACGTGTTACATCGTTTACAGAAAAACAAAGATCCTCTGAGGTATAACTCAAACAATCATAAACTTTTCTCAGTATCTTGCCAACCCGTCGTACCATATCCGAGTCCACTACCAAAAAAGTGGAAGGTTCTGATGTTAGCACCAGTTCCTCCTAAAAATTTTATTCCTTGGTGGTAGTTAAACTTAAAAGATTAAAGAAGTTTTTTCTCCATACCTGTGTAAAAGTAAATGACTCTTTCGAAGGTGTGGAAGGTTCTGATGATGCCTCTTCCTAAAAATTTTATTTTTTAGTGTAGTTAAACTTAAAAGATTAAAGGAATGTTTGCGCCATACCTCGTCAAAAGTACCTGTCTCGTTCCAACCAAAATACAACATTTTACTTAAAACGCTTGTATAGTATGGTGAATTAAAAATATCATAAGAAGTTTCGCCACAGTGAGTCCACCTTTTAGCTTGATAGACTTCTAATAAGGCAAAATTGTTCCTTTTGTAAAATCCTGGTATAGCAACGCCCACAAAAGGTGCAATTATTGTGTCACTTAATACCTTCCTAAGTTTGCTATTTTTAGTAATGAATAATATAACGGCATGGAACCTTTCCTTTTTTTTCTCCGACAGACTTCTTAATTGCTGATCTGGAAAATAAGCAGCCATTTCTAAATTTCTGATGTAAACGTCTTTTGATGTCTGCCCTGTATAAATTTCTTTGATAATGGGATTTATACCATTTTCAGAATTATCTTCATAATACATAGCAAAGCCAGAAACATTTTGTTCCATAGGTGACCAGACACGTATAAAATATTCTGAATTTAATATGAATAAATTGGTTTTTATATTAATCAAGAAATTTTCAAATAGTGAGCGGTAGCGAAGCATTATATCGTGCGAATTGTGTAATGTAAGCTTAGTTAAAAGAATATTTATATATATATCATATTCCTCGAATGTTAAGTTTTTTAATAAGATTTCATTACATTCGAATATAAAATTAGGATCAAGTTCTTCAACATTCATTAACTTGGCCATTTTAACATACTCTTCTGCTATCTCAGTAACTCGTTCACTACTTTTAAAGTGTAGATACTTATCGCATTCATCTTTTGTCAAACGTGTTACATCGTTTACAGAGAAACAAAGATCTTCTGAGGAAAATATCAGGCAATTATAAACTTTTCTCAGTATTTCGCCAGTTCGTCCTATCATACCTGAGTCTGAGTCTGAGTCTGATGCTAAAGTTGTCGAAGGTTCCAGTGATGACTCCATCTAGATAAAAAAATTTACCAATAGTGATAATTAAACTCAAATTATTAAAGATTTTCTGCCATACCTTTTGAAGATCTACCTCCTTCCAGACAAAATACAACATTTCACTCAAAACGCTTGTATGTTCTGGTGTATTGAAATTATCGTAACAATCCTCTCCATATTCAGCCCATCTTCCAGCTAGATATACTTTTAATAAAGCAAAGTTATTCCTTTTGTAAAATCCTGGTATAGCAACGCCCACAAATGGCGTATTTACTGTCTTGCCTAAAATCCCCTTCAATGTGCTATTTTTAGTAATGAATAACATAACGGCATGGAGTTTATCTTTATTTTCCTCTGACAGACTCATTAACTGTTGGTCTAGGAAATATGCAGCTATTTTTAAACTTTTGACGTTAACGTCCCTTGATGTTTGTCCTGCATAGATTTCTTTGATAATGACATTTTTACTATTTTCAGAATTATCTTCACCATACACAGCAAACCCAGAAATCTGTTGTTCCAATGGCGACCATATTTTAAGAAAATAGTCTGCATTTGAAATAAAAATTTCTTTTTTTATTTTAAGCAAGAACTTGTTAAATTGTGACTGGAAATAAGAAGCATCGTCTGAACTACTTAATATAATACTATTCATAAAAATATTTATATGTATTTCGTATTCCGCATCGGTTAATATTTGTAATAAGCTTTTATTACATTTGAAAGTCGGATCAGAATCTAATGTATCAACATTCAATGACGAGGCCATTCGAACATAAGTATTTCTACTGTATTGATAATATAATCGATATATTTCTAAATCAGTCAGATCCTCTAACACAAAACAAAGTTCCGGAATGCAAAATTTCAAGCAATCATAAACTTTTCTTAGTATTTCTCCAGTTTGCCCCGTCCTTCTTGATATTCCTGGTAATGTCAAAGACTTAGAAGGTTTCAATGACGATTTCACCTAAACAAAATGTGCAACACTTAGTGCCTAGATCTAGATATTATAATAGCCTGTAAATGTTCAAGCAAGTTGCTACATCTAAATTGAATTCTGCAAATCTATTGTCGAACATATTATCTTGAAATATTGATTTTAGCTACTGTGATTGTAAAGTTAGCAATTTAATAAATATTATTTGTTTTAGTACCTTACTACTACACAATAGTGTTGGGTTTTCTAACATTTACGATAGACATCAAACCTAAAATGGGTTAATCGTTTTCTCATATATACACATTCGTATGTTTGCCTGAGTGCATAAATTTAAAATATACGTCCCATATACAAACTAGAGTGGAAGAGTGTTTTGAAGTATACAGTATAAAATAATAATAAGTAGAAAAGGAAAACCGATTTCTCCTATCCATATGCACAAACCCTGCTAAACCAAACGCTCTGTGGCGATATTGTGCTAAACGAAAAATATTCAATTACTTTTAATTATTACATTAATAGTTGCTAGTTTTATTTCATTTATACCTGCTTTGAAGATTAAAATGTAATAAACAATTAAATCAGTCAAATATAATCTTACAGGTAACATCATGCAACGCATATGTTAAATTTATTACAATTTTACATCTACAACACCTTCTCGAGATAACTGATATCGGTAAAGAAAGGTCGCAAAACTCTGCTTAGCTACACTCATTTTGCTTAAAGGAAACGAATTTAGAGGGATCAAAGTCACTCATAACCTCATTCGCCTAGCAATTTGAGTAAAAAGATATACATATAATGCAAGCTTACAAAAATTCTAAACGCTACTTTTCTTAAATATAGTTATACGAGTGAGCGTTTATAAGTTCGCGGAATTGGGCAAAAAGGACGGAAATAAAAAATTAAATTATTTAACTTTTTCAGTTTATTCACCAGCAACCCTAATATAATTCCAGATCTTTGATCTTTGATCTTGTTTATGTTTTCATAAAGAATGTTTTATCTTTTACTTCAAAGTACTCCGAAACTGCATCCTTTATTTCTTTATCCTCCGAAAATTCGGCGGGAGATTAATGCCCAGAATGCGCAGGTTGCCGCAACAGCAATTGCTCGTGCATTTTTGGGCCTCTGTAATAAAGGCGGGGGAGGGGGGTTTGAATCGAATTGTTACTAAGGATGAAATATGGATTTATCATTATGGACATGAGTCCAAACAAGGCTCCATAGAGTGTCATAAGACAAGCCACACCGATACCCAAGGAGCGTAAGGTATGACATGGCTACTGTTTTTTGGTACTCAGAAGGAATTCTGTTAATTAGTTAGAGAGATAATAGCGTTTCCATATTTGGAGACTACGCTTTAATGAAACAATTGCTATTAAAAGAAGTCATTAAAGAAAAAGGATGTGAAAAATTGACGAAAGTTGTCCTGCTCCTGGACTACAATTCTTCCTTTCACAAGACTTGTGTTGCGCTGGTTGTGATGGATAAAGTGGGCTTCGATACTTAATTTACCCACCCCTTTAGTCCAGCCCTGACTCATAGCGATTTTTAACTGTTCCCTAAAATGGAAAAACAGCTGTGGAAGAGACATATGAAGATGATTATGAAGAATATTAAAAATTGTTGTTCCAGTTATTCCTGCCAGTTGTGTCTTTTTTAGCCCAGCACCTTTTATTATTAATTTTTTGACTCTTTTAAGAAGTTCTTGAATTGGCACTTCGATAGCCTACCCAAGCCGTGCGTCGTCTTCAAGTAATTTCCTACCTTGCTTAAATCGACTACGCTCCTTAAAAAACATAGTTTTATCCTCCAAAATGGTATGAACAGAAGTTCTTTGTTTTGTAAGGAACTCTATATTGGCGCGATACTCGATTCTCTCCATGTTTCACACTTTCTTCCCAATTAAGTTGCTTGACGATACTTGAAAGAATACAAATTCGATTGCGTTAAAACTTTATATTAGCACTAATAATAAGGCATTGAACACGTTACGAGACGAAATAGTTCTTCCACTATACCCAACTCCGCAAACTTAAAAACGCTCCCTTGTTTCGTACGTTTAACAGGCTTGCTAAAGGTAGGTGACTTACATTCCATAGAAAGCGCTTCTAGCATGGTAAAACCACTATCGAAATACTCGACACCTATGACTTTGCATATCCAACTAAGCACGGTAAGATACATATTTGTATTAAACTAAATATCTAAACGAACGAAGTGCGACAGGCCATGTTTTCGTCACAAAAAAGGTACACTATGCAAGATTTACACAAACACATGAGAGCCATTTTAGAACTCCATCTATGTCTGGGGATGTTTGAGTTACAT
The DNA here is from genome assembly GCA_963170755.1 of Amphimallon solstitiale. Taxonomy (NCBI): domain Eukaryota; kingdom Metazoa; phylum Arthropoda; class Insecta; order Coleoptera; family Scarabaeidae; genus Amphimallon; species Amphimallon solstitiale. The sequence continues at coordinate 35,133,557 of OY720680.1, forward strand.
GTTTGATTTAGATTTGAGTTAGATAACCGATAAAACTAGCATTTCCAATTTTACTTATGTAAGTGCAATAGTTTCCAAGGCTGACTAACTGACACATAGATCATCATAAATCTAGGGCTGTTCCCCTTAACCTAGCACTTAAATATTTTGTACATAGATAGTGTCAACATTGGCAAGAATACAATTAGCATTATAATTATCTTTATCCCTGTCACTTATTGCACGGAAATGATGCGGTATGTAACAAGGAAAAAGTGGCGGGGCAAGAGCAAAGCGCTGCAGTAAGTCAGGCAATGATGGCAAGTGAGCGTGAGGGGAGATCAACATCTATATGGTTTGTTTGCAATTGCTAACTATCAAAAACTGCACAACGGATGAGTACTTTTTGATCGATTACTTTGGGGTTCGGAATAATACAAATTTGCGATTGTTAATGACTTTCAAACTACCATAAGAATTATGTGCTTGCACTCTAAGAGTTCGTAGGAGCGTCTTTATGTCAAGTAAAATTCTGTAATTTTGTTGCAGTTGGTAGTGCCAGTTTTGTCTACGCGTCATCAATGACGATCGCCTTATTTGTTGTTGTACATTGTACAAATATATAGCTTCCAGTTATATACAGCATGTGTCAATTTTCATTAGCCATAGGCGATTAATCCATATAGTATGTGGCTTCTTTCCATTCCAATGCCAGCACGAGCTATGCATGTTCGTAAATACAAGTTAGCGTGGTTAGCAGTAACTATTCGACCACCGGCTTGGGTGTTTGTAATGCGTTCAGAAATAATATTTACGAGTTACAAGGATTTGTTTTTCATTTTCCTATCAGTAAATGCAGAGAATTATTAAGGTTCATTCACGCTGCATGACACAAACAAAAGCGTAATTCTAATAAAATTAAAAATAAGGTAAATAAAAAAGGATTCTGAAAATAATAATAAACTACTAGATCAGGAGATCGCGGCGGCCATTTGATGTTTCCCGTTCCAGTAATAAGACGGCTTTTATTGCAGACTAGATCGCAACGTGTTCGCAGCTAAACATTGAATGTAGAAGTGGGAAGATCGGAGAAAATCGTTGTGATGTCGATTGTTGCCGGGATTGGTGACGGGCAGTAGGGATGCCATGTTGCCACGCATTACTTGTATACGTATAAATCGCACGTAAACATTGAATCCCTATGCCTAATGAAAATTGGCACATACGGTATACGTTTTTATATAATATTCAACGTGTCGCAGATAACATTTCCAGCATGGAGATCACAGGTTTGGTTAAATTAGATGAATTATTCCTTGGAATTAGTGACATTATACGATATACTCCAATTTCCAAATGTCCGTGTATTTCAGGACTTATAGTAAGAAAAATGGCAAACTTCTTTCCACATAATAACTTTTTAGTAGACACATAATTTTTATTTACACTTTCTTGAGGCATTTTTATGCAGAATTTAAATATCGACTTGGATTTTTTCTTGCACTTTCCACTTTTAGTTTTAACCCTTAACTTTAATTTTTCTTATGGAACATTAAGTCAGCTTTGAAAGAATTGAAAATTTTTTTTATCCTCTTTAAAGTGATGTCGCATATGTGCTATTTATTTTTTTAAACAATAAAGAGAATATTAAAAAAAGTGTTTTATTAAGCACTCAACAGTAAGTAGGCCGTGATGGTGAGAAATCGACAAATAATAAATAACATTAATAAAAGAAAATAATGATATAATGTTTAAACAATTGACCATCCCCTTCTACAGCATAGTGTCGACGTAATGGCACTGTGTAGTTTTTGCCTTATAATTTTACCAAATGTTGCAAAAACAGCTTCACGAAGATCTTTCAGGATACAGCCTTAAGTACCTACATACTTTCAGTTTCTACACTGTTCTTATGACAAAGGATGTAACAACTCAACATTACATATTTTTCAGTATTAGTTAGGAAAGCCACGTTAGACACAAATATACTTGCGACAGAATGATCTTTAAGTGACATTACTTATTGCTGAGTGTTTAAACATGTTTTAATATTTTCTTTGTTGTTTTTAAAAATAAATAGCACATATATATCATTGTAAAGAGGCTAAAAAACACGATCAGTTCTTTCAAAGGCGACTTGAATTTCTATAAGAAAAATTAAAGTTAAGGGTTAAAGCTGAAGAATGGGAAGTGCAAGAAAAAAGTCCTAAAATACAACTTAAAAATAACTACTATAAATCTAAATAATTATGCATTAGTATGAGTCAATAATGTATATTCATTATACACAGTTAAGTTCTTAGCACTTGGAAACAATGAAGTTTCTTTATTAAATCTCCTAAAACAGATATTGGTCATATTCAGCAGACACAATAGTTGCGCAACTGTTTAGTCATCATATCATCATTTTATATGCGAAAAAATTGTACGCTCATTAAGTGAACGTGTTCTGCAACACCAACGTAACACAAAACTTTTGAAAAATTTACTTTAAAAAACTAAATTGTACTGGTCTACATATTTAACCTAAATTTATTTATGATTGAAAAGATTTGTGAATAATCATCGATGGGAAAACGATGACAGCCATAGAAGAAAATATTAATGATAGGTTGAAAGTTTAAGGGAAACATACCTCCCGTTTAATAGTAGTGATAATTACTATTACGTTGTACGATAATGTTAAATATGCATACGATACGTAGAAATAAATTTATTATAACATCAGACGTACAATAAATGCATGTCCTAATTATAATGCAGAAAAATTATTAATTATTATTGTTTGTCACATTTGGCAACAGTTAAGAGTACCAAATTACAATCGAACACATAAAGGAGAATGGAACTGTACATCCAACAATCAATTGTTGTCAAGTGAACAGTTGGAGCGTGAACGGTTCCCGTTCGTCTGCTGATTACGACCATTAGGATGTCTCAAATATTATATCAAAATGATTTACAACGAAACTAACCCTCCATATTTGAAATTGTTATTAAATTAAGGTGTATAACATTTTCTGTATACACATATATTTAAAAATAAACCTAGTCAACATTAGCAGGCAAAGCATTCGTTCTTTCATAATCTCAAACAAGTTTGATATCACACTTTTACAGGTGAATGTCCATTAGAAAAGTCGAAAAATGTCGACTAGCTATCTACCACAAATGATCTCTGGGAGCAAACCTATAGAGTACTATGCAAAGCCGACACGGCGCACAATGGTTCGAGACCGGCAAAAAGTCGATTTTGAAAATAAGTGAATTTTACTATGTATTTGCCGTAAATACACAATGAAATAATCAAATTTTATAAAAATATGATATTTTTTACGAAAACAATTATAATACGCTTTGAAGAATGTTGCATTTTATCACTAATTTTTGATCACTGTGATAAAATGCATACAAAATTTGCATAGGCTTTTAGTATCTATGAGCAAGTAGCTATATGCTTGTTATTCCCCCTACAAATTTCAGCTGCTCCTTTTTGGCTCGTTTCTGAGCAAATGACATCTAGAGAAGTTCGTAATATACGTCTTTTGCACGGAATATGAACTAACCAATTCATTTTACGCGACGCGCAGAGCATTTTTGCCGCTAATATGTGCGTTTGAACCACTGTGCGGCACGGCGCCTGTGGAATGGATGTATTCTCGAGATTTAGTTTATTTTCGCACTTATTCGTAATCTTTTCATGAACTTGATGAACATTTTATTGTCATACAAATATATTTTTGATATAATATAATATATACTGTACTTACAGGGTGAGGCATCTGCGCGGGGATTGTGACTTTATATGAAAATATATTTCGAAGCTGTTTCCTTCCTAAGATAGCTACTCATTAACACCCAGTATATTATTACATTTTTGTATTCCTCGTACAACTCTTAGTCAAAAAGTTATAACGTAGTATAGGCCCAAAATTTAAAGTGTTTGACTTTGAACATACTTGAATTATGTCCCTTTATTATGAACAACTCTACCAATAATTGTGGTTATCAAAAAAAGAATGTATGTTATTGGCGTGCAAATTAGTACACCAACTGAATTGAAAATTTCTAATTCATGCAAGGAAGAGAAAATGGCAGGCGAAAATTGGCTTGAAGGATTTCCGAGAAGGTGGCGTGAAATTTCTTTTAGAAAACCTAAGGCTGCCAGCTTGGTCAGAGTTATGAGTTTTAACAAACGTACGGTTAAAGAGTTTCTTGATAATGTAATTTCAGTGTACAAAAATGTCGGAGATTTACTACTGCCACTAAACATTTAATTTAGATGAGACCGGTTTAACAACTGTCCATAATCCTCCAAATGTGTTATTCCAAATCGGGATGGATTAACCGACTTATATTCCTAGATGTGTTAAAAAATTTTACTTCTCATGCAAAGTCAACTAAAAATAATCCTGTTGTTTAATTCCTGGATATTTATGTATCACATTTATTTGATAAGACTCTATACAAGTCGCTTAAAAGCTACTATAACATTGCTTCCAATGATTGGATGCTATCAAATGCAGGTCGACTATATCCATTCATCTCCGTAGAATTTCAGAAATAAACATCAGCAAACAAAAGATTAATAACGAATGTGCTAAATGAATTCAACTATATCAGGATAATTCCCTGTTTGAATTAGTTGTCATTTCCATGAATTGATTATTTATTTTTAAATAAAAAAAAATAAAAATAATATAGGACCATCTTTAAACCAATCTTAAAATTTCAGTGAGGATTAATTCTATTAGATTTATTAAAATATTCCTGTTGATTAAGTCTGTATGTCACAGTGTATACCTCCACAAATAATTAAATACAAGAACACAACAGAAATTGAGTAAGTTCATGACATGACACTAAATTAACACCCGCGCTCTGTGTTAAAGAGTTGGGCGCCTTCATGTGGATTCTTTGCTTCAATTCCGCTAGAACACATCTCAGTTGATCAGAAAAGCGATGCTGTCATTGAGATTCATATTTATGAATAGGAAGCTCTTCGATGTAGTAACTAGACGTCTATTGTGTGACAGCCTAGTGCTGTCACACTTTACTTATTCGGATGTTATCTATGTGTGGATGGTGGAGAAGTGGTAAGGGTACAGAGGGTGCAGAATAATTGCACCAGACTTATTCATGGTATGAGGGGTAGGCGAGGGGTAACGGACAAATTGCGGGAGACGGCCACACTGAACATGATGAATAGGCGTTTGTTTCACAGTTCTATGTTCTACTTGAAAATAATGCAGACAAAGGAACCTGCATATTTGTACAATAAGCTTAAATATAGACATCAACAGCATGGGATAAATATTAGGCTAAACCATCTCCTTACAATACCGAGGCACAATCGCGAAATTTTTAAACGTAGTTTTTCCTATAATGTAGCTAAAGCGGTTAACAATGTTGTGTTACCGGCTGTTTCTGGCCACCATGGTCCATACACAACCCGTAAGCGCCTCAAGAGTGCACTGTTTGAGAAACAGTGAGACTGCTCTCATCTTGTTATTAAAAACTATTCATATAGCTGTGAAATACTTTTGCGCTGCTAATGTCGTGTCTGTTTTCAACATAGAATTTGGTTTATTTACATGCATATACTTATGTATATAGGTATATATTTATATATTTTTTTCTTTAATTACCTATTCTTATTTCTTTCGTTTCTGTTAGGCTAAAGATAGAACGCCAATGTTATCACTGTATAACTAGGCGATTTAGTCTGATTGGCGAAGTATTTACTTAAATACTGTAAGTCTCTGTATGTTATATGTTTTATGTTATATCTTCTGCTAATAAATTCTATTATTATTATTATTATTATTATTATATGTTTTCTATAAAACGATCTGCATTTATATTCAATAACTCCACATATTTCGAATAAGCACGAGCACAAATGAATGCCATAGTTATAATTTCATAAGATTTTCTGCACAAAAAATCCACTGAAATCAGACCTCATATCGTTTGGTTGTGGCTTTATGGGTTTGCCTTATTCTACATCGTAAAATACACAAACGAACCCGTGATATCTAAACTTGCACAAATGTTGATTCAAAAAAAAACTATGGGTGCGCTATCGGCACTTTCGGTAATATTATGGTTACATTTGTCAATGAAATCGAAGGTTAACTTTAACTTTTGTATTTATCTGTCATTTCGTGTTTTACAACAATTACATTTTGATTTAACGCAGGTGTTGAACAGACTATGTGACCAATTATATCTGGCTTAGTTGAGACGAAATATCACATTATCAAGTACAAACAGTAGGATCATATATGATTTTATAGGTATAAGCGGGCACACTTTTTGCCTGTAGTAGTTCTATCTTACTGAGTATCCTCTCTCTCTCTAATGTTGACGTCGATGCTGTGCACTTGTTTGGTTTTAATGATGCTATACATAAAGTATACCACATTCATGCTGCAGACGATATCAATGCTTTATAAAATACAATGTATGTGGGATGTCTCGGCAAAGGCCGGTATAAACAGGGTGAGTGATCTCCGCGGGTAAGGCCGATTGTGCCTTTAAGGAGCATAGATATTTCAAAGCGGTTTTTTCTTGTGATAGCTGCTCATTAGGAGCATATTCTAAAAACATTTTGTATTATACAGAGTATTCCATAACTTGGTGGCTGACCATAGTTATAGTTTTTTTTTTAATAGAGCATCCTATATAATATTACACTTTTGTGTTCCCCGCATAATTTTTAGTCAAAAAGTAATTAGATAGTATAAGCCTAAAGTCTAAAGTTTTCGACTTATTCCCATTTTTCTGAAAAAATTATAAAATTATATTTTTCGGAAATTACATTACATGGACACATTTTTTTGTAGAGGTCTTAATAGAGACATATTTTATTTTATTTTTCAATTACTAATTACATGTGCAGAAATTTGGATTAAAATAACATGACACGTTTTTGTATAAAAGCCATTTTTGCAAACAGAGCAGCCTGTACATCAATTAGTTTTTTAATTGCTAACTTAATTTCATATCAAAAACATGTAAGACGTTAATACTTTAAAAGTGACTATTACACAGCTATTGTCGTTTTTTGATATAATTTTGCTAAATTCATATTTTTTATTTGAATACGGTATAGTGAGCCATGATATTTGTTGCAACATTGATAACTGAATGGATGCCATTTAATAAGTTGATACTACTTTGACAAGCATTATTTAATAATGAATTTTTCTAAAAATTAGCTTAGAGATACGATTTTTATACGTATTGGGGGAACGACAAAAACAATGTTTACTAGCTTAAGATTTTGAGTTGTTTATAAAACTGCTTTCCAAAAATTTATAATATAACATTACTCTTTTTGTTCCTTCATTTCTCTAATCTTGGTAAGTGTCTCATTTCTATATCTATCTATATACTTATACAAAATTTGGATATATTATACTTACAATACAATCTATGCCAGAAAATATATAGAATATGGTACAATAAACAAATTTTAAAACAAGACGAATTAATACTTTATTATAGTAAGTGCAGAAACAGGAATTAGCAGGTTATATCAACAGAAATTAGTGAAAAAGAAACTACATATAACAATAAATATGTATACTATAATAAGCAAAAATTATTTCAACAAGTGAGTTTCCATTCACTTCTAAATATTTTTCAATATGCTTCTGAAATGATATATCGACATTAAGAAAAACTTGAGGACTTAAATTTCCAAATATTTCTCGAATATGTTCCCGCATTGCTTCGTTTCTTTTTACAGCTATTCTGTACAGTTGCTCTTTTACGTGTCCCAATAAAAAAAAAATATTTTGTAATATCCGGAGACCAAGCAGGTCAGTGAATACGGTCTCCAGAACCTATCCATTTTCCAAGAAAAATGTTTAGAAGTGAAAGGAATAATTTTTGTTAATTTTAGTATACATATTTATTGTTATTATTGGAATTCGCTGCGAAACTCATATGTGGAATGTAACCACATACTGCATTAACGATAATGTGTGAAATAACCAAATGCCCAAGACAGTATTTATTGCACAAAATGAATTTTCCTATTTGTTTTAAACATGTTTTGGTCATGACTAAAGGGTCCAATGTAAATGTTGCTATTTATATATCAAATTTATTGAAAGAATGTGATGTTAACAAGTGGATAGAAGAGTACAGCATCATAACCTCAACAAGCTGACGGCATAAAGCAAATAAACAAAATTCACCGCATTTTGTATGCAGGTAAAACATTCTTATGTAGGATAAGGGTATCTCATTAAAAGTTGAAAATGCAGGAAATGAATATCTCTGTCACCATACAAGCTATCGTAGAGCTGTATCAGAGTTTAATTTAAAAGAAAAAATGGACATTAAAAAAATTGTGATTGTGAGGCAAAAATTAAAATTTACATCAAACACACAGCGAAGGACATTTCGAAAAAAGATGAATACGTAAAAGTAATGGCGTATTTATGGTTTCTGATAGTAGAGAGTTTTAGCATTACCAAAGTATGACGTACGGCAACAACTCCATATATTAACGTTAAATATACTTCTGTCTTTATCTCTCACATGTTAAAAGAAAATGACAATACAAATAACGTTACCGAGTTAATAACGGAAGGGTGCTAAAACTCTATTATCTATTTCACTATTAAAATTCTACTTAGGTTGAGGTGCACTTTAACTTTGTACTTAATTCACTTTTTAGGCAGGCTTCCCAGCTACTATAATCATTAGGATTCTTCACAATCATAATTAACACGTCCTTCGCAAGATACCCAAAAACAATTTGAAATTTATTTTGATAGTGGATTTGGTATCAAAGAATCTATTGACTACCATGAATCTAAACTCGAATTAAAGTATGAAACAAAAAGCATCTGATACTATTTTCAAACTTCCATTCCGCATATGAGTATGCACCCGCATCTGGCACTGAGCTACTTTATTGGCGAATTATTTGAATTGGCCAATCAAAACTCTGCTGGTGCCAAATACATAGAAATGAAACATTTATCAAGATTATAGAAGTAAAAGAATATTATATTATATATTTTTGGAATGCAGATTCATAAACAACTTAAAATCTTAAGCTAGTAAATTTTTTTTGTAATTCCCCCAATAAGTATGAAAATTATATCTCTAAGCTAATTTTTAGAAAAAGTCTTTATAAAATCATGCTTGTCAACCGAGTAACAACTTTAAATGGCATCCATTCAATTACCAATGTTGCAACAAATATAAACGGCACTCAAATAAAAAAAAATGAAGTTGGCAAAATTATACCAAAAAACGACAATAGCTCAGTAATAGTCTCTTTTAAAATATTAACGTTTTACATGTTTTGATGTGAAATTAAATAAGCAATTCGAAATTGAACTGATATACAGGTTGTTCCATTTGAGAAAAATGGCTTTTATACAAAAACGTGTCAAGTTATTTTAATCCAGTTTTCTGCACATGCAGTTAGTAACTGAAAACAAAAATAAAATATATTTCTACTAAGACCTCTTATTGTGAACAATACTATACAAATTTTTGTCTATCTAATATGTCATTTTCGAGAAATATAATTTTATAAGAACTTGGAATTTTTCGGAAAAATGAGAATAAGTCGGAAACTTTAGACTTTATGCCTATACTATTTCATTACTTTTTGACTATAAATTATACGGGGAATAAAAAGATTTAATAATATATAGGATGTCCTATTTAAAAAGGTATAACTATGGTCAGCCACCAAGTTATGGAACACTCTGTGTAATACAAAATATTTTTAGGATATGCCCCAAACGAGCAGCTATCACAAGAAAAAAGACCGCTTTACTCGTAATTAAAAGGCACAATCGGCCTTACCCGAGGAGATGACTCACGCTGTATATAAAAAAAAATAGAACAATAGTATAGTTTAGAGAATAATTTGTACTATTTTTTTGTTTGATTTGATTAATCAAGAATAAATATATTGATTTTTATTGGGCGAGGGGACGGGAACGATATATAAGTGCAAAGCATATCAGTTGAGTGGTAATTGATATGGTATTTGTAAATGTGCCAAAAGATGTAATTCAAATCCCATTAGCAATGTACTATTGTTGGTTAAAGTGATTTCTAATAATAAGAAAGTGATAAGAGCTAGGTAGCAAGAAATGTACCAGCGATGAAAATATAAAGGACGCAGTTTTGTCGTATTTTTCAGGAAAAGATAAAACATTTTTATGAAATCATACACAAGCTAATTGAAAAATTTGAAAAATATATTAGAATTGCAGGTGAATATATCGAAACAGAAAAATAATTTTGTTTATATTTTTTCTCTCTTTTCCACCATTCTTCAAACTTAAAAAGGTTTCCTCGTATTTATATTAAACATTTAATAAACTCAGAATTATGCTAGAAATACCCTTAAGTAGAGTTTAATATATTATTTATTTTGTATGGGAAATTCCTTAAAAATCTCATTAAGGTGATAGAGAGTTACTGCTAAATGACAAACTATAATTTCCTATTTAATTATTAATTTCAGTTATTTAATTTAATATATTCTAAAACATTCTCTCCAATAACGTCCAATTTTTGAAATTTAAAAGAATTATATACAAACTACTTACATTCGACTGAGATTGGGTCTGGCAAAACAATGAAAACAAACTTAATATTAAGAAACATTTGAATACACTCTTGTAATTCATTTTAACACCAAATGTACACGGCAGCGACATTATAAATTTAAATAAATATTTTGAACAGGTTGCAATTGTTATGGAAATGCGTAAAGCGTTATCGGTGCTTATTAAACCGGATGGGTTAATTATTTTGCGGAAATTTGATTACTATAGCACTATTCGTGTGATAACTATCGAATTTAATCCATTTTATTTAATATAATTGATATGGAAACAGATTTTTTTTTAATTATTGACATTTTTAATGTAAACAAATCGAATGCTCTAAAACAAGACAAATAAAATAAATCATGAAAAATGAACCTCCATTACGTGCATATTATCTTGGACGATATAGGTATATTCAAATTATTAAAATCATTTGTTTATTCAGAATATTGATTTGAAGCAGAAACATTGGTAATCTATTTTACAACTGAGCTTGTACACCAGATTCGTTGTTGGCTTTCATTTTGGGTGCGTGAAGTTAACTGGAAGAATCTGACGGTTGTTCCAGGTTAACCTAGGTTTGTTTTATATTGTCATTTGTAAGTACATATTTCGAAAAAAACACAAAATTGTCCGAGATAAATGAAAAATACGAATTTTCTCCCAGTCCCCTCATTTTCGAAAATTAAAGTTCTGAATGTTGTTTCGGGTTGTTCCAGTTGTTCTAAACATTGTCCTAAATAACCCTAAAAAAATCCAAATTAACCTAGATAATAAGAAAAACAAGATTTACCAGGATCCTTTTTTTTGAACTTCGAAATTCTGGCTTTTGTTTTAGGCTGCTTTATATTTGTTTTAAATAGTTCCAAAGTATTTCAAAGCAAAAACCATAATCGGCTGGCATAATAGGAAAAACGATTTTTAGCCAGGCCCTATTCTCGATTATTGAAATTCTGACCGTTGTTTCAGTTAGTACTACATTTGTTCTAATCATTGTTGCAATACGTTAACAGCGAATCTCTTATATATCAAAATATATTGCAAAAAAATAAATTGAAAGTGTGAAGTTTTTCGAAAATAAAAATTCAAATAAATGTTTTAGGTTGTTCTAGGTTTGTTCTAAATAGTGCCAAACTACTTTAAAGAAAACTCATAATTGCCTGACATAATAAGAAAAAATAGTTTCATAATGGGCGGAATAACTTGTACTTTTTGAACATTATTTTGTAGAAAGACGTTTTTGTTTGATGAAATTCTGTAACGTACTCTTCTGTGACTTAGAACATACGTCTAATATAAGCAATAAATAAATATTTGCTGAAGAAATTTAATGTTAAATGTTCATTTATTTCAACACGATATTGTTACCAAATGCTGATAAAGTATTTCAAAAAGAAAAGAAAAAGATAACTGATTGAGATAATAGGAACGACTTTTTTTTCAGCCCCCTTTTTTTTAAAATTATAACGGTTCCAAAGTATTTCAAAGAGAAAGTCATAATCAGTCGAGATAATTAAAAACAAACAAAATTCGAAATCTGATGTCAGGCTCCATTACTAATTCTATTTTGTTAATAAAGCCAGCCACTTTAAAAAAAAATAATTGCCATTGCTATTAGCGATACGTGAACGCGTTTCGATTTCATTGAATCTTATCAGCACGCCGTACGCACGCGCACAAGCATACCACCGCTTCCTATGTATTAGATAAGATATAAAATTATCATTGCGAAAACTATAATCGATTCAATGAAAACGAAACGCGTTCACGTCTCGTTAATTAACAATGGCAATTTTTTTAAACTAATTTAACAAGAATTAAGTAAGTTTTAAAAAATTACTTTATCTGCAGATAAATTAGTACTTTATGATTTGTATATGCCTGTAGAAGAAAAGTGAAAATAGATAAACAGGTGTGTAATTAAGTGTTTTTCGAATTTACGGAATATCTCATATACACAAACATACTAGCCACTTTCAGTCTGTTTGTGGTTTCTCTCTTCCGTGAATACAAATATGTTTCCACGTTTTTACAGATTATGCTTATTTTTTGTAGCCTCCGTAACCTAATCGTGTTGAAATAACATAGTTTAGTTTTCTCACTAAAACCATTGAAAAACTTTTACTTTATTAGGATAAATTATCTATTTAGATAAACATAAGACAGTATATGCGCCAAAAAGCAGTCGTATTAAAGAAGGTCCGTTGTTTAACAATACCAAATTGACAGAAAATATATTTGTCAGAGTTATGTAAGCATACGGGATAATGGCTTCACTTTTATGGAATGTAATATACAATAATATCAATAAATGAATTTTACACAAAAAGAAATATACATAAATTTTAGGTATAAAATAAAGCATAGACTGTAGTCAAAATATACAACACCCTCCAATATAACCGTATGGTATTGCCCGATGGACTGTGTCATTTGAAAAAGTAATCACTTTCTTAATCCTTTTTGTGAATAAAGAGGACTACTTCGAAATTACAACCACATTATATTTACCAGACTAGTTCAAGTTCAATATATATTTTTTTGTACAGCATATACAAAAACAGCAACATTTCCTTCTAAAAAACAAATTGAATAATATTAATTAATTCATTAATTATGGCGAAATTATAAAACTACAATTTTTCACAATTTCTTCTGAAGTGGCATGAATTAATTTGAAACGTATACATACTTAAACAAATATTTTTCGAAAATTAAAATATAACACGAAGAAATCATGAATCGTAGTATTATTTTATTTTTATGTTTAGTTACCTTGACATCGAGTGATTACATAAAAAGCTATTGATATGCATATATGAAAGAATGCAATAATAACTGCCTCATAAATAATCAAATGACATCTGTTTATTTGTTAATCGTTGTATAACATACTGTCTCCTATTGTAGAAATGTTTTGAAATGGTTGACTCATTTCAAGGGTTTTGCCCGAGAGAAAGAAACTTCACCCGGACTTACAACTTTCTCCGCTCATAAGATGCATTATTAAACTCCTACATCACCTCTGTTAGTTGTTTATAGATGTATTATGTAAAATATTACGATTTATGTATTTATATATTTTGCTTATTTTAACTGAACTTATAATATTTTTTTTTGTAAATGAACCATAAATAATTGTTTAAAATTATGAAGCTTTGGTATGGATGCAATTTAAATATGCTACTCGCTAATATGAATATTTTGTATGTTTTGCATATTAATGCATTTTTTTGAATATTTGCATATATCCTTAGTAAATAGCATATTGTGCATAACTGAGAGAATTTTTAATGATGTAGATCTTTGGCAGACGTTTTAACAGTTCAAGATAAACAATTTTGTAAATCTTCCATTATGAAGTAATTTATTTTATTATGTGTATGTATGTTATATGTTTTATGTTATCTTATGCCAATAAATTCTATTATTATTATTATTATTATTATTATTATTATGTTTACAGTTCTAAAGAAAGAAATGTTTATGAGGTACAAGAGTACTCATACCCTTGTACCTCATATATTTTTTTATATAATATAATATATCAAATAGACCAACACGTGAAAACTTCTGCTCATATTGCTAAATTGGGTAAGTTGAAATCTGGAGAAGTGTCACAACCCACATTATCGCAACGTTTCCAACCAATGTCCAAGAAGCTAAACAAACAACACATCTTTAAGCGAGACCTATGTCATGCAATAATGACATCAAATATTTCCTTGTCAAAGCTAGGTAAACAAAACATCACTTATTTTCTCCAGAAGTATTGCAAATTCAATGTCCCAGGTCAAACAACACTACGAAGAAACGATATAAGTTCCTTGTATTTGTAGGTAACTGAGAAAATTAAAGCTAAAATTCGGAACAAACATTTTTACATACCTATTGAAGAAACCACCGATTGTGTTGCTCATTTATTGATTGGTGTTCTTAGCGAGGAGATTCTGTCAAAATCTTACCTCATTGCTTCTAAAGAATTAAAAAGAACAACTGCACAGACAGTGGCCAGATTTATTCAAGAGGAACTATCAATATTTTTGTTCTTACGTCAGTTCCTGGAGATATTTTTTTGCTCATTTTGTCAGATGCACCACCGTACATGATAAAGGCCGGACAAAATTTGAAAATCTTTTATCCGAACTTGATACATGTAACATGTCTTGTTCATGCTTTAAATAGGGTTGTTGAAGAGAGGTTAGGAAATATTTTCCTCTTGTAAATAGTTTAATTTCCAACACGACATTTTTTTTCTTAAATGGCCTATTAGGGTTCAGTTCGATATACAAAAACTACCAAACACTCCTTTTCCACCTCAACCCGTTATAAAATATGGGGCACTTTGGTGGAAGCCGCTTTTTTTTATTTCCAGAATTTCTGTGTGACGAATCTTCTCAATCCCTCACTGATGTTAAGCAATTATTCGAAAACAAAGAAAAAAACAACAACTTTTGTTTATAATAGCTAATTATAGCTTAGCTTTGTTTCTAAAACAATAATACAAATGGAGAAATTTAATTTGCCATTAACCCGAAGTGTAGAACTAGTGAAGCAATCTGAGGCAGCTGTTCAAAATGTCGCAGGCAAAATGAGCAACAAAATTTTTCAAAAATTCAAAAATGTGATGGAAGAAAATTGTGGATTTCTGTTTCTTAGACACGTAACTAATACTTTAGAAGCAGAATTTACTGAATCCGTTGGGTTGGATCCTGTAATATTAAGCAATTTTAAAAACGCTCCTATTACCTCGTTGATGTGGAAAGTAGTTTTTCCATTTATAAATTTTTATATTCTGAGAGAACTTCGAGAAACATTAAATGGTTTACTGTTTTTACAACTAACGACAACCTGCTTTGTTAATTCAGTATGTAAAAAAATTAAAATGTATGTTTATTTTTAAGTGAATCAATAAATATATGTACTATAAGTATTTTTTATTTGCATATTTTCAACATTTTTGTGCATACTTGACTAAATGGTTTGCATATTCATGCGCAGTTCAATAACAACTAAGCAAATTTCAGACAGTACCTACTTGAAAACTTTAATGCGTTTTCTAAACTTTGTAGACGCGTATATTAAGTGAAAATGTTTTCTAGGTTTCTGAAGTAAATAAATACTTTCAATTTTCATTAGCAAAAATATTATTGAAAAATTAACTAAAGCTAATTAGTTAATACTTCAAAAAAGATTTACTGACCAACATATTGTAGCATTTTCGGGTTCGAAATGAACAACTCGTGCAATTGTTTTTAAACCCTCTGTACATTTACACACTTAAAGCTAATCACAATATAAAAACTTAAAATAAATATAAAACTACTACGAATAAATTAACACACGTATTTATTTCTACACTACTATTTATGTTGCTAATATTTATGTAATAAAACTGCACCGCTTATATTTATTTTAACTGTTCAGTAAATACCGCGCGCGACTACTATCGAATGAATCAATTCCTTATCCCACTGGCGGCATTTATATGTGCTGACAAAAGGTCTAGCAAATTCTGGCTTTCTTCTCTCATATTCCAGACCTTCTGTCGCGGATGCCGTATATGAGTGTAATTGACTTATTTACCGGTACGTTTTTCTTGTCGTCGCCCGGATGTCTGCCTCTTTTTGTGGGCTTGTTTCATTACAATATTTATAAGAGTAGTATAGCAATTGTAATAAAACTAAAAAGAACGTAATTTTATAAAACTGCATTTGTCATAAATAAAAAGGATTACTTAATTTTATCCATTTTGACTTAGCAAAAGCAAATTAGAGTTTGAGGTAATCAATAAACCTCATCGTAAATCAAAGGTGATCACAGCACAAATTCTTAATGTTATTTGTTTTTGTTGCTATAACACATTCTGCTTATTTTGACTTACGCCCCTTCCGATTAAAATAAACAACAAATTTTGCGAAAGATACCATACAAAAGAATTTAATGTAAGGCAAAAAACCGTATTTTATTGTTATTTAATTGTTCTTTATCCATTGCTGCAGTTTTAACCAGAAAAATTATTGACCTTAAACTTATGATCATTGCATGAATTTGCTTTTATGCCAGTAATGTGAACTATGATAATTTTTATTTAAGATTAAAAATAATCCCCGCTTACTGCAAAAAAAACATAATCTTTTTTATACTTTTTAATATTGGTAAGGCCAAGACAAATACTGCGAGATCAAAAATTATATTGACATGGGTTTGCCATGGAATGTAAAACGTCTGTCTTAAGTTATATCATTAAGTGTCATAGTGTCATTAATATTTGTAATTATATTAATGACAGTATGACACTTAATGATATAACTTAAGAGAGACGTTTTACATTTCATGGCAAACCTTTATTAATATAATTTTTGATCTCGCGGTATTAGTGGGTGATTTGTATATTATGCTCAAAAATTGTCGCTATAGAAATAAATTTCCGTAATTTCACATAATATAGCAGATTTATGTATATATATTTTTACTATTCCGTCATGGTAGATGTATATCTGAGATGTGTTTGCTTGAATAATTGTGGGTCGTAAAAGAACACTTGCTCAACTGGAGTTAAATCAACTGCCAATGTTGGAACGTTGGAATTATTAACTTCATATTCGGTTTATAAAACAGACCAAAATGCTTTGCTTTTACCTTTATGAACAATTTGTTCAACTAGTACTGTTTTTACATTGCTATTTCGCCCTGGATATCAAAATTTGATAACTAGTTTTCACAAATAAAACATACGTTGACCTAGGGCTGATGATACATAACATTTACATTAAAATTCTTATTTAAGCGGGGCGCTTACCTATCGAAAACTATGGCCCCGTAATGCATCGCCGTTTTGCGTTTTTTAAATTTATTTTGTAATTTTAGAATCTCAAATTTAGGTTGGCGACGCAAAAGGCATTATAATGTCAAGGCCAGTTTTTGTATTAATTTATTTTCTTAAAAAAGTTATGTGTTTTGGAAATAACCACAAAAATGTATACATTTGATTAATGTTTACTAACTAAGGCTGGTACGCACAAAAAAAAATCTCTACGCGGCAGCTACACATTTGATGAACGATATAAAAAAAATCAAATTTATGTAATTATATTAGAAGATAAGAAATTGAAAATAGTAAACATTGTCACACACATTTCACGCAAGTGTTTTTCGTAACAATCCCATCATCTATTCCCACTTTACGCTATATCTACCGAACCTAGTGAAGGCGCAAATCTATCGGAATCGGTCGGCTATTGCAGACTTGAATCCGAACGATAGACGCTTTTGCAATTAGAAAAAAATTCACTACTTATAATATTGGAGTGTATATAACAGACGGGCAAGCGGAAATTGAACTATTATAATAAACCAATAAAACAAAAAGAAGTAAATATGCAAGTCGAATGAGAAATCAAAATACGACATAAGTAATTTTTAGTCTACAATTTTATTTACATTATTTTGATAGTTGTTAATTCGATTTAATTTAACTAATACCATAATATACCTACACATAATATATTGCAGACTTGAATCCGAACGACAGACAGTTTTTGCAATAAAAAAGGAATACGGTACCTATAATATTGGAGTATACCTATATAACAGATGGGCACGCGGAAATCGAATTATTATAAAAGATCAACAAAGCAAAAAAAGTAAATATGCAAGTCGAATAAAAAATCAAACCTAAGTATTTTTTGTCTACAATTTTATTTAATTTGATATTTGTTAATTCGTTTTAGTTTAACTAAGTACATAATACCAATATGCGAGTATATTTTAGAATTTAAATGTTTGACGATTAATTTTATGTATACCTATATTAAAATTTTCAACCCACGGTAGCTGTTTCGTGTAATTTTTAATAATTGTTTTGAAAACGTTTAAAAATAAAAATTGTCTGTCGTATTTAATTATTATTACTATTAAATTACAGGTTTACAAACTTTTTCTTCGAAAATTAAGGAATCATCGTGGGTTACGTTTCTTACAGTCCGTTTTTAATGCATACGCTTTTGCTGTTAGGTCTGATGCATGGTTCTGCGCCAATTTTTTTCCTTCAGAACGGAGCGTTTTTCTCTGGTCTACATAGCGACAGAATCTTTGAATAAAACCGAGTTACTCCGATCGAAACCGAAAAATCGTTTAGCTCCACCTATTCGCACCCCCTTGCGTCTACCGTCCCGCTAGTAATACAAGTTCCATAAGTTTTGATTTGCCCAGATGCTGTTAGTAAATGCCCCCTCTTAAGTAGTTTGTCTGTCGATCAGGATAATGACCCTCTACGAAAATACATGATTTTATGCGCTTTCTCATGCAAATCCTTACTTTCTCTGAAAATATATTCGCGCTAACTATTCGGCATTTCATTCCTATCAGATATTTTTCAAAATAGGCAATCATTTTACCATCATAACACGTTTTTCTGTTATTGATAAAACAGCAAAAAAATTCTTAAAGACATATTTCAACTTTAACATTATCCTTTTTCAGCCGGATCATTTTACACATGAAAAGCCTGTCATAAATATACCAATAACTAAAACACAGTTTGTTTGTTGAGATACTTATAGTAGCCTAAAATGTCAACAACTAAACTGTAAAATACTTTATTATCTGTTGCCTTATGTATGTTTTATATGTTGTACATTTTAATATGTATTATTGGAGTAAAATAATAATATTTGTCGTTGAATTCTCTTTTGAGTTATGTACACATTCCACTTTATTATAACTTGAAACAGGAACGCTTGCTTTGTATCTTTTTTTATATTTAGGTACTAAGTGTTGTGTGACAGTTCTAATTAAAATAAATAGATATTTTAGCCAAAACGAAACATCATCATTATTGACTATTGCTATTTGTATACCAACAATTTAAATTAATTGGTATGTTCTTCCTCATCTTCGGGCACTAAGTCAAGATTACGTCCGAAACCTATCTTGTCTTTAAATTCCATACTCTTCAAATTAGTATAAACAGCCTTAACATCTTCTGGTGTGAATGACAGAAAGTCGCTCAAATTTTTAAGTTTTTTGATGGAAAGTACCGTACTATTGGGATACAACAGAGTCAAGCTTAGCACCTAATAGTCTTCCTCGTCTGTCGTTCATGTCCCAAATTTTTCCTTTGTTACAGGTGTATGTATTTGTTTGAATGTAACCTTCAGTGTTTCCATAAAAAAAAATGCTTGCACATTATTTCACCACTCAAAGTATATTCCAGTATTCGTTCTTTTAGTAGACGTTTTATTTCTTTTTATTTTAAGTAGAATTTCTCTTATACTTGCGGCAAGGAATGATGTTTTGACGCCAGTTCATAAAGATTGGAGAAAAACTCTATTTTCTTTTTATTTCCAATTATATCTGAGCTTAAGTTCTTTATATAAATCTTTAATTGTGTAGTAAAGTTTATTTCCATATTTTAATTTTTTGCGAGAAGTGAATATTTGTTCGGGATGCTTGCGTTTTCTCGTGGTCTTAATTTTCCTGTCCATTACCTAAATACTTTCTAATCCTTCATTTTACTTTCTACATTCGAGTAATTAGGTACATACAAATAATCGTAGTCCACTTTTTCTTCCAATTCCAAAAGTTGTTTATCAGGAGTTTTTCATATTTTGTATTATTAGCCTTTTCATTTTGATCCGATAATGGCACGTCTAAAAAACATGTTTTCTACGATTTTAATATTGTTATCAGTAGTTTTATTAAGATGTGAAATTTCGACATAACACAAAACTTTATCCTTAGGTTCTGAAGCATTATTTACTGTTTGACACACTTTCATTATTCAGGTTTAAAGATTTGTCAGAATATACTATTATCCATCTATCGAATTATGTCTCTCGCATGATAGAAGTGTTAGTGTTGATCGAATTTATTCGATCAACACTAACTGGAGGTTTAATGTTTATTTCAGTATCATCAGCTATAAGATATAGGATTTCATTGTTGATTCAGTATTTTCTGTAATATCCTAATTAATATTATTGATGAGGCCCAAATTCTGGAACTAAAATCAAAATAGTATGTTTACATACATTATTTTCTTTAAAAGTAGTGCCTCAACCTCAACTCTTTGCACTTTCAGTACTTATATCTTTATTGTTGTTTCTCAACATATTCATTATTTTACATCTCCTACTCATTCTGACCGTTTGCAACACCTGCTTATCAATGCATTTGATGTACTTATGAAGCTAATTGAAGGATCTGTGAATTGTTTTGAGGTTGTAGGTGAACATATTGGAAAAATTGTATTTTATTTTCTTTCTTTTGCTTCTATTCCGCGAAGTTAAAATCGCTGACTCGTATATTGAGAATGAAATTCACTTTTGGTACAATTTAAAACCTAGATATGGGAATAGATTAGGTACATCTAAATTCTTTTTTGCAAGTTAATTCATTTTTAGAACACTTTCCAAATCGCGAGATCCGTTAAAGCATACGTTTTAATAAGCTGGGATGGTGTATAGCAAAATCTAAATATCAGGTACATCGCTGATCAGTAAGAGCAGACCATCTTAAAATGTATTGAAAGAAAGTTTCAAGAAGTCTGAAATTTTAAAGTACATTTTCTTATTGTCCTTAGCGATAACTTCTTTATTAGTTATGTTAATTAAATTTTAGTTCGTTATTTACTTGAGGCGTTCTTGTAAACTTCTAAAAACTTGCTCGAGCATAAAATTTTATTTCTTTACACTCGACAGAAACTGCTTGAATTTTTTAAAAAATGTAATAAGAATTTTCTACGGGTTCCGTGTATAACTCATTTACGACTTTATACAGTTAGGAATAAGTGTAGCAGTTAGTAGAGGAGCACATATCAAGCTTTAAGGAAGGAATAGGTTTAAAACTCAAATTCCTACAATTTACTAGAGATAGAACCGGGAAACGTTCGTTTTTATAATACAAAACACTATGTTCAAGTTTGAATATATTCTAGAAATATATTTCAATATACTTTTACGAGATACGCTGAAACTCGACGTGCATGGATGTACAATAGAGAAGCAGGATTGGACTTGTAATAAACATATTGTATGATTATAGCTACGAGGAATGACTAAATTTTCAAAAGAATTACATGACTGGCGATAGTAGGTACATAGTGGAACAGATTGAAAACACATATTAAACCATGGCAAGAATATATGAAAGAAGATAATGAAAGAAGAAGTTTAGGTGTTGTTTTCTTTTACTTATGCTAAAAATAAAAATTGTCAGCAAAGCAACGAATTAAAAAAAGTATGTTAATGGAGTACAGCTCTCAAACAACATGCTTCGCCACTTTATACTCGAGGTCATAAATGCATGTAATTCATAAATGTCAATTATGTCTAGTCACAGATTTCCAATTCTGACTATTCCTTAAACATGTGTATAATATGTTTTTATTTTAAGGTTCAATAATACCTTTTAGTACTGACTAATATGTATTTGGTTGCATTTCACATATAGCTTTTCTTGTTTTTAATAGTAATATACATGTCTTTATCACTTCGTAACAGCTTTACGCCAATTGAAGGTGTATCTACAGTTAGGTGTTATTATTACGCCAGCGCCTGTAGTTCCACTTGGGTTGGGGTGCCTCTCCTCAAAAACTGATGGGACATCAAAACAAAAGAAAACCAACTAAAGAAGATATTTGGGCTCAAACTGGTGACCCAGAAGAAAATTTAAGATTCCAGTCAATGCGTTTTTAAAAATTGTTTCAGTAATAAGAAATACCTACTTCGGAAACGTAAAATGTACAAATTAATTAATAGAGCATATCAAGTTATGAAATTAGTGATAACATGACCACAAATAAATAAAAGCCATTAATCAAAGAACTAAAAAGCAGTTACAAAGTAAACTAATTCGTGATATGTAAGTGAATTACAACACGATGTAGTGCACACGAGAAGGAACATTAATTATAATTCATCAGTGAATTCGTATTTTGACCGTTTTTCTACATCATTATTCTGTGAGAAAACCAAATCGGTTCTTAGTCGTATGGTAATTTTGACTTTATGACAAATAAATAAGTGAATGTGAGGATGTGAGTCTGAATGCATGTATGGTATGTTGTCAGGTGTAAACGGTTTCAAAATTTCGTAATCGAGCATTAGATTTCGGCTGGTATTATTGGGAAAATTTCATTGTGCTTAGAATATATTTACTAGCTTTGTAAGTGTTTTTGTTAGGGTATCGATGGGTTTTGTTATATATTCTTTTATTGTAAGAGGCTGAGTGTCTACGTGACGGGTTTCTGCCAAGTTGGTTTCCTTGGCTAACTCTTCTAAGTTTATTTTCATTGTATTCAAGATGGTCTCCAATGACAAGTAGCTGCTTTATTACCAAACCCAGGAAATGGTTTTGCAACAAGTCTAGGCTTTTGAATGTCCTCTTCAATACAATTGTCTATGCTATGTGCTGAACAATATGATTCGTTGGAAGTGTGTCTTAATTTACAATACGGTCGGCTTCGCTATAGATGCTTGCATTGCAAGCAATGGTTAAAGCTGGGTTAACCTTTCAGTCGCTTTTCCGTTTGTCGTGCTGGCGTGCCTTTGAAACGTGATATGTGAATGGAGAGTGACCCCTTGATATTCAATGATCTCGGTCCAGTCGACTTTTGGATCTGAGTTTTTGAAATTTGCGGGCTATTTTTATAAACCTACATTATCTATTCGTTAGATTCATAAACACTTAACCAAAGAATAGGATTCCCAGAACTTTGCAACTAATGATCTTAACCATCAGTCATACGTCCTCCTTCACAATGACAAGTTTGCATTGACAAGTAATATTTCTTTAATTTCTCTTGCTTTACAGAAATCAATGCAATATAAGGATACAGATAAAAATCAGAATCTTAGCTCCCACTATTCCGACCTATGAAACGAAAGATAAAAGATCCCTAACCATAAAAAAATTAATAAAAAGTTGCTCAGTATAAAGTCAAAAAAAAAGTGTAAATTATTAATATTAAATAAATAAATTGAGTTCGCTTTTCCAGTGCAAAAAATGATTTTTAAAGAACAATATTTGTAAGGAATGGAGAATTATCATATATAATACAGATTATGCTTTGTCTAAAATAGCTAGAACTGAATTTTCAATAGCCAGATTAGCATTTTTTAATAAGGTATTGTAACAATACCTTTTATTTATAAAAGATACAATTACACTCAGGTAAATTCAATAATCTTTATTTTTACTATGTATTTAAATCATGTAATTATTACCGTCAATAAAAAATTTGAAATCTTCTATGTAATATTTATATCTATTTTCTAATTCTCTCAGGTATATTTTTTTTATTTATGCCCTCACTAACTCAGTTCTTGTTTAAAATATTTAAACTAATTATTTTTATATGTTGCAAACTTCACTTGATTCATGTAATTTTTTTCAATACCCGTACATATCATAGGATATTCACGTCTTATATTTCTTTATTTTGTAAATCAAATTTTACAAAACAGTAATTCTCAAGTGAATTATTATATATGTTTCAAATCTATCTTCAAATAATACTTACTATGAACTCAATATCAAGGTATGTATTAGCATACTATTCTAATAATAAAAATAATCACTGACAGTTGTTTTTCTATTTATAGGTTAAGGTTCTAAGTGTCATATCTGTTTCATCAATTTAATTCAAGAACCTTCTTCACATACCAAATAAAAACAAATATATCAAAACTTATTTGTTTAATAAACCAAGCAAATTATAAATCAAATGGTAGTTCCCAACACAATCCCCAACAAAACATACATGGAAGTATCAAGCTTGTTTAAAAAAAACTTTTAAGAAAATTTATTAATGCATGAAATTATACCTTTCGTGAACCGAAATGTAAGCAAGTAAGTATATTTATTATATTATTTTAAAAATACTGTATAGTTCTTGTTTGAAAATCAATTTCCCTCCTAACTTATTTAGTTTTAGTTTGCCATTCAGATTCTTTGATTTCTAAAATTATTAAATGCAGTCACAAATTAATGTTAAGAAAGGAGAATACAAAATATCTGTTCTAAATTATCAACAACGTTATAATGTACGGTTATTTAAAAGTTTTCTAAATTCTGATATACTTTTACTATATTCGAAACTGTTAAATTCAGATTATTCCAAATAATTATACGACCTGTCATAAATATTAAACTGGTATCCTTTCTTTTAATCCAAACGATTTTCTTTTTAGCTCGAAGATGACATTTACTGGTTTCAAAGATGTAGATCCTTTCCTTTGCCTAATTGTCTGGAATGCTCGGAATGTGGACTGTAATGACTGCTATACTGTACTACCTTCAAATCTGCTATCACCTGGTAACTTGAACCGTCGATCGCTTGCGTGCTGTTCCTTGATACTTGTCTTTCCACGAATTATTTCTCCACCGGACTGGAACACCTGTGTTCGCCTGCTATGCTAATACACCTCAGAATCTCTCACGCCTGTAACACTTGGATATAATCTGCCTACTTGAAGATCTCGAATTCTTCTATTCCTGGACTGAAATCCTAGTACAAATTCTGGAACTCGAACAACTCTCCTGTGTAATAATTCTCTGGCCGAATATGGATTTTTCTTCTTGGATATTTACCAATGTGGTAAGTTTATTTTTAAATTATAATAATGTATTTATTCGCTTACTTCTCAAATTTAAATACTCTTCATTTATTACGTTATTAGTAACTAAAATCCTTTCTTCTTATAATTTTTTAAGTATATTTGTATGATTATAAATGGTAATAATCTTGAAAATATTTAAATCACCTAAAAAATATCTGTTTTCTTCTCCACTCTATCTTTATCACTTCTTTTACACTTTTACGCAATAATTGATAACTTTATTATGTATTTTTCGGAGAAAAACTTCGTTTTTCCGAAAATACATCTACTGCTTTCTAAAATTATTTAGAATCTTTTTTTTATTTATCCCTCATATCCCTGGCAATAATTCCATAATTTTTTAATATCCAATCATCTTTGTACACACATTGTGATAATCCAAAACATATTTTATTTGTACTTGAATATTTAAGATACCTTTTTGTAATTCCAAAAATTTATCAATTTAATACTTTACTTATTTTTTTACAACCTTTAACACACTTCGGCAAACCAAATACTCAATACAATAACGTTACTATTTAAAATGTCAAAATCTGACACTTCTCATATTTGAATTTAAGCGCGCAACTATACATCATTTTTTAACCTTTATGATTCAAAATCCAAACTAATTATCTCTATTTTTCAATAGTGTTAATTAAACAAGCTTTTACAAAATAATATTTCACATGAAAATACATCAAGTAATATTTAAAATTCTATTTTCAGAAATGGGTAAAATTAATGCAACAAAGAAACCTGATAGGCAACCAACCACTCGATGCAAGAAAAACTTCAACGTACCCCGATATGCAACCAACTTTGCACGATTCACAAAAAACATAGGAATATATCCATTTAATATTCTCACAATTATTTTAAGTATAAATCAAATATTCCCACATCTATTTACTTAATTATAGTTTGGTCTATTAAATATTACCAACTTTCATTTTTTTATACTCACTTCAAGAACATATACAGTATATTTTATTACCACTAGTACTTCCCACATATCATTACTGATTCATGTTGGTGAACTACCACAGTATTAAAAAATGCTAATCTGGCTATTGAAAATTCAGTACCAGCTAAAACAGTTTTTTTTTCTGGTAATGTTATTGCATCTGGAGTTCAGGTTTGTAAGCGTTTTGCAGAATTTCACTGCCAGCGTTACCATCCTTGTTATTAATTTCCAATTGTGATGCAATCTTCAAATATTTGTGCAGTCAGAGGCTGAAATTTGAAGTACTTTATCTAATTTAGAACAAAATAAAAGTTATGTCCCTGATGGTTTATCATCGGTTTCTGTAAAGCCTTATGCGTGGTCCCTAGGCATACTATTAATATTCATTTTTAATTAAACTTTTTAGAAATGTACTCTTCAATTATTGCAGTAGCAGAAGCCATGAATATGTCCTCTAGAATAGTGGACGAAAGATCAGCATGACGATTTCGGCGTTACAACCTCAAAACCTAGAAAGTACCAACAATAACATTGGAAGCTTTTTGTACTTTCTTTCATATACGGAAAATGTGTTTTGTAGTTCCCTTTTGTGAGAATAGTGATGTTAGTCTATACAAAAATTACTCAAAACTGATTATATTTACTAAAAGTTTGGAAACCAATATATATTAACACTTAACCAACTTGTTGAAAATGTCATAATAAATCAACATGCTTTCTTTTCCGATAGATGTACGGAGTCTAATCTTATGCTTTATT
Source organism: Amphimallon solstitiale (assembly GCA_963170755.1). Taxonomy (NCBI): domain Eukaryota; kingdom Metazoa; phylum Arthropoda; class Insecta; order Coleoptera; family Scarabaeidae; genus Amphimallon; species Amphimallon solstitiale. The sequence goes on from OY720680.1 coordinate 35,160,469, forward strand.
CTGAATAAATCTGGTATATTTTGGATGATAAGATGCAGGTAGTATCGGTGTACACTGATTTCAGCAAAACTTTTGACGAAATAAGTCATAATGTGTTGATGGACAAATTGCCTACCACTGGTCTACAGGATGACTTTCTGCAATGGATATAGTCTTAAATTTTTAACCAATCCCAAATTGTTACGGTAAAAGGTCATCACTCAGCAGCATAGTCCTAATTAATATTAAACAAAAAGTACGCCAGGGAATTAAAAAATCCAATTACGTATATTCTGTGAGAATTAGATACGCCAATCCAACCTTAGTAGAATTAACCAATAATTGATTAAATCAAGAAAAATAAACGTTTCAGAAACGTTCTAAAATTAAAAAAAAAATAAAAAAAGAATAGAAAACCGATGACTCTACTTAGAATCAAGTACTCTTCCCTAAAAGAGTAATTTTATACCGTTCACCTAATCTGACTAATTTCCCCTATTTGCATTTTTCATCAAATAGCAATATAAAATTCTTGTTTTAACGTTTAAGTTTACAATTTGTAACTGGTTATTTCAACCATTTAAACTAACTGGTAAATTTAAAACTGTTCAGTTCACCAATTATTAGTTAACTGGACTTTTTTCTGTCGGTGTAAGAGCTTCTACAATTATTGATTTTGTTAACTCAAATTCTGAATAAAGTAATACAAATTCAAGTGTCAGTAAATAAAACTACGTAATTACTTTATTAATTGTTCTCTATTATAGATATGTCACATACAATTTAGCATTTATCTACTAGGCACAATTCCATTTCCTAAAACGTTAAAATAAATATTAAAATAAATAAATAAGTTATTACAAAATAAACTAAGCCTATAGTATTCTACCATTTTATAGTTTTCTAGCTTGTACTAGCTTGTTTATATCTTTAAATGTGGTGAGCATTGCAGGACTAGTATCTTTAGTAGAAAGCAATGAACAACCAACGTGTGCCAAACACTCTTCACCATCTTGACCGTCTTTAGCAGCTTTCATGTATTTGAAAAACCTCAAAATTTCGGGATTGTCTGAAGTTGGTTTTCGTAACTCGTTCAGCTCCCTGAAATTAAAAACAAACAGCAGTTTTACATTTCATATATTTATTTGTATTTATATTTTAGGTTTAATCAATAATTCAACATACTTTAATTGGTGAACTACAAAATAACTTTTAAAAGGCCATTTAATTAAATAAAAATCATGTGGCATAAAAACTATTCTTTTAAAACACTTTGAAGACCCCAATAATCTAAAGAGGGCGACATGCATCAATTGTAGTTTGACAAAAGAATCCATTCGATCAATTTCATACTTACTGCAGCAAATATTAATGTAATGAATCACACCTATATAATTATAAGCAATAGCCAATACCAGCGGCAAATTAAACAAAAAATTAATAAACATTATTCGTATAATTAGGTACTTGATTTTATTTAGTACGTACATGGATAAAATAAAAAAAATATTTATGGGTATTTAGAATTCCAATAATACATGAAAATGGAATATCTCATATATTATTCTATTTGATTTATTACATACACGTATGTCTTTTTTTAATTGAAATCATAGTAAAAAAATCGATAAACGAAAAAAGTTCTCAAACCGAGAAACGTTAATTTAGGTGTCAAGACCTACACGTGAATGGAGATAAAAAAAACATAATTGAGAGAAGAAGTTCAGTAGAATCCAAGAAATCGATTGCTAAATAAAAAACTTTAGACTTAATTAGAAATTATATTATATGCGTTGTATAAATTCACTGTATCCCCCATGAAATCCTCCAACTTTAATTATTTTTGAATTTAGGGCAAATCGATTTCTGACAAAAACAACATTTTTGTTAAATTTTGGAGTAAAAAAACATGAATTATTTGTCTACGGAGATTTAGAATGGAATAATAATAATAATAATAATTCTCCATTCAAACTATTAAAGTATTACGAAATGTACTTATTTCATTACACGAATATTATCCCTTCAGCCAGTGACATACAAGCAACTATGAGATATAAATGTGTATCTCACACCTATATCTCAGAGTTGCGGTTAGGGATACAAGCTTGAGTTTTAAGGATAAATGGTAAAGGTTTTGTTTTAAGTAATTTAATTTAATAAAAATAAAGTACTTCTTAAAATTACCAAACTAAGCATTATCGCTTATTTGGCGCAGTCAGTAGGAAAATTTCAGAGTGATGTATCAGAATTTTGTAAAATATCGCGGGGCAATTAGTCTTATTGCTACAACCATTGGATTCACAAGTCTTCCTTTATTTAATAATACTCGATCTCTTTTAAAAATACGTGAGTTAGGCATTATCATTTATTGTACGAAATACCTATCATATACGTCTATAAGACGGTCTTTTCGAATTATTTGTTCGGACAATTCCTTTTTTAGTCTGTATTGGTTTGTAGGAATTTCTGATATCAATATTGAGCAGTAATCAACACGCATTCCGTTTTCAGTTGTAACGGATGCAAGTAGTGTCTTGATGGAACCATTCCCTATCGTCATCACTAACATACCAAATACACTAATGCATAAACAGCTAAATACGTATATTGGCAACTATGTTCTCATTAGTAGCACTGATTAAACACCACGTTGCATACTGCTTACTGTAAGATTAAACGACGACATCGAGAGTTTGTATGAGATAGTACGAGAAAGCAATATACAAACTGCTTTTTGGTCGAGTGTAGTGTTGGAAAAGAGGGGATTCGAGTACATTTACGCTGAGGCTAGACGGGCTAGACTGACTCTCGTTTAATCAGGGCAACAAGGATAGACAGCAGCTGTAGTGCAATTTGTATATTGCTTTCTCGTACTAACTCATACAAACTCTCGGTGTCGTCGTTTTATCTTACAGTAAGCTGTATCCGCAGGTCGCCGGCAAGCACATGGTATAAACGTGGTCTTAGTTCATTACCTGAATTCATTGATCTATTTCCACTGATGTATAATATGTATAGTTATAGCTATCTAATTCTCTATGATAATACATGTGTTTTATACGTTTGAGGTCACTCGCTGGAACATTATGTTCTGTGTCCAAAATATGTTGACCCACACAAGAATTCTCTGTCCTTTTGAGCCGGAAGTGAGCTATGTGTTTTTATAACGAGCTGTAATCGAACATATTGTTTGTTCGCGATATATTTTGTGTAATATTATTTATTAAAATTTATTTAATAAATTCCTGGTCTTTTTCTACATCTATTTTATCTTTGGAGATACGCGAAAGGATTATCAATAAATTACATGATTAAAATGCGACATGGAAACCATCACTATATTAATGGCCTTGATGAGGAGTTTTAAAATATTGTGAAACGGTAGGACAACAAATTCTTAAGCATCAGTAGTAACAAAAGTGTAATTGGAAACTATAGTATTCTTTAATACCTTCTCATATCTATAACTTGTAAGTGTGAAACTTAAGAAGCGATGAACTAAAAAATTAAATCAAAAATTTTTTTTGTTAAAAACAGGAATTTGAATCTGCTGTAATGAATTTGTTTACGTTGGTAATGATTAACGGGTAAAATAGTATCATTACGTTGAATGGGATGTACAGTACCATGGGCAGGCACCTTGATGATCTTAAACATTTTTTGTAATAGCTTAAGTCTAGGTTTAAATAAACCATCTCTGCAAATTTAAAATCAGTGTTATCATGTATGTATAAGCTACAGGACTGTATACCAAAAGTTATGTAAATCTATTTACTACATTATTATATTATAATATTATACATTTATACACTTATTAAATAGCCACCTGTGTGGTAATTCTTCATTGCAACATTGTATGTGTTAGGCATAAACAATTCTTAGAATGCGATAAGCAGATCATGGGAACCGCTGACAAAGCCGCTTCCCCAGCCCTTCTTTATAGTAGATGTATAGATGTTAAGACATTCTTATTTGTTATGTACTAAAGAACAGTAGTTACATTAGATAAGTTTCAATTTTATTAAGTAAACGTTTGTTTAACATTGTCTTTAAAAATAAAGTTTTTTTAAAAAGTGTTTTAAACAATAAAGTCACTTAATTCCAGGCGTGACACCGCTGCTCTGTTTGACAATATATTTAAAGAAGAAATTCTGTAAATAACAAAAATGTTGTTCCTTTCCCGAGTAATTTTTTTATTTTATACCTATGTTTATTCTTTCTGCAAGAAATATGCTAAAATACTAAGTTAGATATTTTATATATACGCCGATAAATTATTGTAGTATAAATGCATATAATACATACAAGATTAATTTTGCCCCAAACCTTCCTCTAGTAAACGCAAAGTATATTTACATAGGTCTGCGAATTTCGGTGGAATGTGAATCAAAGCTCTGACTAATCCTATCCATGTTATTATAGATATACGCATATCAACATTCTGTTTTATGGTCCTCTATTACTGAACAAGAGAGTGACTAGTCTTGTATTATGAACGTTTTTTTCAAAACTTGTTAGTCAAACCTCACATTTAAATTTCTCTTTGAAAAATTAAACTAGTTGAAAGGTGTTAATAATCTTCTACACTATGCACCAGCCGAATGAAATAAATTCGTTAATATACCGTATGTGTCAATTTTCATTAGGTACATGGATTCAATGTTTACGTGCGATTTATTCGTATACAAGTAATACGTGGCAACGTGGCACCCCTACTGTCCGCCACCAATCCCGGCAACAATCGACATCACAACGATTTTCTCCGATCTTCCCACTCCTTCCCACCAGATTTTACATTCAACACGAACACGTTGCGATCTAGTCTGCAATAAAAGCCGTCTTATTACTGGAACGGGAAACATCAAATGGCCGCCGCGATCTCCTGATCTAGTAGTTTATTATTATTTTCAGAATCCTTTTTTATTCACCTTATTTTCAATTTTATTAGAATTACGCTTTTGTTTGTGTCATGCAGCGTGAACGCAGCTTAATAATTCTCTGCATTTACTGAAACGAAAAAGAAAAACAAATCCTTGCAACTCGTAAATATTATTTCTGAACGCATTACAAACTCCCAAGCCGGTGGTCGAATAGTTACTGCCAGCTAACCACGCTAACTTGTATTTACGAGCATGCATCGGTCGTGCTGGCATTGGAAAGGAAAGAAGGGGTACTATGTTGCCACGTACTGTATGGATAATCGCCTATGGCTAATGAAAATTGACACATGCTGTATAAATGGGGGCGTGTTCAAAGAAACGCTCGTACACATCGATTGTTCTTTTTAGTTGTGCATTTTTTTCAACAGAAACTTTTTATACATAATGTGTCATGTAACAGTGGCCAATACCAACTTTTTTATTTTAAATGCAACATCCTGTATATTATTAAATTTTTGGGATCTTCAGACATATTTCATGTACATGTAAAATTAGCATTGAAGAAAGAAAATTATTTTATTACAGAAATTCGCTACAACACACTCAAAAACTAATAAGTAATCTGTTTATTTTTTGATAATATAAAAAAAACATTCCTTTTTACCGATACGAAATAAACAAAAACCGTAAATACTTTTGTTTAAAACACCTGGCCATAGCAAATTGTTGTCTGCATGCATGACAGTTTAGTTGTCAGTGTTATAGTCGTTTGATTTTCATTAACTGCATATAAGAAAAATGGTTCATTTAACAGAATTACACAATATAACAATTCTACAGATGATTGGTTATGGAGATAACACGGACACAAATGCAAGTTGCTCGCTTATCTCATGAAAAATTTCCAAATTAGCCGACTGTATCCCAAGGGACAATTAGTAGAATGGAATAGCAGTTTCGCAAGCGTGGACATGTAAGGCAGATAAAAAAATGAGGTGTGGCCACCACACGACTTTCTTATACGTATGAGCGTTTCAAATTATAGAATTTTAAGAATTTTTTTTACAAAAATTATTCAAAATTCTATTCTAAGTACTTCTATTCTATTAATAAATCTCTATAGAATGCATACTTTGCAAGGTATTATCAAAAAAGTGCTACTTCCGGTCCGAATTCTGAAATTTCATATATACAAAAAAAATAGCAAATCCAGTTTTAAATACTTTTATACTCTTGATAAATATATATAGAATGCATAACTTACGACATATTTGCAAAAAATTGCTATTCGACAAGAGTAAAAGTGGCACTTCCGGTCAGAATTTTGAAATTTTCTTTATACAAAAGATATTGAAAATTATGTTTTAAATACTTATATACCCGTAACGTACCTGTCTAAAGAGCATGATTTGCGAAATATTCGCAAAAAACCGATTTTCGATAAGAGTAAAAGACCTACTTCCGGTAGGAAATTCGAAAAACTTTTTAAATAAAATTGTTCTCAATTTTAATTTTAAGTACATATGAATTCTTTATAAATTTGTATAAACTCAGTATTTGACGAAATATTGGCAAAATTCGATTTTTATACTGAAGTAAACTGCTACTTCCGGTCTACCGATTTTACTGAAAAACTAAACAGATCTCAACAGAGAGATTATACACGTAAATACAAAATTTGGAATTGATATCTCCAGCGGTTTGAGCGCTATCGTGGTCACAGGCAGACAGACAGACAGACAGACAGACAGGCATACACACAGACACACACAGAGAGAGACATTTTTTAAAAACCACTTTTTTGGTATCAGGGGACCTCAAAACATCTGCAAAAATCTCGAGGTCGAAAATTTTCATCATCACAATACTTCCTTATACTACGTATAAGGAAGTAAAAAATGAGGTGTGGCCACCACACGACTTTCTTATACATATGAAAGTGTTACTTCCGGTCCGAATTTTGAAATTTTATTAATACAAAAAATATTCCAAATCCAACTCTAAATACTTTTGTACTCTTCATAAATATACATAGAATGCATAACTTACGACATATTTGCAAAAAATCGCTATTCGATAAGAGTAAATGTGGTACTTCCGGTCTGAATTTTGAAATTTTTTTTATATAAAAGATATTGAAAATTATGTTTTAAATACTTTTATACTCGTAACATACTTGTCTTAAAAGCATGACTTGCGAGATATTCGCAAAAAACTGATTTTCGATAAGAGTAAAAGATCTACTTCCGGTTGGAATTTCAAAAAACGTTTTTAAGACAATTTGTTTCAAACTTAATTCTAAGTACATATGAATTCTTTATAAATTTGTTTAAACTTAGTAATTGACGAAATATTTGCAAATTTCGATTCTTTCACTGAAGTAAACTACTACTTCCGGTCTGCCGATTTTGCTCAAAATCTAATCAGTTCTTAAGAGGCAGATTATACACGTAAATACAAAATTTGGAATTGATATCTACAGCGGTTTGACCGCGATCGTGGTCACACACACACAGACAGACACACACACACACACACACACACAGACACACAGACTTTTTTAAAAAACACTTTTTTGGTATCAGGGGACCTCGAAACGTGGACATCTGCAAAAATCTCGAGGTCGAAAATTTTCATCATCACAATACTTCCTTATACTACGTATAAGAAAGTAAAAAGCAGATGCCAATGCAATAAGTCATGATAACAGTATAAGTGATATTATACTTGATACTCTTGATAAATATATATAGAATAGATAAATATATATAGAATGCATAACTTACGACATATTTGCAAAAAATCGCTATTCGATAAGAGTAAAAGTGGCACTTCCGGTCAGAATTTTGAAATTTTCTTTATACAAAAGATATTGAAAATTATGTTTTAAATACTTATATACCCGTAACGTACCTGTCTAAAGAGCATGATTTGCGAAATATTCGCAAAAAACCGATTTTCGATAAGAGTAAAAGACCTACTTCCGGTAGGAAATTCGAAAAACTTTTTAAATAAAATTGTTCTCAATTTTAATTTTAAGTACATATGAGTTCTTTATAAATTTGTATAAACTCAGTATTTGACGAAATATTGGCAAAATTCGATTTTTATACTGAAGTAAACTGCTACTTCCGGTCTACCGATTTTACTGAAAAACTAAACAGATCTCAAGAGGGAGATTATACACGTAAATACAAAATTTGGAATTGATATCTCCAGCGGTTTGAGCGCTATCGTGGTCACAGACAGACAGACAGACAGACAGACAGACAGGCACACACACAGACACACACACAGAGAGACATTTTTTAAAAACCACTTTTTTGGTATCAGGGGACCTCAAAACATCTGCAAAAATCTCGAGGTCGAAAATTTTCATCATCACAATACTTCCTTATACTACGTATAAGGAAGTAAAAAATGAGGTGTGGCCACCACACGACTTTCTTATACATATGAAAGTGTTACTTCCGGTCCGAATTTTGAAATTTTATTAATACAAAAAATATTCCAAATCCAACTCTAAATACTTTTGTACTCTTCATAAATATACATAGAATGCATAACTTACGACATATTTGCAAAAAATCGCTATTCGATAAGAGTAAATGTGGTACTTCCGGTCTGAATTTTGAAATTTTTTTTATATAAAAGATATTGAAAATTATGTTTTAAATACTTTTATACTCGTAACATACTTGTCTTAAAAGCATGACTTGCGAGATATTCGCAAAAAACTGATTTTCGATAAGAGTAAAAGATCTACTTCCGGTTGGAATTTCAAAAAACGTTTTTAAGACAATTTGTTTCAAACTTAATTCTAAGTACATATGAATTCTTTATAAATTTGTTTAAACTTAGTAATTGACGAAATATTTGCAAATTTCGATTCTTTCACTGAAGTAAACTACTACTTCCGGTCTGCCGATTTTGCTCAAAATCTAATCAGTTCTTAAGAGGCAGATTATACACGTAAATACAAAATTTGGAATTGATATCTACAGCGGTTTGACCGCGATCGTGGTCACACACACAGAGACACACACACAGAGAGAGAGAGAGAGACACACAGACATTTTTTAAAAAACACTTTTTTGGTATCAGGGGACCTCGAAACGTGGACATCTGCAAAAATCTCGAGGTCGAAAATTTTCATCATCACAATACTTCCTTATACTACGTATAAGAAAGTAAAAAATGAGGTGTGGCCACCACACGACTTTCTTATACGTATGAAAGTGTTACTTCCGGTCCGAATTTTGAAATTTCATTTATACGAAAAATATTCCATATCTAACTCTAAATACTTTTGTACTCTTGATAAATATATATAGAATGCATAACTTACGACATATTTGCAAAAAATCGCTATTCGATAAGAGTAAAAGTGGTACTTCCGGTCTGAATTTTGAAATTTTTTTTATATAAAAGATATTGAAAATGATGTTTTAAATACTTTTATATTCGTAACGTATTTGTCTTAAAAGCATGACTTGCGAGATATTCGCAAAAAACTGATTTTCGATAAGAGTAAAAGACCTACTTCCGGTTGGAATTTCGAAAAACTTTTTTAAGACAATTTGTTTCAAACTTAATTCTAAGTACATATGAATTCTTTATAAATTTGTTTAAACTTAGTAATTGACGAAATATTTGCAAATTTCGATTTTTTCACTGAAGTAAACTACTACTTCCGGTCTGCCGATTTTGCTCAAAATCTAATCAGTTCTCAAGAGGCAGATTATACACGCAAATACAAAATTTGGAATTGATATCTACAGCGGTTTGACCGCTATCGTGGTCACACACACACAGACACACACACAGACACACACACACACACACAGACACACACACAGACACACACACACACACACACAGACATTTTTTAAAAACCACTTTTTTGGTATCAGGGGACCTCAAAACGTGGACATCTGCAAAAATCTCGAGGTCGAAAATTTTCATCATCACAATACTTCCTTATACTACGTATAAGAAAGTAAAAGCAGATGCCAATGCAATAAGTCATGATAACAGTATAAGTGATATTATACTTGAGTTTAAGGAAAACCCACATACTTCTAGTCGAACAAGCAACCACAATGTTCGATATTAGGCCATTCATCGATTATTCGAACATTAAAGGAAAAAAAATTGCGTCCCTATAAAATGATACCAACTTGGGAGCTCATGGAAGACGATTTTGACAGGAGAAAGTATTTTTGTGAACAAATTATGGCAATGATCCAATTAGAACATGTTTTGTTTCGTTCTGAGTGCACCTTTACACTTCACGGTCATGCTAATCGTCAAAATTTCCGCTGTTGGTCGCGAGAAAATCCTCACTGAAGAGAAGAACGTACGTACCCTTTAATGATTAGACAGGAATTGTTGGAGATCGTATCATACGTCCCTTTTCCAGTTGACATTAATGTTTTTCTTTGTTTTTTTCATTATCAAGAAATAATCAGATTACTTATTAGTTTTTGAGTCTGTTCCAGCGAATTTCTGTAATCAAATAATTTTCTTCCTTCAATGTTAATTTTTGCAATAAATCTGAAAACACTTAATATTTCCGAAACAGTTGAAGATATAGGAAATTGTACATGAAATATGTCTAGAATATTCTGAAGAATCAAAAAATTGAAAAATATACAGGGTGTTGCATTTAAAATAAGAAAGTTGGTATTGGCCACTCTTACATGACACACCAAGTATAAAAAGTTTCTGTTGAAAAAAGCGCACAATTAAAAATACCAAACGAAATGTCCGAGCGTTCGTTCGAACACGTCCCCGTTTATTTATTTTCGAATTTATTGCATTTCGCTGACACACGCAGTGTATAGTAGAATGCACTTTCATCATTTTTGACAATAGATTTACAGCGTTCCCTTGTAATAAACTTCACAAATCATAAATTTTATTCGTCGATCACAATACGCACACAGATGTACTAAAACTATTACGTCATGGATTTTGTTGAGGAAAGTGTTTTTTTTCGTGCGTTTTAGTATACACCGTGTCTAAAGTTAAGTGTTCACTATTGCTAACTTTGTTTTTATTGAAGCTACAAATCGGTTAAATTAGCAAACTAGTAGGAATTTTTTTGCTGATTAAGTTAGTCAAAACAGAGAAACAATTGAAGAGATAGTTTCTGATATATTCACAATAGCAACACATTTTTAAATATAACATCTTGTATATTTCAACATTTTTTGAAAGAGAGTTAAGCTCTAAACAAGAATTCAGTAAAAAACATCGTCCTAAATTTATAAATAAGCAAATAAAAAGCAAGTAAGCGATGGAAAGTAATTAACTAGTTATAAATTTTAGTACATTAAATCATATGAAACATTGAATTACAAAACGGTAAGTAACAAAAAGTGATAAATTTTTTTATCCTAGTAAATGTTGGATCAATGCAGTTCTTAGGTCTTCTGAGAACATTTCATGTAACTTTTAGGATAATTCCAGCGATAATATTATTTATTATGTCTCTAATTTTCTTTGTCTAATCCACCACATTTCTATACTGTTGTTTATAAACTTCGTCTTTGATGTAACCTCACTGATAAAAACCTAAAAGTGTTAAATCAGCAGATAGTGGAGGCTAAGGAATTTGTGCGTTTGCTACTATCCACCTATTATCAGAGTCTACCTAACATAGTAGCAGATTCATGATAATTATGAGCAGGTGCACCATCCTGTTGAAAATATATACGCTGGTAATCAACCAATGGTAGGTTTTCTAGAAGATTCTCGAGAACTGATAGAAAATTGGATCTATGACTCGAGAACCTAGTATGCCACACCATATATTTAAGCTAAACCGATGCTGCGGGTATCGTGGATCCTCTATCATGGAATTCTGTCGAAACCATTAATGTTGGTTTCATTTATTACACATACCATTACTTGAAAAGTTAGATTCGTCTAACCAAAAAATAAGTTTAAAATTATCTGGATGTTCATTGATGAAATTAATTAGCCAGTTACAAAAAATAATCTTCTCTCTGCATCTCCTGGTAATATTGTGTGCACCCATCTCTTTTTATAGGGATGCAGTTTATGTTTCCTTAAAATAAGTTGAACATTGCATTTGTTGACATCCAATTCTCGCGTAATGCCTCTAATTGAATTTTGAGGAAATACTTCAAAATATGCTAACACTCGTAATTCCGTTTCTTCGTTGATTATCAATCCTTTCCTTTTTCTAAATTTCTTAGATGTATCTTCGTTATTCCTTAGTTTTCTGTACAATTTTAAAAAGATTTGTCTATTTGGCGCTTCACTGTACAGAAATTTGTTACAATAATATGTCTCTTTTGCAAAACAGATAAGCTTCAAGCACATCGCATTTTTTTAGATGTGCGAAAGGCATTTTAGTAAAACTATCAACCAGTAATAAACTACTAACAATAGTCAGTCGTACACAATCAATTAATTACAAAACAGATTAAGTTTACAAAGTCGTTGACATGACAAGTACTCTTTTATTTCAGTTTATATTCATCACTAACTTACATATTAAAGCAATAATAAGCTAAGAGTTTAAGTGCTTTTTATTCGCTTATTTTTAAATTTAGAACGATAGAATATTACACACATCTAGTTTAGAATCTAACTCTCTTTCAGAAAATGTCGAAATATACAGGATATTCCATTTAAAAATTTGCTGCTTTTGTGAATATCTCAGAAACTAGCTCTACAATTGTTTCTTTGTTTTGACTAACTTAAACAGCTAAAAAAAAGTCCTACTAGTTTGCTAACTTAACCGACTTTGTAGCTTCAATAATAACAAAGTTAGCAATGGTGAACACTTTACTTTAGACACGGTGTATATGTTTGAATTACTAATGTATATATTGCATTCAATACTATAGAAGTTGTAATAAGAGCCTAACAAATAAAACTAAATGCCTTCTTCTATTGCTCATTAACAAAGTGGATATGCATAAAAAGTAATTATTTAGGAAATATTCACTATACCATCAATTTTCTTATTATATTATATTCGTACATTCAATTCACGCATGTGCCTTATACGAGTATACAGTATGGTGATAAAGTTTGGAACAAAATCCATAAAACCGTTTTATATTGTTTTTAATACATGTTAATTTTGTTTTTAAAATGTCGTCCTTTGATGAATTTCTTTTTGAATGACGTCATTGGTTTTTAACCCTAGAATACCAACGTCTTTTTAACTTCCGTGAATACCAAACCGTCGTAAAATTTACGACAACTTAAAATCAATAATTTTGTTGTTAATAAAAATAAAATTTATTATTCTAAGAATTTAATCTAAGCAAACAAACATAAAACTTAGTAATTGTGTATAAAAAGTTAATCTGTTGCACACTGCACACAATACATAGCCCTATGTTCAGCACACATAGCTTTTTTGCACTGACTGCAGTAATTTGTCGTCATCCTTCTTTTCTTGCTTGGACAATAAGAACAAATGGTTCACTTCGATTCACCTTGAACTGGTGGATCGTTTGGCATATCCTGTTTTAAGATCTTGTAAATATCCTCACGAAGTTGACGTGCCAAACTTGGCAGATTTTTTCTCGTTTCTAACCAGGGTGTTATTAACGCATTACATATTTCAAACATATAAGCACTGCGGGGAACAGGCTTTTCTTGTTTTTTATAAGTGTTAAAGCAATAAATTACATATGAATGTATTGCAGCTATGTTCAGCATGTTATAAAAGACTGCCATTGGCCAGCGTCTGGTCTTTCTGTTGCAGTTCATGTTAGAACATAGCTGATCAAATGTATCTACACCACCTTTGGTGGCATTATATGTAGTAGCATTTACCGTCGAACCTTCATGCATAGTCGACAGTAGCAACACCAATTTATTTTTCTTTGGTATAAACGAGACAAGTGTTTTCTCTTTGTCAAAACAAAACATGGACGTTCCAGGTTTGCGATTTTTGACATTTAACATTTCTGGAGGTATTTGCCTTTTATTTTTTCTGATGGTTCCCACCAGCGTTAAATTGTAAGGATCGTTCAATAGTTCTTCCGCTAACTCCACAGAGGTAAACCAATTGTCCATGGTTACATTTCTGTTAGTACCATGGACAGTCTCAGTTAATTGCTTCGAATAGTAATTTGCCAAAGGCAGACCCCCAGTCTCAGTTTTTTTACCTAAGTAGGGCTGGGCATTTATTAAATATTTTGTTGATGAATCACAAGTCATTACAATTTTTATTCCATATTTTGTGGGCTTATTCGGTATGTACATACGAAATCCACATCGCCCTCGGAAACCTAGAAGTTGCTCATCAATTGTAATGTAAGATGTTGGTGTGTACGAACTTTTACAGGTATTTATAAGAATGTCCCATATTTCTCTAACAGGTGCAAAAGAATCGTTTTGTGCACGTTCTAGACGACTAGCTTTGTCGTCAAACCGTAAACAATCAAGAAGAAAACAAGAACGACTACAGCTCATCGTTGCCGTATACATATTTCCCGATAGACTACGATCAAATAATTGCTTACTGTTCATGTGGTTGTCCTTCATTGCAGCTGCCAATATCAATAGTCCAATAAGAGCCAGTACTTCTTCTTTAGAGGTTTCTGAAACCGTTAGATTTTTTGTTTTGTATTTCGCTGCTTTTCGCAAAATTTCTAGATTAGTAAAATTCACGATGTTTTCTACAATGTTGTCACTTAAAAATGAAGAAAGCAGTCTTTCGGATGAAGAAGCTCTCTAGCTGAGGTTCTAGCTCCTGGCACAAAATGAATTATATTTCTTTTAGATATTCTTTTTGAATGTGATGAAGCTATTGCAGACCATTGATGTCCGTTTTTTCCTTTTAGCTTGGTTTTATTGGGCTTTATGACCATATGCTTGGTCATAAACCTTGCTAGTGGAATATCGTCATCACCTTCGTCACTATCATCCCCAGTCATTATTTTTTGAATTTCTTCTGCAATTTCTGCATCAGTGAGAGGCCGATGACGATTAATTTTACTTGTAGATGCCATTGTTTACTCAACACTTGAAAAATAAGTCATTGTACAAATTAAGCGCAAAAGAAAAAATAAGGACTTACCGTCATTCAATAACCGCCTTTAAAAATAATTGTTGCATAAATACCAAACCGTCGTAAATTTTACGATCAACAGCCTATAACTCGGAAACAACAAAACCAACAATAAGTTTGGTTAACACAGTTCATACTTCATCGAATATTAAGAGGCTACTGAGACGGTCAGACTCCCGTGATAAAAAAGTGGGGGTTGACAGGTCGAAACGTGTCGGTGCTCGTAAAAATTACGACGCGTTGGTATTCTAGGGTTAAACAATGACGCCATCATCATTTTCTTTGAATGACAACCAACAATTTTTTCTTTTTGTTTTTAATAGAACTTCAACTGCTTCCTGCTTAAACGCTGATGTAAAAAAAAATGTGCCTTATATAACCATTTTTTTCTAATAAATGACACAATTACGTCACATCTTCAATAGTTATAATAGTAGTAAACACTTTCTAACCGCATTCAATCATATTTGGCCTAATTTGTTGCATTGCGTCACGAATTCTCTGTTGTAAATCTTCCAAGTTGTTGGGTTTATTGAAATAAACTTTTGATTTTAAGTAACCCCATGAATAAAAATCTAAGGGCGTTAGGTCGGGGGAACGGGCTAGTCAATCAATTGCGTCGCCCTATCCATCTCTCTGTAAATGTAGCATCGAGGTAGAGCCCCATCTTGTTGAAACCAAATATTCTGATGATGTACGTCACCATCTTTATTATTACGAAAAAGAGCTGCCACTGCTTGCACCAAATCAAATTGCAAACATTTTTAATATCCGGCAGCAGTCAGACTACCTTCAAAAACGTAGGTCCAAAAAACGCAGTCCTATCACTCCCACCCATACATCTAATTTTTCTTGATGCCCTGTGCTGATCCGTTGAGGAAAAAAGGGGCTTCATCAGAAAAATAATGTTTTATAAATTGGGATTTTGATCACATCGTAAAATTAATCCTTCACAAAATTTCAGTTGGCCGCCTGGATCATCTTCGTGAATTATTAGGTGTACTTTGTACGGATGTTATTTTTCTTTTTTAAATACTTTTGCAACTAAACTGTGATCCATGTTGTTATCTAGGACAAGTTGCTTTGTAGAAATACGATGATGTGCCTCTGCTCCAAGTAAAACTTTTAATTTTGTATCACCACTTTTGCATGGTCCACTTTCTCTAGAGGAATCTTTTACGTTTCCAGTTTCCGTAAATTTGGCGACCAGTTTACCTACTGTAGATCTTGCAACTGGAGACCTAGCAGGATATGCTTGATTGAATAACGTATAAGTTTCCGCATCACTTCTTAGCTTATCGCCGTATCCAACCATTATTAAAATCTCTATACCTTCCCGTTCAGTTAAAGGCGCCATTTTTTGTTTTTAACTTCAAAATTAAGATTGGCTTTTTACAATTTAGATAACTGTCAAAGTTTTCCCAGTTCAGTTGATTTGAATTAAGATTCTTATTAAAATAATTTTTATTTTGTAAATGTGTTATTTATTACCAAAAAAAAAATATAAAGTACAATTTTTCTACATCACTGTTTAAGCAGTAAAAAGGTATATTAAAAACTGAAAAAATAGTGAAGATTGTCATTTTAAGAAAATGACGATGAAGTCATTGTGTAAAAACCAATGAGGTTATTCAAAAAAAATCGTCAAAAGAAGGCATTTTAAACACAAAAATGAACCTGTCCTAGCGATTTTCTTAAAAACATTGTAGAAAGCTTTTACAAAAATGTCACCACACCGTATAGGTATAACATGTCACGTAGAGAATTTTATGACTGATTATATCAAGTGAATTAGTGCATTCCTCTAGCTTGTCTAAACACTATATACTATTACTTTATTGCTTAATAATATATTTTATTTTGCACTTGTATGTGCTGAATGCAAATGGCAAAAGAAAATGTAAATCGGAATTTATGGAGGTTCATACCAACATTTCTATTCATCTATTTAACTACAGAAATGATAGCGCTGAGCTTTTCTCCAGTGGCCCGCAAGTAACTCAGTTATTACTTTATCTCTTACCATTTACTGTATTTCCAATTATCAATTATACTTGTTAATATAAGTTATATTTGTTCTTATGGTTAGTACACATTTAGTCATTCAACCATTTCTTTGTGTATAAAACCATCAATTGATTATACGTGCATTTAAAAATGCTTGACGAGTATGATTCTAATTTTTCTCAATTCCTTTTAACTTCAGATGTTAACAGAACTGCCTATTTTTATTAATAAGATTAACACTAACCCTTGCAAAGAAATATTAAATCAGCACTTATTTAAATAACGAAGGGTCGTTCTTTTAATCTAAATACTTAAACACGTGGAAACATGTTTTATACGTCTACCAATAAATAAAAATATAATATATATTTATTCGTATTTTATGTTCTCAGAAATTTTAGGTGGGTAGACCAAATAATGTGTTAGTTAGTTAAATTATATTAACCTTTGAAATTTCTAGAAGGAAATAATACACGCATATATAAAGCATCTTACCTGCTCAACTGTGCGGAAACTAAATTACTGTAAGGCGCGAATTTTGCTGGATTCGCGTACATCATACACACAAGTCTTTCACGGCACTTTTCGCTTTCGAGCGACTTCGAGTCTCCTAGTCCGAGCTGTTGGAATACAGAATCCAATCGTGACAACAAAGGACTGTAGAATGGATCGTAACTTGTTAATAACAGCGAGGACGACGGTATTTTATGGAATACTTTGTAATCTGCCTTTTTCGATGGTTGCCTTATGTAATAGTTGTTGTTGTAATTAGCTGATGTATATGGATCATATTGACCCACGCTTCCGTACCTGGAAAATAATAATCAAATTAATATATCATCCACAACATGACCACTTGTGTTGCGCTTTCTTAAAAGTAAGTCATATTAAATGTTTTTATTTAAATTAATTTAAATTGGATATAAGTAAAATAAAACACTCAATTAAACTTTGAATAACTTTACTTTATTTTAATCACTATGTGACTGAAGTTTCGACATTATATGTCATTATCAAACTAGAGTTACAATAATTGATGGTAATATGTATATATATCTATTTGGTAACATCTGAGACACTACAAATTAAATACCTAATTTGTAGTGTGTTTCAGATGTTACCAAATAAGATATATATATTACCATCAATTATTGTAACTCTAGTTTGATAATGACATATTAAAGACGGGAGCCTGACTTAAAGCGCCCATAACTTGTTTTTTACAATAACATGAGCAATGGCCACGCAAGCAGCAAGAGTTGGTGAAATAATCTTTAGATAGCCATCTGTTTGTTTGCGGATAATTCTCATTATCTAAGTTTACAGCGTGACGTATTTGCAGATAATTTCCGTCGATGCTTTCATAATCCTCAGACGTTTTTCTAGCATATTACTTTTCTGATCTGTGTCCCACTGGTTTGATAGAATCTTATGGCATGTGTTCCATTTGTTAGAGTTGTAATAGTAGTGCATTCTCTATATTTCACCAATAATTTTAATTTTATTGTTCTATAGGTCAGAATATTACCTTTAAATCCATCAAATATTTCACCAAAAGAAAATTGATATTTTTCATGATTTGCTCTTAGGAAACATGAGAATGTTTCATTGATTATGAAACCTTGGTATGTTCAGTGTGACATCGTTTTGTACCTGTATATAGCACACGATAGAATCTTCTAATGAATGATGTATGGTATCGGACTCCTGTTACAATTAAATCAATAGCTCTCATACATACATCAAATTTTGTACACCACACACCATCTCTATTTTCAGCAATTTCTAAACTAATAGTTTTTGTGGTCAGTTTCAAACAAGATTTTTGCTTTCTTGTTTAAAATGTTTTCAGCCGCTTCTTTTTCACACAGCAGACATTTCCGTTTAAAACCGAAACCGATGGCATTATTTCGTGCACTTGATGCTGAAGCTGATTTTTCACTACATCCTAAAGTGGTATAATACTTCTGTCTTTGGTGTGCATTTTTCGGCAGTTATTGTGGCCAGTTACACAGCTTAGTCCCGTGAGAATAGTAGATATTATTCGCACTCCAGCTTTCAATAATAAACCTTATGAAAGCTTTTAAATCTCTTGTTTGTCCATTGGTTAAGTTATTATCACAATAAGAGTTTTCAAAACTCACTAAGTCCTTTTTGTGGCAAAAACTATTATAAAATTATGCCAATAGAACACACATTATCATTGTCTAAAAAAACAATAAACCACTAAATAAAAACGCAGGTACAAACCAATTTAAAGAGACATTCCTTAACACCAATTCAAACAGATTGCAATTAATCTCAGCCTGTCCAAAATTACTCCCGCTATCGACTGCCATAGTAATATAACGCATCTCTCTATTATTAAAATCTTTATTTACTCTATAAAATAAAATATATTAAATTCTTATCTTACCGAAAATAGTCTGACTAAAAGTTTATGGCTAGGAAAGATACTTCTGGTTAGTTTGCCGGCATTTGCGCAATAAATTATTAACCCAAGAAAGTTTTAAGAAAATTTCAATCGAGAATGTCGACGGCCGGTCATCTGCGGTAAACTTACTAACATCCCATACAGACTTTCACTTTTAAAAAGTTTCTTCATTCAATTAGCTTCATCTGCGCCCAGACGAGTGATATATAGTATACTACACGAGGTGAAATGTTTAAACGAAAATCTATTTACATTATCTACATTTACTTCTTTGAGCTATTTTGAGAATTTGAATTACATTAATTAATAAATATTTCTAATTTCTGCCTGCAATTATACATTGATTTTGATTGAAAATTTTGTGAGTTCTGTGTAGATTTATAAATCGCGCAATGCTTTCCAAAAATAAAAAAAGCAATACCTTACAAGACATTAAACGCGCTTAATGAGAAATATTTATGTTTTTCTGTCTTCTTTGGAAGGTATTGGTCTCTCAACGAAACAACTCTAAATTACGTTAAGAAAAAATAAAACTTGAATAGAAACATAAAAATACCTTGTGTTATAAAAATATAAGAAACAATACAAATTTAACAAAGTTTCTTAACTATAAATTTCTTACTATTCAATTTCAAATTGATTAATAATATTTTTGAAGTATTATATAAATTGACAAGTAATGTAATAGTCAACGACAATGCACGTAGAGTGAAAAACCTGTTTAGAAAAAAAATGTGGAATAGATTAATGGATTAGCCATTTGTTACCACTGTTTGAAAGAGTGATAGCGAAAGTAACTTTTTATTGTCCAGTAAACTAGACTTACTTCTGAGTTTTATTTTTGTTCATTTATAATCATTTTTATTGCAGTTTTGAGATGCTGTTACAATAAATTTTAAAGTACGTTAATTTTATTTTATGTTTTACAAAACTACCCTATAAAAATATCTATAATTAACGATGTGCTTATTATTTCTTTCAGTTTGAAAAGAAAATATTTATATCTTCAGGTATACCTGAATAGGTTAAGTCAAATATTGCATTTAATCCTAGATTAAAGCAGATTTTACATGTTAATCCAGAAAGTCACATTTATACAATAATTTTATTAATATATATTTTTACACTTAATAGAATAAGTGATAAAATTTAAAACTGTTGACATATTGCTATATTCTCATCTGTTTATGTGTAGAAATTGTTTACTAAAAATTTTTCAATAGGGACATAACAAATTTGAATTTAAATAAAACACAAAATAAATAAGATATCGGGCTGAAATTTATTTCAGGTGTAGCGCACATGTTAAGTTTAAGTATGGAATTGGATATCGCTCATATGATCACAGCGAGCACGTCTGCATAGATGGATTTTTTGGAGCCAATTTACCACCTCTCTTCCTCACATATCGACTGGAGCGTCAGTAATTTCGCGTTCGATAGTTTTCCTAAGTTCCACTGACGTCGTTCGCTTGTTGGCATAAACCAATGATTTAACGTAACCATATAAAAAGAAATCCAACGGCACATGAGCCATTTAACGCCGTTGGATTCGACCGGACCATTTCTCGAGATTATACAATTACCGAACTTCTGCTTCAATAGGTCAAGTGTTTGACCAGCTGTGCGGCATAAGGCACCATCTTGTTTGAACCACTTACCACTGATATCAAGTCCATCCACTTCTGGTCAAAAATAGTCTTCCATACATGGCTCGATAGCGAATTTTACGATTGTAACATGGCGATCATTTTTATGGACGAAGAAATAGGGTCTTATCATACCACTGGTATGAAATCCTCACCACACCGTCACTTTCTGTGGCGGACATGGAGTCTCATCTGGGGGTTTATTGCTGTCCAATAACGCATATTTTGCTTATAGACAAGTCCATTAAGACAACAATAAGCTCATCGCTTTTGATGACTTTTCGATAAAATTCAGGATTTTCTTCAAACTTTTGCAGAACCCAATCGGAGAAGTTTCGGCGCTTTAAATGATCAAGAGGCCTCACTTCTTGAGTAAATTTGATGTTGTAAGGGTTCGGGCCAAGATCTTAACGCAAAATTCGCCACAGTGTGGAATGAGAGATTCCCAACTCCCGTAAAGGGCGTGGAATTGACTGATTTGGCTCATTTTGAATTGAAGTACTTACGGCTGCAATATTTTCGGTACATCAGGAACATGAAAATTGGAGTAAGAGCTCTTAAGGTTGCGACCACCGATTAAAAACTTCGGTAATAATTTCTAAACGTTGCTCGTTCGTGAACTTAGCCATGGTAAAAGTGTAAACCTTGTATGACTTTTGACATTGACAGATCATTAACAACAACACTTAAAAGTGCGTTCCTATTTAAATACAAAAGTGTTATGTCTTTATTGAAAAACCCATCATATAAGTGTGTTCCAGGTTTTGGCGGGATATTACAATCACTCCTTCTTATTCTTAGACAGGGTTTATAAACAAATATAAAGTTAAATTAGTTACTAAATGTAACACACCAGTTTGTATCCACTGTTTCAACAATTATTTTTTATTATCCAAGTGTAGTATATTCTTTATGTTTAATATATAAATTATAGAGAAGCGATATGTTGAATTTTATATTACCACTAAGAATATGCAAATAACATCACAGAGTACAAGGTAAAATAAGTACTGGAACGCATAACTTGCATCCTTTATTCTCCTCAAAACAAACATGATTAACTAAAATTATAGAAAAGCACAAAACGCATTATTCCTAAAATAAGGGCAATAAATGTGTGACATACCTGTTCATAGCTTCTACTGATTCAGTAGACGTTCCTGAATTAGGAGAAATACTATTGTCGTTAGTATTATAGTCCTGAGCTCCTACATCATTATCGTATGGATTAGTTTCCTTGAATTCGAATTCTTCCATGGGTTGAGCTCCACCACCACCGCCTAATCCTCCAGAAGACCCTGAACCACTGAAAGATGATAATCCTTTTCCTAATAATTTTCCAAAACTACCCAGTATCGAAGGCAGGAACATCGCAATTAACAGCGATTTTACTATTTGTGCTCCTATGAATACCGGTAATAATAGCTTCTTGATCGCAAATGCCAAAAATCCCATCCCAAAACCCATCATGAAGGAGCTTTTTCCGGTTTCAGCCGCTAGAATGAAAATTAAACATTAATAGTATCTGAAAAATCATAGATCTCGAAGAGAAGTACAGACATTATAATCAAATGTTCTTTAAAGGTACCTAACAGGAAGATATGCTAGTGAACATTTATCCGCAAATGAATTATTGTCAAGTTATTAATCAAAGAGTGAGTTTATTATAATATTATTCTTGACGGTGTATTAATTGGAAAAAGTTATAACGCATACACGCATTCTTCTCGTACATATTATATTTTATTTATATTTTGTTATTACTTATTGTGAAAATGTGTTTATCATTGAGAAATAAAATATTGCATTCAGGTGCATAAAAATAAATATTGGCAGAAAACAGATTCTTTTTAGCGTAAATTTTTGATGATATCGTTTCGTGCAATATATGGAATCATATACCTACGAGAAGTATTGTTTAAATAAGGTCAGTTTTTGAATAAAAAGGAAAATACCGTGAATATAATTAAAATATATATTCTTCCATATTGTACATACTTTCATCTAGTTTTTTACATAATCTCCTGTTTTCATACTGTTTAACAAGATTTTTCGTCGTAGTCGGAACGATGACTATCAAGAAACTCCTTTAAATAACGAAACAAGTGAAAATCCAGTTGTTCCCATTCAAAAGACCTGATTAGACCTTGTGTTCATGCAGAAACATGTGGCCTTGCATTTTCATGGAGCAACATAACACCGGAAGACGGTAAGCCGCGCCTCTTGCATTGCACGCCACGCAGAAGTTTTTCAATTTCTCAATACGCATTAGGATCGATTATTGTGGCTCTCAGCATAAAATCCACTGAAAAATCCCTTTCCTATCCCAAAACACAGTTACCTTTCGTGCTGAAGGTGTCTGTTTAGCTTTCGCTCTGATTTGCGACTATGTGTGTCGTCATTCCATTGACTGTTGATTTGACTCAGGAGCAATGTGAAACACCTAAGTCTCATCTCCTGTAACAATATAGACCAAAAATATATCGCCTTCCCGAACGTATTGTGTCAAAAACGATAAAGCACAGACCAATCTCTTTGCTTTGTGATCATCAATCTTGGAACCCACCGGCAACACATTTTTCGACATTTTAGTTTTTTCAAAACAGTTGTATAGAAAACTCAGCCAAGGCAATTAATTTACTTGGCTACCGGGTTGGACATATAACATTTTCTCCTATTGTTTAAATATGTTTTGCAAAATTACAACAGATTCCCCAATATCTTTCTCTCTTCCTGTCGTAATAAATTCAATAATAACTTGATAGGAATCGTAGTTTATGGTGGAGGCGGCTGGTTATAAAATGTATACTAGGAGTTCCTTATAATGATCATTTATTAGAAACATTAGTTTTTACCTAATATATTTATTTAATTGTTATGCGTCTTAATAATATTTTATTGTCAAAAGATGTTATATATGTAGTTGCTATGGAGGCCAATCCTTTTTCTGCCTAGGTAGGAAAGGTCATACTTTGCTGATTGATATTAATCTGCAACCAAAAACACTAAATACCTTCACCACACTAAAGTACAAGAGGGCTAAATACGTATTGCAACAACTAAGTTGTCATCATCAGTAGCACTGATTAAAAATCGAACTGTCTACACACCGTAGCGTAACAGAACAACACTGTCATCAGTGTTGTTCTGTTACTGGCTCTGAGGACAGTGCGATTTTTAATCAGTGCTACTGATGATGACAACTTAGTTGTTGAAATACGTATTTAGCCCTCTTGAGCTTTAGTGTGGTGAATGTGTTTAGTGTTTTTGGTTAGTTCAAGCCACAGACTCCAAGTTTGATTTATTAATCTGCAAAACTAGTATTTTAAAAAAATATGTTTTTGAAAATATTTTAATTAAACTGCAATTTTAAATGCCTCTAAATTTGTGTGTTTTTGGTTTCAAGTTTATTACAAACCCATTGCATTTATATCATTATCGATCAAATATATTTCGCAGTATTATTTACAAATATCTACCTACTTTTTTCTACTACGGTTTTACCTGCGGTCACTTTTATTTCCACTTATTGTTTTCCGCTGTTTTTATTTTTTGGTTTGGTCTGTCTCTAGAATCGCTTGTTTTCAGTGTATTTTTTGCGATCCTATAATACTATACGATGCATCGTTGTCAGACGCATGCTATTTTTCCTTAGGGTATTTATTTTCAACGTTATTTCTGTTTATATATACCTCTTCCATGCCTGTATAGAAATCTGTTACACTTTTAATTAATGTGACCGGTATCGGCACGCCTTCCTGTTCCGCTACTAATTGTGATTCGACCTTTAATTACTTTTGTTTCATGGTCATTTTTTTCTCTCTTTGTTATTGAATAGTATACAGAAGTTTTTGAAAATCTTAAAAAAATCTTCAAACATTTTGGGTTATGTTGGAAGACAAGGTTTAAATGTAAAGATTCCTTGGTTATACAGAATTATTTATATATCCATACAATGTATCCCATATAACATTTCCAGCATGAGAATCTCGCTTGTTATAAAAGATACAGATTTGGTTAAATTAGATGAAATATTCCTAAGAATTAGTGAAATTATACGACATTCTCCAATTTCCAAAGTTCCATGTATTTCAGGACTTATAGCAAGAAAAACAAAAATGTCAAATTTCTTTTCCATACTTTTTGTTTTAGTAGACACATAACTTTTATTTGCACTTTCTTGAGACACTTTATAGGCCAAATTTAAATATCGACTTGGATTTTTCCAGCACTTTCCATTTTTTAGTTGTATCTATTAACTTTAGTTTTTCTTATGGCACGTTGCGTCGGCTTTGAAAGAGTTGAACGTGTTTTTTATTCTCTTTACAATGATATAGCATAATATGTGCTATTTAGTTTTATAAAGAACAAAGAAAATATTAAAAACTATATTCTATTAAACACTCAATAATAAGTAGGCTACATAAAAGCAAAATCGAATTTCATGTCACTTAAAAATTATTCTGTCCAGAGTATTTTTGTGTCAAACATGCCATCACTAACTAATACTGAAACATTTGAAATGTTGATTTGTAATATTATTTGTCATAAAAGCAGTGTAGAAGCTGAAAATGTATTTGAGGTTGTATCCTAAAAGAAGACAGGCCAGTACTCGTATAACAAAAAAATTCAAAAATTTGGTAACTAATTTAAAAGAATATGGTTCGTTTTCCAAACATACTAGACATCCGAAATTAATGAATGAAGATGATTAAATGTATTAGAATCTATTATTGAAAATCCTTCAATATCTGAAATTGAATATAACACTGGTATTTCGAAAACGCACAAAGAATTCTAAAATGTCACAAATACCACCTGTAAAAGTACACAATTCTTCAGGGGCTTAGAGATGGAGATCAAGAGAGAAGATTACAATTTTGCCAATGGTATGCTCACCAATGTAAGAATAACAGTAATTATGCTGCTGTGATTTTATGGTCTGACGAAAGCAAACTTACAAATAATGGTCTCTTCAATAGACACAATATTATTCACTTTTGGGACAGAGGCAATCCTCGCGTTGTTAAAGAAAGTCGGCATCTAGTGAGATTTCATTTTAACGTCTGGTGTGGCGTGTTAAGTGCTAAACATATTGGGCGGATATTTTTTAACGAAACACGAAGTAGTGAAAGGTATTTGAATTTAATACAAACTAATTCAGAAAATACACTTGATGATTTATCGTTGATTGGGAATATTAACATCTGCTTCCAGCAAGATGGCGCCCCACCCCTAAATTCGAACATGATCAGCAAAAATCTCAATAATCGGTTCCAAATTCGTGGATTGGTAATTGGGACCGATCTAGACATAGATCCCCACACTTAATGTCAATGGGTTTTTTCTTTGGGAATACGTAAAAGATCGTACATGCAAACATTTGATAATGCCAAATATCTTCGTGAAGCTATTTTTGCAACATTTGGTACCATTAAAAGGCAAAAACTACGCAGTGCCATTACGTCGATACTACACAGGGACAATTATGCCTAGAACGGGATGATCAATTATTTAAAAAATTTTTATAATTATTTTCTTTTAATATTATTATCATTACTATTATTATTTTCATTTATTATTGTTATGTATTGTTTGCCGATATCTCACGGCCAAAATTATTGTTGAGTGTTTAATAAAATACGTTTTTTAATATTTTCTTTGTTGCTTTTAAAAATTAATAGCACACATGATATATCAATGTGAAGAGGATTAAAAAACAAGTTCAATTCTTTCAAAGCCGACTTCCATAAGAAAAATTAAAGTTAAGAATTAAAACTAAAAAATGGAAAGTGCAAGAAAACATACAAATCGACATTAAATCCTGCATAAAAAGTGCCTCAAAAAGGTAAAAATAAAAATATCTGTCTACAAAAAAAAAACTTTTACGTGGTAAAGAAATTTAACATTTTTCTTTTTCTCCCTATAAGTCCTGAAATTCATGGAAATTTGGTGGAGAATATCGTATAATTTCACTAATTCTTGGGAATAATTCATCTTTATTTTTTTTTTTTTGAAATAAGCGAGATCCCCATGCTGGAAATATTATTTGGGACACGTTGTATATATACAGTGTGAGTTTTTTTTTCATTATTTGTATGGGGATCTCAAAAACCATAAGAGATACGCATTAGGTTGAATGGAGAAAGATTTGCATCTTTATAAGACTCATGTAGATACGTTTTTGTCCATTTAAGTAAATGCATGGTTTACTAGATATTTGCAAAAAATAGAAATTCTCTAAAACCTTTTCAGTACTATAACACTTCTATTCTTAAAGTTAGAAAAAACTTTTTGAATATTGTTTTTAAGAAATTCAATTTCAAACAACGACAACTTCTTAAATTTTTAATTTTGCTTAGCATTTTTGAGTTAGCAAGCAAAGTCTAATTTTTTTAAATGGAAACTATAGTTGGCTATGACATATTCTAATAGTGCATTTTTTTCTGCCTGCAATAATGTAAGGGTTGTAGCACTTATTTTAATAAATAACTGCACAATACACTATTATTATGTTTAACAAAAATCATGTCTTGCCATGGAAAAGAAAAGAAACTTATAATATACAATGTAATACAAGAAACGATAAAAACGCTAAATGAATTAATTATTAACAACACGTAACACGCACATACGGCACCTTTTCAACACTGAGTTCTCCTAATTTTGCACCCATCTAAGCTATCAAATACAGCTTCCAATGGCTCCTCTTGGGTTGCATATGATCGCACATATACGAGATCTTTTATTGCTCCAAAGACGAAGAAATCTAACGGTGAAAGATCTGGGGAACGTGCAGGCCATAAAACAGGACCATTTCTGCCGATCCATGAGTTTGGAAATAATTCATCTAAATATCTTTTGACCTGTGCCTGATAGTGAGGCGGGGCACCGTTGTGTTGAAACCACCGTAAATTTGTACGGGTCTGTAAATTTAATTCATCTAGGATATTGTCGAAATCTTCCCTAAGAAATTGCAAATATCGATATCCGGTTAAAGTTTCATTAAAAATAAATGGCCCAACAAGTTGCGAACCACTAGCACCACACCATAAATTGAAGTCAAACCTAATCTGGGGTCGCCTTTCTTCTAAACGGTGAGGATTTATTTACGCCCACAGGTGTTCATTATGGCGATTGAACGTGCCGCAGTTTGTAAAATGTGTTTCGTTGGTCCATAAGATCTGCATCGGAAAGTTATTATTTTCATGGCACATATTTACGAACCAAGCACAAAAATGTAATCGTCTTTCATCGTCTCCAGGGTGTAGAGTTTTGACCAACTAATTTTTTATAAGGATGTTACTTATGTTTTGATAAAATTCTCACTACTGCGCGTTGCGAGGTAGCAGCGCCTTGTGCAATTTGCTGCGTTGATGTTGATGGATTCTGATTAACAGCAGCTAAAACATTTATCTGCGTGTTTTCACCAATATTACCCTTATTTCTAGGTTTAACAAAACTTCCATACTCTTTTAAATTATTGTATAAATTCTTGAAGGTGTCTAACGATGGTTGAGGGCGATCAAAATACAATAAAAAATAGCGTTCGGCAGCTTCTTTACTATTTTTGTTACAAATAATGTAACACTCAATCATATCAAGTTTCTCAAGATTTGTGTACACCATAACTAACTTTGTAAAGCAACTAAATCACTAACAAAACCAACTGTAGTCACCCTAATGAACGAACTGTCAATGATGAAGTAAACATAATGCTTCAATTATTAATATCGCGTTTTCCATGGCAAGACATGATTTTCGTTAAACATAATAATAGTGTATTATGCTGTTATTTATTAAAATAAGTTCCATAACCCTTACATCATTGCAAGCAGAAAAAAATGCACTATTAGAATATGTCATAGCCAACTATGGTTTCCATTTAAAGAAATTAGACTTTGCTTGCTAACTCAAAAATGCTAAGCAAAATTAAAAATTTAAGAAGATGTCGTTGTTTAAAATTGAATTTCTTAAAAACAATATTGAACTTTTTTTTTTCTAACTTTAAGAATAAAAGAGTTGTAGCACTTAAAAGGTTTTGGAGAATTTCTATTTTTTGCAAATATCTAGTAAACCATGCATTTTCTTAAATTGACAAAAACGTATCTGGATGAGGCTTATAAAGAAGCAAATCTTTCTCCATTTAACCTAATACGTATCTCTTATGGTTTTCGAGATCCCCATACAAATAATGAAAAAAAACTCACCCTGTATATTGCTTATAATTGCGTTTGGAGGAGACATTATACATTATTTTTGTCCTTCTAATGTTTTAGTTTTATCAAATCTTTGTTTTCTATTATATGCCTATATAATAATTATACATATATTTATAAATAAATAAAAAAATATTCCTGGGAAGTTGCGGTAGTTTAATAACCAACATAGAGAAACGTTAACAATATAGTTAATTAAACTGCTGCAAGTTCCCAAACAGAATTATTTATTCATTTATTAATTGAATGCTGCTACGATAAACAGGTGATTAATTTATTTACAAATATTTGTATATTAATTCTTTTTACTTTTCTTTATTTATGTTTATTTTGTCCAGTGGTGCTATATACATACCATCGAGTAATGACATCAATTCTTCTTTTTTTTGAATTTTTTTTGATGTTCATAATGCGAATTTTTACAACCGACATTTCATTACATCACCCTAACACAGCACGAGATTGTCGGAGGCATCTTTTACTATACCATTACATATATGATAATTAGCAGCTGGTTCAAAATAAATATTTCATGCATATACAAACACTTAACACCATATATTGAATATTATATAATACAATAGACTAATAAATATTGTGTTTAAATTGAATTTATTTTTAAGCAACTAAGTTGGGCGTTCGAAATATACCTAATACATTGTGTTTTTCTTATTAAAAAGCAGTCGTGTTTTGTGATAATATTATTATAGCATTCATACAAATATCTACAATGTGTGTTCAATTTCATATAATATTAGTCTAATGTTGCGTTTTATGATATTAACCCTGCAGTCGACGCGCGGATCACATATGTGCTCCACGAAAACGATTTCTACCACTACTTTTACAATAGTGATTATCGGGTTGCCTACACTTCAGTACCTTCCTAGCAACATCTGATCTTTTATTTCAGCACGTTACCGCTTCTCTCTCTGTACAGTTGTGTTCTTGAAGTTGATTTTGTCACAATTGTGCTCCACGCGTCGAATAGCGTGACTATTATTTTTGATACTACGTTATAGTTTTGGTAAGTTTATTTTATTGAAATCTGGCTTTAGAGTTATTTTTATGTATTTATTAGGATTGATAATGTCTGAAAGAAAAAGAATAAGAGTTGACGATCCAAAGTTTGAGGCGGTGGCACTAGAATGGTTGAAGGAAGTTGAAGATCAGGAAGATATTTCTGTTGAAGATGCTGATGATGAATGGCCAGAGGAAAGTGAAGCATCTGACGAAGCTCCAGATGCTGAGGACTTGTGCTCAGAGTACGATTCTTCTTCACAGCAAGAACTAGATTCAGACGACGATTCCGAAGTAGCGGAAAATGAGACTCCAGTTGCATACTACGTAGGCAAGGATACTATTACCAAGTGGAAAACGGTGTGTCCTCCTCTGAACTCAAGAACACGGGTCGCTAATATTGTCCTACGATTACCTAGACCAAAAAACGAAGCAAAAAATGCCAAAAGAGAATTTGAATGCCTGCAACTGTTTTTAGATGATAAAATAATAGATACAATAACACAGTCTACCAACGTGTATATCAATAATATTAGAATCAAATACGCGCGTCTTAGAGATTGTAAAGTAACAGATAATGAGGAAGTTAAAGCATTAATAGGTATTCTATATCTTGCAGGAGTTTTAAAATCTGGACGCCAAAATATTTTGCAGATGTGGGACAACAGTAAGGGCACAGGTGTTGAAGCAATATATCTGACAATGTCTGTATCTCGCTTTCGTTTTCTAATGAAATGTATTAGATTTGATAATATTACAACTAGAAATCAAAGAAAAGAATTGGACAAATTAGCTCCCATAAGAGACCTTTTCGAAATGTTTATCCAGAATTTTCAGAAAAACTATACACCATCTCAGTATTTGACAGTAGATGAGCAACTAGTTGCATTTAGGGGCAAATGCCCTTTTAGACAATACATACCCAGTAAACCTGCAAAGTATGGGATAAAGATTTTCGCACTAGTTGACACAAAGAATGCCTACACACATAATATGGAAATATATTGTGGTAGGCAGCCCGAGGGACAATACAAAGTTGAGTGGACTGGTGCGCATGTGGTCAAAAGGATGGTGAAACATATTGAAGGCACAGGTAGAAATATTACAACTGACAATTATTTTACAAGCGTTCCATTAGCCATGGAATTACTAGAAAAAAAGCTGACTATTATAGGGACGATTCGTAAAAATAAGACCCAACTGCCGCCAGAATTTGTAGTCGGAAAAAGTAGACAATTAAATAGTTCTTTATTTGGTTTTTACCAGGGAAAATGCACTTTGGTCTCGCATTGCCCAAAAAAGAATAAAGTTGTACTGGCTTTATCAACAATGCATCACGACATGGCTATTGATGAGGATACTGGAGAGCAGCGGAAGCCGGAAATAATTACTGATTATAATAGAACTAAATTTGGTGTTGATTTAGTAGATCAGCTCTGCACTCAATATGACGTGTCCAGGAATTCTCGTCGTTGGCCTCTTACAGTATTTTTTGATCTTTTAAATATTTCTGCTGTAAATGCTTATGGTATTTATAAACTTAATAATGTATCAACAAAAATCACAAGAAGAAATTTTTTGCAGGAGGTAGCGTTCCATCTAATAAGACCTGTCATGTTCAAACGGTTCCAAAATCCCCACATATCACCCCAAATAAAGCAACGCATAGGATTTTTACTAAAAATCAGTAACGAAATTCCAAAAGAAATAGAAAACCGTAACTCAACCACTGGACGTTGCCATTTGTGTGGAAGAGCGAGAAACAAAACCACGAGAAAATCTTGCAGTAACTGTAATCGGTGGACCTGTCCGGCACATCTGAAACTAATTTGCATGAACTGCGCAGATGAAGAACAACATTCCATTGTGTCAAATGAAGATTGTTAGAAGAACATAGCTAAGCTTTAGTCATTTTAGTTCATTGATTTTGTTCCTTGTTTAATGTTTAGTTTAAATGTTCAGCATAATCATTTTGTTTTGACAATTACTAAAAGGTCGTTTAATTATAAACACAAACATGTTTTTTTAATGTAAATATTGTTTTTTATATAGATAACTACTGTTTTAATAAATTTTGTGCAATATACTTGTGGTAATATCAATTTTAGTATTAAAACATTAATGGATTACAATTGTGCTCCATGCGTCTAATGGTGTTAAAAAATCCGGCGCGTCGACTGCAGGGTTAAAGTTTTAAAATCAATGATATAGTTTCATCAACACACACTATATATTTGTTCTCAAATAACTTAATTAAAATGATATAAAGGGAATTAAAGAATATTTCTTTGTCGCCAGATTTACGTTTAATGTATTACACACATAAAGTACAAGTATTTATATGATTTTAAGTAATTTAGCATGGACTTTAACAACCATTTTTAAATCAACAATAACAAAGTTGAAATGATTTAATATAGTATATTGTTGTAGTGTGATGTTTCCTGTCATTAGTGTTTGCCACCACATGTTGGCAAATTTTCATGTTTACATAAATATATATTTTTTTAGATGTATTGAAATTAATTTGTATTCCAATAAAACAACGTAGTTGAATAATATATCACAATCATAAATAAAAGTGAATGTATAAATGTACAAGGCATCATCAGTGAGAATCGTTTATAGATTATTTTAACAGTTGACGAGTCTTTCTTTTAATTATAATCCTTATTTAACAATTTACGGTATTACGCATTCTTACTTAAACAAACAGGTAATATACCTTAGTTAATTAAGGTAAAACATAACTATCAACGCGGTTTTATAGCGTAGAAAATAAAAGTTATTACAGGCAAATTCATTAACGCGATAATAGGTTTTGTTATACCACTATTTCGAAACTTACATCAACATCTCAAATCTCGTTTATCTCTTTTATTACTGTTTTGTTTCTATAAATACAGTTAATAAAGAAAAATCTTTTCCATATTATTTTAATATAATCTAAAAAAAGTTCTTTATACTGAAAACGCACAAATATTCTATTCTAATATGTAAACAGTACTTTTCGTTTTCACTATAAATACTCTTATCATCAGAACCTTTCCGGGATGTAGAACAAATCTTTCTGGGAAATGAAAAATATGTTCAACTACTTCAACATATAATTTACTTGGAATCACAGGACCCAGGTAAGCTTCTTTATATCTTCTTACAATGAATCTCAAACTAGTATCTTCTGTTACAGGTTTTATTTGAGCTTCTTCAAGGTTATAACTCAATACATACATCTTCGATTATTAGGCTTGTTTTGGGTACATGTTTAAATATTATATAATATAAGACTAATATTAAATTCTAATACTTAGTACAAATAGAGTATTTATTAGTTTCAGTTTATTTTAATTTGTTTTTCAAAAATCGAATTTTATGTTCGACAGCGTCTTTTCATACCTTTTCTTGTTATGAAAAATGTTTGTTAATTCTCGCTTTTCAAATATTTTTTTCATGTCCATCAATGGGCAAACTGTATATATTTATTACATGCTGAATTAAATTTAATAAAATTATTATAGTAATGGTTGCCTATTACCTATTAAGTTATACCCAGAACAGATTGACTTTTATAACATTTAGTTTTTGTATATCATTGTTGTTCTATATTAAAGTGTATTTTACTTTAAATTTTTGTTAAATTATTTTAAAATGTCTATACTAAATACAATAATATACAATCTTCGTAATGACTAAGTATATTTTTTCAACTCTTATTTATCACTATTTTTATGGCATTTAATTTAGTTATTTGAAAAAATAAATTTCCAATTCTAATATTAAATGTAATATCATTTCAATAATTGACTGTAAAAGTAAAATATAGAATCATCAATAATAAGGGAGTTTTCAGAAGAGCAATCTTACTTTAAACACTATGCATGCACTTAAAAACCTAGTTATTTTTTAAATAATAAACCAGCAGTAGAAGGGTTCACTATTATGATAGTTATTCTATGTTACTTATTATTCATGTGCCCCCGTATATATAACAATTCAATTTTCATTCACACACTATTCAAGTTATTATTATTTTTGAAATATTTATTGTAATTTTGTAAAACGTTATTTGCTATTATTAATAAATAAACCGTAAATTAATTAAAAACGAAATATATTTTGAATGTGTTGAATGTAAATTACAAATATTGTCATAGGTGACATGAAGGGTACAGAGAAACAACAAGAAATATCATATTAAGAATAAATCTCTTTTTGTGGTCATTGGACTGTTGAAGAAAGAACTTAATTAATGGAAATGAATGGTTGTTAATAACAAGTATAGACGGGCTAGAAATCGTATTGGAAATATAGTTGTATTGGTTAAAAACGCGTCAAAAGGAAATAACTGGAATGATTTAGTGGTTCTAGGGCGCTGGGGAACACTGTTGTAGATAGACATTGAATGATGTTTATTGTTGAAGGTAGTTTTAATGTATTTTGTTGCAGTAACTTGTGGGTTAAGTAAGAGATGTCAGATACAATTAATCTAGCTGCTACTAATAATATTCGTTGTATTGGCATTAGTCAAACATGTATCAAGAAAAGAAAAAAAACGGTAAGAGTTACAGAAGTTATGAAAAATCTTAGGTTGCAATCACACGAAACGGTTATTTAAGAATTTTTGCAATTGCGCTTGATTACGCTGTTTTTATATAATAAATCATGAAAAAAGGGGTATTACTGTTAAAGAAATTTAATGCTTTAACTACAAACAATGAGCACAATGCATATTTATGTGGATTAATAAGTTTGGTAGCGGTTCAACAGCGCAGACCCAGGGAAACTGATGATAATGCTAGATATAATCAACCTGCCTCTTCCTACAAAGTAAGGGTTAAACGTGATGACACTGTGCAATAAATTAAAGCAGGTATAAGGATTTTTAAGAAAGTACACGGAATGTTACAAAGTAAACTTTAGCATTTGCAAATTGCCTTAGAAACCTGTTAAACCACACCAAAAGATAAATCAAGTTTTGCCAACAGCAAAATCTATACTCCACACTTTTCATGAAACAATAGTGAAATTTTCAACTACCTAAATGATGACGGGAATATGATATAATTTTTTTGTAGCTCTGCAGGAGTCAAAACAAAAATTTTCAATGCTTTTTTCTTTCTTTATGCAATATTTTGCTCCTACAATAATTAAAGCTTTTCGCAATCCAGATTGTATTTCTGGAAAGAGGAAATTCGTCGAATGCCACTAAAATGTAGGGGTAGTTAATTTAAAAAGCAAGATTAAAGTTCCGATAGATTGGGTCGAAATCCCGCTAGTGGCCGGGAAAAATCCATAGCCCTTCCAAGCTGTTGATTTACAACAAAACGATCGAAATACATACGAAGAAGATAAGGTGTACCAAGGATGATCCTAACTTCATTAATGGTGCATAGAAAATAGTTGAATGGCACTCCCAGTAAATAATAGAAATTAAAAAAAGCCAATAGCAAATAGAGAATTTGATCTCCTGTAATGGTTGAAAAATCATAGGCTTAATTATTTCTATTTTTAATTAACAATTATTATTATTCTTAATTAGATTAGTACAAGTTTCACTCGTTAAAAATTAGTGATAATATTTGTTTATTTTCGGATATTGTAGCTTCATCTGTCTTGAATCACTTAACTTAAGTACGTTTGCTATTTAGCCGGCATAGATAGTCGTCTAGAGTTGTTGTAAGTATGTTGTAGGTATCTGTCATTTAAATCAAATAATTTTAGTATTTTCTTGGCTCGTTTGGGTTATTTTCTTTCTTAATAATTTAGTAACATTTTAAATTGAAATTTTAATTTAATTAATTCCGCTTTATTAATATTTTCTTAAGTTAATTTGTTCTTCTTTACCGGGACGCTATTGTTGGATATATCGTAGCGCTGGTCATGTCATTCTTTTTCGAATCGTCATCTTTGTAACCAGCATCGTGAGGATAGCTTTTGCATTTTCATTCTCTTATTTGGGATAATTGTTAAATCTATCATCGTCGTCATATCGACGGATGTTATTGAACGTAATTTTGTATCTGGAAATTTTGGATTTATTATTGGATTTGTTAGAAGTGCCAATTCCTTTCAACGGCCTTGCCGGAATGTGTTTGGTTAATCTACATGTGACTTCGTTGTTAATTTACGAATGCTATGGTCTTGACGATTATTTGTATGCACTTTGGAAGAACATAAGAACATATAGTCAGGTATTTACCTATCAATTAATTTGAAATTGTTAATATCCTTCTCGACATGTGTTTGTTCGATTTTCTTTTGACATTTAGAACTAATTATTTTCTCTATTTAGGGAAAATTTGAGACGTGAAAAATTGTATGACCGAAAATTGTGAGACGAAATTATGTCTATTAACCCCCTGGAGAAGTTGCCTAATATTTTGTTCGGCTGCAAGACCTAAACCATTAAATCTTGGCCATCAGTTGTGTCTACCCTTTTCATCGCTGTTGTTACCAACTAATGAAGACCTCATTAGTTTCAGAGAAGTGTTTGCATTGGTTAAATTTAGTAAATTTGGTAATATTAATTAGTAATTGTAGGAGTAATGTCTGTTGATGCTTATGATGGGAGACTATTGTATAGTTTTGTTATTAAATCTTGTAATATTATATAATATATACGCACCCTATTTTGTATTTGACTAATTTCAGTAAGTTCGAGATATATTTTATAATTTTTCTTACATAAGAACCCATTATACCGGCTGAACTTAAATAATCTTTGCGCTTGTCATACGTTTAGTAATTTTGTATACGAGATAAGCAAGAATAGCTTGCTGGGTACTAGGTTAATATTTTCAATTATTTTAGTGGTCGCTTTGGTTTATGACATAACCTATTGCAAACGATCTATTTGCAATTTCTTCGAGACTTACAGTAATATTTCACCGATTGTGTTTTTTTTAAATTTAGGAGTGCTCTGATTATTATAACTGTTAACTTAATCATTTCTGCTTATCATTTGGTATTATTCTTTTTTTTTTTTTTTTTACCTTAAAATTTCACATAATTTCTATTCATTCATTTCATGTTTGACTTCTGTTTCTGTATATAAAAATATTCTATATCCTTTTATTGGGAATTAAATTCAGCACTTGTGGTTTGAATTTGTTCTGTTTCTTTTACCTATTTCCACCTGATTTTTTTTACCATCTACGATCCGCGTTCGTTGACTTCTATAGGCTTTAATTTCTCGGTGGCGCCGTATTAAAATTGGCATCACGTTGTTTCGACCCATACCATCTTCACTGAGTAAGCGGCAGCCTAACTGATAAGCAGGTAGGTGGGTATAGAGGTTGCGACTCATTTGGAATTATTATTTGCCAATTTCTTGTATCTGTATTTTAAATTTACCCAGCGCCATATTATTATTGTCACAGGCTTTTTGACCACAGAACAGAACCAGCATATAACGGTAACTATTATTAACTTTATAGCATGACATATTTTTTAATTCGCCTTTTTAAGATCTAATACCCATTGAAATAGGAAAATTTAACAACTTAAGAGTTTTGATGAAGTTCTGCGGTCCTGTCGCTTAAAAATTCTAATCCAAACTTCCACACCAATAACAGTTTCACTAGACATACCGTGCTATTTCCGTTTTTTTTGTGCTTTTTGAATAATTTTATGTGTTTCTAACTAGGTTACACAGAAGTCTTATTCTTCGCCTTTGTTAATAATAAACATGCTTTGCTCATTTAAAATTTAGTATGCTTTAATCTATTTTTTGATTATTTTTGATAATTTTTTAAGGTCGTGTTAGCAATAGTTATTCCGTGTATAAAAGTAAAATGCGATTATTTCAAAACTGTGACAATGGGGCATTTCTAATTTTTTCCCTTCCTATTCTAAAAGAGGCAGAGATATATAATTCAAGTTAAAAATTTTAACAACTGTTTAATTTTCTGTGGAAGTGACTTGTTAAAGTCCTATATATACATACATTTAAATTTTTTTTGTTTTATAAAAGTTATTAGGACACTGTTGTTACATATTTTGGAGTAAGTTTTCTCATTTTTTAATATGATTCTTATATTTTTTGTATACCTATATCAAATTATTTTTGTGTTATCGCATTTTGTATGTACATGGTGTATGTTGTTTCAGAAAAATTGTTTCTTACCTATTATCATTTCTGATGAAGACCAAAAGAAAGGTCGAAACGTTAAAAAATAAATCAAACATTATAAACTAATGTATGTTTATTTAATGCCGAAAATGCCCAATGCTCATCAAGAGTTTAAATAACATACATTTAAATATATGTCAGAGTGACATGAGTAAATATTGCCTTGAAGAATATTTATATCAAGAAAAATAATTTAAATTGCAAAGTTAAATGATGAAGACAAAAAGAAGGAAAAAAATAAATATTTATTCATGCCAGAGTACGACACTACAGTAAACAGTATTTTGAATACTAATCGAGAAATAACTGGATTTTTCAACAAAAAAATCGGATTAAATCAAATAAAGAACACTTACGATTACTGCTACTCAAAAACCTCGACGTTTCTGACATGTTTACCGCTAAAACGTGGTCCTCAACATATCGATCCCATTTCTTGTAAAAATAATCTTTAATGTCAAGAAAGTTCCGGCCACTTTCGCATTTCCTTTTGTGATCTTCTGGTCTAGACAAGTTTGCTTTAGACTCGACCCGCAGTCCGGGCATTATATTTAATTTATCTACACTGAATATTTCGTCTACGTAATTTATGAGTTCTTTGTCTACGTAACTTTCCTTTTCCGCTACACTTTCTGCGCCACATACGAATATCTCCACCAAAACCACGAAAATCGTTATATTTAATATCATGTCTTTGCTTTTTCGACATTTCCATGGTACCATCTTTTCTTCAGCATGTCATATGTGTTTAAACCTGAAAACAAAGACATTTTAAACGATATTCAATGCAAACACTATTTGAATATAGGAATATTGAATTCTATTACCAACACTTTTAAATTTAAACGAGCGCATGTAAATACATGTTGTATAATTTATCGCGTAGGCAAACTATTGAATTAAATTATAAAAGCTGTTGTGGCTTCAATACTTTATTGTTATAGCAGCAATTGTATTGTGCAATAAGTAATTTGTCATTATTTTAACTAAAGCTATTAAACCCATTTATCGTACAATAACGTACGCCGAATACATTAGCAACATAATGATACATATTTCGTTTACGCACCAGTTGAAATGATTCCATTGCGTGTGTTTGTATTTATCTTGCCAGTTAGTTTTGTTAAAATAAGCACAATAAAATTATATACTGTACATTATTTATTTGTCTGCATTAAGCGAAGTTATTATTATACACCAAATGTATTATAAAAGAACCGTCATAGAATATTATGCCGGTCAGATGTTGGAAAACTCTTATATATAAATTACAATGCGTTTATGTATACAATAGTAATTTAAATATTTTTCTTTGTTACGTCCATGGAGGTAAATTAGTTATAGATATTTTTATATAGATTAGTATATATGCTGATTGGGAAATTACTGCCAATATTCCGAGAATGTCTGAAAGGAAAAGTTGAACAAACAAGGCTAATTAGCATATGGTTCAATACAAAAGATAATGTGTTTACTGAGTTAATAATTGTCAGAAATGTGCAGAAAATATTGTTGAATTATTAATTATCCGCCATCACATGTTAATTGCTGGATCATATATGTAAAAATAAACGCGAAAATCAAAGTATCAGAATAAATATAACAACTAGTAAACACATGTGATTTATTGATCATGCAATAAAAGGAGTTTTCATGCTAACCTAGTAACGTTATGAACTGATGAATTACATTCTTAAAGTATCAAATTTGTCACTATAAATAGTATAGATAAACACCAATTTGAAATATATTAATGATGTAATGTTATTCATAGTTGGTAGCTCCACGAATTAACATGTATCTTCATTTAGATAAAAGATAATTTGACATACACGATTGATGTCCACTGATATTCTTGGACGTTCTTTGGCTAGATATCGGTAATAAAGATATGTTGAAAGTACATAGCTTATAATTGAAGTTTCCTCCACAATTGGATTAACATAAACAAACCACGGTTAGTGAGTTTGGATGAGCATAAGCCATTAGTAATATTATATTTCAATATCTTCAATACTGTGCAAAACGCAAAGAAAAAGCTTTTGAGTGTTTCTTTTAATATTCTTCCGATCTCTACCGTTTGTAGAAAACGACTCGAGGTAAAAAAGGAGAGATGGATCGTCAACATAATGTAGAAAATAGAAAGCAACAATAAAGGCAACAGAGTACTATACGACCTGGTGAAGAAGCAGAAAACAAAGCAGCAAATATCAAGAAAAAAATGTAGGAAGAATACTTTAAAGATCAACTCAAACTAAGGCAGAGTAGAAAACAAAGAAGACCAAAATGAAACTAAATTGGAAGATTGCCAAGAAGAAGATTGTCTAATATACAAAGAATTTCAAATAGTCGAAAAGAATCAATATTAAAGAAGATGCCTGGCTCAGATGTAATTAACAGTAAATTAACTAGATTATTCGAGCTAATCATCTAAATATATAAACAGGAAAATGCCGAGAGTATTAAGGGTTTTTCAGCAGAAATATTAAAAAAGGAGCTCTGGGAGTGCAATAATTGCAGAAGAAACTGCCAAACGCAGTATACAGTGTCCACGCGGTCTACCTGCGCATGAATATACTAGACAAGCTGGCCGACTATAAGTGGGAGAATAAGGGAGGTAGCCTCTGTTACTAACATTAGAGCTACGTTAAAGTCGACACCCCAGAAATCATTACTGCGTTTGTCCGTGAAAATTGCTACTGTTATTGTTAATAACAAATTCTTTAACCCAGAATAAAGTCATTTACTGTACTGCTTTAGACAAGATGAAAATAATATTAATAAATAAAAAATCACTACCTGGATAATTTATAAATAGAGACCCAGCTGATTATAAAAATTTCGACGGATATTT
This sequence comes from Amphimallon solstitiale, assembly GCA_963170755.1. Taxonomy (NCBI): domain Eukaryota; kingdom Metazoa; phylum Arthropoda; class Insecta; order Coleoptera; family Scarabaeidae; genus Amphimallon; species Amphimallon solstitiale. The sequence goes on from OY720680.1 coordinate 35,201,710, forward strand.
GTTAATATATCCGGGGTAACATGATTGGAAAATTCAATAATTTTGGCGCCAGAAAACATAAATCGAACAATGAACATTTTAATTAAATATAATTAATTAAGAAAATTATCATAGGCAACGAAGCAAAAATCTTTGTTTTTTGTGTTGACATAGTCTTTCATCATTTTAAAAGCATATTTTCAGGTTTGCTTAGTACTGATGGAGTGGAAAAAAATATCTCCTAGTTAAACACGGTCAGAATTTTCACCAACCACTTCCGTTTTATGTAGACTGATCTGTCTACAATAAGAAATAGTAGTAGTGCAAGTAACGATAAATTTTACTAGAAAAAAGAATTGTCGTCTTCACTGACGTATCTTTATTTTAACTCGTGGGGGAATCACAGTTAAATACCATCTTCAAGCGTTTGAAATCCCATGCTGTGATGCTGTATGACAAAGGTTTAATGATTTACAACTTTATTCCACTACGGTTGCTACATTATTTCCTCTTTTCTTGTAAACTGGGAGTACACCATCTTCCAATATTTTAGAAATATTTTTTTCTGTCCATGACCTATAATATATTACCAAAAGTAGTTATTCCAAATTCCATATTTTTAAGCATTTCTGCCGTTGCTCTTTCTTGGCCTGCCGGTTTTCCGTTATTATCTTTTCCATAATTTGCTCCTCTGTTATACTCTTTCAAAATACTGCGCTCATCTCCTCATTACCCTAGTTTCATTTATTATCGATGTACCGTCTGTATTTCCTACGGCAATTGCTTTGTTTTCTTTTCCGTTTCTCACATTTTTGACAACCTTGCACAATAGCGCCTGGTTTCCTTTTCGATCTTTTACTCTAAATTCTGTCCATTGTTTTTGTTTAGTCGCTTTTATCAAGCATATAACTCCATGACATTGCTTTTGATATGCTTTCAGATTTTTTCTTGCAGAATTATATATGTCAAGATATTCTCAAAATATGATTTTTTTTAATATTATTTCCAGTATTTGGTTGAAAATATCAGCCCTTTTGCAAATAAAACTATAGGACTAGTCATTTAGGCTGAAACCCACACAGGCTATCACAAATTTCTATCTATTCTTAGTCTTATGGTCATTGATAATAAAATTGTAAGCTTGAGAGAGCACTTACCGAAATGTGCTGTTGTAAAATCAGAAATAAAAGGTATTTTGAAATGATTAATAATTATGATTATAGTATACATGATTAAAGATTAATTTGAGAAGAATTAAGAATTTTTTTTTGTATACGCGATTGTTCATTTGTTACTGTGTAATTAATATTTTTGTGGTTATTTACTTTAAACTTATTTGTACATATTATAGGTATAATATTTTCTGGTGACTCACATTACCAAATTTCTTCAAGGTACTTATTCTAAATTATATTAAAGTGAACTGTATTGGAATTTTCATTTTAAGGATTTGGATGCTACATTAATTCTTTTGGTTCACTTAAATTACGATACCATTTGATCTTAAATGCAATTAAATATGATACTCAAGTTGCGCAAAATTTGAGTTATAACTTGTTTAATTACAAGTTTAGGTAATTGCGTTACTTTTTTAATGTAATACAATGTAAAACTTTCCTCCTCGCATTTTGCCAAGCCTAAGGTCTTTTAAAAAAGATAACGTTGGTATTAAAACGCACGAAATTTTCCTGAAAATTAATGCGGATACTTCAATCTATTTCTTTTTAATTTTTGTTATATATAATATAGCTTTATTGTAATCTTCAGAATATACTTTCTTCAAATGTTAAATTTATTAGTCATTTTAGAAACATATAGGTTTTCTATTTAAACTAGAGGTTTTTTGCAGCTTGCCAATTCCATAATTTTTATTGTTATAAGCTTATAAATTATTGAAACTACCACTTCTGAGCTGCATTTATGTCACATTCCTTCATTCCATATATTTGCTACAAATTATTTATTTATTATATTACTTCCTCGGAACAGTTTTATTATATATTTCTGATGATATTCTCATTACATGTTTCAGTCTCTTTTTGGGTGTATTTGTTTGTTCAGTTCTAGTTTGCGTTGAGATAGTTAAAGCTTCCACATTGGCTTTGTTTTATAACAATATTTATCTTAAGAATCTCCACCTCTGTACTTCCATTCGTGTTTCGCTAAAAGATCTCAAATAATAAGTTGAAAATGCAAACAGTTGTTACGAAAGAAAAATAAATATATATCATTTTCCCTTTTTATAAGTACGTAGTATAAGAAATGTATAATGGCTAGTGATCGGAAATCAGCCTTACATGACGTCAATGCCAGGACGCGTCGAGAACATCATGAATCCTGATTTGATATTTTTCACGTCCAAATCAAAGTACGTGTTGGGAAACAACTTACAATATCTTCAAGTAAATACATCTTCTTCCAGAAGCTATATTGCAGGGCCTATAAAACACATCACACATCCTGACTGTTCACTGTTCACGTCGTTCATATGAAAGTAAATCAAAGTTAATTGTTCAATATCCGCATAATTGTTTGTCACCATAAATACATTTATACATTGAAATTAACCGTTCAATATCTACTGTTGTAATAGGGGCATATTTAAAAGTTTTTTATCCCCAGTTCGAAAAAATCTACTTCTTTACTAGTAAATAAGTCAATAATTCCACGTGCACTACGAATTTCTAGATTGTTATTTGGGACTGCTTCAAATTTTGGCGTGACATTGTCAGAGGCAGGTCCAAATCATTGGGGAGGAAATTCACAATGATCATATACAATATTCAGGGCGTTAATTATGGAATATTGTAGAATGGTTTGAAAACGTCCTAAATGGCGATGGTTAGAGGCATTCTGGAATAATGTCCATTAATATTTGTTAAATCTACCAGAATAGTTGAGATCATAAATGCTTGCTTAAGTTGTAAAATAGAAACACAATTATTCTACATACATAGACAAGTCTTATTCGATTATTATCGGTGATATGCTAGGTATCTGAAGGTATATCGCCGATAATAAACGAATAAGTCTTATCTATGTACGTGCACTGTCAAAACGTACTCACCAGCCGCCACAGCCTGTATCATAATTTTGACGTCGTCAAAATGTATGTGCCTTAGCGCATGACAACAAGTTCTAGTGGTAGTGACAAATGTGGCAGTTTTTAACGAAATAAATCCTTGCGTGAAGGTTCCTTTACAAAAACTTTCTTTCTGGAAGATATCAATGTATCTGCATTCGGGTAGCATTTTCTGACTTCCACTGCGACTCGATGAAGAGTATGTGCAAAATGTGTAATATGCGTCACACATGTAATTTGCACCATGTATGTTTGTTGGAAGAGCCGACAAACCGCCTTCATATATGCGGGTTTATCTGTTACAAATTATGAGATTTATTTTTTATTTTTATTGTGCATCTCACTTACTCCATAGCGATTTTATGTCGAAATTACATTATCTGAGATGTATTCTGCATTAGTTCTTTCGAGTCCCTTAGATACAAGTAGATCCGTAGGCATTACAAAGCCAAGTTGAAAATAATCGTACAATATGTACATTAGAAGCTATAAACTACTACAAGTCGGCGAACAACTACAGGAGCCTAGAACATGTCCCTCTCATTAGTGGAAATTTTATAGATTTGACATTAAATTTTCAATCAAAAAGAAAAAAATGATGTCAAATGATTTGCGGTAGGAATCTAACATGAATTATCTGATAATTTAGAGAATGGTGCCTCTATTCTTAAATGATACGTTTATTTTGAGTTATTAGCACCTATTTTTTTAAAATTTTCGATCATTAACTTTTTAATAAAAAATATATTAATTTATACAAACGTTATTTATTGTTCACCATCAGAAAATGGAAAAATACACGGCATTCTGTTAGAAAAAAATGCGCTATTTAAAAAAGAAAACAAAGATAAGGATATAAATATATTCGTTAAATTATAAAAAAAATACCCTTTTATCACGCATTTATTCAACTGCCCCTCGCTCTACTAAAAGTATACAGGCATGTAACCAACTAAATAAAATCACTTTTTATTATTCTCCCTCGTTTTTGAATATTTTTTAATTCTTCTGTTTTTTTAAGGTAATATTTATTTAGATTTCATTTCTAAACGAGTTTGAGTCAGTTCCCATTTATAATATATATTTCAGATCAATTTTTTTTAAAAAATAATTAAATCAGTTAATTCACTCAAACTTCACTATTTAAACGTATGTTGGGCAATTATTAATGCTAAGAATTCATAAAGGCCAATTTTTTCATATTATCCAACCGATACTGTGATGCTTCTTATTCCATAAAAATAATTGGTCATTATTCTGTCTTAGTATTCCAAGCAATACATTTGAAAATGTAACAAGCAAAATCAATAAGAATGAGAAATCTATCATTATTCAGGTCTCACATAAAGTTTACTGTCACGTACATATTGCTGTGGCAACATAATTATTTGAATATGATAATAGTATTATTGCCATACATTAGGCCTTGCCAAATAAATTATGTTGTGTGCTGTTTCAGCAACATAAATAATTAAAATGATGATAATTTTTATTATCCTGATGTGTATTTTATTTATTTTTAACAGCACATACTTTATAAGTATTCATGAATTCTTCAGTGTATCTGAATTTCTTCCCTCTCGTCTAATCTCTTGTTTTTATTTAAGATTGGGATAAAGTTATAGCTTATTTAAAATGAAAAACCAGAAATCATATAACACATAATTGTCGAATTTATTTAATATTTATTACATAAAAATAAATATAGCATCGCTATACTGTATTCACTATATTTATTTAAAAAGAAACATAATTATAAGAAAATGTTTGTACCTTGTTGTAGGTTGTAACATTTCTTTATGATACGAATATATTTTCTTATACTTTATCAAATAAAACTCTAAAAATATTTTCCTGTTTATCAACAAATAAATCCAATTAACTTTTGTATATTGTTTATTTTATGGTCAATGTTTGGAGAAAAGCTTGAATCTGATTACTATCTATAACCATTCGCACGAGTTATAGCTAGCATTTCAGAGTCCGCTACCCAGAAACATTTTCCTTATTTCAAAAAAATCTAATCTCAAATCATCAATTCATAATCAAAATTTTATTGTAACTATTAATGATGCCAAATACTGTGCCAGAAAATATACATTTGCACGCTATATCCTCTTAACACTCAACACCATTAATTATTTCATCTCTTTTAAACTTGAAATTAAAGATGCTTATTACTATCTCAGGAAAATATTTATTATCCCTGTTGCATAACATTATACTGAATATACGTTCGCACGATATATTTCAATACTCGTATAGCTACATTGATACGTCTTTGCCTCTAACTTACTTTGAATCGTTGGAAAACTTTTCAAATTCGGTCATTTGCATCTCCATTATTTTTTTACAAAATAACACAAAACAATTAAACAAAGAAAATAAAATAAGTGAAACTTGAATGAAAATAAAATTAACACGCTAATACAAAAGAAATAAATATGAATCGTGGTGTATCTAACCCTACGATTTATATAACTGTGTATAATAAATGAATTAATATTAATGAATGTATGTTAACGAATGAAAGTCAAAGAATGCTTGTTAATGAATCAAATAAAAGTCAATGAATGAATCGTGTCGATTCTTGTCTTCAATTTATATCTCCGGAAAAGACCGTTTTCAACGCCATCTTCTGAAACTACCATTTAAGTTGTCACCCTGCATCTTCAGTGCTCCTGGCTTTTAAGGTGCCGTAATGTTTTGAACACACACACACACACACGCGCACTCGTTGTCTTTTTGACAGTTCTTCACCGCAAAAGGTCAACACCCCAAGAATTGTCTGTTTACAACTTAAAAAATTCCTATAAATTGTACAGCGTTTCTCCAACGTAGGTATACTTGTTTTAATATAACTCTTCTTTATATTTGTCTATGAATTTATTCTTTCCATCAGCTAACACAACTCTTATTTTTGTTCTTTTTCCAGCTTTCGGCAATATAGGAAAAACATTGCAAACAAAAAGTATTCTTTAATAAGATTACTTGCACCACCATGGTCCACTTGGTTTGCCCCTTCGTAGCCTCCTTCTATCCAAGACTTCTCCAACGGTGATATGTCTATCTGTAATAAACTACAAACCAAGTTTACATTATATTTTCTTTTTATTTTGTAGGTTATTGAGAACCGTACAAGAACCTCTCTACTGTTTATGAAACATGATATTACATATACAAATTCCTGAATGTATTCTATTATTACCAGCTGTCGTTTATAAAAAAAACACTACTACTGATGTCTCAGAATATTTTTATTTAAATCCTTTTTTATTTATTTACTTATCTAGTCATAAATTAAGGTAAATATTTATTCTTTCTGCATGATTTATTTAATAAATTTTTATTACCGTATGCACGTTCTCAAGTTTACATAATTATTCAATTATTTTTCTCTCGTGCATATCGAATTCTCACACATTTTATAAAGTCAGGTTGTTTTTCATTGTACACAAACCATACATCTTGTTTCTCTGTTCTATAAAAGAAATATATATACATCTTAAATTCTATCTCGTCTTTTATTTTAGTACTTATTTAAATTGTAAATATAAATTCAATTTTTATGTCTGCATAAAAGTATATGCAACCCAATATACTCATGTTAAATTCCTTTAACTACTATAAACTTATTATTATTGTTTCTTTCATATTTTATACACTTAAATTAAATCTTAATACTATTGCTATCATCTTATTAATATGCAAGATACCACGGCAATATGTTATATACATATACCTATATAGAGACATTAGCTAAATAAATAGTAATTACTTCTAATCTTCCTGTATATTTTGTTCACTTCCATTACATTAGGGATAATATATTTACTTACTTTCCTATTATTAAATCAAATTGTGGTGTATTTCTTACTCTATATACCTAAGTAAACTAAAAAGAAAAGATTCAGAAGTTCTTTCAAATCGTCTTCATATACAGCTTGCGTAACGAAGCACTTGATATTAGGAAGTAAACATTGCAACGTCGTATTTTGTCGCATCGACGAAAGACAGGAGAGGGTAGAGGTAACTCTAACTTTGCGAATCGATGCTTTATCGTTAAACGTAACGAGAGCAGGGATAGAGTACGCTACATTGCAATTCTGATGTATTTTAGACTTGATATATCAAGTGTTGTATTACACAAGCTGTATATTTAGACTGCACAATTTGTGGGACATATTATTATAGGTGCTAAAATATTTAGAGCTAGATTTGGATCAACTTTTGTATAGAAAAAAAAATTAAATTTGGACCGGAAGTAATACTTCTACTCTTATCAAATAGCAGGTTTTTGTTCAAATTTTGCATTCTATACAGATTTATTGAGAATGAAAATTATTTAGAAGTGCATTTGGAAGAATTTTGTAAAAAAAAATTTTCAAAATTCGAACTAGAAGTAACCTTTTGCTGTTATTCAAAAGTTGTGTTTTGGAAATATTTTTCTAATTAAACATTCTATAGAGATTTATTAAGAAATTAAACTGCTTTGAACTGGATTTGGGATAATGCCGGAATAAAAAATCGAAATTCGGACAGGAAGTAACTCTTTTACCTAAAGCTTTATATTGTTAAGAAGATACAGAATTTGTAACTTCCTTTGGAATAACCTTTATATACACACTCTGGATAACTCGTAATAACACTTTGCTGCGATTACTTGGCATAGTTTGACATTTCAAAATATTGATTTATTGGCACTACCACAGTGCCAATAAATCAACATTACATTTTGAAAAAGTATTCTATTCTTTGTTGGTTTTAACAACCTTATGAACTATTTTTTCTTTTCAAAACCCCTTTTATTTTTTTAAACAGATGGACAGGATGGATGCAAACTACCATTTTAATAACATTTATTAATAAATAAATAAAATTCGAATAACATTACTTGTTAATAGTTTTTTAAATAATAATGGAAGGTAATGAAAATGAAATTATACGTTATTTGAGAAATATAATATTAAAAAAGCGTAGCCATTTAAAACAAATCTGTATACAAGATAATCAAACGTTTTCAAGTTATTATTAACTGGAGTGTTACATATTTTGCGAGACGTATATATTTTTTAGGTATGTACGATGTGTGCTTATGCGGGACAAACATGTGCTTTTTGTCTATAGCAGCACCACTCAGTCACGATCATCTCTTCTATCCAATTTGTTCTCAGAACATTACTCCAGAACAATTAACTAAAGTTAATGTCGACATTTAAGACAAAAAATGTATGGCAAGATGAATTAACAAACTTACTATTATACAAAAATTGTTTCAAATGAATGAAATTTGTCTTATTATTACGTGCATTATTATTTTGACGAACTTTTAAATATTTACTAATACTAATATTCTTTATTAACATTTCATTTCTAAGGGGTGTATTATAAATTTTAAAGTTAATATATTAAATTAATTAATATAAACTCTGAACTTAAACGAACATGACAATTAATTTTTAATGCTTGAAGATTAGTAAACATCAATTTATTTTTTATGTTACACAACTCATACTACATATCATAGAAATAATTGATTATTATTTTGACTTAGTATTGTAAGCAATAGATTTGAAAATGTAACAAATAAAATCAATAAAATAGGAAATATATCATTACTTAGTTAGACTATTCACAGACACTAAATCTCTTTATCTGTTCTTATTGTTAGTAGTTTGTTATAATCGTAGTTTATCTCAATTACCGTTTCTTGCTGTATTTTTCATACTTAAAACGCTATTTGCAGTTACTTGATTTTGATTTCTATTTGATTTGATGATTTAAGAGGGAGTATGTTAAATCATCAAATCATATAATAAGGGCAAGATGAAAGGTTATGTTAGACATTTATTTTTTCAACATCAGAGAAATGGTTTACTATGTATTATTGTGGCAGCAACTAACCTATAACAATAGAAAGAAAATTCGTAGAAAGTCTGGAATGCCATAGCGTTTGAAATTTTAGCAATAAAGTGGGCAATTTGATTTGTTCTTTTCGAGCCCAAATCACATTCGCTTAATTTAATTGACAATCATTTCTGGTCATTTGAAAGTGGCATTTTGCATATTTTCTAGACTTTTTATTTACTTCGGTTTATCTGTTCTTGTATTTATACAACAAAAATAGTTGTTTTTAGAACTCTTGGACCGTTTATTTAGTGCCTGCCATAATATATCATGGACCCAATGCTGAGTACAAGTAGAAACCTACCCATTTCTCTACCGAGGAAACGCGGCCGTTTTAGTCACTTGTCCCTTATTGAAAAGCAAATAATTCTCAATACTTTTAAGAAGCCGAGAATTGAAAATACAAAAAAGAAAGTACAAGGGAAATAGCATCGCATATAGTGTGCACAAGAGGTAATATTGTAATTTATTTATCTTTAGGTTATATGTTATGTTTCTGAAGTTACCCATATTCTATTATTGCCAGTGTTGCAAGAAGTACAGTTTTTAAAGTTATAAAGGAATATCAGTCCGTGCGAGCGCTTACTCAGCGCAAGCAAAGCCCTGGTAGACAACCATTAGTCAACAACTTTGACGAAAGTGTGAAAAATGCTGTAAGATAAGTAATACACAGCTTTTTTTTTATAACAATGAAGTTCCTACACTTGATAAAAATTTTAACGAAATTCAAACGATTTCAATATACCTCAAATGAACCGTTCATCATTAGACCTACTAATAAAAAATATTAATTTCAAGTAAAATATATTTATTTTTAAGATGAATGGGTATATAAAATATATTATTATTATTATAGGTACAGCGAAGCAGAAAAAGTTTATTCACAGAGCCTAGTAAGATAAGTACTTGGAGATATAGATATTTAACAACTATTAGATCATATAGAGCCCTAGAAAAAAAGTTATTTTACTTAGATGAAGCGTCATGGTTAAATGAAGGATATCGAATCAAAAGTTTGGGTTGATGATAATGTACATATCCGCAGGCAAGCATTTATAGATGGTGTCTCGACAGGTTTGGAAAATCCAGCAGGAAAAGATTATTCTGCACATAGGATCTGAAGATAGGTTTGTTGAAGGTGGATTGGTAGTTTTCCAAAGCAGAAGAACTGGCGACTACCATGAGGATATGAATTCTGTTGTATTTGAAAATTGGTTTAGTACCATTATTATTATTGATAACGCACCCTACCATTCTCGCAAAGTTGAAAAGATTCCAAGTACATCATCTAAAAAGAAAGACATGCAGAACTGACTACAATCAAAACCATAACCATTTCAACTAGAAATGAGTAGACAAGTTTTACTGGATTTGATAAAACAACATCGCCACCATTTCAACCATCATGTTGTTGATGAAATAGCAACAGCAAAGAACAAACACGTGTTGATATTACCACCATACCAATGTGAACTAAACCCCATTGAATTGGTATGGGCCGAAATAAAAGAAATATATTGCCACGAGTAATAAAAATTTTAAAATGGCAGAAGTCAAACAAGTACTATTGACTGCATTAGATAATTTTAATAGTGAAATAGGGAAAGTGTATAGAACATATAATTAAAGGAGAAGAAAAAAGTGAGTCTATTAGATGGCTTAATTGTCAATATCCTGGAGCCATTTATCATTTCAACTGCAAGTGATAATGATACAGGTAGTAACAGCGAATAATAAATTAAACATGTGCATAATTTGAAGTTTTCCTATAATTAAACGTATGTCCATGTAATGATATTTTGAGGTTTTCTTAGTTAAAGTACTGATTAGGGAATGTATAAATATTTTTAAAGTTTGTTGTATTTTAAAAAATACACGCTACTTTATGTGTTATTATTTAGCAATATATTCTTCAGGTCTCTCTGTAAACATGAAAAACTATTAAAATATTAAGTAAATCCATTATATTATATTTAGATATCATGAATATAACTAACTAACTTCTTTGACCAAAATGCAAATATTGTTGCCATATTTTAATATAATATTCCAAAGTAACTGCGGAAACTTACTAAAAATATTTGAATATATAAATCTTGAAGTAAAAATATTAAACAGGTGCATGTAGTATAGGTGCATGCATACCAGTACTTAACACATAACAAAATGTATATAACCTATATCATAAATTTGTCAAAAATAAATGTCATCATTTATTTCATAGTGTATATATGTCCCTACTTGGAGGTCGGCGGAATTTAAAAAAAACAAGTAAAATAATAAATATAACAATGATATATTTCAGATATTTTTAAGTTCGAGGTATTAAAGCAAATGTTTCAATAATACTGGAAGCTAGAAATACTTTGTCCTTTCCTAATGTAATAGAATAGATATGATACATGTTCAACTGCACTTTTGGTTTAATGGTTCGATCCTGGAAACGTCTGTAAGTTGCTACTGTATTGTGTCGTGTTCGACTATTTAACTGGTCGTTAAGCCATATTAGAGGTGTTTGCGCGGTTTGGAAACGGCTGAACCTAACCTTTGCTAAAAGGTACATTATATTTATTTAATGTTAAAATGTGCAGCTACATTAGGCCTGGACATAATGGCACTTATTATGTATCATTAGTTCAAATTATAATTCGAAAAATGCACGCTTTTTTGTCTATGTTTTATTGTATTTTTCATGCACTTGTAATAAATATTAAGTAATTATATTACTTTTATATTGTTTGAAGTATTTTTAAGGATACTATAAGGAAACATTATCTTTAATAATAACTTTCAATAATGTATTCTATTTTACTGTCTAATAAACCAAATTCATGAGCCAATACATCTAGGTCAACATACACTTTCCCCAAGGAGCCGATAGCCGCTCATACTTATAAAAATTGATAGCGGCGAGAGTTAAGAGTTAATTACGTCCGCAGCTACTACAGCGAAAATGAGATTCATTTATTTTTGCAAAAAGCACACTAATGAATCTCAAAAATTTGCTTTCTAGGTCTGGTCACCCTAAAAACAAGAATTTCTTTTCTGTAGTTTCTTATTATTTTAAGTAATTTTTATTGCAGCTGATGTAGATTTCATGTTCAACATTATTTATTGCTTTATGGTGTCTGAGTCAGTGTACGTATTTGATATTTACACCCTGTGAGAAGTTTAGTTTTTAAAGATTTTTCTGTTTTATCCTTTTAATTTTTTCTTGTAAAATTGTATTAATTGTCTTGATAAATAGAACTTAAATTTAAATTACTACGCGAACATTTTATTGAATAAAATATCGTATTGCTATCAGAGATGTACAGTTATCTGATATTGACAATCCTGCTCAAAACTATGTATGACTAGAATTTGAAGTTCTCTATATATTCAATTTTATACTATCACGTCTACTCTCAGCTGCTCATTATAAGAATCTTTTAGATGAGAGAATTCCTCTTGCTGCAGATCGGATTCCGCATCAAACTAATGTAGAAAATTTGTTTTGTAATCTTCGTCAAAATTCTTAACAGCTTTTAAGCTTTATACCACATTCGAAAACTACTTTATAGAAACACAGACTCAACAGTATTACAAATAATATTTACAAGCAATAAATAGCAAAAATAACTGAAATTATTTTTTTACATTAAAGACTACTTCAGAAAATACCAATGCTTTTCGCAGGTATTGATTCTGCAGACTGTTGTTTACTTTCAAATTTAGTAATTAGATAAATGATGAAATGCGTCAACAGTCCAACACATAAAGTACTTTTCCGACTGAGTTATTATCGAAGATGTAACCTTAGATATAACTACCCCAGGGACTCAAATACATTACTTCCCCGTACTGAACAATGATAGATAGATACAAAATTTCATTACATAGAGAAAGGAAAACAATAACAACCGCTGCTGTATATACTGTGTTGGATATTCAACACAATTACGAGTACATTCATCACGGCTGCTTACATCCAATTTGACAGCTGACAAAACATCAGTGATTGTCAAAAAATTAATAAGTTGTGGATAATATATTTTGTAATCATTTAAGATGAGTTGGTATTTTTTCAAAAGCAAAAATGGTGATGCGGTCGAAAAAATTTTGTACGCAACACGGGAGCAAAGTAATGTTACAGTATCGATAATCGACATCCAATATCCATGTCTCCACAGTAAAATATTATTTTACTCCCTTGATATGTAAGTAACTATTACACATAATATTGACATTAGGTGCCTCTAATATTCTTACATACTTACTTATTTATGAGCTGTTTGCAGTATAGAAATCGAAAATGAATGGACTTGGCATAACACCATATGATTCAAAATTTAAAAAAAAAAAATTTCAAAACATATTTTAAATAAACTTTAGAACACATTTATATTTTGCATAATTCGTAAAATATACTTAAAGAAGATATTTGGAGAACATTTATAAACAAAAGTTGACCAAATTTAGATTGAAATATCTTTACACTTAAAAAAACTAAGTAGATTGAATAATATGCAAGATAGTCACAAAAAATGTTTTTATATAAGAATGAAAGAAAGTATTAATTTAGGTTCTAAATTTGAAAAACTATAATATCAGAGTTTTTCCAAATTAACTCTGTCAGCAATTTATGTACAGTTGTATCCGCGAACACATAATCACAGAGAGAGGTACATAATTGATAAGTTTAGTTATTCGTCATCCCAATACTTATACTACGTATAAAATGGTCAAAATAGAAATAATTAATAAGTATATAATAACAATATGTAATATTCACTACAGCACCTTTTATATTTATCATTAAATGTTATTGTTTGTATAACTAGAACCACTCCAAATTGCTTTCCTTTAATGTTACCATAAGGATTGCTTGCATTTACTAACAACTGGTTCACAGATTTTCTTAAAATATCATCAAGATTCTCAATTAGTTATTTATCCAAAAGTAACAAATATACATAAACTCAAAACGTAATTAATCTCATTAATGAAAATTCTATGCGAACGCAAATAATTTCTTGCATAATGAAACAATGAAATCACAGAAATCCAGTCCACGAAATCCTAAGCTATGAAAGAATTTAAAATACAGGTAGCACATATAAATGCAAATATTATTAATTTATTCTGATGACACACAATGTAGATGTAAACAGATTTAAATTAAAGTTATGTACCATTGCGTAAATCGCAGATTTAATGAGAACCAGAATTTAATTAACGAATTTAACCACCAACTTAATCTCGTTGATGCACAGATAAATGTAGTTCAAATTTTTTTTATTAGCGAATGTGAAAGGTACGTGTCATTAGGAGAAATTCGAGGTCAATACGTTTTACTGTTATTGCCTTCCCGAGTATTTATGCTATTAATGAGTTTGCCGATGCAATTTAAAATTAACACGTGCACCTCTTTGTTTACATAAACAAATATATTTTCCTGATGGGTAAACTTTGATTGTATTAATTAATTCACGCGATACAAATGTATCCGATAATTGCCACAAAGTTTTTAATTAGATAAATTCCTTTCTCAGCGAAATTTAGAATCATAATCTAGCCTCTTCGTCATCAAAGCGATAACAAGTTCGTACTGTTTTCGACTAGAACGTTATCTAGAAACAGAAATACCATTCTTAGTTCATTTTTCTTTAGTTACTTTTTGAATTATCAAATTGGAACAAATGGGAGACAGTATACATGGTATTCAAAAAATAACAACGTATCAATAAAAGTAGAGTATTTTGTGTGAACTCTTACCTAGAGAAACTATGTTTCAGTGTTTTTTCGAGAATGGAGCTGACAACATGGCAACTGTCAATGGTCAATTGTAGAATGATGGTAAATATTTCTGAGTTTGAATAAAACCACCAATTTGATATAAGTGACATTTAGCTCATCAAGAGGGTTTTACATGTCAAAATGTTAAATAATCACTTTACCTCGGACATAATTCGATATCAACCTCTTTCGATTTAACCAAATTACATGACATGGCTTTACCAAGATAGGGTGGCATCTCACAAAGCACGTTAAACATTCACCAACAAAATCTCGTGGTTACCTTATCTCCTATCTATTGGCCGTCAATGTCTATCGACTTAACAAAATTGTAATTTTTGGCTGGTGTTTTTTGAGGGCAATGATTTATGTTAACGAATGTGTTACGATTCCAAATCTACAAGAAAACAGTGAAGAATGGTATTATAATATAATTTTCGCATTTTTTATTCAACTTTAGTACTGTTCTTCACACTGACAGTAATAAAACTTAAGTTTTTCACAAATTCACACCATTGATAATAATAAAATATTACTTTCTACAACTTCAAGACTGTAACGTTCTAAGAAATATAGTTGCACTACTGCAAGAATTACTTATCATGCAAAGTTGACATTTAAGTATATATATTCCTGTTTATTTAAAGTGCAACACTTTAAAGTAGTAGTAGATTTTAAAAAAGCTGTTGTTTGCCTGAAAGTCATATGCTATACATGGAGTTGTCATTTAGAAATCATAAGTAAGAAAAGGTACAATTATTAATAGAATAACCCAGGTTGTTGCCCATGCAGGCGACTTGACCATAGTGACTTAACAGGTTTAAGGGAATAACATAAACAAAACATTGCTATTGATGCTGGTAGAAGATGGACCCGGCTCAAAAGTATACATTAAAATATAACACAGAGCCTTTTACAAATTCAAAAGAAGTTAGGTCAGATATTCTGAGTATGGGTTTGAGGAGCTGGTGGGGACCAAATGCCCAAGAGGTGAATAACGAAAAAAATACAGACGGGGTAGAGCATCACACAAAGCGATAAAGGATCAACAAAGAGAGAAAATCTTGAAATGACTATCCACAAGTAGTGAGTCGAAGAGATCGAAGGCAGTGGCTAATATTCCCCATCGAATAAATAGCGTGTTATGTAATTGTGATGAGCAATCTATTACTATTTATCGTAAGGTTTTAATTTAAATAACAACGCTGTCTATGATTCAGTTTTGATTATAAGTGTACTAGCAGTACCTGCACGCCGTTGTTCCTGACATGCTTATTATTATATCTGTTCTGGACTAACCAAAATAACATAAAACATTAAATAAAAAATGTTCTAAGTTAATTTTAAAAATTGGGGCTTGTAGGTTCATTGAGTCACCATTACGATTATCTCTGGGCCAAATTGCTCACACACAAACTATGCAGCAACTTTAGTCCATCAAAATAAGAATTTTCTTGAAGGAGTGGCACCAGGTAATTAATTTTTTTGGTACGCTTACATTATAAGTGTGATACGTTAGGTTAACTCAGTTCACCTATTTGCAAATTTCAAACACTTGCAAGATAAAAGTTAAAACATCTTAAATTATTTGGATTGGATTTCAAAATACTACTGAAAAGTACCAAAAAGTACCCAAGTACCAATTCCGGACACCATCTCCATAATCAGACAAATCCTATTCGAACACAACCAACCGGACGGCTTAGCTAACTTGGTGGAAACTTGCTTATCCTCTTCCTACCTCCAGTTCCGTGACAGTTACTACGAGCTAACATTTTCATGGAAGCGTTCGAACAGCAATCTTTATTAACCTATAACCTTAAACTTAAATGTTACGTAGATAATACCTTCATAATCTGGCCACATGGACGGGATTCTCTTAACAACTTTTTCTCATTTCTGAATTCCCAACATACCAATATCCCTTTCACCATGGAAGTCGAAACTAACGGTTCTCTTTCTTTCCTTGATGTACTAGTACGCCGTCGGTCAGATGGCAAACTAGGACACTCCGTATACCGTAAACCCACACACACTAACAGATACCTCAAAAACAATCAGTCATCACCTCCTTAGTAAACAGAGCTGTTGCTCTGAATGAGCCTGATGCACTAATGGCGGGAATTTCACACATAACAAAAAAAAACCTTACTCTAAAACAAATACTCCAAAACATATATAGTCATAACCATTCATCGACACTTAATTCCCAAATCCAAAACCACTCTTACTAACAATGACCACCCCTCCACACGTTTACATACATGATGTAACCGATCACATCAGCAAAATTCTCAACAAACACAATATAAAAACTATTTTCAAACCTCATTATAAATTATTTGATTTTCTTTCGTCTGTTAAAGACCTCTTGAATCCTCCAATGTGTACCGGGTTCCATGTTCTTGCGGCAGTGTATACATCGGCAACACCAAACGATCGGTAAGCACTTGTGTCTCCGAGCATGAGCGCTGCACTGGCTGAGCACAGGTTGGAACCCAGGCACCAATTCCAGTTCAACTCCACTAAAATTTTCTCCAAAGATTCCCAATCCATCGAAATCCAGAAACATCTTAAAAAATTGAACCCAGACGAAGGTTACTAATATCCATCACACTTGGAAATCCATCTTACAAACTCAACTCAACTATACACACACGCTTCACTGGACCGCAACACTAAACACAATATAAATCACCCCGCTGCAGACACATATAAGTTTGTTTCTAATGTTCCATAAGATACTGGACGAAACGTCGGCAGTAGAAGCATAGACAAGGACGCGGTTTCTACCCAGAAACCAAGAAGGTATATACTACTGAAAAATTGCTTATATAATTAAAAATTACGTCTAGTGTGATTACAACTACAAATAGTACAACCTGGAATATTAATTTAAAATGAATTTTTATTAAGATTACTCTACTGTGTAGCCAACAGTAAGAACCCAACAAGAAGAACACTGTAATTTAAAATGGATAAGCGAATTAAGAACAATGTATTACACATAAATCATTTAATCTTGAATTCCAGAAAATATTAAAATACTTGTTTCTATTAGGGCACATTGATGTAGTAGACTTCTCAGCATGACATTTGTCCGGAATGTAAAAATCAAAAACGTAACTTGGCTTCTAGCGGAAAGCAATGCACGTTTAAATTAGCACAATGCTACTATATCTGATAATAAAACTCATTATAGCAGATAGTGAATCGAATAGCATTCCCAAATCCTGTACCTCCTGAACGCTGGACAATATATGTCCCAAATACTATAATCAAGGCCAATAAGTTCCATCATTCTAAAATACTTCATAACATGACCTTTATTGATATTAAGTGCTAAATAATTAAGCTGACAATATTCGCAGATTGTATCCAAATCACACTGCAGATATAGAGCTTCAGAAGTAGTATCAATACGACGATAGATTTTCAAGTCGTCCGCGTACGTCAGCTCATCACAAGAAAGCGATTTCGTTAATAAATAGTATAAAAACCAGAGGTCTCAAATTAGACCACTGTGGAACGCCTGACATTATTAAATGAACTTAAAACACAATCCAGATAACTAATGTCAAAACTGACGTACTTCGCATTAACGTCAGTAAGAACTCAACTGTGTTCTTGGATTATCCAAAACATTGACAAAAATATTTTCTCGATTAAATTTTAAAATTTGTGTCCGGGGTGCATTGAGTCACTGCTACGACTACCTGTGTGCCAAGTTTCACGGCTGTAAGTGCGATAGCTTCGTCTGAAGAAATTGAGTGTTTCAATTGCTTTGTTGTTTGTTTGTCATTCCTACAAGACTTTGAATAGTAATGTGAGTAACTTATACTCGAGTACAGTATTTTATATATCCTGTTATTGAAAACAATTATAAATATTTGATATAATTATAGCATGAGATGTGCGAGGTAACGTTTCTGTACTTTAAATTCTGTTTCATATACTTGTAGGCTTTCTAATTGTACCTTATTAGTTAAGTCTACACACTTACAAAATAAATCTTAAATTGACACTTCTTTAGATATGTCACACTTTCAAAAAATACTAAATCGATCGCTTTCTCTGACATAGTTATCTGTAGTTTTACTTTTGCGTTGAGTTCAACTAAATATTGATTAAGACTAATAACTTTTACGGTATTATTTTAATCGGAAGAAAGATAGGGGTTAATTGAACAGTGTTGGAGAATAAATTTGTAGAAAGCTGAATATTTTCCTATGAAATAAAGAATGACATAAAAATATATAAAACATACGCGATGTAACAAAGTCATAAAAGTAGAAATCTTTATCTGCAATTTCAAGATGGACAATCAACCACATTTTAGCAGTATAAGAAATTATTGCACTTTCAATTATCATATCTTAGACGATGTATCTTGCACCAAATTTCAGTAGGATGCATAAACAGATACTTTTATTGAATGATCATATACCTATTAAACACTATATCTTTCTATTTTCATTTTAAAACACCCTCAATCAAAGAAGGTTGATTGAGGAAACGTTGCTTCTCATTTCGTGTATGCAATTTCAACATAATACTATTCTCAGGAAAGTCTGTTATAGGCCTTAGTATAGAATTCAACTACATGTCAACTTTACATGGATGTACATATTTCACGCAAATTGACTTGTAACACTATCCACTGCATCTCTAATAAATCAGTTCTTTAATGATTATATATTATTTGATATTTTGTGTATCAAAATTAATGTTTTTATTTATTTCCATTCAGTAATTAAACCAATAAATTGTTTTGTGAAAGTGTGCTGCCAACATACACTAAATACAAATTTGTAAACATTTTTCACGTGTAAAAATATATAGGTAATAAATCTTCAGTCTGTTTGAAATAAATTGACTTCCTATCTTCTCTCAAAATGTATTCGGGTCATCGGAAACATCTATAACTGTTAGGTTATAGGAAATAACCTTAAATTTATTCAAAGAAAGTTTCAAAAACATTTCCAATACTTTGGGATTTATTACTCATACGATATAAGGTTAGTTATAATTAAACACCTAGTCCAAAAATAATTTCTAGCGGAATAGAATCACATATTCGACCGCATAGCACTGTTTAAAATGAATAATAATCCTACTTCTAACACGTTTAAAATAAAAGTGCAGCTTTTCTAAAACATTAGTATGTACATTTCGAAAGAAAATTCATTATTTTAATATTTTATACACAAGAATATAGCAGAATTGTAATTAATCGGACATCATGACGTAGAGGCTATATTGATTAATAAATGAAAGATTAATTACATTTGTTTCTGGCTACGAATATTAATGGTTCTACTAATGTGCCTGGCTGAAATTGGTGTTTACACATTACAGAGTGCATTACTATTGGAAATATATGGGTTTCCTTTTTTGGAAATGACATTTCTTCAGGTATGACGTTACACTACACATATTATTTAATTAATACACACTTTCTTGTTGTACCGTACTGAAGAAAACAAGTAAGTTTAAAACACATGGCTTCCCGGCTGACTTCGCTTTATCTGCTCTCGATTGTTTTCTTATTTTTATGGCATTGTTATTTTCATTTCAGGTATTTCAGTTATGCCAAAATTTGATATATTTATTATTAATTTAATTTAAATGATTTTTTTAAATACTTACATACGTAATTATTATTTTACTTTTACCATATTTGCATTTCTATTAACAGTTTATATTATTTCATTTTATTTAGATCTTATATACTGTAAACTTTTATTTTCACACGTAAATGAACATCACATTTTCATTGACAAAAAATATATGTATCTCTTATGAGAAGATTGGTAACAACCTGGTCACATCAAAGGTAGCGCTACCTCTAATATACTTGACACCCTCATTTAACAACAGATGATGTCTGCTTCTCAGGAAATACTGGGCCGATTTACTTGATTTTTTTTTAAATGGCCGCTGGGGCGAGTCTAGGATGTGCGTCAAATTAGGGTTCACGAAAGCAAAGTGCCAAAAACTGCAAAATTTGCATAAAATGAACGTGACTAGTCAATTTTCATTGTAGAAGGCTGGAATTGTGAATAGAGATATTACAACATGTTCTACAAACTACCGTTTTTCCGTTTTGAAATATCTTCATTAGGAGCGAGTAGTGTTAAATCGCCTTTGATGTAATACCGCATCGTCAATTTTAGATATAGAAGGTTGAAGTCACGATACTAAATTATTCTACGACTCAAGCTCTATCAGGAATTTTTTGCTTGTCTAGATCAGATTTTATTTAAACTTTAAGGTTCAGAAAATTTTCAGAAATTCAATTTTTTTTCGAACCTCATGCACTTTATGGCAGGCGGTTTCTATCAAACTGGCGTAGTTTATTTTGCAGTTTCTGTGTTATGAATAAGAGATGTCGAAGGAACAACCTATGGACATTTCGACATTTGCTATATTAATTACTGCATTTAAATTATTCATCAATGGTACGACATTATTTGCATTCTACAGGGTGTCCCAGAAATAAAAAGACGGAGTAGCAAAAATCGGAAGCTAGATTGTGTAAAAACGTACCCTCAAAATATCAAGTCTTTATTCGCGGGCAGACGGTAGAAAAAAAATAATAAAGAATTCAATTGGCCTTACGCCGACCCTGGGGTTAAATATCCACCTGGTTTACTTTCACAATCGGTCCTTTACAGGACCACCATATTACTTGTGCTAAAAAAAAGGAGGAGGAATAGATACTTCATAATAAATATCAAAACATTAATTACTTTAATTTTACACCAGCTAGAAAAAAATAATTACATTCTTGATATTTACTACGATTTATTGAATATTCTAAAATAATAATAATCAGCTGTTTCCAACTACAAACACATTAAAGAGCAACAACCTTCCAATTTTAAAAATAAAAACAATCTTTTATTGCCTGCAATAAGTGCGACGCCCATCTGGGTCAACAACCGATTACATAGCTGCGTTATTTAGACGCATCGGGCAAAAGATATGTTTTATATGAAAAGCGTATTTTTCTATGAATGCGTGTTCGTTTCTATTTACAAATGAGCATTATTACCTGTATTTATAAACATGCTGTGCCAGATCCGTAATGTAATTTTTTTATCTAAAAAACAACATAGAAAATTAAATTTTTAATTTCTTCGTTATTGCGATATATTTGGGCCTGTTTCTGTTCGGACTTTACATACCTGCTACTCCGTCTTTTTATTTCTGGGACAGCCTGTATTGATGTCATTTGAAGTAAAGCTTTAATTGCCACTGAAAAAATATATACAAGCTAATGGAGAAAATGTCCCGAAAGGGGCAGAAGAAAGGTGAATATACTTAAGCAAAAAGGCCCCGAGTACTAAAAAAAAAGTATACAAGCATGGAAAGGCGTGTACAAATATTATTTTTGTCAGCACGTTATGAAGAGCACATACCTGCAGAATTGTGCTATAATCTCATTAATTAAAAAAAAAATTCACCAAACAATGTATATTCCGCAGCCGAGCAAGTTAAGGGAAAAATGTTATTATGTTTTAGTTTTTTATCAATCAGCTGTTAGAGATCAAGAATGCAAAATAAAGCTCTCCCAACATAGAACTACACTATCAACATTTCTGTGAATTTTTCATGTACGAGTACATCATAGCATATTTTGCCGTGACTGGTTTGTTGATTCCTTAAATGTTACAAGGTCGCACAAAGCAGGAAATGGTTAGAGGCAAAAGCAAGGCCGGATATGCATTGTGTGGCGAACATACTTATGTTATGTGACTATAAAAATTCAGCGGTTAAATCCTCTTCTTATGTGCTGATGAAAATAACACTTGCACACACCTTTTCGTGCTTGTACATCTCTGTTTCATACTCGGGGTCTTTTTGCTTGAGTATATTCACGTTTTTTTTTCTGTCGCTTTCGGGGCATTTTTTCTATTAGCTAGTAAGATTTTTGTATAATTCAATACCCACCAAAATTGTGACCATCCATCCTGTATATATAGTAGGTGTTTTCGAAGTATTCTCTACTGAGGAGCCTTGTTTGTAAGAAAGAACATCACAGTAATACAACAATAATTCTCGGTTTTATATTAATTACATTAATTATTTTCGGCTTTTCCTATAGTTATGAAATATTGGAAATATAAAGTTTTAGTTCCTGTAAAAAAATTTTTTTTATTCGGTTCGCCAACATTCTTGTCTTGTAGGTGCTACACGCTCATTATATAATTTATAACCTACTTATAATTGACACGTAAAATAAGAAAATATAGTGCCGTGTATAGTTACGTGACAGAATAATGTCTTTTATATACACAACCGTGACATCGCATGATCGCTTTCAAAAGCCTAGTGTATACATACCATCAAACGGTTACTTGTTTGCTTCGCTTATTTACGCGCTGTGAATTCACGTGCAATGGCCTCTCAATCTACTAAACATATTTAATGGCTTCAAAATGTACTCAAATCTTTAAATAAACTTCTAATTCATGTAATATATTAATTTATTTCAAAATAATTTCCTGTTCTCGTAGAACTTTCAGTTTAAGGGAAGCATAGCTTTAAACTTAAATCTCTTATTGTTAAATATTAAAATTGGAAAACAACAGAGATTTGTTTTAAACACATTTTTGATTTATATTAATGATTTGCAAGTTGATATGTAGTGAATTTTACTATATATGCGAATGATACTTTCACAGTGTTGACGGGTGATAATCATAGAAAATTTGAAATCAATTTTTAATCAAGCTTTAAGAGATTTAACTAAATTGTTCAATAATAACAAGGTGATAACTAATTTTGTGAAAACCCAAAGTAATAAATTTTGGATCGAATCAATTATTAACTGAATTTAATTTCATAACGTTTAAATAATAAAACACATAATATACTTTGTTGTGTCACTATATTTACATATATTATTATATAAATATAGTGATACAACATAGTATATGTGTTTTAGTATTACGGCTTACAGCATTAATTTTATATATATTTATAACATTTCATTAACCTGTACATAATAATCTTATACTACTGCAAATAAGAATTTTCTAATCGGCCTCAGACTGTTTATAATAGCCCTTTTCATATTTCATGAAACACATGTGTATAAACAATGCAAATATAATATATAATTATATTGTTTGTGTATTTTTATATCCATATACTTTATTTATAGCTCAAGTGAAATTGCGAAAGAAACTATCATTTATTTGAGTTAATAAATAGTCATGAAGAATTAATATGTTGTAGACGTACCTACTACATCCTGAGAGAAGTTAATAGAACATATATTTTGTATCATCCGTATACGCAAAAAACAAACAAT
Organism: Amphimallon solstitiale; assembly: GCA_963170755.1. Lineage (NCBI taxonomy): Eukaryota > Metazoa > Arthropoda > Insecta > Coleoptera > Scarabaeidae > Amphimallon > Amphimallon solstitiale. The sequence goes on from OY720680.1 coordinate 35,225,778, forward strand.
AGCTTAAATCAATAATAAATAATATGAAAAATGATGGTGTCATGTTTGATCCTTTAGGAATACCATATTTGAGATAGAGCTCAAATAATTTAAACCCATTGTATAATAGATAGTTACGTCTGTTACATATGTACGACTGCAACAACCTCAATTAATATTCACTGAGATCAGACATTTGTAGAAATAAACTCTAGCCACCGATTTTTCACTTAACTGTAAACTGTGTATACAGTATAAATTGAGTCTATGACATCCAGAATACTGGTTGCATTTAATAATTAAAAATAAATCAAAAACTTGATATACAATACATCAAATTTTACAAAATAATTATGAAATATTCATTCATATGAATTTAGTTCATATCTAATGTTAGAGTGTGTAACCTACGCTTTCGCACCAGTAGGAGCCACCAAATATCGATTAGTGAGGAGCCAATATTCCATTATGATTTAATTTCGGATTCGAAACTGATATCCTCATGTGCCGAATATATTCGGTGATTAATTTTTACGAGGAGAAAGTGAGGCAACAAAACCGACTAATATTTTACTGGCTTAAATTAAAGCAAGTAACAGAAAACTTCTCGAATTAAATAAGAATTTCATCTTGCTTTTAATACTTTACTACTATGAAAACAACTAATTTCCTGCTATAATAAAAAACTATTTTCAATAAAAAACATACATAGCGTTATAAGAAACGTTGCAACTTTGAACTTAGTCTGAGCTCAAGAAGTAAAGAAATTGTATTCAGAAAAGTAACGTCAGAACATGAAAACAAGCGATGATGAGATCTTTGATAAACTAAAGGAGACTTTATTTTTTTTTTCTTATATTTCGCCCAATCAACAGAGAACTTAGTAATTATCTTTTGGTGTATGGCAAAATATTAACTAATTAAACTGATTTCGTCGTTCTACATGGAACCACCCGACAGAGGTAGGTAGATTCCTAAATAAGGCATATTTTTATGAAAAATCAAACTGTTTACTGCAAAATGAAGATATAAACAGTGACATACAAGCAGTACATACCTTATGCTTTTTAATGCCCGCCCATAACTTTGCAGTCTATGAAGTCATAAAAGTAGGAAGAAGGACCAAAACTATGAAACGATTATATATTTATTGAAGAATATTTCTATTCAAGAAAAAAGAACTTACGTTATGTATTTTCAGCAAAAACTCCAACAGCTATTCACACCTCGAGACCAGCTTTTCTATTCCACTTTTATAAAAATGTTGTCCAATTTCTTTTAAGCATTTAATAACGGCTTCCTAATCTTCATCTTCATTAGCGAAACGTTAGTCTACCCAATCTCGCTCGAGAGGATTAAAAATGCGGTCACAAGGTGCCAGATCTGGATTCGAAGACGGAAAGGGTTTTACTTTCCATCCGAATATTGGAGAAACACATTGGTGACACTCGCCAAATCTTGCAAGTCTTCGATATTCAATGGCTTTTACGAAATTTTTGTTTTTGTTCTACTAGGCATAAATTTAATGTAAACAAATTCTTTGGAATCTTAAAAGATCCCCAGCACAAATTTTTCAATTTTTGGAATTGTTTTTACTTTCTTTGGCACAAGTGGATTTGTATATCTCCATTTACTCGATGTGTGTCATTGTCAAAGTGTGGTGCATTATAATCCAGCTCTCATCCTCCGTAATGATTTTCTCCAGAATGTATAGACATGCATGCACAATGGCATAAATTTACTGTAAACTTGTTCTTTGGAATCTAAAAAGATCCTCAGCATGAATTTTTAAATTTGTGGGGTTGTTTTTACTTTGTTTAGCTCAACTGGATTTTTATGTCTCCATTTGCTCGATGTGTCTTAGTCTCAAAAGTGTAATACATTAGAATCCAGCTCTTGTCTCTCGTAATGTACTTCTCCAGGATCTATAGACATGCATCCACATGAGCGTAAATTTACTGTAAACAAGTTCCTTGGAATCTTAAAAGATCAACACCAGGAATTTTTAAGTTTTTGGAGTTGTTATTACTGCCTTTGGCTCAAGTGGATTATTATGTCTCCATTTACTCGATCTGTGTCAGTCTCAACAGTGTAATGCATTAGAATTCAGCTCTCATCTCTCGTAATGATTTTCTCCAGAATCTATAGACTTGCATACACATGGGCATAAATTTACTGTAAACAAGTTTTTTGGAATCTTAAAAGATCCCCAGCATAAATTTTAAAATTTGTGGAGTTGTTTTTACTTTCTTTGGCTCAAGTGGATTCTTGTATCTCCATTTACTCGATATGTGTTAGTCTCAAAAGGGTAATACATTAGAATCCAGTTCTCATCTCACATAATGATTTTCTCCAGAATCTATAAACCATCTCTGGCATAGCGTTGGAGAATGAAAAGGACAAGATTCAAAACTTTCATTTCTTGTGCGGCCTGCACACATAATACTGCAAGGAATCTAATTGTTTTTTTTATCCAAAACACTTAAAAAAATATGTTTTATGAAATTATAGAGTATTTTGTTTTTGCAAGTCGTCACTTGGAATCACTTGATTCACCCGTTATAAGTCGTTGAACGTGTTCACAGTTGATACGGTTTATTCATTAAAATCGTTCTTCCGATTTCAAACATTTGGCATCATTTTGCCACACAGTTTGAAAATTTGGCGATAAATTTCAAACCGATCTGAATTTTTGGACAATAAATATTACATCAACGAAGCAATTAAATATTGCTCAAAACCTCTATTCAAAACGGCATACTGACAACGTGGTTACACACTCACTGAAAGACATACAGTAGGTATTATATTACAACTTGGCAAATGGGTAAACGGTGATCACACAAAGACAGAGAGAGAGAGAGAGAGATCCACAGGCATTTTTAAAAGCACGATTACAATATCAGAGACTTAAAACGTGTACATTTGCAAAAACCTAGAAGTCGAAATTTTCATCATTATAACACTTCTTTCTGCTATGTAAAGAAGGCCTCAAAGAGAAGCAGAAAGCTAGAGAAGGAATAAACTAAAAGAGGCCAGACTAGTACGTGAAGCATATATAAATAGCAAAAGTAATCTAGCCTTTAAGCGTGAGAGAAAGTGTAATTTTTTACGCAATTTTATATTTCTACAAAGGATAATCAAGATTTGTATTCACAACAGCAAACGTGTTTGGTAAGCATAAAAGATAATTTAGCTGTACTCTTGTGCATCATGCACGATTATCTCACAAAGGAACATACGGCATGTTATCAAAAAATATGGAAATAATTTTATTACGAACAAAGTAATAAACATACATCAAATTGAATTTACCACCTTGTTTCGAAATGACTTTCAACTGCAGCGACGTGGCCCTCTCAATGTCAGGAATGGTGTCTAAACATTTTCCTTGTAACACTGTCTTTAGTTTTGGAATAGCCTGAGGTCGCATACTGCTAATTCCGGACAGTAAAACGCATGTGGACAGACAGAAAACCTTTTTCGACAATTGCATTTTAGCGATTTTTACTATCTATAGTTTTATCACTGTGTAAATTTAACATACATATCAAATTTTACATAATATATTCATAAGCCCAATGTCAAGGTTTTTTTTTAGCAGCGATGCCATTTTAGCAATTCTGGATTGTAGTAAAGCTTTTAATGCGGTACATCACAGCTTTATGATGGCTGGTGACGATATACATTGATATACAGGTTTTACAATTTTACCAAAAAATCAGCAAGTCGAACACGGGATCTGATCATTTCGATCTATTACTTTTGCTAAAATAAATTTAGAGTATTTCCGAAACATACTTTACGATTATTGTCAGTTATATATGAGATTTGTGTACAAGGCAACTATTCCTTGCAATTTAAATTTCCTTTTGTACGACGTAGGTATAATGGTAATGTCTAATAGAAAACAAGGAACCCGACTTATGCAAAATATACTACGGCAAATAAACAGTAAGATTGAAAACATGCATTCTAAACAAATTGCTAATGCATAAAAGGATTGCAGAATCTACATCAGCAAACAAAGCGCAATTTAAAGATTCGATTGAACGTAAAAACGACCAGAATTTTGCATGGCAAAATACTTGGTAAACAAAGTAAATGCTTCTTCGTATGCATATATGAATAATTAACTTCCATTATGTTTTCAAATAAAAAGTGTAACCACGATTTTTATGACACTCAATTCAGTGGTAGTAGAAAGAATAACTCGATGCTAATTGTTCTAATACTTAGAAAACAAAAAAAATAGAGTGTTTATATTACCATGCGCTTTAATTTTATATATGTTTTTTCTAATGGAGTGTTTCTTGTCAAATTTCTCAATTCTGGTAGCTATTAATTCAAATAGCAATGAGTTTATACTGTAAGGCTGCTACCACTCAAATATATATTGTTCTTTAAGCATATAATGTAAACCTAATTATCCTATGTCGGTAGAATTTAATACTCTGTACTAATTAGCGTCAATTACTATATATCAAAAGTAAAGCTATTCAGTAGTTCATTACAATTGAATAGATTCAGTCATATGATTTCTAGTGGTTAATCTATCAATTATTATGCTTAATAAGATATATTACAAATATAACAATAATAATATAGAAACACGTTAAAATAATGGGAAATATTAGTATATTTATACCACATGATTCATACTAGACTTAAAAGTTTCCATAGATTATAAAAGCAATTAATACCAAAGTTATTTATATTAAACTGATATCAGGAAATATATGTTTAAATGGATGAATCTACAAGTGGGTACCCAAAAGAAACCGAACTGATGTTGTGGTGGGCCGAGTTTTTGTAGTACCGCATTTAGCCGTGACCTATAAAGCTACCATTTCCATATCAATAGCAAAGCATGTTCTCTAAAGAAATCCTCATTTTGATTTTGTGACAGTTGTTTTGTGTGCTCGTCGTTTTTGCAATGGCTGATTCTCGTGAATTTGGAATAGTGTTTTGTGCCAAATATTTCGTCACCACAAATACACAAAATAATATAATATAGAAATTAATTTTACTACTCCCATCTTTAACATGCTGTTTTGTTTACGCTGTGTGATTTTTTAAATACACCATGACAAACTGTGACTTCGTGCACTATAGTCATGGGATAAACTTAGCTCACTCTTCAACCCCAGACTTTTTAGTCAAGGGTTGAAGAGAGTTCAAGGGCTTTTAATATCATAAATCAATTGAAACTCAACCCAGTTGGCCTCTGACTTGTCATCAATCATTTAAATTAACTTGGGGTGGTGTGAAAGCAAACAAGTAACTTTGCATTATTTTGATTATTTGCTATCGTAGAAAATGCATTTTATTAAGATTGTTTTATAAACTCGTTAGTCACTTTCTGGTGTTTAATAAAATTTGTGACTAAAATAAGGCTTAATAATGTACATACTATACCGGGTGTCCCGTAAAAAACGCCAACAATAATAACTCCGTTATTTATTGTCCTATTTTATTGAAACAAAAAGTCAGTTAATTAGCATCAAAAATACTACAAGAAAGTAGTGTTTTAGTTGTTTTCAGTTGTTTTCATTAATGTCAAACAATAGTCAACTTTTTTATTTTAAATGGAAACAGATATATTTTTGGCAATATTCGGATTGGATTTTCTTTTCTGAATTCATCGATGTATAACATGTCTATTTTTTTTTATAAACGATTATTGACAGAAAACCATTTATTAAAATTGACCATGTTTTTAATAAATTATGTATAACATTTCGAATGTGCTATGAAACATTGAAAACGTAAGTATTATAAGTATTATTCTAAAAAACAAAACAAAACACTTCACAATAATTGTTCAAATTGCCCGCCACCTTGTTCAATACATAACGCACATCTCCTAATTACTCCACGAGTCGCATTTAAAAGACAAACGGCAGGTATTTCTTGACAAGTGTTAATAATTCTTTGTCTTAAAATGTCAACATTTTCTGAAGGTGTCAAATAAACTCGATCTTGTAGATAAGCCCACAACCAAAAATCTAGGGGCGAAAGATCGGGTGAACGCGCAGGCCACTCGATAGGACCGGATGTTCCTATCCACCTATTTCCAAATTGGGTGTTCAACCAATCAGTATTTACTCTGGCGTTGTGAGCGGGGGCCCCATCTTGTTAATAAAATATTCTATTTAAATTTGCCAAAGGTAATTCATCTAAAAAGTTTTGGAGATTTTCGTTTAATAAAGTGTAATACTTTTCTTGATTTAAGCAACCATCTATGAAAAACGGCCCAATTAATTGATCGCCTAAAATACCACACCAAACATTTACGCTGAAACGTCTTTGAGAATTATTTTCAATGACAAATCTCGGATTGTCTTGGCTACATTGTCGATGTATGTTTCTATTAAAAATACCATTGTTGCTAAAAGTGCATTCATCAGACCAAATTATCATTCTGTAAAAACTCCGGTCTCGTTCTAATGCATTTAAAAAAGTCGACAAAGCTGTATTCTTCGGCGTTGATCATTTTGTTCTAATGCATTAACTTTTCGAGCTATGTACGGTTTAAATTTGTGTTTTCTTAAGATACTATGGATTGTAGTTTTTGATACCCCAATATTATGTGCAATTTCGCGAGTCGAAGTTCGTGAATTTTCTTGTAGTGCAAGAAGAACATCATATTCCGTATCTTCGGCGAATCTACGTCGCTGTGTTTTAGGTTTTTTAAATGATCCATAATCCCTCAAATTCGTTTCAATTCTCTGAAATATTTTCGAATCTGGAACTTCTCTGTCCGGAAAACGAACGCTGTAACGCCGAACTGCTTGAAGACGATTTTTATTGCGTTCAAAAAACACTTGCAACATGTCTGTTAACTCATTGTTATTCATTTTTACGAATATACTTTTTTTGTGGCAAAACGTTCAAGCAGAACAATAAATAAGACTCAATAGACACTCACACTGACGTTTATTGACGTTTATCGCATTTTTGTTTTTTCATGGCACATTCCAAAATTTATAAATAATGGAATACAAAGATGAAATTTATTAAGTGCTTTATATTTTTTTTAAATAATTGTTTATCAAAAATATACATTTTATACATTGTTGAATTCAGAAAAAAAATCCAATCCGAATATAGCCAAAAATATATCTGTTTCCATTTAAAATAAAAAAGTTGACTATCGTTTGACATTAATAAAAACAACTGAAAACAACCAAAACACTGCTTTTTTGTAGCATTTTTGATGCACATTAACTTTCTTTTTGTTTGAATAAAATCGGACAATAAATAACAGAGTTATTATTGTTGGCGTTTTTTACGGGACACCCGGTATATTTGGACATCTGTCTAACACTCACAAAAGCATGTCAATATGAAAGGTTTTAGATAAGCACATTCGATAGTTTATGAAAATTTTGAATTGTTATACTATTCATATGTAAAAGTTATATTTTAATTAATTAAATGAATAATAATCACGTGTTGTGGAATCGTGTTTACTTACATATCAGTTTTATAACTTTCTAATAAACGTATGCTTTTCTTTCGCCTGTCAAGAAAGTGACTTTTTTATGTACCATATTAATTACTAAGGATTTTATTGTTTATTTATGGCATATGCAAGAGAGGCTAGACTGTCACGTATGGTTATGTGTACAATTACGAGACTAGGATCGGAACCAGGTTACTAACGGAAAATTATTTCCATTGTTAATTAATTACGAAGCTATTCAATTAATGCCTACATAAGTAAAGCAAAATAGTGAAATAATTTAAAAAAGGTAAATGTTATACTTAGTATTAATATCAATAATAATAATAATAAATTATACGGATAAATTACTGTTGTTTTAGTAAATGCAAAATATAAAATGAAGAATAGAATTTAAGAAATTAACTAAAAATCGTGCTTATCTCCTTCAATCATTTACAAGAAACTCAGAATACCATGACTAATAGTAATAACTACTTCGTACGACTCTGTCAAAAGTCTTAGTCCATAAGTATTTAATATAAAAATCTGTTTACTAAAAACGCGGCAAAAATGAAGGTGGTTATTTCTTGTGGTATTTGTAATTTGTTTTATCGGTGGATGATTTTCCGAAACACGCTTTTTTCAAAAAACACAAAGTAAAAGGAGTTTGGAAATATTTAAATTTTTTTATTTACTCTAAGTGAAACTACGAATTTAAAAGATTATATGAAAATAGGACATATAGTTACAATTATTACTGACTACTATATAAGAAGTTTTAGTTCATTCTTATTTAATATATCCCCTGTATCGTTAAAACTAACATCTTTATGAAAATCATCTAAGGACAAATAAGTTTAAGATAACCTAAGAAATAACATCTTGAATTTCTGTCGCATGTTGACTAAAAGTAATACTCTGGAGATTGCGATTATAAAATAATGAAACTTTCATAATAATAAAACAGATTTTTTTTAAGATTAAAATAGTAGAGCAATGAAACAAGAAAAATTAAAATAACAATGGTAGAAATGCCATTACTTAAAAGTATGTTATTTAGTTAAAACGCATAATCATGATTTCAATTATAAACAAAGGAAAATTATCTCAAATAATTTCTAATACTACCCAATATGTAGATATGTAATTCAGCAATACTTCAAAGAATTAACAAAAAATCAATGCAAAAATAGACTAGCTTATTTAATTGACTTATCGGTGATATCACGTTCGTGTTAAGTACATATTATATTTTGTACTCGCTTATCAAAACCTGCCATATCACGATTCGATTTGCGTTCGTAAAAAGTCACTTTAAACACGGGTGCGTAAAAGTAAAGTTGGTACCTACTTCCTAGAACTTGATTAATTTAGTGACATTTTAAAATCATAAATCCCTAACCTTAATAATATGCTACCCAGTTCGTTGTTTTTCTATGAAAATAAAAGGAAATGAAATAGAAATTGTTATATTTGGAGGGTATGTAATTCAATGTCAGAACAGCAACAAATATTATACAAATTACCATTATTCATTCTTTTCAGAAATTGAAACGGAACAATTATTAAAAATTTTGATTGGGCAATTTTGACAACCAGAGATTGATACCCTAGGGATTAACTGGTTTGTTTGAATTGATCTTGATTGCGAAGGTAGAGTAACGTTGATTTTATTATTACATATATTGTATTTCAGATGTCGAACAAGTTGCAGGCGGAGTCGATATCTCTAACGGGGTCATTGTTTTAGCCAATTGAATTCTACTATGCAGAGAATTTTCGATATATCCTTCTGCACCCGTAGATGAATTCCATCCACCATGCCTTTTAATTGAAAGCAAGTCACCTCCTTGGTTTGCCAACAATGTCGCTGAACTCCTTCGGAAACAGTGACCTGTGAAGTTACTTGCGCTATCAAGCTGAAGGTACTCAGCTATTCGCATTGGAATTTTGCCAATTGTATTAAGACCAACAGGTGAACAAACACACTTGCCATTGCGATATGTTAAAAAGAATCGCTGCTGGCTGTCCGGTCTTAAATTTGCATATTGCCGAATTAATGCAATCCATTCGGCTTAATGATTGCAAATTTACGGCTGTTACCTGCTTTAGTTTCTGGAATTGTAACGATAATTAAATTCGATTTAAATTCTATGTCTCGCAATGACATTTTGCAAAGTTCTTCACGTCGACACGCCCCAGAAATACCCAATATTAATGCAGCCTATAAATACATATAGTATTGTATGGAATTTAAATATACGCAAATGACTTTACCTTCATTAGTAGGAACAAAGAATTTGGTGCTTCAACAATAAATTTAGTAATTTGTTCTTCGGTTAATACTGCTGATTTTTTAGGCTGATGTTGCTTCGTTATCTGTTTTAAATACGCTATAAGTTTTGCATATTTAGATATATCCGTATTATCATATATTATTAAGCATGATTTTAAGATAGAATAAGTGGACCATAATGATTTATTTGATTGTAAATTTTGAAAATAAAATAATAAACAATTTTCGGAGTATTTTTGTATATTTTTAGATCTAGCCCAAGTTACGAATTTAGTATAAGTGTTTTTGTATACTTTTTTTGATTTTATGGGTAATAAATTATCCACCGACCAAACCAAACTGGTCACTCATTCGCGAAATATGATTTCACGCACTTGGTTCGTAAATAACTATTAAGTTCAATCACTTGTGTATTAAAGTGTGACTATACACTTATTAGCAAGAAACACCAAGAAACCGAACATCTTCAGTCCCAAAGATAGGAACGAATGAAGCTAACAGCAGAAGGAATAAAGCGAAACGAAACCAATCTACACAGAAGCCGCTCATAATCAATCAGGTCAAATGTCATAATATCAATGAATACCACATTAACTCGCGCTTATCCCAAATAGAAATATATTGAGTTAGTGCAGCTAAATTCGTGACTGTTGACCTCCCAGAACGAAAACTGTGTTGATTGAAATAAAAAAAGCGTACGCTGGTATATATGAAGGAATGTAGAGCTGGCTCAAATAATTTGGAGAAATTTTAGATATTATGAAGAAAGGTCTATAGCTATATGGCAACGCACTATCTCTCTTTTTGTGGAAAGACATACACTTTGTTTGTGCCAACTCTTAGAAAATACACCAGAAAATATCGGTTACTTAATAATTAATTTAAGAAAGAAAAGAATTCGTTATTATTTTAAAATGATAGAATAATATACTTAACAAAACAGATACCACAAAGTTAAATTTAGTGCGACTGCATCAAAAACGCTACAAACTGAATATAAATATAAATGAAAATAAAAGAATCATTGCGTATGCCACATAAATAAAATATGTACTTCGAAATAAAAATACAGCATATTTTATAAAACTATATCTTGATTTAAGAATGATTTTCGTCTGTATACATGTACACATACTTCAAAATATTGTGTTTCATTAATTTATTCACATTCAACTTATTCATATCGTAGAAGCAACCAATGATAGCTATATTGACCACATACGTCGAATAAACAAACCGTGCTCGCGACCACGTTTCCGTGCAAATTGACCGTAATGTACCTATGTGACGGTATTAATTTTTGAATTGAATTCGAGCGTTAGGAAATCGATTTGCTCTGAGCGTAAGCGCAGTATTAGTTTATGTTTCCCAAAGCTTGTTGAATGGAAAAAGGACAGAAGTATGGTGTGATTTGCACAATTTTATCGCCAAGGAATAAAAATAAAAAATATTTATATAATGTACAAGTAATAAACAACTTCTTTGGTTTTTATTTACACTATACGTGCTGTTATATTCTATTTCACGTTTTCTTTTATGCACAACAATCCCATTGTTACCCATATACGGTTACTAAACTCAATATTCGACTTACTTCCTTTCAAATTCCGCAAACTTTCACACTTCGTAAACCTCACAACAACTTGTGGTTTAAAACACAATTCGCTTTAGTGAATTAACGTAGAATTATACCCTAGCAAGATAATTATATAAAGTAAAGGCTTTATTACAAAGGTAGATGTTCAGTTTAATTAGAAACAAAAATGTGTTCCTACGAATGAAGTGCGTAAAACATCTTACTACAAATAAAATACTCTTATGTATTGCTTTTATCTGGAATTTATTACATCTTTTCATATTAAAATTTTGAAGTGATTACAGACTAAAGATCTACTAATTGCGATTAAGCATTTGGAAATTGAGATGCAACATCGCTTTTATAACAAAAATAAAGTCAAATATTCATTACCTAAGTTATTTGAACTTACATTTACAAATCTACACAATTACCAACATTGAGTGTATGCATTCTATTAATTATGTATTCTCACTAATGAAAACAAAATACTTTTTGGGATATATTTGCTTTCCCTTCGCCAGTTGAATTTGTGACAACTGCAATGAAAAATCTTGCTTAAGGCTGGGGTTCGCCCGTGTTATATGTCCATAAGGAATATCGTTACCATTTTAACGAAAAGTTGTAAATCAAGAACAATGAAATTTTCAAACAGTAAATGCTAAAACACACTTATCAGGTTGAGTTATTTTGAAAATCCTCGTGCCATTAGTTTTTTCAAAAAAAATCATAAAATTATTAAATTTGGAAGAAACAACGAAATTAACTCAATTTATAAAAGGCACTATGCTGATGTCGAATCCTAAAAAAAATTTTGATTTTTGGTTTCGCCTAAAATGGTACCGAAAAAACCCATTAGATGGGTGTTTTAATTCGAATTTAGGAACACTTTCTGTATTAATTTTTGTTGTATTACTATCTTTATTATAAATATTTATCTATTCGTTTCTCTATTGATCAAGGGTTATAATAAAAACGGCAAAAAATCCATATGCAATCACAGCTCCATCTATGGACCCCCGTTAGGACTAGGCATCGAAGACCGCACCGTTAATAGCAACTTCTAAATCGTACTAGGAAAGTTTAATAGGTTTGTGTATTGGACTGCACGAACTCAAACTCAATAAACGATAGTCTAACAATTCTTTTTTTGTGAACACTGCTCCAAAATATATATGACAACGAGCATTATCTGTTACTACTATTATCGCCGACTAGTATAGATTATGGACACTACGCAATCAATTTCGTACAAATTCGTTGGTTTACTATTTTACCAAGACACCCCCACACTTCTTACTTCGTAGTGAATAAATCCCTTATTGCCTATACATTGCATCGGTATCTTTTTTTAAAGCGTCTTTCTCTTCGTAAATTAAACAAAGTCTCACTAGTTTCATTTATATATTACATGGGGATGTTGTTATCGTCCTGATAATTGAAGAGTTGCTGTACACAATCCTGACTTCTTACTTTATTATCTTTGCTGTTAGTTCTTTGTGGTTCTATACGAATATACGTTAGTGTGTATATTGGGTAATCCAAATGTTTTCTGAAGCACTCAATTTGGTGGTTTTCTTCAAATTTACGTTTAAACTGTCTAATGAGTTTCTTCTATATTTGTTCTCTTTACATTGTTTTGATACTCCATCTTCATTGTTTACCGGTCGATAAAACCTACACTCCAATATCTATTATCTTTGAAAACTGCACAATCTTCCCTTCTAATGTAGTCCGTTTATCTCTTCTCTATATAAAGTAGCAATTAATACAATTATTTAAGTTTGCAATTACTCAAAATTATACTTTACTCATATTTATATTTACTACATTGAGATTTGTATTTGCTTATTCCCAATTTGAATGACTTATTCCTCAATCTAAATGTGGTTAGCTCTATATTATTAAATTGATACAACTTTGTCTTGTCTCAGTTTGGAGGTGTATGCTATCAACTTGAAAATAAATAATTAGTCTCAATTTGATGTTGAAGTACTATAGCGTTTCAGAGATATAAACTATAGGTGTTAGAAATCTGATAATTTATATATCTGTCTCTCATCTAATATGTTTTCTTGTACTTCTTTATAATAGATGTACTCGTAAGTTAGTAAATATGTTACTAGAATAATAGAAATAATAAAATATACAAACTGCAATGCTTTTAAACCCTTTCTATTTCTTTATAATAAAAGCATATTATTTTTAAACAACATAAGGTGGCTGATGCAACAACAAATCACATGTGTACCTTTTTTACTTACATTTGAACTGTTTTCTAATTGGTGCTTTATTAGAGATTATTGGATTTTTCAATCTCTTCGAGCTTGAATTCGCCTCTTTTGCACCCGATTACATCTTTATTACAATTTCCCGTAAAACGCGAGCTTTGCCATGATGCATTTTGTAATATTCGATTTTCTAAACTTTTGTCACGGTCTGTATAGTAGTGTCTGCTTTCAGCGGGAAAAATGCACTACCGTTATTCGACAAGGACTGACGAACCTCTATCGGGTTGGGTTGTTTTCTCTTTACATAAATGCAAAAACGCAAAACAACAGGTAGTAAATTAACTGTTACCGAAAAGAAAACAAAAGTAGACAACCGAGTATGGTGCAAAGCTCATTGGTGAAGTAGCAAAAGTGCAAGTCGTTTTGGTCTCTCTGTTAATAATTTCGGAAGGAATCAACCAATAATTTTGCGAGATACTCAAAGAAAAAACTCACCCACCATTTATTGATGCTTGACAGAAATCATCAGTCCCAGAGACGTTACGCCAAATGAATCGCATATATAATCGGAATCATTGCTGTATACTTACTATAGACCGTAATGAATGTCACACACTAGAAAAAAATAGCTTTTTGCCACACTGGCTTTATCTTATTTTGTAATCTGCCGTGTATATCAAATTTTAATTCAGCATAACGTTATTCTTTTCCATCTAATATGACTTTACATAGTAAATACACTACTAAAAAAATTATTTTGTGCACTTCAAATGAAAGGTGTCTGTCCAAGAACTATGTCGCTCTGCTTATGTATTGTGTACATTAGTAACAATTACTGGATTCTTATTTAGTTCTGTTCTGATATAATAAAATATTCATATTAACTTAGTTAGTATTATTCACGAAGGAATCATTTAATAACATTTATATAACATCCAATATTTTATGCAAGAGATGTAATTAATGTAGGACTATGGTATTTAGCGACCTGTATTAATATGAACATGAAGTTGGTCTTTTTTAGAGCAGATAATGAAAACAAAAATTTAAGAATAGGTATATGACATTGTGATAATTAAGTAGTTTTTGAGTACAATCGGTAGAGAGAATATGGTAGAATAAGAAGTATTACGTTTTGCAGTTTTTCGCGAAATATGAAGCGAGCTCACAGCCGTATTGTAGTAAAAATTTTAGGACATACGTACTTCACATATCGCGAACTCGATATTAATGATAGCAGTATGATAATTTAGTATTTTGAAATATAGATGATGTAAAATGCAACAAGAAACATATTTGAATAAATTACTGATTAATAGATAAAACGAAATCAAAAGTTATAAGTATATTCCTATATGCATATTTCTTGACACAATCAAATTCAACAGATTTAGACGTACAAAGATACCCTATGATTAAATTAGAACCAATTGCCTAGAATATATTCATCCGCTTCTACTGCAACAGTGAAAATAGGGTATTTTCAATATAGGTTAGCTACTGTTACTAATCGCACTGGAGGGAATATTACCTGTTAAATAATTTTCATCTTGTAAAAATAGATTATATAAGTTGCAATGAAAATATATTCTCAAAATGTTTACATATTCTTATAAATTTACATGATATATTATGAAATATGCCGCTCTCTGTCACATACGCTAAGATGAGCAAATAAAATAATAAAATTATTGGTAATATGAAACTTTTTTAGTATACAGTACAAAAAAAAATACTAATTTGATATGTTTGTTAAATTTCCATCGCACAAACAACATATCACAGTATACTATGTATATCATTAATAATTAAATGTCAATAATAAATACTAAACTAACTCTAATCGTCAATAATTAGAGCATTAAAGTCTAAAGTACACTCACAGTGCTATATTGCATAATAACTACATATGCATAAAATATTTTACTTCTGTAGAGAAGACAACTTACGTCCTTTTTATTTCAAGTTATTAATTTTCAATTTTACAAATTAATTATAGTAATATATGAAAAATTTATCAGAAAAGAATAGTAGATTTTACAGACATTTTTCAGGTTCTATTTTCTTGAGATTCTGAGATATGTTCTATTGAGTTGAATATGTAGTGATATGGTGGTAGTCCTACAACTGTATGCATCTGGTATATCATGGCTCTTAACCATTTTTTTATTTGACCTTTGTCCAAGAATTATTGGGAGATTTATTTATCATATAAATGCTATGATAACTTCTAGTGTACACAGTAGTTCATTTTCAAAATAATTTAAAAATTTGTTTCTATGTATTTCACCATGGTAATCAGGATTACTAGTATTTGAAAAAAATAATAAAGAGGCACCGTCAATAAAAACCCTTACACGTACTATAATAAATAATAATATAAATGGCTATGAACCTAAAAGCAAAGCAAAAATTATTTTACTTGACATATGTGTCAATTTTAATGCAGAGATTTTCAAAAATCTAAATTTCATCCAAATAGACGCCTTCCAGTGGACTTTCAGATGATAAATTAATTATATATTTTCTTCAAAAAAATAGTTTGAGGAAGAGCAACATGTTTGTTCCATTAATCTTCTCTGTGGACAGTGTTTCTTTTTTTTCTCAATATTTGCTGGTAGTCTCCCAAAAGAATCAACAAATCAAAGATAAGATGCTCCCCTAGCAGTGATAATAACGAAGCTCAAGTGTGACATAATTACTTACTGTTTTTTATAGATCGTATATAGTATCGCGTATTGTTGCTTTTATTGCAGGTTTTTTCCTGAAACGTTTTTCTTTAGGACTTCGCTCAGCATCATTTTGTTTAAGTGTCTTAGAAATACCGCTGACAGATTTAACGGAAACATTTAAAGCTTGTTCAACTCTCTAAATTATAATATGTATAATTGTATTGTCCTCTCGCGCAATTATCAATGGCAAGAAATTACCACTGTTATTCCGTTTACGTTCGAAATATGTAATCAAAGAGCTATACTACAATAACATAACAAGCATAAACAACAACCAAAGCCTACAATGCTGTCAAATGACTCAAAATTCAAAATGACCAGCAAAGTGTAAATGACGGACGTTTCATGTAAGCCAATATCCGATGTTAATATTTCTAGAAAAACTGGCTAAAATAATGCCAACATTATCATTTTTGAAGTGTAAACTTCTTTGGGTGTGTTGCATTGATTGTGGGCACTGAACAAGATTGAGCCGTCACGATCGGCTATGTAACGCTCGTTCGGGTAAAGTCGCCTCGAGTCGACTAAGGGAACGAGAGAAATATATCATATAGAGGTATTTAATTTCAATTAAATTGAAATTTAAATGAATAAATAAATTCATGTCCGCGAGCAGATTCGATTCCGAGCCGCACGGGCGAGAAGGCGGCACGTTAGCATCAGACCAGTGCGGGACTTGTAAGCGAGTATTCATATTGTCTATTTATATATATATATATATATACGTGCGTCCGAACCGACCCTTTAAAGTTGTCCATATAACCCACGCGATTATATATCGCGGCCGCTGCCATAGCAACGGCCGCGAAATTGTATTTCACGGACTGTGTTGCGTTCGCTAATTGGTAACTTCGCGGACGGTTAACCAAAAACGTTGTTGTGTGTGTATGAGACATTATCTCTATAATAATGTAATATAATATTTCGCGCTCAGGTAAGTTTTAGCATGTTTATTAAAATGATATTGATAAATCGGAATCTGATCAGTATATTTCGGGTGTTAAATAACGTCCAAACGCATTTACTATAATTTGTATACCAATGCAAAACAGAAACGTTGAGAGCAGAGTATTGCTTTAATTGCTCATTATATACGAATTTATAAGCATTTAATTCTTTCTGTTACACAGGGTAGATGAAGAAAATCAAATCGATGACAAATTAAATCGAAAAAGGGGTCTAATGCGCGCGTGAAGAAATATTGTCAAAAGAAGCACACTAAATCTCAGCAACTGAATTCGTCGATGCAGGATGACCCTAATGTAATACAGAACGAAAAAAAATATTTAATTATATTCGTTGTTATGAAACTGGCAATGCATACGTCATTATTTTTCGTTTATGACGAAAGTGGATTAATTCCTGCGTTGTGGTATAATGTATTTATTAAGCACTTGTTTACAGTCAAATCAACGTAGTAACTGTTGATAAACATAATTTATGGACGTATACATATATATTTCTTATTTACACCTTGCAAAGAATTCAATTTCTCTGTTTACTTGCCTAATATTTATATATATTTATATACTTTGTATATGATTGTAATTACAAGAATACACCTTTACATTTGTATAAATTAAAACTGCAAATATTATACTGAAATACTAATCCCAAAGAAAGTTATTCCATCAACTATCGCTCACGAAGTAATAAGGTTTGTGGTCCACATTTGTAGAACGGCTAGTTTTTATTCAAGATGTTATTTCATTAAGTCAAATTATAAATAGTAGAAAGGAGTCTCAACTAAAAAAATTGAATAACAGTCTAAAAAGTGTTTTTTCCAGATGATTTCTGTAGGATATACCTATTAATTTATAAGTAATTTACTAGTCAAAAGGAAAGTTGTATAAAAATAATCTAGATTTATATGTTTGGATATTTCCATTCGGATAATTATTTGTGCTTATCTTTAAATATAAGTAAATATAAATTTACAATTACCTAATGTGATTTTTTAATGTCTGAGATGCGTTTTAATTTATAACCCTATGTTGTAATGTATTTTATATTTAGATGTTGGCACTTAGATTAAAAATTTGTGTCACTATCTAAATTTCAGTTACAATTCGTTAATAATTATTATTTATACAGTTTGGTTATTCTGTGCCCCTACATTTATTGTCAGTATTTTTTCGCTTTTATCACTACATTATGTTTGTTTTATGTCCTTCTTTGGTAAGGTAAGTTTAACGAAAAGGTTATATTGTGCGTCAATTTTTGCTGAACCTCTTTGCAAAATATTTAATCTATCTATGCAAACATCTGTTTTTGCTGATACGTGGAAGGTAGCTAGTATATGTCCTTTACATTAAAAAGGAGGTAACACTAATATTAATAATTACAGGCCTATATCAATCCTACCAAACTTTGCAAAGGTGTACGAGGCTATACATATATCATTTTTGTCGCCATACCATCACGATTTTAGGTCTAAAAGGTCTACGACTTTGAATTTTGCCACACTATCTTAGGCCTTATGTGTAACACTGGACAATGGGAGCAGTTGGATCTTATTTACACGAGCTTTTCTCGTGCATTTCACACCATTAACTGCTCTCCTCAGCAAAATGGTTTTGTTTGGTTTCAGCAACTCATTTTTGGAACTTCTTGGTTCGTGCCTTGCTGAAAAAAGTAACTTCGTGTACTATAATGGCTACAAGTCAAAGATGTAAGTTTCTACTTCTGGAGTGCCCCAGGAGTCCAATCTTGGATTCTTATTATTTAACATAGTTGTTAATGATGTAATAACTTCCATCAATTGTCATATTTTGGCCTATGCGGATGATTTAAAGATTTTTCATCGAATTGATGGTGCTCAAGATGCATCTTTTCTTCAAGAGAACCTGAACCGAGTCACGAATTGGTATTCTTTAAACAAATTAAATTTAAACATCGACAAATGTTGCTTTATATCTTTTACCCGAATACACAGTATATTTTTTTTATAATTATTCTATTGACAACATTGCAATTAACCGCAAATCGCATGTCAATGATATCGGAGTTACATTTGATGAAAAACTTACCTTACCCTAGTTATTGTGCCTGCATTTCCAGCATTGGGTTTCATTATCCTCACCTGCGAGATTTTGACAACATAGCTACACACAAGTCCTTTTTTTATGCGCTCGTTGTTAACAAGTATTGTATAGTATTTCTGATATATTCAAATTCTAGTACTTTCAAACGCATGCCCACCCTTTCTTTTAGAGGTCTTTGTTTTTTCCAATTTGTTTAATTATGCGATTTACAATTGATTTTGCCAGTCGTATGATTGATACATATTTATAATTTATTGCAATTGGAGTAATACCTATATCTTACATAGAGTCTTGGAGATGTTCATTTCAATTACATTTCCCATATCTAGCATTTGTAGCATTAATATTCTGTACTTACTTTAAACTTTTTTGTCGCCTTGAGTGTACCAATACTTGAGTAAAATATAATAAACCAAACAAAAATGTATGAGAACGTTCAGAGACTAAGGCATGGTTATGTTGCAGTATATGGTGGGTATGGCATTCTTATTTTTCCGTATTAAATTTGTCTGCTTGAAAACCAATAAAATCCCCTAAAAATATGTACTGTTTTGGCGCGATATTTGAATCATTCCTTTTGTATGTTCATAAACCAGTGGTGAATCTGTAGATCGTTAAAATTGTATGTCGACCTTGTTTCAGAAGAAGAAGGAGTGATTCAAATATTGCACCAAAATAGTAAATATTTGGTATTTGATTGGTTTTCGAGCAATATTAATCAAAATTGTACAATAAAGATATTCTGTCAAATATTCTATATGTCAACATCACGAGCCAATCAGAAAAATAAGTCATATTAAATTAAATTAAATATACTAGCCCAACAGAATTATACAATTCCAGTTACAGGGCAATACATTGAATTTAGAAAGTCGAAAAGCAAGAGCAAAAAAAAAAAAATCAAAGAGTCACCCAAAATAAAAAGAAACTAGTAAATAAATTATAATTGAATTTCTGAATCTACACACTGACCAATGAAACTTACAACAATAGGCAAAAATAGCAAATACTCGAATGTTGTTTTAACATTAAAATGATAATTTATTGGAATAATCATAAATGATACTCGTGAAAGAAGGAGGGGATCAACGTGTCTACACTAGAGGAAGTAAGATTATAGTTAGAGGACATTACATAAGGGGGGATTTAAATCTAACATTAGTTCTGGGAAATAGAATATAAAAGGCAGGAGAGAGACGTGTGAAAAATTGCGGAACCAGAAAATTTTTGTTTATATTTATTTAGTCAATTATATCCAATTACCTTTAGGTGCAGGACTAATACAAGGAATATGTCGCTGTCGTATGGTATCCTATATATGTGTGTTATATTAATGCAATTGAATCAATACAGCGCAAGTTCCTAAAGTATTTGTGTTATTAATTAGATGGAACGTACCCTTCTCGTGGATTCGACTATAAGTTGCTCCTGGCTCGACATAAGGTTAAATCGCTTGAAGCTAGGCGACACAAAATTTCATTTTGTTTAAGATAGACTCTCCTAATTTACTAGCAGAAGTTAATTTTCGAATACCTCGTCCAAGGGTGAATGAAGTGCTTCTGCTTCCCACTGCCAGAACGAATGTTTTGCTGCGGGCTCCTATGGTGCATTCGGTCAAGAATTTTAATAACTTTGTTGTAGATGTGTTTCATTAGTTTTCCTTTTAATGTTTTCTATATTTGTTGGCTTATTTTTCTAAATTGTTACATAATATAATAATAATATTATGTATTATCTTTATTATTTGTTTATATTGTCTGTAATGGGGTGACATGCTGGTCAATTTATTAATATTATTATTATTATTTTAAGTACGACAACAGCAAGAATAAATTCGACATCAATTTGAAAATAAAATTAGTTGTGCTAGCAAATCCAATAGACTTTATCAGTTTTATAGAGGATGCTGATAATGATAGACAAAAGATTGAGCCAATCGTGAAGAAATAGATTTAAAAATTAGATGTCTAAACAAATACATGCCATTGATTGAACCTACTACGGTCTTTACCAATTTTATTTGTTTTCTTGGGTAATAAATATCTTCCACTCCTGCTTTTATTTAGGCATTGTAAATATGATGTTTGGGCTATAAATGCAAGTTAATTGTATGTATATCAATCTGATCAAATTAGTTATTGATTTAATAACTAAAGAATTAATGATACTATCAAAATGGTCAAGTATATAGGGTGAGTTTTTTATCTTGAGACAACGGAATATCTCTAAACACTGCATAAAATCAAAAAAAGATCATAATAAGATTTGTTATAATGTAGGGGGCCCACTGAATGGTGCCGAACTCGATCCCCCACCTCACCCCCCAGAGTGGGAGGGGGGCAACTTTGAAATCTTAAATGGGAACCCCCATTTTTTATTGCAGATTCGGATTCTCCGCCATCAAGTATCTATGTTTTGTTTGAAACTTTTTTTTCTATTCGTTACAGATTGCGCTGTAATCGCAAAAAACATGATTGTGAACGTCTAGAGAAAATACACAAAAAAGAGAAACAAGCAAACATGATTTTGTGTTTTTTCTATTTTAACGTAAACTAACATTTCAAAAACCATGTGTTCGAAACTGTGTCCCCCACTTCGATACATTTATTTATTCGCAATTAGAATGCTATTCAACGATACAAAACTGTACTTTATTCAGTATTTGGCAAGCTGTATATACTTACACATTGTTCGATCCCCATTTAGATTAATAATTATTAATCCAATACAAATTAGTTAGTGTTGAATTTTTGAACAGTAATGGAGACTATAACATTACATGAGAGAATTGAAATGATTTACATCTATGGAGAAAGTGGTAGGAATATCAATGATGCTGTTAATCTTTATTCACAACATTTTCCCGACAATGTGCGATCGCGCGCTTCTTTTTACCAAGTCGTTCAACAGTTCTCTAGCGAAGAAACTGTACAGCCAAGAAAACGTAATCTGCGAAAAACAATTGCTGGAGAAAATAATGAAATCGCGCTATTAGCTGCAGTAGCTAGCTAATAATCTGCACATTAGTATTCGAGAAATAGCTCGCGCTTCTCAGTTCACTATCTGCCAAATATTTAAGCGTAGGCAATCTCATCCGTTTAGAGTTTCCTTGCATCAAGAACTACATGGCGATGATTTTCAAAATAGAGTGCGATTTTGTCAATGGGCGCTTCAACGGATACAAGATAATCCCAATTTTTTTGCTCGAGTATTATTTTCTGACGAGGCGACATTCACAAATCACGGTACGGTAAATCTGCACAACATGCATTACTGGAGTATCGAAAATCCCCATTGGTTGCGCCAAGTTTAACATCAACATCCTAGGAACGTAAATGTTTGGTATGGAATAATTGGCAATAAGCTTATTGGTCCATATTTTATCGATGGAAACTTAAATGGTGAAAAATATCAAAACATCTTGCAAAACGAACTTCAAGTGTTACTTGAAGACCTTCCTTTGGTCGTACGACAGTCAGTGTGGTTCCAAAATGACGGTTGTCCAGCACATTGTTCAAGAATAGCACGAGAAGTATTAGATCGAGACTACAATAGTCGATGGATCGGACGAGGTGGTCCAGTGTCTTGGCCTGCAAGATGGCCAGATCTTACTTCATCTGACTTCTTTTTGTGGGGCCACTTAATGTCTGAAGTTTATACAGAAGTGCCAACCACGAAGGAAAACATGATTGAGCGAATCACCAACGCTTGTTCAAGGATTACGCCGGAAACACTTCTCAGTTGTGTGCAATCATTCCAATTGCGAATAAATAAATATATCGAAGTGGAAGGGCACATTTTCGAACACATTTTCTGAAATGGCTATGATAAAGTAAAGTTCTTCGATGTTGATTGGCGTTTTGAAATGTTATTTAATGTTAAAATAAAAAAAAACACAAAATCATATTTTCTCATTTTTGAGTATTTTTTCTAGACGTTTACAACCATGTTTTTTGGGATTAGAGCGCAATCTGTTACGAATCGGAAAAAAAGGTTTCAAATAAAAACTACATACATGATGGCGTAGAATCCGAATCTGCAATAAAAAAATGGGGGTTCCCATTTAAGATTTCAAAGTTGCCCCCCCCCCTCCCACTCTGGGGGGTGAGGTGGGGGATCGAGTTCGGTACCATTCAGTCAGCCCCCTACATTATAACAAATCTTATTATGATCTTTTTTTGATTTTATGCGGTGTTTTAGAGATATTCCGTTGTCTCAAGAAAAAAACTCACCCTGTATATCTTTTTATCTTATCCTTTCTTTTTTGCGTGTTGTTAAAAACATATACTGTAAGTACTCCCATCATTTAGATTCATGTATATTTCTGATCCGATATGTCTTCTAATCTTTTTTCAATTTCTCTTTGGGGTTTAATAATGTGCATAAATATTACCACCTATTTAATATTTGTTATTCAAAAATCGATAATAGTATTGAAGTTTTTCAGTATTGTACTCACACTACTGTAAGGAACATCATAAATAGTAGACGAAGGATTTGAATTTCATCTGTTCTATAAGGTATATAGGTGTGAAAGAATGGATATGTAATTATAACGGTAGATATTTCAAGATGAATTAATTATTCCATTGGTTTACCAGTTACCCATACTTTTGGTAATTGTGTTGAAATGTCAAACCCCATAGAATGGTGGGCGTTAAAGGAAAAAGCTCTCAGAATTCTTCAATTTACAAAGCCATACAGAAAATAAGATAAAAAACACGAAATGTTGGATCCTTTAAAAAGAAGGTGTAGTACATTTTGCAGTTTATTTACCGAAGTCACAGCAATGAATTACACATAATGTATGTATGTCACGTTCTTAGATTTAATAAAACAAATTTGTGGGTTTTTATAAATTCTCGGCAATGCTCAAGTTTAAATATTTTAAGCTCGATTTCCTGTTCATATATAAATATTTAATCTACTAGGGTTCCGTAAATGTGTACCTATATATTTACTTGTTTGCACAGTTAGACTGACACGGCGGTGAGAAAGTTTAAATATTTATTCGACACTTAACACGACCCATAAAATTCATTTTGTCCTACATTTATTACGGAGCTGCTGGGAACTATTCGCGACTTAATACTCTCGATTTTATTGTTAATTTGTGAACCAGATAATTCTTATTTACATTTCAAATTATCATAGAAGTTTAAATTGCAAATAAAATGTTTGTTTTACTGTTGAGTATTTGGCTCGCTATGCAAAACGACAATAACTCGACTGTTATGTTTTAAGAGAAAATTTTCAGAGAGAATACCATATTATCATTATTTATATGATTAAATTACTTTTATTTAGCTCGCTTTTCTTGCGATCATTATATCCCTAAATACTTAGCAACTTGTTCATAATTATTCGATTATATTTCACATTTTTATATTTTATTGATTGCTTATTAGTTTTAGTTTCTTTCTTCCTTTAATTACACGTTTTACTTACATTTAAGGACTATGGCTGCATTAACTCGCATGCTAATTATTTACTTTTAAAAGTGAAAATATACTATCTGTCCATCGGGTCTTTTGGGTCACGTCATCAATTGCGTGGCATTATCAAGGACATCGGCACCTAGAATGCATATATACTCATTTCTTTCCAATCTCAATGGATAGAAATTTTAAACTTTAACGTGGGGTTGTCTTCCCCGTCAGAGTAATAAGACAGACAGAGAAAAGATATCGCCAAGACACTCTGTTACTGCGTTAGTCAACCTATATGTTAAAGATGAATGAATGACAGACCCGTAAATTTTGTTCATAAGGAGCGGTTATTATTGTTTTATTAAATTTCATTATAATAGATATAGCTAATTTTAAAAAATGAATAAAATATGTTATAAAATATTGAAAATATTAGATATAAGCATCATAACCCTTTATTTTTAAATATTTAATTCTATTTTGTAATTAATGAATTTGAGCCAGAAGTGTTGATTTAATTCATATGGATGAAAATCAATGGCGTAAGCCAAAAGATCCGACGGACAGATAGTATCTATCTCAATTACGTTATATTGACAATAATCATAATAACTACCTATAATGGAGTCGGTCTCGCAACAGACATACGCCCCCAATTTAAAATAGCGCCAAATTTAATACGTTGCAAAATTTGATCTGTCAAGTATCACTAATTTTGACATTATAACCAATTAGACGTGTGGTTTTAGAACTACAGACAATAATTCTAATATGTAACTATAAACCTGATAATAATTCTACAAAGTACTATTAAAAAGCCGAATATAATGAATACTACTTACTAGGAAAGACAACTACATCTCTTTCCAATTACAAACATTAAAATTTTGAATACAACAACAAGAAGGTCAGAAAAGTATTATAGCAATTAATTATACAAACATATTTGTTAGCCATATCCTTACTGCTCACTATGATTATTACCATTATCACCGACGTACTAGAAATAACTTAAATTGTTGATTGTTGTAAATCATTGATTACATGTCAACATATTTTTTGCAAGTTAACCAATATTTCTGAT
Organism: Amphimallon solstitiale; assembly: GCA_963170755.1. NCBI lineage: Eukaryota > Metazoa > Arthropoda > Insecta > Coleoptera > Scarabaeidae > Amphimallon > Amphimallon solstitiale. The sequence goes on from OY720680.1 coordinate 35,251,599, forward strand.
TAAGCTAAACACAATAATTATTATTATTTATTTAAGCTTTAAACTAGTATAAATTTCTATCCATCCATGAAAGATAGGTAACGACATCAATCATCCACCATTCTTCTATTACAGTCAACACGATTAACCCTTCTTAAATTTGAAAATTTCCTAAACAATATTACATATTGCCGTGAACTTTACTTTAGAAATTAAAACAATATTGTATATAATCATAAAATGTTAGAAGTAGATATAATTAACGTTGACAGTAAGATATACTCGTGTATTTAAATTAATATTAGCAATAAGAAAACTCACTTATAGTCTAAGAAATATTTATTCTAAAATAAGTGGGTGAAAAATTACAAAAAACAAACAAAAAAGGTACTTAGTAATAGTTTAAAACTAGTATAAGATAAATTAAATATTTATTCGATCATACGATAATACAGGTATGCACATAGAATATAAGTATTTTAATTAAGAATATTATATATATACATATCATTTAGAAATAAGTGAGGGAAAACCTCAACAATAACAGTCAATGACGCAAATGAATGCTTATTTTCAGAAGTGAAAAACCCGAGATAACATTCAAATTTGAAAATAAAGAACCTGACTATAAGTTAGGAAGAAAAAGAGCTCTGAGTATATTATGCAAAGAACCTACATTTAAAAATGGAAAGACTCTTAAGACCAACAACCGTGAAAGAGTGATGTTAACTAACGGAACACTTATAAGAGTCAATCATCTAAAAGCAATTAAACTATACTCAGAGAATAAAATAAGATATGCTCGTAATGTATATGAAGAGGCTTAATGCACTCAAGTAACTTAGAAATAAAATACATACACTTGCGTTGAAAATGATATTAGGATAAAGTATATCACAAACAACATCACAAAATCGTACAACATTTTTAATATATACAACAAAGGTATCAATTCTCATTGTAATGCAAGTAATTGCAATCTTCTTCATGGTTCCAAACTTAGTGCACATACAAACGAACATCTGTAACCAAAGAAACAAGCAGCATTAATATAAAAAGCAATGATTTATTACAGCATATTAGATATTCAAAACTCACCACGCACAATGAGATGGTCAGAGAGAGAACGTAGCGGACGGGGAAGCCGCAAACGGAGGGACTGAGGATCGAAACAATTCCATTCTTTCCGATTAAAAGCACCAGAACAAAAATACGAGTAAGGTTAGCGGTCGAAGAATGTATCTACGAAACAACGAAAGTAGGAATCAGTTTATTTATAAGTACAATGAATGTTTACGATAGCAATAAACAAATAAAATAACGTAAGAAAAACATTAAAGTGAATATCAATATACTTACTGCACATTAGATATAAATATATGGAACAACAACAAATACTATCGTTGGTGAATGTAGAAGACATCAAATGTCAAGATCAAACATACCAAAATAAATACCAACCTAAAAACGACAAGAGGAAGAAGAGACAAGGCATAAATGCCGAGATATCCGCTAGAGGCGCTACAACGAACAATTCAAAAAAATAAAAGTCCGCAAAACACTCAAATAGCGTGTGGCATTTATTTTCAACTATAAAAAGCACGTCGGAACAGAAAATTAGTTAGTTGTTAGCTGGTTCCTGTTACATTAAAAACTTCTAACTCACAACAAAGTAATAGAGTCTCTTGAAGAAAATAATACATCTACGTGTTGAGCGAATAATGGTCAAGTGGGGTCGTTACACGCTTACCATTATTACCGCAAAACAAATATAAAAGAATTACCTAACAATTCACAAACGAACATGAAGCATATACGCTTTTATATGAATAATTTTCAATTGTTTCTGGTCGCCATATTTTCAAAAAGTGAGCGTCATCATTTAATTTATAGAAGATTCCAATGAGAGAAGAATCCACAAATATGGAAAACCAATTTCAACAAGAATTCGATGAATTATATGAATCTACGCAGTGAGTAGTAAATAATATTGTTTTAACTATTAAATTGAATCAAATATATACAGGTTCTCTCTAATCACTCCATTTCTTTTAATACCTAGTTATTTAAATGATAGAACGTCAATATAGGGACACAATTTTAATTAAAATTAAGAACATTAGTCTTAAAAGTGTACTGTGTGCGAATACTTACACAACGGACCAGTGTTCATTAAGAAAGACCTTAGAAAGTTCTGCTTTGAACAATATTCAAACTTTTATAAACAGGAACGCCTAAACGCGTCGCACTAAGAATCTAAAGTCTCCGTGAGAATAGAGGTTTAGACAATTAGTTTGTGATGCATTAGGAATGTATCTGGGGTGGTGATTGATTCAAGCTTTATGTAGTACGTGCGAATGTTTGCATAAAGCCGATTAGTCAGTACCTTCATTATCAAGTCAATATAATTTGGCCTAAATATACAGGCTTTTTATAAGAAAAGAGTGAAAGCGGAGAAACCCTGTATTAGTTCAATACATATTTAAGTGAACGAACACGATATTATTGTGAAAACTGTTATTTGTAAGAATTGTAAATAAATAATATACAGTCTAAAATAAATTCTACCTATTGTTATTGATAAGTATGTAATACATTTTTCACACGAGTAATCTAGTGTCATAATTGTTTATAACGCTATCCCACACAACATCACAATAATAAAGAAAGTGAAACAAGTAAGGAAAGAAGTAAATCACATTAGATCCCACGAGAGATAATCAATTATGCTGTTTTGCCTATAGAGCTAGTACAAACATCAATTTTATAGACTCTTTAATAAATAAATTATAAAAATTCTATTTAAACGGAGGGTTCACAGCAATATGTGATTTGTAAACATTAACTGCTATGTATGATAAACAAATTCTACCTTTTGAATATTTTCAAGTGGAATAAGAAGCCCAGAAATATCACGTTCTTTCTCGAAAAATGAAATTAACCGAGCTGTAAATTCCTTTGCTTGTCAGTGCAAAGCTTTCGGCATTATTAATTATTAAAAAAAACTGATTTTATAGACAAAAACTCAATAAGAGGTAAAAACATAAACACAAACCCAAATAAAACGACAGTGTAAAACGCTATAGTAAAAACTTGTCATGTGTCATCCGCTGCGTGAAAATAAAAAACTGACAACATTGCTAGCCTAGTAAACAGAATAGCCATGTATTAAATAAAATATAGATATAGAAAAGTAATATTAAATAACTTTATTTGTAATATTAAATTTATAACTGGCCTTCATGTAATAGCATTTTACTAGCAGAAGCTATTTATCTTGAAATGTGAATTAATTAGTTGAATTTTATTCTAATAATGTTCCGGTCGATTGGAATTTGTAATGGTATGAATCGTCGTCTTTAGTTCGTACTTTGCTGTTTCGGTTGCCAAACCGACTCGACTATATGTCTTATATTTTCTATTCAAAATTATACCTATGATAGACATTTTCAGACTGCGCATGCATCTTTAACGTAGCTTTGCTAGAGATATTGGTTCTACGTCATCTTTAATTAGAACTCTGCATACTCCATTTTTTTAGTCCTAAGCCCGCACGTATTCTGTTGTCAATTTAACAAGCCCTCCGGGCCTGCTCTTGGTACTACGAATACAGACGGAAGGACCGCCCGTTCAAACCGTCTATTATAAAAATAAACATTCTGATCAATGAGAACGTATATGCCATGAGTTGTAGGAAATAATAATAATAAAAATAATAATACATTTATTACCCATCGGAGTTTCAAACTCCATTTACACGATAAAATTACTTATACAGGGTGTTCCGCGGCTCGACCGGCAAACTTATCCCATATATTCCGGGGATCATTACGAACAAAACATGTTATATGACCTATAAGTGAATTCCTCTTTGTTTCGTAGATATTGAAGGAATTTAATTAAAAAAAATATATAAAAGAAAATTTATTAATAAATTGATAGATAATTAACACAAAATTTCAGTAACTGTTCAAGTTGAGAACCGCCATTTTCTAAACAAGCAACTATTCTTTGTGTCATAGAATGTTGCCAGTTAATTGTTACCAATTCATTCTTTAGAGAATTAGTAGCTTTAACTATACGGTCAGTCAACTCTTCGCGTGTATCTGGTTTACCATTAATGTACACACGAGATTTGGGGCAACCCCATAGAAAATAATCTAACGGAGACAAATCAGGTGACCGGGGTGGCCAATGTAGAAGACCACCTCGTCCTATTCACCGTTCCGGAAAATTTTCATTAAGAAACACCGTCACTTGTCTCCCAAAATGTGGTGAAACCCCATCTTGCTGGAACCACATACCACGACGAGCTTCCAAAGGACTATCTTCACATTGAAGTTACCTTCACCTTTTAAAAGAAAAATTGCCGAATTACATAAATTCGGCAATTCTTTTTCCAAAAAGTGAAGGTAACACTCTGCATTAAGACGTTTTTCAAAAAAAATGAGGCCCAAAAAGATGATTATTTAATAAGATGGAAAAACGATGTTGATGGTTAACCACGATTGTCTCGTGTGGGTTTTGATCTCCCCAGATGTGAGAATTACGTGTGTTGTTAGTACCATTCCTTGTAAATTAGGCCTCATCCGTAATATCTCCAAATTATTTTGTAACCACTCGCAATACCGTACTCGATTTTCTAAATCTCCAGGAAGTAAATGCTGGACATTTTGTAAATGATAGGGATAAAGCCCATTATGGTGCAGAATTCTCCATACATTTTATGAGGAATTCCCGTTGTATGAGATATTCTACGGATACTGGTAGAAGCACTTCGTTCAACTGTATTTAAAACTACTTCAGCGTTCCCTAATCCATCTTTTTCTACTCGACGATTTAGGAAAGATCCTGTCTCTCTTAAACAGCGAAAAACGTTTGAAAATGTTGTGTGGTAAGGAAAAATTCGATCTGGGTATCGCCTGAGGTACTCCGCAGTTGCAGCACGTCCACTCCCATCACAAAAATAATATCGGCACATTCTGCATTAGTGCGTGTAGGTAGTACATGTGAGCAATTGCTCCTTACAAACTAATAAACTAAAATTGAAATTATAAAACATAAACAATATAGTAAATACAAATTACATGATCTACTGCACCATATGTTATCACTGGACAACAAATTTTCGAAAAGTTCATGCTTCCAAGCTGAAAATTGTCATTTCTTAATGAATTCAATGTGCTGAACACGAAAATGACTAAGAAAAAGCTGAATTGGCTACGGGTTTTCTGTAATATGTACGCATATTTCAGAAAAAATGTACTTATGTCAATATTATAATACATGGTAAGAAAACATTTACGCATATTTCAGAAAAAGTGTACTTATGTCAATATTATAATACATGGTAAGAAAACATTTACGCATATTTCAGAAAAAGAGTACTTATGTCAATATTATAATACATGGTAAGAAAACATTTACGCATATTTCAGAAAAAGTGTACTTATGTCAATATTATAATACATGGTAAGAAAACATTAGTCTGCTTCCGGCTTTCGACTTCTTTTGGCCTGCCGTTTGTAGTGGACTTGTGGAGCATCTCTACTGATTGTCCAACAATAGTCAGCTAGCATTGACGTAGACCATTTGCCTTGGTACCGTTGCTCCATGGTGGCAATGTTCTGATGAAAGCGTTCGCCGTGCTCATCGCTGACCTGCCCGCAGTTATCAGGAAAGAAATCTAAGTGGGAATCAAGAAAGTGGATCTTTAAGGACATATTGCAGCCGAATTCATGAAACAAAGCCAACATATCCTCAACCAGACACTTGTAATTTTCTGCCTTGTCATTCCCCAGGAAGTTTGCTGCCACTTGATAGAATGCATCCCAAACCTGTTTTTCTTTACCTTGAAGAAGTTCCTCAAACTTGGGGTCTCGGAAGAGCTGTCTAATTTGAGGCCCCACAAAGATGCCCTCTTTAATTTTGGCTCCACTGAGTCGAGGGAATTTGTCATGCAGGTACTTGAATGCTGGTCCATTCTTATCCATGGCTTTTACCAAGTTTTTGACAAGACCGAGTTTGATGTGTAAAGGAAGAATGATGATTTTGTGTGGCTGTGCCAATGGTGGGTGCTGTACATTCGTTTCTCCAGGCTTAAAAAATGCTCTCGGAGGCCAGTCTTTCTTGATGTAGTGCAAATCGATTGCTCTGCTGTCCCACAGACAAAGAAAACAGCAGTACTTTGTATATCCCTGCTGCAAACCCATCAACAGAGATACTACCTTCAGGTCAGAACATATCTGCCAGCCATACTTGCTGTAGTTAATCGTCTCCAGTAGCTGCTTTAGATTGCCGTAAGTCTCCTTCATGTAGACCGCATGTGCAATAGGTATGGATGGAAGCTGGTTCCCATTATTCAACAAAACCGCCTTTAGGCTCAGTTTTGAAGCGTCTATAAACAGCCGCCATTCGTGGGGATCATGTGCAATACCGAGAGCTTGTAGTAGACCATCAATATCGCAGCAGAACACAAGGCTTTCTTCTTTCTTAAAGAAAGATTCGAAGAGCTGATGGCGACATTCTGTTCCAAAAGATTCCACTGTCGAAGTCTTGAGGCCAGTATCTCCGCTTTGCTTTTCGACATATCCAAATCGCGAACAAGATCGTTCATTTCATCCTGGGTAATTTTATGTGGTGCAGATGTTTCGTCAATGCACGAAAAGTCATCATCCTTACTGCCACGTTGTGGAGAACTCGCCGACGCATGGCCATCCTCATCGTCTGAACTGATAGAAAAATCTGTAGGAGGTTCTGGAATTGGGAGTCCTTCGCCATGAGAGACAGGCCGCAGAGCAGATGGTATGTTAGGGTATTCAACTGTCCACTTCTTCTTCTTGGTGATGCCTCCAGAAGCTGGTCGTACCATACAGAAATAACAGTCGTCAACGTGATTGGTGGGCTCCCTCCAAATCATGGGCACAGCAAATGGCATTGCCTTTCTTTTGCCATTAAGCCACTGTGAAAGATTTACGGCACAAGTGCGGCAGCATACGTGTGGGGCCCAGTCTTTGTCCTGGTCGCCTATCTTGCAACCAAAATACAAATGATACGCTTTCTTAACTGTTGCACTGATGTTCTTTTTCTGTGCAGCAAATGTCACTTCTCCGTAAATATAACAGAAGTTATTTGCACTATTAACACAGTTACGAGGCATTGCTACTGTTTAGTTACTTTACACTATAGCAATCACTTATGTATGCTAGAGCTTCGAAAAATATGCGCGAATGAACGGACATTGCACGAGTTAACTGTCACGTCGGCCATTTATAAATAAACTATAATTAGCTATTGCTTGATATTGCGCAATCAATTTCGCAACACTCTCAATGGAAACTTACAGTAAATGCTGCATTAACTTCTTTGCATGAAGGGGTGATGCAATATGACGCAAAATTTCGTAATTTCTCACTAAATTGCATTACATTATGCAATAGCATCTATACAATGGACAAAACGTCAATATCTCTTGAACGTGAGCCAATCAACTTTTTTCAATGTGATATTCGTGTTCAGCACGTAGAATTCATTCAGGATTGGGTACTTTCACCTAAGAAGCAATTTCACTGTTGACCAGTGTTATCAGCCTACATAAAACATTCATATAAAATATCCATTACATTTGCCACCATATGAAAGAGAGGCACCCTTAAACGCATGTTATTTCCCGGTCTGGGCATAGGAAAGGTGTCAGTGGAACTCGTGGCTCTAGATGTCACGACAAAGTTGATCTGATGATGATAGTGGCGATTCCATCACATTGTTAATCAAGTTATATAAAAAAAAACTGCGCTGTTGTATCTTCTTCTGTCTAATAAAGACTCACCGGAATGCTTTTCAAGTAACTCAAAGTAGTCCTTGTTTCGAGTCGGATAAAAACTACTACTTTTGTAACTAAGGAGCTTCAAGAAACGCTTTTGCAGTCTCTCCAACGCCAACTGTTGATATAAGTACTTGGAATACCAAATAGTAGCTCCGTACTCTAACCTACTCCTAACAAAGGCAAAATCAATAGATTTACTAGTCAAGTAACTAGTGCAACCCCTGCAGGAAGGGATCAGGAAGCAGAAAAATCTTATGGCTGTATTACAGACTCCATATAGGTATATGGTACGAGAATTGAAGGCAGAGTCAAATAGAACACAGATGTCTATAAATAGTTTTTACTAGTTAGCGTGATGTAATCAAAAATAATAATAATCAAAATAATTTACAGCACAATAAACGGTGTTATTTCATTAACATTATATTTTTAAAAGAACCAAATAAAATCTAAAGAAATGATATTTACAGACAAATTCATAGCACCATCTTGGATACATTATACAATGAACCGAGGTAACCCTAGTTTTATGATTTAAAACACGTACTGTGGTTAATACCACATTTTAAGACTGATATCAAATATTTTAGGCAATGTAAGAAACCCTTGACTGCATTAATAAAATATAGATATGTAAGACGATTAAAAAATAATAATATGTAATGTGTGTGTAGTACTCTGGTTTCTCAAAATTATTTAGTTACAGTACAATTATTTCCAAAACAACACGTTTTTTCTAACATTGAATTTTGAAAATTATTTTGATTAATTTATTTATGCTTTAAAATTTCATATTGTTTTCCAAATAATTTCATTCAAAATTTTAGTTTATAAGTTATAAAAAAAAAACAAAATATACTTCATATGACGAGATATCAGTCGGTACCTATACAAGAACTTCATTAAATAATAGATGAATAGGATATACTGTCAATGTATCAAATATTTAAACGCATTTTCCCTGATAGCTTTATGTAGTCTGAAGTGAATAAGCTGAAGCTTCTTGTAAAGCTTTTACTTAATTAATTAATTCCTAAATATAAATTCTCGAATTTATGAAAAGAGGAAATTTAATTTATATGAATCGAAAATTCCTTATTTTAATGTTTCCCTAATTACTATGCCTTGCCTTTATAGTATGTTGTTTGACAGAACAGCATTTTATAAATACGGTAATATTAAAAAACGTATTTTTGGATTCATAATTGTTAATTTTACATTTTAGAACAAAATGTAAAACATTATTAGCATTTCTGGATCAGAATTCAATCATTTAAACTTTCTTTTGAAAGTATGTCTGTAGGTTTGGCTTAACATGTCGAGTAGGGTAGCGCCGCTTTTTAAATCTTTCTAGATTTTTCGTGGGAATAATCACTCCCCTATAATTTTTTGTTACCTTTACATATTGCCGTGATCTTTATAGTTCAAGAATTAGAAAAATTGTTAAATAGTTAAGCTTTAGAATAAGAACAAAACATTTTTTTTTAAAAATATAGTTTAAGGTAAAATAATCACAAGTCACATATTTAGTAGGTGAATAATGAGTTGCATAACCTTTAAGGGGCAATGTCATTATGAAAAATTTATACCGTAGTCGTCAAATTTTAATTTCGGTTTACACTTCTATCGCATGCAGCATATGACCTTATGATATGCAGCGATGCCTGTTTGCTAACAGTGGTGGGAGAGCAACGCAGTGTCGATGTCGGGGGACCCTCACACGAGTGTACTGTCTCGGCAGCCTCGCTTATGTTTATCTTTAGTTTATTTCGTCGCACTCTTTTCCTCTTTCTACTTTCGTATCAGAAATTAAAATATGTCGACTACTGTATATTTCATATTTTGCAGAGAATAGTAAGCAAATATTATAGTGTTTTTTTCTTCTTTATTCTAAATGAGTTTATTTTAGTTCTATTGTAACAGTGAATAGCTTTGAATTAGTTTAATAAAATGCAAAGAGTTTAACGAATTTATGGATTTAAGGGATTTTGAGGGGTGTCGTCAGAATATATGAGGCGGGTAGTGCATTTCTTGAAATCACTGGGCATGTGTTAATAAATATTCTTGTAGTTATTCTTTGTTGGAGCGGGGCAAATTTATGTTTTCTCACGTAGCGGTTTTTCTAATGAAATCTTCAAATATAAATGTACACGCATAAAATGCACACATAAAATTTTGCGATACAAGACATAAAAAGTATTTTACGGTTGTAGTTTCCTAAGAAAGTTTTAGTGAAAGAAAATAAAAACAACATGCGCGTGCTTTCATGAAATTTTCAGTAAACTAAGAGGAATTTAAGTATTCATAAAACATTTTATTTAGTATTGTTTATTTTAAGGAAAGTATACTTGTAAGGAAATTTATTCGCAAATATGGATTGTCTGATGATGACACATGCTCTATAAGATAGAAAATAAGGACTAAAGTATTTCAATAATTGTTTAGAGTGAAACATTTCGAGCACAATTCAAGATACGGGTTGAGATTTCACCAGAGGAAAAGAGAGTCCTATTTTAAAAATATATTATAAATCAAAATAAATTATAAATCACCTGACAGTTTGTGTTACATAAAAAAACACGTATTGAGCTACGTATAAGTTTCCCGATTGAAAGCTTAGCGAATACTTTTAGTATAACCTCAGAATCTCTGATTAAAACCAAGTGCTGTGGGAATTAATAATAACGCCGTTAATGCATATACACATTAATAAAGACGAATACTTTAGTATTAAAGCCTTTTTTGCTGCCCTTCTAGTATTTCATTAATTTGATATATTATATTTTTTTTGTATAATTTTGAATGCTATTTCCTGGTATTACAACTTATGATAATAGCATTAACCTTGTTATCTCCGTAAATGATAGTGTTTAGAGTAACATTGAGAAATCCTGTTTTTTTAGTTCTGTAGACTGTAAAACACATGTTTTTACTTCCTTTTTATCTTATTCATTCTATCCTTCAGAGCGTTGGAATTTTTGAATGTGTTGTCTACTATTAACTAGCTACCCGTAAATTAAAACTTGCTTTGTGTTTACTGCCATTGACCGAAATAAATAAACGCCCGAACAACGTCAATATCAAAATGCAAATGAACGAATGTAGAACTGGTGCGCACAATTTTTTTCCTCAAAATATCTCAGTCAACAGTCAACAGTTTCTCTAATGTATAGAACAATGTAAGTAAGAAAATAATATATTCATACATACAGCCGGTGATCAATATAAGGATGTATGACACACGGACTATGTGTCTATCGTTTCCTATAGAAATTAATTTAATTTTACATATTGCTAATTTTTTAATGTTTTCCGAAAAAATTTGGAAAAAAATATGATCACCACCTTCCATACAATATAAGGAACACACACACACACACAAAATTGTCTCAAAATCAATTATGTAGTTTGCGAGTTTATAAATAACAAATTAAATGTGTTTGATTTTTATATATTAGAGATATGTATAATAAATTTTGTTGACGTGTGGTTATTCTTTCGGCTTTCACAATACAAACATAAAATATATAATAATGAACAAAAGTATGCGCGGTTCACCCATATGCTAACCTTTTCAATGCAATGTTTGATTATTTATTGATTCGTATATTATGATTATGGATTTTTTGATATTCTATGTATTAGTCTAGAGTCAATATTTCACATTTTTAGTAATAAATCCTATTCCATTTTGTCTTGATATGTCATATCTAATACATGTATTAATAAATAATTATTAAATTCAAAAGTAAGCAAAGTAGACTATATACCATTAAAACAGGATCGAATTTAACATATGATGTCTAAACGTTCTAAACATTGACCTTCAAAATACGTCAATTATTAGGGGAAAATAGCAAAAATATATCAAAGTTTATTAATCTTAAAATTTAATTAAAGGAAGAAGAACTGTATATGACAGTAACGTTTACTAATTGTACCTAGCAGCATTGAAAGAAAAGAAATATGTTTCTTAACAAGGCTTAATATATCAGTGACTATTAGAACAAATTGGAAATCCTGAACATATTGGCAAGTAAGGCTAAATATTTATATTTAATAAAATCAAAAGAAAAGAAAATTAAATTTTTCCGTTGATAACATAAAGTTATTACTATTTAAATATTTATAAACCTGAAAATTTATTTACCCATCTTTAACAATTATAAAAGCCTTAGTTTAGGTCGGTGATTAAAAACTTCTTGTCAAAACTTGACCAACTTTCGCTATATTGCAAATGTAACTTTGGAATATTATTTCAAATGAAATCAAAAAAGAACTACAATACAGTTGAAAACATGAATATATTAAAGTTTAAAGATTATAAGTTATTGATACGGGAAGTGTTCTGTTTGATACGCACATAGACAAAATTCTTCCGTATATTATTATTTAATGATAAGATACAAATGTCGGTTTACACATCTGATGTACGAGAGTAAAATAAGAGCATATACAAATTAAAAACATCTCTAACTTATGAAGTGTGTATCGAAGTGCGATCTATATATAGTCTATGTAGTACTCAAAAAGAGATGGAAGGTATTTAAACAATTGCAATTGATCTCATTTAACTACGGTCAGTCGTAATATAGAAACGACACAATAATCAAATTACGTTAAAAAAAATTCCCTTGAAAAGTTTAATTTGCATTTGCAATTTAAATTTTGCAATAACATTTAAATTATAATTTAGGTTTAATCTACAAGGGGAAAATTCAAATACTTATCTAATAGCAAAATTAGTAACTTGGTTAGATTAATTACACTGGTCAACAGTGAAATTGCTTCTTAGGTGAAAGTACCCAATCCCGAATGAATTCAACGTGCTGAACACGAATATCACATTGAAAAAAGTTGATTGGCTCACGTTCAAGAGATATTGACGTTTTGTCCATTGTATAGATGCTATTGCATAATGTAATGCAATTTAGTGAGAAATGACGAAATTTTGCGTCATATTGCATCACCCCTTCATGCAAAGAAGTTAATGCAGCATTTACTGTAAGTTTCCATTGAGAGTGTTGCGAAATTGATTGCGCAATATCAAGCAATAGCTAATTATAGTTTATTTATAAATGGCCGACGTGACAGTTAACTCGTGCAATGTCCGTTCATTCGCGCATATTTTTCGAAGCTCTAGCATACATAAGTGATTGCTATAGTGTAAAGTAACTAACCAGTAGCAATGCCTCGTAACTGTGTTGATAGTGCAAATAACTTCTGTTATATTTGCGGAGAAGTGACATTTGCTGCACAGAAAAAGAACATCAGTGCAACAGTTAAGAAAGCGTATCATTTGTATTTTGGTTGCAAGATAGGCGACCAGGACAAAGACTGGGCCCCACACGTATGCTGCCGCACTTGTGCCGTAAATCTTTCACAGTGGCTTAATGGCAAAAGAAAGGCAATGCCATTTGCTGTGCCCATGATTTGGAGGGAGCCCACCAATCACGTTGACGACTGTTATTTCTGTATGGTACGACCAGCTTCTGGAGGCATCACCAAGAAGAAGAAGTGGACAGTTGAATACCCTAACATACCATCTGCTCTGCGACCTGTCTCTCATGACGAAGGACTCCCAATTCCAGAACCTCCTACAGATTTTTCTATCAGTTCAGACGATGAGAATGGCCATGCGTCGGCGAGTTCTCCTCAACGTGGCAGTAAGGATGATGACTTTTCGTGCTTTGACGAAACATCTGCACCACATAAAATTACCCAGGATGAAATGAACGATCTTGTTCGCGATTTGGATCTGTCGAAAAGCAAAGCGGAGATACTGGCCTCAAGACTTCGACAGTGGAATCTTCTGGAACAGAATGTCCGAGTGACTTCATTTCGCACTCGCCATCAGCTCTTCGAATCTTTCTTTAAGAAAGAAGAAAGCCTTGTGTTCTGCTGCGATATTGATGGTCTACTACAAGCTCTCGGTATTGCACATGATCCCCACTAATGGCGGCTGTTTATAGACGCTTCAAAACTGAGCCTAAAGGCGGTTTTGTTGAATAATGGGAACCAGCTTCCATCCATACCTATTGCACATGCGGTCTACATGAAGGAGACTTACGGCAATCTAAAGCAGCTACTGGAGACGATTAACTACAGCAAGTATGGCTGGCAGATATGTTCTGACCTGAAGGTAGTATCTCTGTTGATGGGTTTGCAGCAGGGATATACAAAGTACTGCTGTTTTCTTTGTCTGTGGGACAGCAGAGCAATCGATTTGCACTACATCAAGAAAGACTGGCCTCCGAGAGCATTTTTAAGCCTGGAGAAACGAATGTACAGCACCCACCATTGGCACAGCCACACAAAATCATCATTCCTCCTTTACACATCAAACTCGGTCTTGTCAAAAACTTGGTAAAAGCCATGGATAAGAATGGACCAGCATTCAAGTACCTGCATGACAAATTCCCTCGACTCAGTGAAGCCAAAATTAAAGAGGGCATCTTTGTGGGGCCTCAAATTAGACAGCTCTTCCGAGACCCCAAGTTTGAGGAACTTCTTCAAGGTAAAGAAAAACAGGTTTGGGATGCATCCTATGAAGTGGCAGCAAACTTCCTGGGGAATGACAAGGCAGAAAATTACAAGTGTCTGGTTGAGGATATGTTGGCTTTGTTTCATGAATTCGGCTGCAATATGTCCTTAAAAATCCACTTTCTTGATTCCCACTTAGATTTCTTTCCTGATAACTGCGGGCAGGTCAGCGATGAGCACGGCGAACGCTTTCATCAGGACATTGCCACCATGGAGCAACGGTACCAAGGCAAATGGTCTACGTCAATGCTAGCTGACTATTGTTGGACAATCAGTAGAGATGCTCCACAAGTCCACTACAAACGGCAGGCCAAAAGAAGTCGAAAGCCGGAAGCAGACTAATGTTTTCTTACCATGTATTATAATATTGACATAAGTACACTTTTTCTGAAATATGCGTAAATGTTTTCTTACCATGTATTATAATATTGACATAAGTACACTTTTTCTGAAATATGCGTAAATGTTTTCTTACCATGTATTATAATATTGACATGAGTACACTTTTTCTGAAATATGCGTACATATTATAGAAAACCCGTAGCCAATTCAGCTTTTTCTTAGTCATTTTCGTGTTCAGCACATTGAATTCATTAAGAAATGACAATTTTCAGCTTGGAAGCATGAACTTTTCGAAAATTTGTTGCCCAGTGTTATCAATACTTACTGTTATTTTGTTAATTATTGGATTTCTATGTTTGCACACTCTGACACAACTAAAAATCAGTACATAATGCAAGAAGCCAATAATAATTTCCCTACTATATTCTGTATAACTGCAAAAAATATCAACAAGTATATATTTCTCAGAGCACAAGGTACTTATATTATCAATTATTTTTCCTGGAGTATTGCAAAAAAATACATTCATATTAGTATCAAGTCCTTTTTATTTATTTACTTATATTAGATCTATAGTGAAGGAATAATATTGTATAACATCTACCAATAACATTCAAAACTGAAAACAGATTTATCAAAACATTAATTCTCACTATATTACAGAAGTAATTTTTAAAAAAAAAACATCATATAATTTCAAAACGGTAGAAATTGGACCCTTTCCTTTAGATAATAAAGTTAAAAAGTCGAATTTGAGCAATGCATAATAATTTTCAATATACAATTAAGTAGTCTAGACAACTTTTTTATTACATATTTTTGTATTTGTTACAACATAGTTATTGATGATATACGATTAGATGATCAATCTTTAAATTAAACTTTTGTATTTCGAAAGTACCTTTAATCTCATTGTTAACGTTTCTTAATTACTAATTTTACATATTTTGTGATCTCTGGCGTTTAAAATATTCAATTTCTTGTGAAAAAGAAGAAAACTATTTGAAAATACTACATCTGACAGAACAGGTTCATGGATAATTTTGATCCAATGGGGCGCATTTTATTGCGATTTATGCCACACCCGAGAGAAGGTTTAATAAACTGCTGTACGAAAGATGTGGAACATACATGTACAACATGCATATGCATACCAAGTATGGACGAGATATATTTGGTATGCATATAACATACTGCTACCCTCTTGTAATTAAATTAAATTGGCCGAGGCCTTAAACAAACGGTACCCAGAGAATTCCAAGAAGGTAGAGAATTAAGCACCACCACGGTAATTAACCTTCTTTTTTAAAATTTTAAAAGGACGCTTGTCTATTAATTAATCACCAACTTATAACACTCAGTCTTACCTCTTACTTCCCCAAGGGTCGATGTTAAATATGGGAGTCAGCACTGCCTCCAGCTACAGTCAGAGAAGGGCGAGTTCGAACACCGTACTAAGTCGAAGGTTATGATGTCAGGGCGCCTATCCGTAATAATGTGCTGAGCCCAACAGATATTCAGACCCCGGACCAGATCCAATATAAAACCCCCAGGTGATAAGTAAATAAGACCAATACACACTCATTCAACTTAACAAACAGTTTATTAAAATTTAATCTCAGATTTCAACAGTGTATCTCCAGTACTGTACAAAACCCGCTATATATAAAATCTCTAACTTCCAAGAGATATTTAAATCAGAGGCAGAAAAAAACAATGAAGTGAAACACAAACGCAACTCGGTTGCAAATTTTCGGTGACGTGACGTTACTAAATTTAGAAGTTCAAAAGGTGAACACAAGATCAACTTAAAACTAACATTGATTCACCAACAATATCCTTATAAGTACACAGTAATAAGGCAATTTGCCAAGAGTCCCTCCAAAGTCGAACAGTTTGATCGTATAATGCAACACGTCAACCAAAATGAAACACTCTGTATACCAGAGGCATCCGACAATCTATTCGACGTTAGAAACAGTCTCTAAGTTGTAAAATATCTAATTCTATAAAAGAAATAGCGCTAGTTAATTATGCTTTACAGGTAGAATATGCAATTAAATAAAATTCATTAGTTTCTTACGGATTATACCAAAATTAAATTACAATCATTGATTAAATGCATCAAATATTATCTACGAATTTCCACAAGACCGATGTGAGGCCACACTGCCCACACACATCCAAAATTTAATTCAATTTCTGAATCCAAAAATAAAAATGGCTACGTAACGTCTCCAAAAATGTCAAAGTAACCTCCAAAATGGGGTCACTATTGTTAATAGCTACGTTAAATTAATTAATTTAAAAAAAACATAAAGGCTCGCAGGCCAAAAGAAGTTAAATTAGGAATTTACGATTACTTAATTAATAAATTAGGCCGGAAAATTGGAATTCACTGTTCAAATTGTACGATATTGACACAAATTTAGTCAAACTGTTTAGTCAATTAAATTCTACCCTCTGGATAATAACAGAGAAAATTTACACAGACACAATACCTTTAAACATCACATCCACAGCTTCCAAACACGACAAATCCTAACGGATCCACACGTTACCAGGAATATGCCCTCCTATCTTCGGCTTACGACACCTCAAGTGATAGCGTTCGAAGGCTACAGTGTACCAATAAACTGCACCTTAAATGTGTCCTCACCGCAAGATCCAACAACAATTCCTGGGCACCGTAAAATTTCTAGCACGTGTTTCTCTCGTATTAACTTCAACCCACAATGCTCAAATGAGGTTTATATCAGGCCTAACACCAGCAGCTAAATTTGAATATAGAAACGACACAAATTAGGATCAATTAGACACGTGGAAAAATATACTTACAGCAGCTTAACAATTCCCAAGCCAGAAGAAAATATCCTCGTAAGAATGAAATAAACGTCAAAAATTTACCAAAAATCCCTGAGAATCACCATAAAATCCGCTTTTGTTAAGCGATTATAAACGATACAACTCAACTTTCCATATTCTCAAGGCAGCTAAGGGAAAAGGTTCTGCTCTCGTGTCTAACCTTTCGCAACGATCGTTAAAAATCAAAAGAGAAAGATCTTAACATCTCAAAACCGACCATACAAACCAAACACGTCAAACGCGCTAAGAGAACAAATGAACCAACTAATACTTAAAACGTACGATAGAAATGCAGGCTCAAATAACCATAGAAGAATGGAAAATAATTATTACTAATTTGTTGCATAACTCTGGGCCCAAAGAAGTTCAAAAAAAAAGAAGTTAGTCAAAATTAAAAGTAACAAATTAATTAAATTAACAACAAACGCCATCTACCCGGCAATACCAGATTTACGTTACACCCACCTATGCAGGGCAGAACGCGTGTAATAGAAATCTTAGGCACTCCTACGCCAGATGGCAGTAATAGTAGGAAGACGACACAAATTAAATCAAAAACTAATTACGTATTCCGACAATTAAAAATAAACCATTAAAGGATAAAATACAACCAAAAAAAAAAACGTAACAATTCCTCCCTTACCACAAAAGGTTATTTACTTGTAAATTACCGTTAAGCCAAGAGTTATGAAACCAGGAACTGGACTGTGCGTAACACCACATATAACATACGATACCAGGAACCAGGTTAAAAATCGACGACGACTAGGCAAAAAGGAAGACGAATGTGCGCGACCATGTCCGACAGCAAACGCAGCATCACCAAACGCTTGACCAAAACCACCACGCGGTCCTTCGACATTCAGCCGGTACGAGGAATTAACGAGGGATAAATAAAAAACATGGGTGTCGAGATTCTGCACAGACGCGCCCCGAGACCTGACCAACCGACAGCCCAGTACCACTGATAGCATCAAAAAGGAAATGGAGTAGACGGGTTACGTTACGGTGTGCCCGGCCGGCGGTGATCCTTACGACGGTCGAAGGCACAGGAAATAGGAATAGATACTACCAACAGACCAAGATGCGGGAAAGGCAACCCCCGGAACGACACTCTGCAGACACGCGACGGTAAAAGAGAACTTTGGGTGAGGCCCTCGGTATCTCAAAACAAACAAAAAAAATAAAAGGTGAACTAAAAATGGGTTTATTACTACCGATACGGGATACAAAGCGGAATAGGGAGAGGTATTTAAAGATAGGGTAGCGCAGAATGGTGAAACTACTAAAAACACGGACGGCACGTCCACGCGACAAACGTACATTCCGGAAACAACAACAATTGAAGATCGCCAAACAAAAAAAAAGGACATAGCAAAAGGAGTTTAAAGTCTGGACCGGCGTTGTCCCGACTGAAACGCTGAAGGCGAGCGATAAAGCCATAAGGCGAAAGTCAATATCAAATCCTGGAGGTAACATTTTGACAATAACAATAGCAAATAGGTCGCCAGGACACGACCCTTGGAAGGCTGAGAACTATCAAATAAAGACCGTTCTTCTTTATACCTTCGCAAATAAACGTCTAATCAGGAAGAGAATGTCAGTACGACATATACAACACGATAGAATAACTATCAAATGCAAATTCTAGACCATACGACACGCAACATAATCCCAAAATGGTAAAGGTTCTAGAACTGCTATACGGTACGAAGTCATAAAATCGTTATTACTTAATCGTAAACGATACGGAAATCAAATTCGGTACGGAACGTCAAATCAGTACGGAAGAGTCGAAATCGGAACAAAGTCAGAATCGGTACGAAATACATAACTATCAAAGTTATACGGAAGTCGAAAATAATAACTTAACTAACGTAAGTTATACGGTACTCAAAGGTAACATACAGAGTTACACGAAATTAATCCACCCAATTCAATCGTCGCTGTGTGGGCTATCGACAAAACATAGGGAGAACATCCCAAATCAGAACGCGTAAGGAAATACGTCGAACCCACGACAACTAAAATTGAAGATGATAAAAGAAACGGGGGACACTGAGAATTTTTGGGACGCCTTTTACGCCCAGGCATTGAACCCACAGGTATATTCGTTAGGCCTACCTGCAAACCGAAAGACTTGCAAAGTTTAATCGTCGTTAGGTTGTGCTTTAAGATGTTCAACACTCCAGGTTCCAGAACAGAAAAACTACAAGCTCGGAGATATACTTCCTGGATCGATCACCAAAATTAAAGTCCAAGAAACATTAGCAGATTATCAATAAACTACAATAAACCAAAATAAAAGTCTGCTAAATTCACCCAAAAAAACACAAGTGGCTCATACAACACCACTAACTGGACTATAGATCCGTAACAGAGCTTATTCATGACGATAACTGACAACTGAACTCATACGGAAGATAACGAACAAAAGTTCGCTACAGGAAATCAAAAGATTTCAAGACATACAACACACAAGTGTAAAAGTTACTAAGGACCACAAAACTAAACAATACATATGGGAAAACTCTAATAACCATAAAAGGAAAGATGTATACTGCTATCTCATGAAGCAATTAAACCAAGGTAAGAATACAATTACACCCGTTGACTTTTGACGTGCAGATACAAATTATCCCACAGATGTGGTTGCAAAACGACACTCCAAAACGACACGACAACCCTCCACCCAGCTCAAAAATCCCGAATTACACGGCAACAATACGGTACTATACGATAAATTAGGTGAACAGGTAGAAGGCTCCACACGATAAGCCAAACTGTAAAAGTGAAATTCAAACAGGTTTACACTTCACGAAGATAGGGAAAAAGGGTCGAGAAAATTTAATTATCCCAATACGTAACTACAAATATTTCTCAAATTAGACAAACGAAAAATGATCCTATACTGGACAATCACACACACTTTAAAAACATCTCTTTTGAGCATTAACCGCCAACTGAACACATGGCCTACCAAAATTTGTTAGAGTACTCGACATAAGAAACATTGTAGCGCAATCTATCCACAACATAACAGAATGAATTAAGGGCATCAACAAAATTAACGATAACAACGGCATGAACGGTACGGAAAGGCGTTATCGAAAATAATACGAAAATATACCAAACGTCATAATTCATTCCAATCAAACATACGATACACAAATTGTAAAAGTAATATTCACGAAAGGTCAAGACAACTGAAGACCACACAAACACAGCCAAAGCCAAATTTTAAAAGCGATTCAATTTATCCGCAATAATATTAAGAAGTGACAAATCCCATATAATCCCATATTATTATTATTAAACAACCTATTACACGAGATCTATTATTACTATTATTATTACTATTAACTCAAGGGCGATACAACAACAAAAAAAACTATGAGACTGACTGCATAAGCGATGACCCACAGTGACGAAACAGATTCGAAAATATTAATTCTACTAATTAACGAAATAATTAAGTTCAAAACAAATGATAGATTAACACATACAAGTCATACTACCAAAAATAGTAAAATCACGAAATATTATCAAACAGATCCAATAAGTACTCTAAACATTCATACTAAACAATCAACCGCCATTTTGAAGGTCAGAACCACTATGCCGGTAGCCTACACAAGATACACAAAGTTGTAAAATACAAAGTCACCACACAAGACTTAAACTCGAAATGTTTTACAGAAATATTACTCAAAAATATTTAAAAGACGAAAATTTCTCACAAACAATTTGGCCCTATACTTCGCAATTGGTTCTCAGATTTCCAATACTGTTATTTAACAATGTATACGGTAAGTGCTCAAATGTACGAAAATATTCAAATATACGGAAGTAATCAGATATACAGAAACGTTCAAAAGTACGGAACATACATCAGCGATACAGTATCAAAACATTCTAACATTCAGTAACTAAGGCCAAAAGTACACATAACATTCAAAATCACACACAACGTAAGACGTAACTGTGATATAAGCTGGTATATACTTTACTTTTACTCAAAACAAAAAATGACAAGGTCTCCAAGCTAAAATTAATCAACTCCCTGAAGATGATTCCAAAAGTTTCTGAAATTCCCAAAATCTAACATTCTTGATTTATTAAAAAAAAACTAATTTTTTTCCCCTTCAAAAAGGCCTCACAACGTTGGCCGCTAAAACCCTTTTCTAAGGCCCCACACGTTGGGCGCTAAAAATCCTTGCTACCCTCTTGTAATTAAATTAAATTGGCCGAGGCCTTAAACAAACGGTACCCAGAGAATTCCAAGAAGGTAGAGAATTAAGCACCACCACGGTAATTAACCTTCTTTTTTAAAATTTTAAAAGGACGCTTGTCTATTAATTAATCACCAACTTATAACACTCAGTCTTACCTCTTACTTCCCCAAGGGTCGATGTTAAATATGGGAGTCAGCACTGCCTCCAGCTACAGTCAGAGAAGGGCGAGTTCGAACACCGTACTAAGTCGAAGGTTATGATGTCAGGGCGCCTATCCGTAATAATGTGCTGAGCCCAACAGATATTCAGACCCCGGACCAGATCCAATATAAAACCCCCAGGTGATAAGTAAATAAGACCAATACACACTCATTCAACTTAACAAACAGTTTATTAAAATTTAATCTCAGATTTCAACAGTGTATCTCCAGTACTGTACAAAACCCGCTATATATAAAATCTCTAACTTCCAAGAGATATTTAAATCAGAGGCAGAAAAAAACAATGAAGTGAAACACAAACGCAACTCGGTTGCAAATTTTCGGTGACGTGACGTTACTAAATTTAGAAGTTCAAAAGGTGAACACAAGATCAACTTAAAACTAACATTGATTCACCAACAATATCCTTATAAGTACACAGTAATAAGGCAATTTGCCAAGAGTCCCTCCAAAGTCGAACAGTTTGATCGTATAATGCAACACGTCAACCAAAATGAAACACTCTGTATACCAGAGGCATCCGACAATCTATTCGACGTTAGAAACAGTCTCTAAGTTGTAAAATATCTAATTCTATAAAAGAAATAGCGCTAGTTAACTATGCTTTACAGGTAGAATATGCAATTAAATAAAATTCATTAGTTTCTTACGGATTATACCAAAATTAAATTACAATCATTGATTAAATGCATCAAATATTATCTACGAATTTCCACAAGACCGATGTGAGGCCACACTGCCCACACACATCCAAAATTTAATTCAATTTCTGAATCCAAAAATAAAAATGGCTACGTAACGTCTCCAAAAATGTCAAAGTAACCTCCAAAATGGGGTCACTATTGTTAATAGCTACGTTAAATTAATTAATTTAAAAAAAACATAAAGGCTCGCAGGCCAAAAGAAGTTAAATTAGGAATTTACGATTACTTAATTAATAAATTAGGCCGGAAAATTGGAATTCACTGTTCAAATTGTACGATATTGACACAAATTTAGTCAAACTGTTTAGTCAATTAAATTCTACCCTCTGGATAATAACAGAGAAAATTTACACAGACACAATACCTTTAAACATCACATCCACAGCTTCCAAACACGACAAATCCTAACGGATCCACACGTTACCAGGAATATGCCCTCCTATCTTCGGCTTACGACACCTCAAGTGATAGCGTTCGAAGGCTACAGTGTACCAATAAACTGCACCTTAAATGTGTCCTCACCGCAAGATCCAACAACAATTCCTGGGCACCGTAAAATTTCTAGCACGTGTTTCTCTCGTATTAACTTCAACCCACAATGCTCAAATGAGGTTTATATCAGGCCTAACACCAGCAGCTAAATTTGAATATAGAAACGACACAAATTAGGATCAATTAGACACGTGGAAAAATATACTTACAGCAGCTTAACAATTCCCAAGCCAGAAGAAAATATCCTCGTAAGAATGAAATAAACGTCAAAAATTTACCAAAAATCCCTGAGAATCACCATAAAATCCGCTTTTGTTAAGCGATTATAAACGATACAACTCAACTTTCCATATTCTCAAGGCAGCTAAGGGAAAAGGTTCTGCTCTCGTGTCTAACCTTTCGCAACGATCGTTAAAAATCAAAAGAGAAAGATCTTAACATCTCAAAACCGACCATACAAACCAAACACGTCAAACGCGCTAAGAGAACAAATGAACCAACTAATACTTAAAACGTACGATAGAAATGCAGGCTCAAATAACCATAGAAGAATGGAAAATAATTATTACTAATTTGTTGCATCACTCTGGGCCCAAAGAAGTTCAAAAAAAAAGAAGTTAGTCAAAATTAAAAGTAACAAATTAATTAAATTAACAACAGACGCCATCTACCCGGCAATACCAGATTTACGTTACACCCACCTATGCAGGGCAGAACGCGTGTAATAGAAATCTTAGGCACTCCTACGCCAGATGGCAGTAATAGTAGGAAGACGACACAAATTAAATCAAAAACTAATTACGTATTCCGACAATTAAAAATAAACCATTAAAGGATAAAATACAACCAAAAAAAAAAACGTAACAATACATTTCTAAGAAAAAGATAAAAGGAAATCTCATAACCAAGGAGGAAATTAAAGTTTATCACATACTTTAAAGCAAGATATATGTGACTTGAGGTGAATTTAATATACGAGTAATAGTTACACATAGTCGGTTGAAGAAATAGGAACTTATTTTCTGCAAATGTTCAATTTTTAGAGAATGTGCTTATTGTGATAAAATTTTGTACTTTATGCTAGTTTTATGCTATTATTTATGGATGTGGAAATTAAGCAACATACCTTATTTCAGATATAAAAGTTTTTTCATGAAAAAGTAGTAATGGCTTTTGAATATTTTTCTCTTTGGGTGTGTTATAGTTCAGCTGCTGCTATAACCAGAAACTTTAATGAGTTAATTTGTTGAGAAAATAGGTAAATAATTTTTATTTCTAAATTAGTTTCTGAATATCACTTATGAAAACATAGTGTTTGATATTGCATTGTAATATAAATATTTATCGCTTTAAATAAAAGTAGGCAGGCAGGTACAGCACAACAGCTTTTTTGTTTCGTGTGTCTTTTTTTTTCGATATTCGTGTCCAGCGAGTGTAAGAGAGATGCCATGGAGTTTCTCGAAGAATGAAACTTTGATAGGACTGAGAAGAAAACATTCGCTTGCAGTAACTGGGTTTTAATCTTGAAGCAGTTATTTAAGTCATGTAAATAATATTATATTTAATTTAATATTTCACTTATTTTTGATAATTCAGTCAAGAGTATTGTGAACTTTGGGAATTTATTATTCATGTTAAAATGTAATTACATTTAGATAATTGTAAATTATTTCTATTTTTATCTTACTAAGGGTTAAGGCTTGGTAAAATATTTACGTATTAATCATTATTTATATTATTTTATATATATCTTATTTTGGAAAAATTAGTTTTAAACAGTTGTTAACTAATTTGTTTTATTTTTCCCACACATAAAATATGTATTTTATAATGGCACTTCAGAAGTGTACACTTCTATTTTAATAAAAGATTTATTTGGTATATTTTCTTGTCTTCGAATATAAGTTTCTATTGAATATTTAAATTATTTTGTTAATTATTGATAACATCTTTCCATCAGAATTTAATAAACAATTACTTTACAATAATTAGACTACGTATAAAATATGATATATATATAAATAAATGATTTGAAAATTTTTGTATTATTATATAATTGAGAGTAACCTTGAAGGCTCTCGTATGATATTTGCTGGAGTCTACAAAACAAGTTTTCTTCATCATCCCTGCGAGTATTAAGAAACTAAATATATGGTGCAAGTTTATATTAATTAGTTTTATGAATTATAAAAATATCACATGATTTTTTCGGGCAGACTTGAAGATTGTTAAAATCGTCGCAGATATCTACATTTTATGATGTGTTATATAATGTATAAATCTCACCCAAATATTTATCGTACCATAATTACATTATATGTAATTGTCTAACCAGCGTCAATACATGGAGTTGCAGTATTATGGGAGCGTAGGTAAACCAAAATAATTAAATGAATGAAACGCTTCTGTCCGCAGTTGTTCATAGTTGGAAAAAATCTATTTTAAGAAGAAATAGATTTGATTATATACCTGTTCTAATAATTATTAGTTAAATAAAAAAATATTAAAAAACGGTATATCAAATGTTTATAAAATCACTATTATGATATGAAGTATCACCATTAAAGCCTATATAAGTGAAAACTTCAAAGATATTCCATATTTTTGTTAGAATTGACAACATCGAATTTTCTTTAAAGAGTATTAATAAAATTAAAATGTAGCTGCACGCTCATTAGTGAAATTATCTAGCACCCATGCCGAAATATACAGGGTCCGCCATCCGTCTGGGATTATCATATTACGGCTTTAATATTGCAAAATTCGAAAAGTTATGTAATGTAGGTGGTAGCCGACTAGTAGGAGCACAAAATAAAATTATTGGTAATTATACAAAGTGTTCAGGAAAGGAGTGTGATGTCAAAGTTGTATTTTTTTAAATGGAACACCCGGTATATTATGTGATTTTTGAATTGCGCAATTAAAAATATTGGGATTTCATATGGGATTGTATTGACATAAAGCTTACGTTTTGGGAGTTATGGACGCATCAATTGGAAAAAATGCTATAATCTAGCAGGATGTGGATTGGTTAGTATAGTATTTAGAAATATCGTGCTTATCATGAAGTTTTCCACGTTAGTATACTTTTATTCCGAGGTATTAATTTTAAGCTACATCAATCTGTTATACAGGGTGTTCATCATACGCGAATACTAATTTTTCTCAATTTTTTCAAATGGAACAGCCTGTATATTATTACCAATTGTTAATAAGGGCACTTCTAGCTTTCATTTGATATAAGGGTATGGCTGTCTAACTCCAATAATTTTCAAGAAACATCGAATTAACGTTTGAAATTTAACATCTTTAATAACATTTTGTAGAAATTATTTTACATCTACTCATACATTGATATTGCACTACGAAAATGAGCACAAAGTAATATCAAAAATGGAAATTTACAACAAATGTTCAAAAACTCGGCCATCATTTGCTATGCAAATGTCAAGTCTTCGAATAAACGATATCCTAACATGTTCCAAAATTTCAGGAGAAATATTTCTAAATGCTTGAGAAATTCTAATTTGTATATTTTCGACTGTTGTTGGTGCTACTGAGTAAACCTGTTGTTTTATGTGTCCCCACAGAAAAAAGTCTACCGAAGTTAGATCAGGAGACCTAGCAGGCCATGAGATAGGACCTCCTCGCCCTATCCATCTTTCAGGAAGCCATTCTTGCAAATAATTCCTGACTGCTTGATGATAATGTGCTGGCGCACCGTCCTGCTGTAGGTACATCTGTTGCCTAGTTGCTAAATCAACATCGTCCAAAAGCAGCGGAAGTTCATTTCTTAAAAATTCTAAGTATCTTTCGCCAGTCAATTTACCATTTAAAAAATACAGTCCTATAACATGTGATCCTAGTATGCCTCCCCAAACATTTAATGACCACTGATGTTGATGATCAATGTATCTAACCCAGTGGGGATTTTCGGTGGCATAATAATGCATATTGTGCCTGTTAAGTGAACCATTGTGTCGAAATGACGCCTCATCACTAAACAGAATACAGTCTAACATTTCTGGGCGGATTTGGAGCCTTTGTCTCATTTCTTGGCAAAATCCTAGTCTATGCTCTAAGTCATCTTCATTTAACTGCTGATGAAGTTCCATATGATAAGGATGAAAATTGTATTTTTTCACTATTCTTCTAACTGATGTTTCACTAATTCCCGTATCAAACTGATATTACTCACACTCGCATGGGGATTTTCTTCTACGGATAACAGCACAGATAATTTATTATCGTCATTAGAAATTAGAGGATGTGTGAATACCTTTTTAGGAAACGCAACGCTACCTCTAGCATCGAACCTTTCTTTTAGTTTTTCAAATGCCGTTGGCTTAGGTTTACGTAAATTCCGATAACGTTGCGCGTACAACCTATTTGCTAATAAACAGTTACCAGAACATTCTCCCAAAATGTATACCATATTTATCATTTCCGGAACGGAAAAATTCATCTTTAATCACAAAATTATGACAGCAATGACAGACTAGCTGCGCACAAGGAAAAAGTCAAACTCTTTTGTTCAATTTTATTTAAACTAGCCATGCCTACATGAGTTTTTATACAATACGTATTTATTCGTATGTGTATTTTTGTTGTTAAAGACAGAGAGCAACTGTGGCCACAGGCTTCCTTCTGGGCAGTTGGATAATAAAGAAAGATCATTACGTTAAGGCCACTAAAAACTTTGTGCTTATTTTCGTAGTGCAATATCAATGTACGAGTAGATGTAAATAATTTCTACAAAATGCTATTAAAAATGTTAAATTTCAAACGTTAATTCGATGTTTCTTGAAAACTATGGGAGTTAGACAGCCATACCCTTATATCAAATGAAAGCTAGAAGTGCCCTTATTAACAATTGGTAATAATATACAGGGTGTTCCATTTGAAAAAATTGAGAAAAATTAGTATTCGCGTATGATGAACACCCTGTATAACAGATTGATGTAGCTTAAAATTAATACCTCGGAATAAAAGTATACTAACGTGGAAAACTTCATGATAAGCACGATATTTCTAAACACTATACTAACCAATCCACATTCTGCTAGATTATGGCATTTTTTCCAATTGATGCGTCCATAACTCCCAAAACGTAAGCTTTATGTCAATACAATCCCATATGAAATCCCAAGATTTTTAATTGCGCAATTCAAAAATCACATAATATACCGGGTGTTCCATTTAAAAAAATACAACTTTGACATCACACTCCTTTCCTGAACACTTTGTATAATTACCAATAATTTTATTTTGTGCTCCTACTAGTCGGCTACCACCTACATTACATAACTTTTCGAATTTTGCAATATTAAAGCCGTAATATGACAATCCCAGACGCATGGCGGACCCTGTACATATAACTCTTAATCTATTATCAGTGCTACAACATATTGAAGCTTTTTTGCTACTTTTTGGTGAAGTGACATTTGAGGATGGTTTTGAACTAGCTCTCTAAACACTACACTGGCATAAAATGTTTAGAAAAGAATATTGCGTATAGAATGTGTAACATACTGTATTAGAAATGGCATGTTACTACATTCAAAAAAATGCAATAAACAAAATAACAAGCTAAGAGCTCTGTCTATAAAGAGTTTAAAAGTCAACCGTCATGGTTGTATCGACATAATAAATTACAAAATTATCCATTATCTTTGGAATACAATGATCTAGATTTAAAGACATAAATAAGTTTTTCTATAAAAATAGTGCTGGTATTCCATGTTTTCTGGTGCGAGACTGTGGAATTATTTTGGTATTTCCATTAACATTGACCATCAATCTGTTGTCGACTTCTACCTATCCAGGTTTATGGTAATAATCGAGAATTTGTCCAATATTTCAAAATGTGTCGGCTAGTGATATTCAGAATTATAGGCCTATTTCCATCCTTAATAATTTTGTCTACGATACCTTCATTTATTTGCATATCTACGCGATTATAAAAAAAACTACGTTGCGAGCGGCTAATATGGGCTTATGGAAAAACAATCAGCTGTTTCAAATTTAAGTAAGTAAGGTAAAATAAGCTTTATGCATTAAAATGTTATACTTTTTAATTTTTTTAACGGATTCTTGTTATGTATAATTATATACATCTTTCAAAAATATTTTCAATGTATACAGGATGTAAATATAGGATTCCAACGTCTACTTTCTTTCCTTAAATTGAAGGGTACTAAGTGCTGTTGCGCTAGCACTTGTTCTAAATTGCATAACATTCCCTATATCTATCACCTGCGAATTTGCCTTATTAAGGCTACACAAAAAATTTAAATAGCCAATACTAGTAATGTAACTGAAAACACGTAAAGAGTTTTAATCATCTATACAGTCTGTTCTAAAATTAACACCAAACTACAAATTTTGATATTTTTTCGTTATATTATTACACTATTTCCATCCTTAATAATTTTGTCTACGATACCTTCATTTATTTGCATATCTACGCGATTGTAAAAAAACTACGTTGCGAGCGGCTGATATGGGCTTATGGAAAAACAATCAGCTGTTTGAAATTTAAGTAAGTAAGGTAAAATAAGCTTTAATCATTAAAATTTTATGCTTTTTAATTTTTTTTTAACGGATTCTTGTTATGTATAATTATATGCATCTTTCAAAAATATTTTCAATGTGTACAGGATGTAAATATAGGATTCCAACGTCTATTTCCTTTCCTTAAAGTGAAGGGTACTAAGTGCTGTTGCGCTAGCACTTGTTCTAAATTGCATAACATTCCCGATGTCTATCACCTGCGGTTTATGGGATCTTTAATATTTCTACTCGAATTTGCCTTATTAAGGCTACTCATAAAATTTGAATATCCAATACTAGTAATGTAACTAAAAACACGTAAAGAGTTTTACTCAACTATACAGTCTGTTCTAAAATTAACACCAAACTACAAATTTTGATATTTTTTCGTTATATTATTACACTATTTAATAGTGTTAAAGTTAGTGCACTATGTAATAGTAAATAAATCTCATTTCAATTAACTATACGGTTCTTATTTCTAAATCTCAAGGTTTATGAGTTATGAGGGTTGAATTCAAATTTTTTATTGAAATATGTTAATCTGTGTCTTCATTATGCCAAACGTTAATGTAAAATAATTAATAAAAGCTTGTTTTTAATAAGAAAGGTTTTATTTGTATTAATTATTTTATTTGTAGCTGTATTTTAAGGTGTTAAGTTTAGATATACGGGTGGGTACTTTCTTCTTATTAACAGCTATAACACTATGTTCTGTAAAGATTGAAACTAAAATTTAAAATTGAATAAAATTAAAGTAAAAAATAATTACAGTAACTGTGCAAAATGACCACCTTTTTCTCAGCACATCTTCCTATTTTTTGCAAAAATGCTCTATTTGCTCTTGGTAATGTTTCGATAGAGATAGACTCGAAAGCGTTTTCTAGCTGGCTAACTAATTGGCCCACCCCTTCCAATCAACCAGTTTGGATAGTGTTCATTCAAAAAGCTTCTCAACACAAGTATATTATCTGTAGGAGGGCACCATTGTATTGAAACTATATATTTTTTATAATAGTTGGAAGAACCTTTTTGCAAAAGTTATAGAAAGCAATTGTATTGTAAACTACTACGCCTACCATAAAGAATTTCGCCAATGACATAGTTTCCAATAATTCTACTTCATAGGTTTGGTCACACTTGTCGTTGACAAAAAGTTGCTCTTTTATATATTATAGATTTTGTGTTACATAATAATGGAGATTAAATCATTCTTCGTACAAGTCGCGTATTAAGTGAACAGTACGTTTGATAAAAGTAGAAGTTCCTTCCATTGCCAAAGCCCACTCACAAAATATTCTGCTTTTATTTAAAATAAATAAAAATGAATTTACGAAGACATATTAAATATCTAATAAACCGGAAGTGATAGGTACAGGGAATGTTAATGCAACATTTGGAACAACGAGTTTTACCAAAACAGCATAAAAAACTATACCATTCAATTAAAAAAAAAAGAAAGAAGCGTTGGAATTCTATACTTACAACACCCTGTATAAACTCAAAATATTGTGAGTGTTAATATCCGCTAAAAAGTGTGAAAATTATTAGATTTTAATGGTTAACACTCACTTTATCGTACCAATAAACCATCCTGTATACATCATACTTATGAAACAAGTTGACATATTGTCGCGGAGATATTTAAGGCATCTAACGGCATGAATCATTATTTTC
Source organism: Amphimallon solstitiale (assembly GCA_963170755.1). Lineage (NCBI taxonomy): Eukaryota > Metazoa > Arthropoda > Insecta > Coleoptera > Scarabaeidae > Amphimallon > Amphimallon solstitiale. The sequence goes on from OY720680.1 coordinate 35,283,034, forward strand.
TCCCGAAGAAACCAGTCATTTAGCTTCAGTAATCGGTTATCATTACTTACGTCGTATCTGTCCAACTGGGGACAGTATGTTACCAGTAACGGTTACAATGCACATCCTTCGATTTCAGGTGTGCCACCAGAGTCTGTGTCCTCTGTTATTTCTGATATGTACTAAGAGTTTAATCGAACGTATTAATTGCACAAGTGTGCTTTTGTTGACGGCTTAAAGATTTTTGCAGCAGTGTCATCGAAAACAGATTGTTTGTAGTTATAGAATCAATTATATATGATCACTCGGTGGTGTACATTAAACTACTTACACTTAAATATTGTAAAATTTTGTATCTTTTTCAAGAAAGAACACGCCCATATCATTTACCTATTCTATATTATTGATGCAGCCCTAAAATTCAATACACATAGGTATAATACCATTTCGTCGGCTATGAGGATTTTGGTTGATTTTTGATTAGGATGCATTTTTTCAAACACATAATTAAATTACTTTATAAAACTTTAACTATATAACAAATATAATCATTATCAGAAAATACAACACTAAAGATGAACACTTTCTAGAAATATAGGTGGGTTTTTATTTAAAAAATTGACATTACCTCGTTATGAAGGCATTCAAAAAACTATTTAATAGCTTTAGTATATAAGGTAACCGAGAGTACTGAATAACGTGTTATGTGCAAAGAACTGTTATCCTTTTAACTAATTTATGAATTGTCCAGGAAGGTATTTAATTGATGTCTATTTTACTTTATTTTATTAACTTAAATATTTCTTTTTATTGTAATAAATTTTGTGCCTTATTGAAATCTGAAAAATGAAGCCCATTATTAGTATCATTATTATTATAGCTTGTACAGAGAACCATGACTTTGCATTACTCCAACATTCTATTAATGAGGTCATTTGCTAGTTGGAGCACGCAAATGACTCTAGGCAAATCCTGGTATATCACTTAGAACTTTATACTCTTTTCAAAATATACTGAATTAGGGATATTGGAAAAAACATGATCCAGTGCAAGATCTTGGAGAACTCTAGCAAGAACTATTAATAGAGTATACTTGCTCGTAGCTTGGTGTGTAGCAGTGCAGGAAATTATAGATAGCTTGGTAAATTCCTATGCCTATAGGCATATTAAATTTCATAATGCTTATTATCAAAGCTTTGTTTTTAAATTTTCTGGAGTATTTTTAAATTTCTCTGTATTATAAATATTTTCGAAAGGATAATCCTTCGTGCTATTCACTCCTAAGATAACTATTCCTTTATTATAAAAATGAGATGCATTTATAATGTTTCTCCTTTTCATGAATACGTCCAAATCTTACAATTAACAATCATTGTCCATTAATTGCTCATCGGCAAACTAACTAGCTTAGAATTTGCGAAACCATTATGTGACTTATTTAGGTTATACCTTATTGACAGGAAACGATAGAAAATGATCTTGATCTCGCAAGTACTTAGTGTCACATGATATCTAACCTGGAACGTCGGCAAATATAAAGTTGTAAATAATTAAATGAAGTGATGGAAATCTCTTGGTGAAACATGTCGAAATATAAGCAAGTAATAACAAAAAACATACTTGGTATTGTTTCACAAATAAATATAATTACCAAAATACCTCCAATCATCCCACTAACGTCAAACATGCTGCGTTTAATTCAATGATTTATAGACTATTGAAAGTACCGATGAACACATTTAACTTTAATAAAGAATTAAAAACTATTAAAATAATTGCACAAAATAATGGTTATAACTCATCTCTAATAGATAAATTAGTCAATAGAATGAAAAAATCAATTACATTAAAATCAGCATTTCCCCCGTCCCAGGACTTGACATTAAAACAATGGGTTAAAATTCCATATTTAGGTAGTATAAGTATGAAAATTAGTAATGTTTTAAAGAAACTGGATTTTAAAATAGCCTTCTATAATAATAACACTTTAAAAAGTCAATTAACGAATAATAAAACAGCGAATCCTAAACTAAACAAATCAGGAATTTACAGAATTAATTGTAGTGATTGTAGTAAATTTTATATAGGTCAAACAGGGCGAAATTTCAAATTAAGATTCTCAGAATACATGCGAGCCGTTAAATTAAATTATGAAAATTCAAGTGTAGCTAACCATGTTTTAGACACGGGACATCAATTTTCAATAGATAATTTAGAAGTACTGTATAGTTTAAATAAAAGTAAAAAAATGAATGTTCTAGAAGGTTATTTTATAAAAGAAAGTTTACTTTTACAACCAGGCAATGTTCTTAATGAACAAACAGAACTCATAAATTCTCCGCTAATAAACCCTAGCCTTGTAAAAACGCTCTTTCCAGATAAGCCATGACCTTTTCATAATTTTCTATTTTTGTACATTTTATTTACATTTTTGTTAGAAGTAGGTAGTTACAGTATATTAAATTTTACTTTAGTTTCTCGAGAACTCCTGACGATGCCGCAAGGCGAAATGTACATCGAGTATTTAATTATATTTATTTGTGAAACAATACCAAGTGTGTTTTTTGTTATTACTTGCTTATAAAGTTGTAACATACACACGAAAGTAAAAGAGTAATCACTTTAATTATACTTTGAATCATAAATAACATTGCAAGAGAATTAAGAGACATATTTGACAGCAAATTTTCGCATATTATTTACACTAATAGCCAGTGGCATAACTATACCCCGTATGCCCCCGCGGTGCGGTGGGGCCCTAGAGTCGTGGGGCCCTAAGAGCCCAGATACATCTATTTGTAGGAAACACCAACGTAATAATTGGTTAGGTTGAGCTGGATGTGGGGGGGGGGCAAAATTTGTAGTTACACCACTGCTAATTGCACAATTACTTCAGCCTTCTGTGTTTATTATAATTTATATATAATATAAATATTACTGCTTAAAAACTCACTAAATCTAGTCAATGCAGTATTTCTGTATGTTTCTCCTTTTAAATAACATAAAACTTAACTAGCAACCAAATTTTTCATACGAAATGCTCTTCAAGTAAATAATTACCTTTCAAATTTTGCGTTTGCGTAATTTAAGTGTGTTGAAGAATCAGGCCATTTTTTTCATTAAAATTAAAGGTTATTATGAAAAATAATGTGTATTTAAAAGTATATATATGAACTGGTTTTCAAGAAACGAGGTTTAGAACTGGTTCTGTTCATCCTGTTAAACATCCTCAAGCAGTAAAGATTTAAATAAATCGACAAACAATCTTAATTAACGAAACTACCTACTGTTTCATTTCACATAAAAGAAAGTTTAAATCTGAAAATGAATGATGTACATACGTATTTAAGATTAAACAAGAAAATAATTGGACATCTTTTGCTGAATCATAATAAATTGCTTCAAAATAGGTGTGGATATTATATACTAATTTTTACCGAATATAGTACTTAACTTAGTAAAGATTCCTTGATTTCGAAATAAAAATGATTAAAGTAAGTGTTAAAGTTAAAGCAAATAAAAAATAAATTCCAAATCGCTTATTACAAAATAAAGTACTGATTCATACAAATTTATAATATACAACAGTAAATAATATTCTGTTTTAGTAGCAAAATAAATTAGAAAGATTAAAATCTACATATACTAAAGTTACTTACCAAAAAGAAACTATATCCATAGCCTGTATAAATTAAATATCACGTCTTATTCAGTGAACACAAATATAAATAAAAATAATTATGCCAATATGCGTATAAAGCACGTGTGCACTGGATTTATTAAAAAAAACGTTTCGATATGAAGCGAACGGTTCTTCACCGTATCAGATGGTGCACTACAAGAAGAAGAACTCTGCAGCACGGGAAGGTGTAATAAGTGAAGACCGCTGACTTGAACAATGTAGGTCACCAGGCCACTGGTCCGCATCGATGACGCTGCCCACAAAGTCACCAAACTCAATGATTTGTCCAGACTTCTAATGAGACATGCATACATATTCAAATTGACGGTCAAGGATGATCCATTCTTATAGTGTCATCCGCGATAGTTCTGTATAATTCGGCAATTAACCTTACAAAACATCGTATTTTCACATTCGATCTATATATTTTTCTCGATTCTGATATTAACATTAAATATTTTCGGAGCAGGAAGTGTAATAATTTATTGATATGACTTTGATCTTGTTGTCTCAATATGGTAGAATTATTTAGAACATGATGAACATAGCTACGCAAACAGTGCACTTTTTAAAATAGACAACATCAATGACATTGTATATTCTAAAAAGTGCACTGTTTGTCTAGCATTTACCTCTAAATTATGAGGAAAACTTAAAATTCCAGGATTCTATGCTTTGAATTATGTATAATATATTGAACAACATGGCACTGTATGCTTTGTTGCTTTGACGGGGGGATTACAATGACAGAAAAAGTATAGTTTGAATTAGATCTTACTTCCATCAACTACTTATCTAATTTAATGTAAGTTTCCTTTTCTTTATTTTATTGTAATCGTGTTGGTAATAATCATTATTATTATTAGTATTGTAACGTTTTCGGGTTCGCAATAAACAACTCGTGCAATTTATTTATATAAAACAGTCTGTATATTCACAAACGTAAAATTAATTACAATATAAAAATGTAAAACTAATGTATCACACTTAAACTACTACGATTTAAATTAACACTACCGTATTTATATCACTTCTATTTATATAACACCGCACCACTATATTTATTTTGTACTACTTATATTTATGTTTACACTTCGACTACAACTCAAGGAACTATTTATTTATTTCTTTTATTTATTTTTACTTTGGTCTGTTCCGCCCGACGACTACTTAAGGAATTTCTTATTCCGGAATTACTCATCCATCGGCTCAACTGCTTTTATATACGCACACGAAACATCTGGAACACACCAGAAAAACGCTAGTGTTCTTCTCGATGTTTGTAGAACATACGACAGACATTCTGTCTCTTCGCAGTACATATAAAATGGATGATTTATTGCTTTACGACTTGTTTACCAGTCGCGCCGAATATTTGCCTTTCTCTTTAATGTAGACTGGTTTCGTTACAGTATTATATATTTTTGCTTTATGTACATGGCGTGGTTGTTTAGTACATATATTCGAATCAGTATATACAACTACAACCACAATAGCCAGCTAAGCAGAGTAAGTTTATATACTAGAAAGAACAATTTTGTCATATTTAGGAATATAAGCTTCGAAATATATGTGTATATCACGTTATATGTAGGAAGAACTTAAAGCTTTTTGTCAGATAGTAAAATCTGCAACCAATAGCAAATAGTTTTGACTTATGGAATAATTTAAATTTATGAACAGAAATACTGGAAAATATTGACATGAAAATTAACTCGAAGAAAACAGAAATGGTGTGTGTCAAGAAGCAATCTCAGAAACAAACTGAAATTTACCTATAAATAAGTCAATTGAAAAGCATAATATCTTGTGTATACATTAAAAGACATTCGTCTATGATTTAGTAATATGTATACTTATTGGAAGCATTTTGTCACTTGATAATTTGCATGCTTCCCCCATAACAATGACTCTAATCCTTTGGATTTAATGCATAACCTTGAATCAAGTGATGCAGGTAGGACAAGCATTTTTACGTAAGCAGAGGCGACATTTAAGCTTAATTGGTAGTCTATCTCTGATAGCTGCTTTTCATCTCAAAGGTTATCCCGCCTTGCATTTTAACAGAATTATCATACGAATTCTTTCAGTTGTTTTGTTGTGTATTATTTCTAATTGTAGCCTTTCATCCTCAAGTTTATACCGCGTTATTCCTTCAGTGCAGTTTATTGACTAGAACAAGAGAGTATTAAACACATGTCGGCAGATGCATTTCAGCAACATTTAGCCCATGAATTTATTTACCTGTAATAAAAATTAAAATAATAATATTATTATTTAGTTTTCTACTATATAGCAGAAGATTATAGGTTTGTTCGAACCTGCAGTTCTGAACGGTTCTAGAACTAGTGCGCATGTCATTTAAGAAAAAGACTGTTCGGACCATGCAGTTCTGAACTGCAAATTCTGAGAACTGGTAGTTCAGTGTTCGGTCTTTCAGAACTAGTAATTCAAGAACCGTTCGGAACGGTTCTAACAGTTCTCGATGATGGGCTAGTATTTGAAATTCTGATATATCCGGAGCATGCGTAATTCTCATTCGTATCAACTTTCGCATTTTTCTGGTTATGTTTATCGTATTTATGTTGAACTTCAGAGTTTGGAGTTGTTCTAGGTTAGTTTTTAAATTGTCGTTCCCGTTCAAGTACCTATTTGTTTTTTTTATTTTAGTTTGTGATATTATTAGAGTATTGGCGTGAAACCTATTTTTAATTTTTTTTACATTTTTTATTCACACCCATTATATCAATTTTGTAATAGCCAAAGTAAACAGCTATAAGTATGTGACTAAACATTAGTTTCTTCAAATGGTGGTTTATTGTTTTAGAAATTACTTCATTGACTACCATGTTCTTGAGTCTAGCAAGTGATTCTTCCTCTAAGAATAAAGTGAATGTAATGGTACAATTATAGGAACTTGCGAACATGTGAAAAGTGAATTTATAATTATCATATATTCGTAGAGAAACTGACATATTTGTTAAACTTAGACAAAATAGTATTTAATATTATGTAAACTAAACTTATAATTTTTGGTTCGATGTGTCCCCTTTGAGATTTAAGAAAAATAAAGGGAATTTGTGATATCAGTATATTAGATATCCGAACAATCTATTATATGTATGTGTTTGTACCAGCCTGTTACGTCATGAAAATTATAATAAATTGCAAGTTAATGTGACTCCCAGACTTGTGACACAAAACGTTCAGAGTCTGATTGATGTAAGTACCAAATCATGTAGATATTGCAATTCAAATTACCAAAAAGGCTTTAATTCTCCAAAATGGATTGAAAGAGTGTACTACTTCACAGATTAAAAAAAAGAAAAGGAGTTGGCTTTAAACATTGAAAATGGATTGTAATATATTTGTTTAAATTCATCATGATTGTTGATTTTATAGTTATGTAATACATATTTATTAATGTGTGTGTGCATTTGATGCACGTGCCAATTATTAATAACAGCTTGTATTGAAAATCCTTGTTTTATTTACCCGGTTTATCAGAAATATCCATTACAAAATTTTGAAAAATGTACTTCTGAACAACTTTTTCATTATTTTTTAAATCCTGTCGTAATTTTGAGATGTAACATTTAAATGTTCATTACGATTGACATTTGTCCACCAGTTTGGTGTTTTGTAATATATAAATATATTGCTTATATAAAAAATGCAGAATTATCCATTACAAAATTTAGAAAAACGTTTTTCATATAAACAGCTTTTTCATTATTTTTTAAATCCTGTCCCAATTTTGGTAGTTAGATGCATTAGCTATTTAACTTCATTACGATTGATATTTCTTCCAATAAGTTTGGTGTTTTTTTAATATTACTATTAATAATGTTGGTAGTACAAGTTTCCCTAAAATTCCAATTTTAAAACTGTTCGAACCTCCAGGATTTCGAACCGTTCTAGAACCAGTATTTGGCCGGACATGCGCATTATTATTAGAACTACTAATTCTAGAACGGTTCCGGAACTGTTCAGAATTGGAGGTTCGAGCAAACCTTATATAACATCTATTTTTCTTCACTATAATATATTATTAAATACATTATTATATTCTTATTTTATTGAAAGCGCAAATACATTTGAAAGAATGAATAGCTAACTAGACAGGCGGATTCACACATCAATTATTGCTTTATTTATTACACTGGGCAACAAATTTTCGAAAAGTTCATGCTTCCAAGCTGAAAATAGTCATTTCTTAATGAATTCAATGTGCTGAACACGAAAATGACTAAGAAAAAGCTGAATTGGCTACGGGTTTTCTGTTATTTTCTGTTATATGTACGCATATTTCAGAAAAAGTGTACTTATGTCAATATTATAATACATGGTAAGAAAACATTCACGCATATTTCAGAAAAAGTGTACTTATGTCAATATTATAATACATGGTAAGAAAACATTTACGCATATTTCAGAAAAAGTGTACTTATGTCAATATTATAATACATGGTAAGAAAACATTTACGCATATTTCAGAAAAAGTGTACTTATGTCAATATTATAATACATGGTAAGAAAACATTAGTCTGCTTCCGGCTTTCGACTTCTTTTGGCCTGCCGTTTGTAGTGGACTTGTGGAGCATCTCTACTGATTGTCCAACAATAGTCAGCTAGCATTGACGTAGACCATTTGCCTTGGTACCGTTACTCCATGGTGGCAATGTCCTGATGAAAGCGTTCGCCGTGCCCATCGCTGACCTGCCCGCAGTTATCAGGAAAGAAATCTAAGTGGGAATCAAGAAAGTGGATCTTTAAGGACATATTGCAGCCGAATTCATGAAACAAAGCCAACATATTCTCAACCAGACACTTGTAATTTTCTGCCTTGTCATTCCCCAGGAAGTTTGCTGCCACTTGATAGAATGCATCCCAAACCTGTTTTTCTTTACCTTGAAGAAGTTCCTCAAACTTGGGGTCTCGGAAGAGCTGTCTAATTTGAGGCCCCACAAAGATGCCCTCTTTAATTTTGGCTTCACTGAGTCGAGGGAATTTGTCATGCAGGTACTTGAATGCTGGTCCATTCTTATCCATGGCTTTTACCAAGTTTTGGCAAGACCGAGTTTGATGTGTAAAGGAGGAATGATGATTTTGTGTGGCTGTGCCAATGGTGGGTGCTGTACATTCGTTTCTCCAGGCTTAAAAAATGCTCTCGGAGGCCAGTATTTCTTGATGTAGTGCAAATCGATTGCTCTGCTGTCCCACAGACAAAGAAAACAGCAGTACTTTGTATATCCCTGCTGCAAACCCATCAACAGAGATACTACCTTCAGGTCAGAACATATCTGCCAGCCATACTTGCTGTAGTTAATCGTCTCCAGTAGCTGCTTTAGATTGCCGTAAGTCTCCTTCATGTAGACCGCATGTGCAATAGGTATGGATGGAAGCTGGTTCCCATTATTCAACAAAACCGCCTTTAGGCTCAGTTTTGAAGCGTCTATAAACAGCTGCCTTTCGTGGGGATCATGTGCAATACCGAGAGCTTGTAGTAGACCATCAATATCGCAGCAGAACACAAGGCTTTCTTCTTTCTTAAAGAAAGATTCGAAGAGCTGATGGCGAGTGCGAAATGAAGTCACTCGGACATTCTGTTCCAGAAGATTCCACTGTCGAAGTCTTGAGGCCAGTATCTCCGCTTTGCTTTTCGACAGATCCAAATCGCGAACAAGATCGTTCATGTCATCCTGGGTAATTTTATGTGGTGCAGATGTTTCGTCAAAGCACGAAAAGTCATCATCCTTACTGCCACGTTGAGGAGAACTCGCCGACGCATGGCCATCCTCATCGTCTGAACTGATAGAAAAATCTGTAGGAGGTTCTGGAATTGGGAGTCCTTCGCCATGAGAGACAGGTCGCAGAGCAGATGGTATGTTAGGGTATTCAACTGTCCACTTCTTCTTCTTGGTGATGCCTCCAGAAGCTGGTCGTACCATACAGAAATAACAGTCGTCAACGTGATTGGTGGGCTCCCTCCAAATCATGGGCACAGCAAATGGCATTGCCTTTCTTCTGCCATTAAGCCACTGCGAAAGATTTACGGCACAAGTGCGGCAGCATACGTGTGGGGCCCAGTCTTTGTCCTGGTCGCCTATCTTGCAACCAAAATACAAATGATACGCTTTCTTAACTGTTGCACTGATGTTCTTTTTCTGTGCAGCAAATGTCACTTCTCCGCAAATATAACAGAAGTTATTTGCACTATCAACACAGTTACGAGGCATTGCTACTGGTTAGTTACTTTACACTATAGCAATCACTTATGTATGCTAGAGCTTCGAAAAATATGCGCGAATGAACGGACATTGCACGAGTTAACTGTCACGTCGGCCATTTATAAATAAACTATAATTAGCTATTGCTTGATATTGCGCAATCAATTTCGCAACACTCTCAATGGAAACTTACAGTAAATGCTGCATTAACTTCTTTGCATGAAGGGGTGATGCAATATGACGCAAAATTTCGTCATTTCTCACTAAATTGCATTACATTATGCAATAGCATCTATACAATGGACAAAACGTCAATATCTCTTGAACGTGAGCCAATCAACTTTTTTCAATGTGATATTCGTGTTCAGCACGTTGAATTCATTCAGGATTGGGTACTTTCACCTAAGAAGCAATTTCACTGTTGACCAGTGTTATTAAATGACTAAAAGTAGAGTCCCTTTTAGTGAGGTAGTTGTGCATAATAAATGCAGACAGTTCAATACTAAGAGTAAATAAACCAGTCCACATTCAAAATAAGGAAGTGCGGCTACCACACGACTTTCTTATACGTATAAGCGTTTCAAATTATAGAATTTTATTATACAAAAATTATTCAAAATCCTATTCTAAGTACTTCTATTCTCTTAACAAAACCTTTATAGAATGCATACTTTGCAAGATATTCGAAAAAAAGTGCTACTCGCTAAGAGTAAAAGTGTTACTTCCGGTCCAAATTTTGAAATTTCAAGTATACAAAAAACATTCCAAATCCAGCTCTAAATGATTTTGTACTCTTGATAAATATATACAGAATACATATTTACGATATATTTGCAAAAACTCGTTATTCTATAAAAGTAAATGTGTTACTTCCGGTCCGAATTTTGAAAACCTGTTTTTACAAAAGATATTGAAAATTATGTTTTAAATGCTTTTATACTCGTAATGTACCAGCCTAGAAAGCATGACTTGCGAGATATGGGATTGATATTGTAACGAAATATGTATCAGCCAGACCAGGCAACGTTAAAAAAGGGGTCATAAATCATCTCGGCACGACCGGTAAATATCGTAAATGCAGTGAGTCATCTCACAGATGTACGACGTAAGCAAGGAAGAGTCCAGATTTCGTCCAGTATATTGCCGAACTTACTGGTACATTTCGAGAACATTTCATGCAGGTGTACATAAGGCGACTGGGTCACCGATGGATGATTCATTACGGGATTCATTGCGGGGTTCAGTCTCGAGTGCGATAGTGGTAGCCAAAGAAATAAATATAGTAGTGCCGTCTTATATTAATAGAAGTGTTACATAAATACGGACATATTAGTAGTAAATAAATACAAGTGTTAATTTTAATTTATTAATAGTAGTTTAAGTGTGATACGTTAGTTTATATATTTTTATATTGTTATATAATATTAAGTACATAAATATACAGACTGTTTTAAATAAATAATTGCACGAGTTGTTTATTGGAACCCGAAAACGCAACAATATCTATAGCCGTTTAGTCGCGAGGGAGAGAGATAGCGAGAGAGAGAGAGAGGAGAGAGAGAGAGAGATTTTGAAGGCCACTTTTTCGGTATCAGGGGACTTCAAAACGTAGACATCTGCAAAAATCTTGAGGTCGAAAATTTTCGTCATCACAATACTTCCTTATACTACGTACAAGAAAGCAAAAAGTGTATAATATGTGCTAGAAAACAGTTCAATTTATTGCAAGAATGAAGGGACAGAAACGTTTGGTATGGTAATAATATAAATATATTATCATATATTGTTGAGTTGAATAGCTTTAGTTGTACTCTGCCGAATAGGGACGATTTATTATTATTATTATTATTATTATTATTATATTCCATATATTATTCATCAGAGTGTGCTCGTTAAACATAGACAATTTTTCACGCTGGTTTAAATAATATTTTAGAATATAAATCAAACTGAGCGAGAGTAATCTCACTGACAGTGTTCAGAAATTGATCATTAATAACTATTTCATATATTTTCAACCTCTGGTCATTTTGTAATTCGAAATATATTAGAATTACATTATATTAACTTTGTGTACTATTGGACATATTTAAGCTCAAACAAGGGCGAATGCTTATCTCATCAAACTCAACTTATATCAGAATAATGGAACATTAATCAAACACGATCTACACAACATGGTGACCATACATTATACCGTAATAATTAGTTAAAACTGTAGGCATATAGGACGTGTCAGTTTGCTAATCTGTTAGATGTGTATGAGAGAAATTCATTATCAAAACCTTTGAAAGCGCCAATGACTACAGAAATATATACACTGTGCTCCTCTTGAAAAGTAACAATTATAATATTTCTTGAAATAATAATTTTATGGAAAAATAAGTAAATATTTATTTTAAATGTGCGCAGTTATGTTTCATATCGCAAACTAATAATAGTTTTGTCAAATCTATTCAACAGCACCATCGTGTATTTAAAAGATATATTTTTGTCAACAAGTCAAGCATTAGAAGCATTAGTGTAAATAACATTTTTGAAAAAATTAAAAGAACTATTAAAACAGCCAAGATAGAATGCTCAATGAGCTGCAACATTTTTAACTCTAAACGTTACCTGTTTAAAGTTAAATGTATTTTTGCAAGATATGTAAGTGCACGTTCTTTCATATCTTCGTAAGCCTATGCCAACTCTTTCCATTTGAAAATAGGTCAGAGTATCATGTCATTTAGATATATCTATAAATTACAAAGTACTACTAAATTTGCAGAAGCAACAAATTTCTGTCATACGACAAACGTGGTAAATTTAATATAAAAAGTATTTTACCACCACACACGAAATCAATAACAAATTTCGGGCTACTTAATTACTACGTGAGATATTCTAATTTAAATAATTTTTAATTACATGGATATTTGTCGGCCAATGTCATAAAAATAACATGGAAAATAGTTTGCCACCGCTCACTGTCATACATCCTATATAGAAAGATAAGTATATAATACCATTGCATACTATATTTAAAACTAAATAGAACCAAGTATCTCGAAACCGGTTCTGTTCAATTATGACATCCGTCTCTTATTAGAGGGTTGGATGTTTTATCAAACACATTGATGTTGTGATGTGCTTTATTCGTAGTAGTCAACTACATATTATATTAATTACCTATCCGAAGATTACTCTATTATATTAACTATATTATCTTAACTTAAATCAGTGAAGGATTGTTTATGTATACAAGTAGTTTGTGTTTATGTATATAGGCCTTGTCTATATAACGAGACCCTGCAGTGTGATAATCTTCTACAACTTTTGCAATATTACTTGTTCTACATACGTTACATAGTGTCCGGAGGCAAAGTATTTTTAGTGACTATTTTATCAATTTCCAAAATAATGCTTTTTTTAATAGCAGTATATAATATCGTTTGAGTCCTTTCGAGACATGATATACGAATACTTTTAATGTGGCTATCTGATAGAAAGAGAATCGTCACATTCCTACTGTGTATCTCTGTCCTTTTCCAACCATTAGGCGTGTATTATGTGTTGCATACGTAAGTGTATTTTTATTAGCCATCTGGTTGCAAGTAGCAGCCGTATAATTTGTAAAACAAATTTATTGGATAAAAGATGGCACTACTATCGCAACGTATGTCTTAGATTGCAATCAAATTATTCACAAACCAGACAGTTTTTTTTTGTGACTGAAGTTTTTGTCGTAGTTCTCCAATACCAGACATAACTTGTATTGAGGTAATATAAAAATGAAATGTTAGCTTAGGAAAGGTTGTTCTATAACATACTGTTACATTTAACGTCTGTAAATACCTATGTAGATCTATGTGCTTTATCTATTTGATTAGATAATAAATAGGTATTTTGTTATGATTATTGCATTTCTGAAAAGGGAATATATAGGCTGATTCAATTTTAACGGTCACCATGGGTATTTCGCTTATTATTTGGAATAGAGAGTAGGTTTGAGTTTGGCAAAATTGGTAAATTTTGTGTTTTGTTATGTAACTTGAGCATATACAATGTTTCCAGAAGTATTCAGATGTAAGTTTAGAACAACGTTTGCCTAAAAAAATCTAATCTCACAGAGGCAGTATATTTTTATTCTTGTAGATAAATAGTTCGTTTTTTGACCATTAGTAATAGAAAGACAAGATTTAGATGCCAGTGACAGTTTGTAATTAAATTGTCACTCGCATTTAAGTCTGCAATATACGACCGATTCCGATAGATTTTTGTCTTCGCTGGGACGGTAGAGATACCGTAAAGTGGGGATAGACGACGCGTAAAACCTTGTGTGAAATGTGTGTGACAAGGTTTACTGTTTAATGTTTTTATCTTTAAAAATAAGTACATAGATTTGATTTTTTCTTTATATCGTACATCAAATGTGCAGCTGGCGCGTAGAGGTCGTTTTTTTTCTTTTATGTACCAACCTTAGTTAATAGACACTAATCAAATTCGTGCATTTTTGTGGTTATTTCTAAAACACATAACTTTCTTAAGAAAATAAATTAATACAAAAACGGACCTTGACATTATAAATTGATGCCTTTTGCACCACTAACCCAAATTTGGTATTCTAGAATTACAAAATAAATTCAAAAAACGCGAAACGGCGATGCCTTGGCTTTCGATAGGTAAACGCCCCTCTTAATAAATTTTGATATTAAATTTGAATGTGCGTGTGTTTGGTTTTGCCAATTATTTTTTCCTGGGGTTTTAACATTGAACTTTGTCCCGAGTTTGAGTATCAGGTTGGTAGACAGTAAATATACCTAGGGACTGGCGCCTTGACAACTTATAACCTTCGACTTGAACAGTGTTTGAAACCTGCGCTTTCCACGACTGCAGCTGGAGGCAATACTGTCTTATCATATTTGACACCGACTCTTGGGAAGAGTGTAAGGTAACACCATAAGTGTCGTATAAGTGGGAATTGGAATAAATAGACAAGCGTCTCCTTTATATTTTGATTTAGTCTCTGTTAATAGAAGATTAGATACCGTAGCGGCATCATACTTTCTGCCTCCTTGTGTTCACTTTAGAGCAGCTATATGGCCGTTTAGACCATATTGATATTTTGGAACAAGGAAGGTAGCACTGTTTATAAATATTGTGTAGCATGTTCTTTCGTTTAGTGTTTTGATAATATGCTATTTAGTGAACCAAATGGGGTACCTCCAAGAACTCTTCAAAGATAAGTAATCATTAAAGATATAAATTTGAATATAAAATTTAGCACAAGCGTCGTTAATATCAGTAAAAGCACACAGATAATTCAAGTCAATATTTAGCAAAGAATCATACATGCCAAAATAATCTTCTTTCGTAAAACTATAGAGGTGAGACTATAGAGATCTCAAACTAAGAGGGATAAGCTAGAGTCTCCCCAACAAGGAAAATGTCTTCTTTAATAGTATTAAATCATTCAGGCTTTCAATAACTAAATAAAAATAGCGCTTATTTGAATTTAGTATAGCATTAAGTGAGATTGACAAATCTGGTGAAATATAAATTACATAAATATAACATTCCCGAGCCCATAAATCCGCAGGTTAGACCTGTAAGCCCGTAGAAGTCCGCCTCCTCGACTCCGATTAAGAGTTACAAAATCCCTGTCACGCTTGAAGATTGTAAAGTATGTTGGAAAGCTTCTGTTCAAATAAGAAATTATATTATCAATGGCAATGTCTTGTTGGTGATAATTTGTCACAAACAAGATACTTCTTTTAGCCTAATATTTACATTAAGCGACCATTCACTAAAATGGTAGTAATTACGCATTCAAATTTTAATTTACATTTCTTGTGTTTGAGAATTTTGATAGCCTAATTCGAATTTTCCTCGATATAACTTTTCCGATCTTCTCAAATAAAACAACTTTTCAAAGACAGCGAGGGTTCGTTTTCATTACAAATTAATAATGAATTGATGTAGGTACATACAAAACTTCAGGTCTGATTAACGTCTGTAATTCAATAATTATTGAAGTTGTTGGAAACAATTTGAAATATTCATGGATACCTTTTGGTAAATGTTAAATTGGACTCTCCCCTAGAGTGCGATTATTACGTTTCACGTTTATTACAGCCATGTATTTTGAATGCTAAAACTTCATTTGCATGAAATCTCGGAGAAATAATACGCCCAGTGTTAAGCTGAAATGAGGAATGAACATTTTACTTGTATTTGTGTGTACAGTGTCAGCCATTTATTATGAAACAGATTGCCTGTTTTTATAATTGGTTTGAAAGAAAGATTAAATATTTGTAAAAATATCTGTTTATGCTCTATTTTACATGCCAGATTCTTTTCATTAGCATTAATCATTTTTGCTTTTACTGTATCTTAAAACAAATAGCAAATAGGTTATGTAAGCTGATAAATCTTTGATGAAAAATTTAATAATATCAATAAATGCCATTATTGCTATGTTAACAAATTAGCAAATTCAAGAAATAATATAATAGTAAAAGAAAGTATCAATCTCAAAGCAAGTTTTTGCAGGAGGTAGCTATTCTCCAACTTAACCATGTTCTGAATTATACAATTTTGACTATGAGGCAGGTGCTTAAACTATAAGAGTAGCAATAAATACATAAACAAAGCACTGGCGTTGATAGTACACCAAATTTGTATATATCCGGTCATGCTACGAATTCATTTATAATATCTTGATCCCTACTGTGTATCCTAAAACAACTCCACATGAATGCAGTTCCAAGACAACATCAATATAACACTTTTACGATTAGCTCACACCTTGTCCACCTTGAATTTAAATATCTCTTCACTTTTCCACGAAAAGACATGGTACTGGAGGTAATCTTATAAGCCAGATCATTTATATTTGCTGAAAATATTAAATGCGAATGACCTTCCGTAGAGTGTTAAATATCGGACATTTTGAAGCTTCAGGAAGCCCTTCAGAGAAAGTACTACTGGTACTGCTGATAATGTCTATTTCTAAGATTAGACTTCTTGTATACAAAACCTTTTGACAACTTTTAAATATATTATTTCATACATAATAAGCATTAAAATTATATTTGCATTGCCGAAACCATGCTGCTTATAGTTATAGGAAGTGAAAGTTGAAATTTAATTAGTAAGTGATTATTTCAAAAATTTTTCCAGAAAATCTTGAGGAACAACATGCATATAATTTTTATTTGGGTATAGAAGACATGGAAGAAAGGTAATTATAAAACGCAAATGTACTTTTTTAAGTATTGGAAAGACGAACATTTTTGAATTAGTGGTTTTTGAGGTTGTCCATGTCCACTAGTAAAAAAAATATAGTTATTGCAAAAAAATTTTCTCTGCATGTCAGCTTGTATGTCCGCCTGCGCGTAATCACGATAGCGACCAAAATGTTGAAATTATCAATGCCAAAGCTTACATTTAATAGTATAATCTTCTGCTCGAGAACAGTTTAGATTTTTTATCAAATCGATAGATCTGAAGTAGTAGTTTATGTAAGTATACAAAATTGAGTTTTATCAACATCCCGTCTACTAAAGACAGACATTTAGAAATAATACAAAACTATACAGTCGTGAATTTAACAATAAATTTATAAAAAAGTTTGATCAAATTTGTACTCATATAAACCAGCAGTCAATTAATCAAGAATTATGGAACAAGAAAACGTTGTTTTGCATAAGAGTACTAGAGCTAGTTATAGGTAATGAGGACAGCATTTTGCAAAGTGTTACCCATTTGTCATGACCATCATAAAGATCTTCCATGTAAAACCGGTTAAAAATGGGTAGTATTGGACAGTAAAAATGGGTAGTATCGGGCATACTAATTTTGTTGAAAAATACCTCAAAACCAAATAATTGTAAGAAATAAGTTTAAGAAAATACGCAATAAAAGTGGTGTGTGGGCTGCCAAAACACCCCGCTATAATTCTCGTGGGTTAACGCAAACATATTTTATTGAATTTGATTGTATATAAACTGATTTCATTTTTAACATTACCGCAATATGTAGTAGCTATTATAGGGAAAACATACTTTTTTTTGCGATGGGGGGAAAACCTTCATAGGCACTGGGACCCGACCTTTTGATCGGCAACCAATAGTGCCGGATTCTTACCGGCCAAAAACCACTCCACCTCTTCCTGCCCGGAACCGCTCGACGTATATTATCGGAATGCGGGTTGTCATTTTTCTAATAGGAGTCTCAATTTCTCTGTCTTGTTTTTTCCTCCTTCTTTCTCATTATTTTCCTGGCGTAATTGTGTACTGTTTCCCAAAAGCTCCTGTCATCCAGCATTAAGGTTATCATGTTCGTTCCACTTTGTAATTCAGTTCCAAGTTGGATGTTCACCTACGACCTTTCCGCCTGCCATCGTTCGCATTCCAACAGAGTGTATTCCACGGTGTCACTCGTTCCACAGTAGATGCAGATGTCGTCCACGCTCCTCCCTATTCTTTTGGTGAAAGTTCCGAAACACCCATGTCCTGTCAACACTTGTGACAGATGGTAGTCTGTTTGACTATGTGTACATTTTACCCATTGCTCTATTCTTGGTATCAAATGTTTTGTCCATTGAGGTACGTCTTCCGCACTGTCCCACTTTACTTGTCACTGTCGCAAAGTGGTTTCTCTTTCTTCTTCTTTCGCTTCTTTCGTTCCACCATCTCGCCTTTGATGTAGTTTTGTTCTCTCTTCGGTCATTAGTTCTACCGGGACCATTGCAGTGATTACTTGCACTGCACTTGCCGATACTGTTCGAAAAGTACTAGCCACACGCAGTAACATTTTTTCTGTACTTTGAACATCATTTACCTGTTTCTTACTACTTTCAAAGAGTCGTGCCATATTGGTGCTCCATACAACATAATTGATTGTACCACATTATACCACATCTCCCTCTTTTTGTTTGCTAGTCCCTTGACAATTGGTGTAATTCGCATAAGAGCCGCTACCTTCTTCTCCGCTTTTAGGGTTGCTTCCTTTATATGCTCCTCGAACTTGCAAGTTTCATTTAATAGTAAGCCTAGATATAGTATCTGCCTCGATGGTATTATTCACTTCCTCTACAGTAAAAGTTAACTTCGTCTTTGTTTGTTTGTCCTTTTACTATGAGTGCCTCTGACTTTTCAGGTGCCAGCTCAAGCCCATGTTTCGTCATCCAGTTGTTTACAATGTCCAGAGCCTCGTCACCTTTGCTTACCAGTTCTTCCTTGTTCTTAGCGACCAAAATTGGAAAATATACTAAAACAACATATTTATTTTTGTTTCAACATTCCATTTTATTTTGTTATAGTAGAACATGAATTCAAAACTCTATTCTCACACTACATATTCTTTTGATATATTGAATAGTCGGATATCAAGGAAAAATTTGCTGTATTAGGTCCAACATTTTTAGTTATGCCATTGAATTGAAGAATTTTCAATTTATAATTCATACACTAAAATTAAATATTGTTGTATAAAACATATTTTGAAACAAAAATCCTCTGCGTAAATATGCTGTATATTACCAAGTTTTTAATACCGTCGGTAAGCTTTAGTGTTTTATTTTAAATAATATTCAACATCTCACTTATTGTTTGTAGAGTGAATAACGAACCGAAATGGAATTACTTTTTTCGCGTCAAACCTGACATTAATTGCGAACGAAATTAAACGATCAGGTCGATCTATGGTAAGGTCATCACCATTTCGTAGAGTTATTTTTATAGCGCGCCTAACGGTATCAGAACATACATTAAATATTTATTTTTATAGGTGCTCTTCAACCAAAACGTTATTGTGTGTCATTAGAGGATTTACTCACCATTAAATCTGCTACAACTGCGTGTTTCCAATTCTTTTAACTGTTCTATTTCTTTTATACATCGAAAATTTAATTACAACGGCCTTTTTATATTTGGATGTAATATAGATAATGAGCCAATTTCTAAAAGTAATCACTAAAACTGGAAATGACATCATTTGTACCCTGCACGTTTTAGCAATCAAAATGTTACTATGTTTTTCCATGGATCATGAATTGGGCGATTTTGTAAAGGTAAAATTTATTCATGATTGAAACAATACAGGCATTATATGTGAATTAGATTAACCAATACAAAATGTGAATATACGAGGTGTGTAAATTAAGTAATGAGACTGGTGGCAACTTTGCTTTCGATATGGCAAAGCTTGAGACCCGAAATTTGGAGATGCAGCAGATGAACATGTGATACGCCTTCAGTACATATTTGAACTCGCTAGAGCTGTATGATTGTCATATAGAAACAATGTTTTTTCAATGCGACAAGTTTTTTGAATTTAAGGCATTTTTAGAAGGACTAGGGTTGATTGAAGATGAACCAAGCAGCGGAAGATATTTTTATAAGGTATAGAGTTGATGATGAACCACATAGCGGAAGGCCTTCTTCTTGGAAAACTTATGCGAATGACAACAAAATCCGCGATTTTGTGCGTTCATATCTTTTGCTGACAGTCAGAATGAAAAGAGTTAAAGTTGACTTACACCACCGTTCACAGATTTTAATCAACGAATTCGAGATGAGAAAAATCTGCGCAAAAATTGCTCCAAAAAATCTTTGATAGGACCACAAGAAGATCAACAGGCAAGGTGCTTGACTTTTACTTACGTGTCTTTACTAATGACAAGTCTTGGGTAGTATACGAAAATATAATTTAAGCAAGAAAGTACAGGAACAAGATAAGAGTTGCAGATTAAAGTAACACCAATACACGCGTTAATATACACCCAAAGTTGCTCTATGATATGAATGTGGATACGTGGAGTAACTGTAACTATGATGACTTTTTAGGATCAGGTGTAAATGATGTAACAAGTTTTTTCTTGTTATAAACTAATGTTCATACATACAATCATTAATTCAGCGATATTTAACCTTTTTTCTAGTGGGACAGCAGTGAACCAATTATCCATTAATACGCTCCCCTGTATTCAGTGTATTGATTTAGCAGAAATTTTTGATAGAAAATAAATACTTTTGGATTTTTTAAATTCAACATTTAGACCACATCTTTTATGGTGTTAACGAAATATAAAATCAAATTAACATTTATCAGAAAGACCCATTAACATTTAGTGGACAGTAACTGTGTGTCATGTAATATACATCTACATTGTGCATAAACGGCCAACTAAAATTTCATACCTATAAAAGTCATACATGACAGGAGCACCTACATTTTGACTTCTATTTTCAAGTTACGTCAGCGGCTAAAGACATTTTGATTTAGTGCTTGTGCAGAGTAGATCCAATAGTCTTTTCAGTTTCTCATAAGCATAACTCATTATAACAACACAGCACCCACAATATAGTGATATATAGTATCTATTGGTACAGTAATTTATAAAAATATTCCTATTTTTTCATCAAGTCCTACGCAGTTATCAATAAGATTAAACGAAATTTATCAGAAATAAACAATCTAACAGTCAGTACAGCATTTCTCACACAATTATCTAAGTTGTACAACGACTATTAGCTTCAACAACTCTGAAATATAATTATTTACATGATTTCGTGGGGAGAAGCTAATACATTCACTCTGTGTCTTTTCATCTGATTTACAAGCTTATTACGATTCACTACTCTAGCTTTACTTATTTATGGGATATCTTCTATATTCTATTATTTCTGAGCCAAATGACTTAAGCGATCGAGTGTAGTGTAACCCTTACAGTTATGTAACACTTTGTAATAGTTATAAATGTGAGGTAGTTTAGATGTGTAGTGAAGTTGTAAGATTGGATAGCCTTAATAAATCGGCCATAGTAACATTATCATAAAGACTTGATAGATAATAGGGAAGAATAAAGTTATGAAAGAACGAAAATAAAGTAAATAATTTTAAATTTCAAACTGGCTATAAAAGTGTAACATTGATAATTAAATTTATATTATGTAACGCTATTGATATAATACAAAGAGAAACCAAATAATGAAAAAGAAGAGGGATTTCTATATAATTGTACTTTTTTAACTAATCAAGAAATAAAAGCTTCCAGACTGGATGCAATACTAAATTAAAGAAGAAATTAAGGGAATGGTAAAGGATTTTTCCAAGAAGAATTATAGGCCTTCCACTTTGCAAACATACTTTAATGTTAGTTATCTTTTAAACTGTGAAATGCAAATACTGTAATTCTTGTTGTTAAACAATCATGAGTATGTTATCATTCTTCTTATAATGTTATTTTAAATTTTATATGTACATATTTTCATGTATTTCTCTAAAAAAACGACAATTTTTATGTTTGATCGTATACATTGTAATAGTTATTAAAAATGTTGTACAAAAGTTTATGCAATGGATATATATAGTTAATAAAGTATTCATGATTATATATTCTATATTATATATTAAATTGTGAAAATTACATGTACATATACAGAAATGATTAAATTAAAGGAGTTATATAGAGAATTATAAAAGAATTTAACACTGAACTAATCAAGAAATAAAGGATTCCAGATCGGAAGCAATATTTCTTCGGAATTGTTTCTTTCAATTAAATGAAGTTTATACATCTACGTGTAGTAAAGGGTACTTGAGTTTGCCATTAAAATTCATAATTTTTCCAGACACTTAAAAAATAATTGAATAATAATAGAAAACAAGATTTCTCTATTGAACTACTTAATGTATTACTAAAATATACTTTTTTTAGCGAGTTTCATATGAAAATATTATATTACTTACTGCAAATAAAATTGTGCAGGCAAAGTAGCAAGTATTTGTCGCAAACATAAAGAAACCAGGGTAATGTATTGTATTTATGCAACAAAAAATAACATTTCATAGGTTAGTGTAGGCCTGACAGGTGTGGGATGACAGATTATAATTTTGTGTAGTCCGGACCAGGTGAGGCAGCCATATTGGTCCCACACTTAGCTCCGCCCAATGCCCCCATTTTGAGCGTACAGCAATAGTTATTTACGAACCAAGTGCGGGAAGACAGTTTTCCCGCATGAGCGCACACTGTAAGCACGAGCGACCCCAGGAAGCGAGTGCTTTTAATTGCGCGAATGCGTGGAAGATAACTTAACGCAAGTGGATTGTACAATATTTTTTGAACATTAAATTAAAGAAATATTATTGATTAATGTCATTAGTATCATACCTAACCTAAAATAGATTACCTAATTAATTTAAGCATTTCATGTACGTAACTATTACTCACCTTTCCCCAAAATTAAGTTATTATATTCTTACACATGGCAAACATGAGGTATTTATTCTTATATTTATAAATTTATAGAACATTTATTGCGTTTTTTGGTTTACATACAAACAATTACGAACTGCCAATATGAATGTCGATGTGGTTCAAATAGATGGCGTTTGAATCTTGCTTAAGATGTCGCTTAAAATGTCGTCAAATAGATGGCCCCACAATTTTTTTGGAAGAATTTGTAATTATTACTCCTATTTCCCCAATTTTTAGTGAAGAATAGTGGAGGTAAGTAGTATTTTATAGACGAAATTTTATTACTACCAAGTTAGATTTTTTTTAAATGTCCCAAAGTGCCAGTGTTTTTTTCAATTTTTACAGTCGCCTCAACCGGGAAAACGTATTTCCCAGTCGAGCTACACAAGCGCCAAATGTCATTTTACAGGCGGTGAGTACAAAATGACACTTTACAGCGTCTCCATAGTATTTTTCCTCAATGGTTAAAAGTGATTACATTATCGAACAGTATGCATTAATATCGCATTTTTAATTTGTTAAGTTGGCCGTGTCGAAATATCAGTTTTTAATAGTGTTTGTAAAAAAATAATTTTCAATACACTTCCATAATTGAAATAATAGACTAATCAACGTTGTTTTTAAAATATTCGTTTACAATAAATTTACAGTAGTAAGCACTCTATTTGTTATTTTCTTACATCAGAAACGTTTTTATAACTGCAACGGACGAATGATTGTACAGACTCCTGCAGCTAAAGATTCTAGAGTTAATGGCAATGCGACGCCGTTTTTATGTGCAAGCATAAAATTGGGCTATCTAGTCAGGGCAATTGAATTTCCTAGAAAAACAACGGACATGTAAAATATAATCAATTAAAATGACCATGTAATACTCCACAAAACATCAAAGTAAATTTTGCTGAGTGTTTTAGTAGCCCAATATAACAATTACAAAAAAATCAATAATTTTATAACCGTTATTGTTTACCCCTTCTAAGGAATTGGTTGTTTACAGAAAGCATTTATATTCGAATGTAACCCGACCTGCAAATAAAATAATTAGCAAATTACGTTGAGTTCAAAATAACAATTCTGAATATCGTTATTTTTATTAACAATTGCAATAATAAGAAAAATAATTAGTTCCTGTTAACAAACATACAAGAAAACAATAACAACAAGATCCTTAAAGCAAAATTGTGCATAGGAACAAGTCATATAAAAAAAGCGAAAGAAAGGACAATATATATAAATAATTTTTAACTGAAAAAATTAATTAAGTATTATTATTAACTTATCAATTAATTTATTTAAATTGGTACGGTCTATGCTACAGAGAAATTCATACAATATATACTCATAATAAATTCAAAAATTGTACCGTGTTTTGCATTGTAGTAACATTTTAGATACTGTAATTGAAAGAGCTTATGTTCTATATTCTTAAATTTTATACAGGGTGTCCAGAAACTCTCCTGACAAACCAAGACCGGAGATTCCTCAGATAATTTTAAGACAAGTTAACCCAATTCACCCTAGTCCGAAAATGCTTCCTAAGAGAGCTAGAGCTCGTTGAAGATGGCGCCTTGTAATTAGTTTTTTTTTTAATATCTCCCGAACGCTTCTATTTAGAAAAACAAAAACTGGTATGCTTATTTATCCTCCAGAGATGAATCGATTCCATCAATTGCGAATTTCTAGTACCGGTCATAGGCGTCCGTTTTGGGTAGGTAAACGGTTATTTTAACGCATAACTTTTTTGTCTTTAACTTTTAAGCATTTGTGACACTAGATTATTAAATTTTCAGGTATTCTAGTACTAAAAGGTACTCTTACTTTAAGTCGGTAGGATACACCGTTTTCTAGAAAAATCGATTTAAAAATTTTTTGTTTTTTCGTCATTTCATCTTTCGTCATTTCAACTTCGCGAACTGACAACAATTTGACAATTAAAAACGTAGGTTTTATTTCTGTTGGCAGTTCAGAGCGAATTAGTGCAAAAAATAATAAATTGAATTTTAATAACGAAAAAACGAAAAATTTTCAAATCGATTTTTCTAGAAAACGGTGTATCCTACCGACTTAAAGTAAGAGTACCTTTTAGTACTAGAATACCTGAAAATTTAATAATCTAGTGTCACAAATGCTTAAAAGTTAAAGACAAAAAAGTTATGCGTTAAAATATCCGTTTACCTACCCAAAACGGACGCCTATGACCTTAGGAAGCATTTTCGGACTAGGGTGAATTGAGTTAAATTGTCTTAAAATTATCTGAGGAATCTCCGATCTTCGTTTGTCAGGAGAGTTTCTGGACACCCTATATTAAGATGTAGATACTACCGTCCCTCTCAATGGAGGCTATATTATTACTATTACGTGGATTGCTGTTGTTGCGTAGTGAGCTATTAACAATACAACACAAAGACTCTATTATTCAGTCAATACAATTGAAACATACGAGTATTATCACTATCTGTGCTCTACATAATTTTAATACCCTTAATCGCAGATGTTAGTTCAGACTTTGTAGGTAGCTCAAATGTTAAACCCTTTGAGTTGTTCTGCTGTAATATAGTCACATTGCAGTTTATATAATATTTATTATACCTACACAGCTTAAATTAAATTTTAATATAAAATATTAAATTAAAACAACGTAATAGCAAAGGTATACTAGTCAAAATAATTACTATCTGATACAATATTATATTTGGTACGGATCGATTACGAGTCTTGAAATAAAAGGAGTCTGAAATGTTGTTTTTAAGATTGTTGTAAAATAGTGTGGTATGAGAAAGGTACAAGTGATTTCCTACTCATATTCCCATCTATTGACGAATAAAAATACCATGTACACTAATATTGAAAATAATTCACAATTATTTTCAATATGGATTTATTCCAATCAACTTCTAATATAATTTTACTTTCTTATACGTAGTATAAGGAAGTATTGTGATGATGAAAATTTTCGACCTCGAGATTTTTGCAGATGTCCACGTTTTGAAGTCCCCTGATACCAAAAAAGTGGTTTTTAAAAAATGTCTGTGTGTGTGTGTCTGTCTCTCTGTGTGTGTGACCACGATAGCGGTCAAACCGCTGTAGATATCAATTCCAAATTTTGTATTTACGTGTATAATCTCCCTCTTGAGATCTGATTAGTTTTTCAGTAAAGTCGGTAGACCGGAAGTAGCAGTTTACCTCAGCGAAAAAATCGAATTTTGACAATATTTCGTCAACTATTAAGTTTAAACAAATTTATAAAGAATTCATATATACTTAAAATTGAAATTGAAAATAATTTTATTTAAAAAGTTTTTCGAAATTCCAACCGGAAGTAGGTCTTTTACTCTTATCGAAAATCAGTTTTTTGCGAATATTTCGCAAGTCATGCTTTTTAGACAAGTACGTTACTTGTATAAAAGTATTTAAAACATAATTTTCAATATCTTTTGTATAAAAAAAATTTCAAAATTGAGACCGGAAGTACCACTTTTACTCTTATCGGATAACGATTTTTTGCAAATATGTCGTAAGTTATGCATTCTATATATATATTTATCAAGAGTACAAAAGTATTTAAAACTGGATTTGCAATATTTTTGTATATTTGAAATTTCAAAATTCGGACCGGAAGTAGAACTTTTACTCTTAGCGAGTAGCACTTTTTTGATAATATCTTGCAGAGTATGCATTCTATAGAGATTTATTAAGAGAATGGAAGTACTTAGAATAGGATTTTGAATAATTTTTGTATAAAAAATTCTTAAAATTCTATTATTTGAAACGCTCATACGTATAAGAAAGTCGTGTGGTGGCCACACCTCATTTTTTTGCTTGATTCTTGTGTTGTTTTCTGTCGTTATGATATTGAGAGAATTCAAATTTTAATATTATATTAAGTTAATTTTGTACATTTCATTGGCTTTACTAATAACCGATCTATATATACCTTCTGGTATCGTTTGTATTAATCTTTAATTTTCTCATTGTCAGTTAGTGTTGATAAATATAAACTATTTAGTTTCTCTGACAAGACCTTGCTAAGATTTGTTACACAATCATTCATAGGTTATTTACTTTATTTGTTTTAAAAGAGATGCTAACATAAAATTACTTTGAATAATATTTATAAACAGAGACTACTCTAGATTAATATTTATTTCGTTGTGTACATCGTGACAACCTTGTTGCTTCATTAGCGCCGTAAACAAAGAAATATTGCTCTCCTTTTTCCGTTTTCTATGCCTTATCATTTTACTGTAATCCATTCTATTTTCTAAAGACACAATGTCGATTAGATAAATGACAAATTTAACAACTACTATTAAAGCAAAAATTAGTAATCACCGAAAGAAAATTAAATAAATAAAAATAAATCTGAGAGTCGGGAGCACTGTTTTATCCATTTTTTTTACATTTTAAATTTTAATTTGTTATTTTTATAACGTAATTTCTTGTCTTTTCATTTTTGGAATCCTGTGTACGTTAATTAGAATGTAAAATTCTGATTTTGGAATCCTGGACGAATTGCGCCATCTTTCGTTAATTTCCTATAGTTAATTTTCACTTAGCTATTGTCATATGATAAATTTATATCTTATGTATTTGTACTTCCGTAGCCCTATTGCTCGGTTTTTGTTTCTATATTTATTTTATTAAATTTTGAAACGTACGTTTTTCAATCTTGAGTTGTTTTGTTTCTTCCTGAATTTAGTCATGTAATTTTTACTTGTATTTTCGGTTATGTGCCAGGCGTATGTGTGTGTGCATAGTATAAGTCGAATTGGGAAGTATATCAGGTTCACTTTAGTTTAAATCTTTGTCGTAAACACCGACTGCACTTGCCGTTAACACTTCGACTACTCGCATATTTGTTACTAGCCTGTTGCTAATACATTAGCAAATGGGATACGTTGTGAGAGGTTAATATTTATTATGGTTAATTGATTTTGGTGGGAAAGAATTGCCGAATGCGTATTCCAGATAATTAATTAGTTAGGGTTCGAACAGCATTGGATCGCGTAACCTTAAGTTTTAATAAATTTTTGAAATTACGTTATTCGTAATTTACTATTAATTGTCATTTATTTCTTACTATTGTTTTTAGTCCGTTGCCCGATTGCCATTGAAAAGGGTTAATTTATTCTGTTTTATTGTGAATTACATAACCGAAATTAAGAAGAATCTTGTACTGGAGACTTCATGTTGTATTAAGTCTTAAAATAATTAAAGTGTGATTGTCTGTAATTAGACGTGGGTTTATTTTCCTTGAATGTAGCGTTGTTTAGCTGTGTATGTCACATTAAACTTTAGTATTTTTTTGATCATCCGTTGTGTCAATTTAATTCTAGTTGCATTGTAATATACTGCACCTTCTTATTTACCGATTTTAAATTTATATTTAGCGTTTATTTATCATATTTAAAGTTAAAGTTTTTGCATCTTTTATGCTTCTAATTAATTGACTAAAAACATTTACACAGAGAACCTACCTCGTTAGTGCTTAAATAATTTGATCTAGTATAAAATCAAATTACTGAGAAGTTCGTTTGAACATTTCTGCCTGTTGGCATCAGGTGTTAGTATTATCTAAGCCCCTAGATGTATTATCTCTGTTCCTCTTTTACTATTAGAACTTAAATTAATCATTAAAAGGAAAAAGTATATAATTAATATACAGGGGATTTTAAAATGTGCACATTTAGTCACAATTGATTCCATTTAGTTATTTATATACACTGTAACAGCATTTCATGACACATTCTGTTACATTATCCATTCGTAATTTTTATATACATTTTGAATTGCTGTGATTCTGATTTGTGGTTGAATACCCTTAAAACTGCTTTACCTTCCTCTGGGGTGGGAATATCATCAAGCAGCTCGTCAATTAACTGAATGAAAGAGTGCACCATTTTTGATTGTCCTGCTAAGAAATATCTTTGAACCATCCCTTCTCTATATCTGGCATTGCGGCGGCGAGCTTTTCTGTATTTTCGATCGAGAAGAGTGTTTCGACCATAGTGAGAATTAAATAGATTACACACAGTAAGGTTAGATGGAGATCGTGTCACAAAAGTTTTAGTAATATGAGACGGTCGTTTTGCAACGCGTCATACTTGCTGGAGCTTACGACGTAATTAAAAACTATCTCAGTAGTGATTATATGAGAATATCAATTATTTCTACCTTAAGTGATAATTTTTTCCATATAAAAGAATTTTCAAAGAATGTATCTGAATAAACCAGACGTTTTATGATTTAGTAAAGTCTAGAATATGTGTAATACGAATTGCAAACAAAGATTATTAGACATCGCATTGAAACAAACACATTGTACAACAGTGATTGAAGGTAGCATGTTTTAAGTAACTGCAGTATAATCAATAGAACTTTTGTATACTGGACGAAACGTCGGCAGCAGAAGTAGAGACGACGATACTGTTTTAATCCAGAAATCATTCTTATTCAACTTAGTGTTAGAAAACATTTATTAACTTTAGAAAGGGCAAGCTACACACCACAAAAGACACAAAGCGTCATGGTGTTAACCATTATTTGGAAAGTTCCCTAAAGTAATAAGAAATATGAAATAAGTGTCACCAATATCCACACCCATATCGAATGCTATCATATAATTTATGTATATGGTTATGAAATAATAATAATGCACATTTAACCTATAGGATTTTCTCTTTTAATATAGGTTTCTATGTTATATATTAAGTTAATGGTGGCAATAAGTATAACCAGTAATAATAGTGATCACAGTTTAGTTAGAAATTTAGTAGGACTTTGGGGAAAATAGGAAGAGTGATTATGGAAAAAAATTATATATATTTTTTTTTTATACTTTCTGTTAATAAGAGATAGGGGAACCGTAAAGGATTATAGGTTTGGATCTTTGATGTGCAACAAAAATAAAAATGTTATAATTCGGTACCTCGCCCGCTGTCCTTAGCTGTTAGAAATACAATCAAACAGTTCTGACGGCGTGGAGATGAAATAGGAAACCCTTTAAATACTGTAGAGCTTACACCATTGCAGGTGCTACCAATTCTTCATTACACGCTAACAAGCTTAAAAAATTATAAACTGATGATATTATATATATCAAAAAAGGAATTATTGCATATACATAAAAAAACAAGAAATAGTAGAATATTGGGTAGACTCCGCTGTAAAGCAACCATATTCACTTGTTTCTAACTCATTAATCGTCATCAGTACCGTGTAGCCAAGGAATAAGGTGAGATAACCTTGGAGATGTAAGTATACACTTAAGACTATCAAGTGACAGACCGCCATTTGTAGCTTCAGTTAGAAGTTACTCGGTTTTGAGAACAACAACCAACATCGTCACGAGGAAGACATTGTCAGCCTGCGTGCCAACCAAACCCAGGAAATTTAATCAAAAAAAAATTATTGCGGATACATAAAACACAAGGAAAAGAAGAATATTGGGTAAATGGGTGTCTCCGGTTGCTCTAGAGCGAAATTTACACAATATTCTTTATTCATCCGTCACGCTTTATTAAGCTGCTTCATAACACAACAATCAGTTGTTAAGCTAAAAAGAAGCATGAGTATTGTATATTATACATGAGCATATCTCATATCACAACTTATTCCACCTTCAATTTTTGAAAAATTCTCGTTATATTCTAATTTCAGTTTAATGTAATAAATACCGGGTGAAATAAGATTTATTTTAGCAACATACATTAATTATTATCTACGAACAGGAAAGATAACTCTCTGTATCCAGTTTTTCAGGCTAATGAAAAACGGTCGCAGCATATTTTTTATTAAAAGTTAAGATTAATCTTGCTTTGTGCTGGTATATATGGTTATTGTTTCTCGTAATAAATCACCGTTTAAAAACGGTACAGTGGCTAATTTTACATGTTAAATGTGATAGTATAAGAATATATATAAGTCTAGAGCTTTATTAATGCGTCATTAATAATTTTAATTAATGATGAAATACACCCAAAATTGTAAAATGGATATAAATTCCGGAGTTTATTTTACATTATATTTTATCATCTTAATATGGTCATTTAGTTTACAAAAATATCACGTTTATAAGTAAGTAATACGTAAAACACAAAAATTAGACAGATATTCTTCGCACAAAAGATTCATCCTTCTGCATAAATCTCTTAAAGTTTGTAATCGTGTTATTACTAATTAATTCTACTACTGAGGCGATATATTTCTTTTTATTTTGAAAATATATTGATTAAGCTGGAGCTGCAAGGTTACTGTAATAATATTTTTGCAATTAGTACCGTAATCATACCATTTATTTCACTAGTGCTGTAATAGGGTCTATTACAGCACTAGTTGCGTAATAGAAATGGAACATTTAAACAGATTTATTTTAAGTTGGTCACATTGCAACAGAAATGGAGATGTCAATATGACATTTTGTAAACAAGTTTGAGGTTTTTATATTGAAATTCATTGTAAGATTTGATATTTTTAATTAATCTTTGAAATAGTACAACTATTATAAACATTTATATTAACGTTTGAATTATCTTTCGAAGTGATAGTGATACCGTGTGCAGTAGAAACATTCTGTTGAAAATTATCAAAAATGTGTCAATTTTAAATTAACTTGTCAATTTAAATCTTGTGCCAAACCAAGGTGACAACCGCCACAAAATTTCCCTTGATTATCAAGTTTTTCTCGTTTTGCTTTTACAAAAAGAGAAATTTTAAAACTAATTGCAAAAAATAGCATAAAAGACACGTTTCATTTGACATTAAAGCACTCATTCAGTTAAGAAACTCGTGGCTACGCCACTCGTTTCTTAAACTCTGAATTCGTACTTTGAAACGTCAAAATGAAACTTGTCCTTTAATATACTATTTTGTCACGCTAATATTTGTTTTTAGCTATATAGGAATATGATTTCAAATTATTAATGACTGATCGAAAAATGTTTGTAAAAATTTGTGTCTTTCAAATATGCTTTTCCAGCAATATTTCCCTTGCGGTTTAGTCTTTGAGGAAACTATTCCTTAATATAATAACTACCGATTTTACATTCAACATCAAGTAGCTTCAAATCTTTCCGTATAGTGGAAGTACAATGAAAGCTTTAGAGGTGGCTCACGGATCCCGGGGGTGTATGCTGTATAACGCAGAGGTAATATCTACTCAGCAGGTAGTGGTTGATGCTTTTGCTGATGTATTTATGAACGCACTCCAACTGAGTTTTTCCTTTAATTCGTCAACAAACTGTGGGTCAAATAATATTAATATCTGCCTTGTTTTGTCAAATGATATCGTGGGCTGAGCTAAGAAACTTAAGTTCCACTTCACTGCGGATTATTATGTTCTAACAAGTTTTTTAATTTGGGTTTGCATTCCAGTACTTTGCGAAACTTATCATTAACTTTAATTTGATCATCAGAACTTCGACTTCTCCCGTTGTGTGACACACTTGCAGGATTATTCCTAAGTTTAAAAAAGTGATTGCTCTGGTATCAAGAATTATTGACCAATTAATTTATAACTAATTTTTCTAAATTGTCTGGATCAGTCATTTATCAGCAGATTATTGGTGGGTTTGTTAGCTACCTTTCCCTCACATTAGCATGAACCTATACCAAGTCGATCCACTATTACAAACTTGGATAACGTAACACAATATCTGTGTAAAGTTGGAAAACCGCTCTCAAACGCATGTGATTTACTCTGACTTCTCTAGAGCATTCGACAATATCAACCACTCCTTATTGATAAATAACTTAGACAGTTTCGGTTTCTCTACTCCTTTACTTGAACTGGTCTCGTCATTTTTAGTAAACGGGTCTAGTTTTATATTTTAGAATGGACATCAGTCTGGGCATTATACCCCAACGCCATGCACTAAATCCTAGATCATATAATTTATTTTAAATAGGTTTAAAATCCGTGCAGTGAAAAAGAATTCCACGCAATACTATCCTCGAATAATCACTATATTAATAAAATCAGTTTCAAAAAACTTTTGTGTACTTAAAATTTATTCAAACCGGAAATACCACTTTTATACTAATCGAAAACATTTTTCATGACAGTGTCCCTAAAATAATGTAGTATACATAATACATTCTCTCGTGATATAATAAATTCCACAAGTAAATTATAATATTAATGAATCTAGTAGCGAATGTGGCGTGATGCCAAAAGTATAAAAAATCCAATATTTTGGTAACATTACATAATCATAAAATTTACGTTACTTTTAAATACCGGTAGTGAAACTGTATATAGGGGCACTACATTAATTATGCATAATTCTAATTTCGGACGCATAAGTTAAAAATAAAAAGTCAGAGTACTGCTATATTTGTATAATTCATTTGTTTATGAAATATAAAACTTATCATTGTGTTAAATCTGTAGGTTTTTGTTTGCTTCTGTAACAAACCCCCGTATATTTTAAAATTTTAATTTCTAATTCTGTCATTACACATGCTTAATATTAGTTCAGGTTATATTCTTTGATAGAACGTTTCAAACAAATATTTCCTGGTATTTAATCACTTTAATAACATTAAAAAATGAGCTATAGGCACTGCACGACTTTCTTAGATGTGCGTGCGGTGTTAATTTTTTATACAACAGTTGTTCTAAATAAAGTTTTAATATCCTTATTAATAAACATGTGCGGAATGTATTTGCAATAAAGTAGTTTTTGATAAGAATGAAAGTATTATTACTTTTGGTACAACTTTTGAAAATGTTGGTACTTGTTGTAAATTCAGCCCTAAAATACTTTTATACTCTTAATAAATCTGTGTAGACTGTATAATTTACCAGTTATTTGCAAAAAATATTTTTTGTTATTTAATTTATAATTATTATAATATACTAATTCAAATATTCGTTTCTAAACTATCCGACTACAATTCTTTTTTCAAATTACGTTTTAAATAATAATAATATAATAAACTTGTGAGTAAAAGTGTTTCGTCCGGTCTAAAATTTGAAACTTTTTATAAAATAATCTTTGTCACAGGGATCCAACATAAATCCATTGCTCTTTAATATATTTTTAAATAATCTACTGATTTCGCTGACCTGTGGTGTTTTGGCATATTATGTGGATGATCTTACGGTATTCTTGCAAATTAGTGGTCAAACGGCTGTTGAATACTTCTGGATAACTTTTAGATAATTAGTGAGTGGTCTATTTATAATGAAATTTTTTTAAACACTGGTAAATGTAGTTTGTTACTTTTGATAAGATCACCAATCTCACACTATTCTCGTACAATGTAAACATTATGCTACCTAGGCAAAAACAATTTATTGACCTGGGTGTTTTATTAAACTTTGCTCTTCAGTTCGCGTAGTTTGTTATAGCACCACAAGATCTTTTGGCTTTTTCGTCCGTTCCTGTAAGAGTTTCACAAATGACTTGGCTCTTAAATCTATTTATTTTGCCTTTGTTATGAGTAGATTAGGGTAGGGAACACTATATGGTACCCTTACTACTTATATCGGCAGTTGGCATTGGAGAGAGTATAATCGCGTACCTGAGTAAAACAAGTGATAGTTTTTACTCGGCTCGGAACATGGACTATATTGCCCTACTGGATAGGCATTCCTAGTCTTTATCAGATGGAAGAAGGTACAACTCCGATTTTTTTCTATAACTTTTTTAAAAATGTGGTGGACTCGCCGGTACTATTATGCCATGTCAGCTTCGTAGTCGCATCCCGAGCCACGCGATCAACTGACACTTTTTCGATACCCAGACTTAAAGCATATATGCTTTTAAAGGCATCTCTCTAACATATGGCGAGTTCATTTTGCGTGGTGACCTGAAAATACGTAGTTTTTTGACTGCTGGGCTACACGAGTGACAATTTTCAGTAGACGCTGACATGTGTTGCAGACATGAATTATGCTTTATTTTCGTCAGTTGTAATGATAGATGAGAAGTAGATCTTATTTCTTAAACCCAAAATAAAACGCCTTTATTTTGAAGACAAAGTTGGGTCAGCAATCAATGAAAAAGGATAAGGGAACACCCATTTTTATTAGATATTCATATCTCAACAGTTCCTATTGATAACGACTTTGACTTTCACCAAACTTCGCTATCAGAGATTTGTGGTGTTTTCCTACCATAAAGGATATTCTTCGTGACCGCTCATTTTTGAATAGAGCGAAGAGATCATGGACGAAACGCACAACTAAAAACTATAGATAACGACTTTGTGAAAAATGTTTACGTTTTCACGAAGATCCCGTCAAGAAGTGGCAGAAATTCCAATTTTTTGGTGCAAGTACTTCTTCAACAAAAATCTTAACAAGAAGACCTTAGAACTTGAATACATTAAGTAATATAATTAATATGTTTTGACAAAAACATAATTTCTCAAAAGTGCAACGAGCTGAAATAATGTTCAATATATTTGCTGAATAGAAAAGTGCAAAATAAGGAAGAAGGTCTTTGTTAATCACTGTAATTTGGGTTTGAGACAACTTCGTGATATAAATAGACATAAATAAACATTAGACTTGAACCAGTACTTAAATTTTATATAATACGTTTGTAATTCCTATTACATTTCTACTTATTAATAACTATTAGTTTAATTCAAATATTTGCATATTTTGTATTTACTTTTGAATGTACACACATATGTATATCATGGTCATTTACCTATCTAGTTCAACCAATTTATCGCTTATTAATTACACCAAGATAATGCTTTTCAGGAAAATTGACGTTATATTAACAACGTAGCTGCCAATTGTAGAATTGCATCAAAAACAAAATGTAATTACCACCTAAAAATATGCAACTTCGCATACACTCGTGTATACATTATTAAAGTTTAGGCGTAAATATACTAATAAAATGAACTGTCCAACAATTACTGGAGATACATTTATGTAAGTGATTATTTCTTACCATTTTTTTATAAAAAGTGTACAAGTTCGTTGACTTCTCTATTGCTTATTTATTGAACGTCTAATTACATAAAATTAGTACATATTCCCCTACATATTACAAAGTACAGTAGAAGTAAAAAATGTTAATCCAAACAAATATTTTGAAGGTTATTTGATGAGGCGTAACATATTTCTAGAAAGTTGTTGAAGTAGCAATAAACCGATTTGATTACCAAGTCATGATGTTTTTCATCAAGTAAGGTTGCTTGGTCTCAGTCATTTATTAAAATTGTCGAATGGAACACATAGATCGTAGGCACCATTATTCCGCATTGCTGTAACCTTTTTGTGTGCTTTTGGTCAACATTATCAGCATAATTCTTTTCAGAAAACATTGAAATTCCAAAATTCCTACAAATTACTGAAGTGCTAGAGACTTCCAGCAGGCAGCAAAAAGTTTTATTTGTGGTTTGGAACCTAGCTAAGCTTCTATTACTAAATAGGAACTTTACTAAGAATGGTTCTACTATCATTTGTATTTTGGCATTTCTTAAATAAAGTACATTAAAAATTGCTAAATTTATAATGTTTCAAAACTCTTTATTTATAAAT
Organism: Amphimallon solstitiale; assembly: GCA_963170755.1. NCBI lineage: Eukaryota > Metazoa > Arthropoda > Insecta > Coleoptera > Scarabaeidae > Amphimallon > Amphimallon solstitiale. The sequence continues at coordinate 35,319,678 of OY720680.1, forward strand.
GCCTGTGCCTTCTTTTCTGACTTCTTCCATCACATAGGACCACGTTTTTAGATCGTGGTGCAGGTAATACAAGTATTTGATATTATATTTCCTTTTAACACTGTTTATATATTCCTGAATATTCCCTTACTTTGCTTATTAATTTTTTTTGCATTCTCTTATAGTATTAGCAAAATTATACGTATGTATTTTGCACTTTGCTCAAATGCAATTCTGTTATGTTTTAAATGAAATCTGTCTCTTGGATAATAGGGATTATTATAATAATAATAATCCCTATAAATCCTCTTAAAAGAAATACTTCTACTTTTCGCCAATTTTCTTTAGCTGGTAACTATTATATTAATTCCTACCGCGATATATATAAAATATAAATAAATATATAACAATGAATTTGGTTTTGTGAAGGGGCGAAATATCACATCCTTAATTTTGGCATTTCTTGATGCAATGTATAGAGACATGGATGCGGAAAAGTGTTGTATGGGATGTTTCGTGGATTTGAGTAAAGCCTTTGATCTTATGGATCACAGGGTTTTGCTCAGGAAATTGGAGTGCTGCGCTATAAGGGGTACAGCACATAAATGTTTTGCAATCTATCTCAGCGAATAGACTGCAGTGTGTGGAGCTTGGGGATAGCAAATCAAACTATATAACAATGAACAGAGGCTTTACTTAGGATAGTATCCTTGGACCGTTGTTATTCATAATATATATGAACGAGTTGAAGTTACAAAAGTCTGCAATGTTTGGGGACGACATATCATTTATTGTGTTCAGCACTAATACAAAGAGTATGTGTGCAGCTTTAACTAATACGATGGTGACATTGGTAAAGTACTTTACACACAATAACTTATATATTAATATAAAGAAAACTGTTTTTATTGATGACAAACTGAAAGCCACTTATCGGGACTTGTCTTATTATATTAGAATGAACAGGTTAATTCTGCCAGGTTTTTGGGCATCACCATCGATTCGCGCTAGGGAACACATTGAAGATCTATGTAAGAAATTGAGTAGCATTTGTTATTTAATACTGAGGCTTAAATCGCAACTAAATTTGGAAATATTGCGAATGTATTACCACGCAAACTTTCATTCCCTTATTACGTATGGGCTGCTGGCGTGGAAACATTGGGAGAGTATTTAGATTGCAAAAACGCGCTGTTCGTATGACGGCAGGTGTTACACCTAGGGAGAGTTGCAGGAATTTGGTCTTGGAAAGAAAGTGATGACTTTGCCAAGTATTTTTATACACCAGTTGTTGATGTATGCCAGGCGGAGTATTGAGTCTATTCCTAAATTGAACCACCACCACACGTACTACACTAGAAATGCTAATATGCTTAAAATTCCCTCACATAGGCTAGCATTCAGTGAGAAGAATCCTCATTATTTAGTAATTGTAACCTTCAACAAGTTATCTGTCAATTTGGGGGATTTTCTGTTTCCATTATTCAAAACCAATGTTAAAAATATGCTATTATTGAAAAGTTATTATTCTTCCAAGGAATTCATGAATGACCCTGAAACTTGAGGTTGTGTATTTTGTATTGTATTTTATAGTGTAAGATGTAAGAATGTCAATGCTTTGTAATGAAGTCTAAGAAAATAAAGATTATTTTGTACTTACCGCTTGTAAAATGACATATGGCGCATGTATAGCTCGACTAGGAAAGAGCATTTCCCGGTCGAGGCGACTGTAAAAATTGAAAAAAACACTGGCACTTTGGGACATTTAAAAAAAAATCTTACTTTGTAGTGATAAAATTTAGTTTATAAAATGCTACTCCCTCCACTATTCTTCACTAAAAGTTGGGGAAATAGGAGTAATAATTAAAAATTCTTCCAAAAAATTTGTGGCGCTAGCTATTTGGCGACATTCACACGCCATCTATTTGACCACCTCTTAAGTCTTAAGCGACATTCATATTGGCTGTTCATAATAAATTGTAATTAAACCAAAAAAACGCAATAAATGTAGTATTAATTTATAAATATAAGAATAAATACCTCATGTTCGCCATGTGTAAGAATATAATAACTTAATTTTATGGAAAGGTGAGTAATAAATACGTACATGAAATGCTGAAATTAATTAGGTAATCTATTTTAGGTTAGGTCTGATACTAATCACATTAATCGACAATATTTTTATTTTGGAAAGATTCACAACTGTTACAAATATTATTGTTAATATTTACATTAAAATTTTAACAATTGGAAAACGAAGTTCCTGAAGTGGCTTGGTTTGAAACTGATAACGTTTGTGCAACATTTACAGATTCAGATGTTTAAGTTGCAGTCACAGATTGTTGTAAATAATTAAACACGACTTCAACATTGAATAGATTGGCCACAATGACTTTTTGCTAGATAAGTCTTGAAAATATGCCAATAGTATAAGTAGTATAATTTCTAACATATTTGTCTTTGCACCATTGCACAAATTTTTTATAAACGACTTGAGGACGACTTTATATTCATATTGTTAAATATTATTATAAATAAAGATATTCTATTCTATATCTTCGTTTTGATTTTAATGGCAGCAAATTTTGTACCGCCACATTTGCAGCTTCCCGAATCTCGGGAGGAGTACATGAATTATCAGACATAGTTAGATATTGCAGAAAAATTGTTCACTTGAAAAAGAAAACTCGCAAATTGTTGCAAAAATATAAATGTCAAATGACGCAATTGCTTCTATACTTGTTGAATTGATACATAACATATTTAGTTGTGTTTGCAACGCATACCGTAGTCGTCAAATTTTAATTTCGGTTTACACTTCTATCCCATACAGAAGATGACCTTATAATATGCAGCGATGCCTGCTTGCTAACAGTGGTGGGAGAGCAACGTAGTGTCGGGGGACCCTCACGCCTTACAATTCATACGAAGTGCATACGAAACGTTTGTCGAGTGTACTGTCTTGGCAGCCTCGCTTATGTTTATCTTTAGTTTATTTCGTCGCGCTCTTTTCCTCTTTCTACTTTCGTATCAGAAATTAAAATATGTCGACTACGGTATAATATACCGTAGTCGACATATTATGTGATATATTTCTTTCAAAATAGTACTACTAATCTATGTAGGCAAGTATAAAATTAAGTCACGCAATTAAAAGCACTCGCTTCCTGCGGTCGCTCGTGCTTTCAATGCGTGCTCATGCGGGAAAATAGTCTTCCGCACTTGGTTCGTAAATAACTATTATTACTATTATTATAAAAATTGTATATTAAAAATATCCAATACGTTTGAATTATTTAACCGAATATGAACCAAAATTAAGGCTAAATTATGTGATTAATAGATATAATATTAGCATAATTATAGACTATTTATATTTCATGCTATTAATAATACTCTCTATTACCTTACTGATCAATAGTTACGTAATGTTTTCATGATGATGTGATGTGAATATGTTGAAAGGCTTTATTTTTCTTCATTAGCTTTTATAACTGATTGTCCCGTCGTACGTACGTACGTACCATAAATTTCAATTTTCTTTGGTAACTGGAGAAAGAATTAATAATTTAATATCAATTTAAGTGTCAGCAAAAGTGAAGAAAATGTCTGCCATTTCACTAAATTAATATTCTCTGTTTTCTCTGCCACGACGAGATAAGAAATTAAAAGTGTCAGGTTATAAGGTAATTTCGAAATTTAACTTTATATAAATTATTGTCATATATTATCACACTAGGTTATTAATAAAACCATACGCGAAAATAATCGAATTACATAATTTCAGATCAAACAGGGTGTCATATAAATGAAACCCCAGCAACTAATGTAATTAACAACTCTTACTACCTTCCGAAATTCGCAAACGGAATTGGATCTGTCAGTAGAAATATTCGTTAATCAGCAGCAAAACAAATTCCATTATAGTATAATTATTTATTTTTCTTGTTTTTAACAAATTTTGAAATAGTATGGAATAAATTTATCCAAAATAAGTTTTATTAGGTTTAATATCGAATAATTACTTTTTTGTCTATTTAATATCTCTCTCATTTATATTTTTGCAGAAACGGCAAACTTTGTCATGCGTCATGTCAGCATTTCTCTGAAATATAAGCTTAAATTGTTTCTTCATTTAGAATTAATTTTCGTTTCTGGTAATAAGGATATAGTACTAAATGGAAAACTTTAGGAGTTCTTGGAAAAGGTATATACTCCTCATTTTTCATGACTATCAGAATCATGGGCAATCAAAGAAGCTCACACAAAAAACATATGGGTTTGCAAAAATAAAATTTCTTCGAAAGATAGCCAACAAAAATATATGGAATGGGTTGTTATGAATTCAGTGAAACTAATCATAAAAAGAATGGATGAGCGAGGCATAGCACAAATGATATTTGGGCAATGTCACTGAAGAAAGGATCAAGAGGGTGGCCAAGAGAACATAGTAAGAGAAAATAATTCAAATTATGAAGGAGAAAACTGCGACAAAAATTGGCAGAAACACAAAATTTTAGTAGAAAGACCTCAAAAATACTTAGCTCCACGTTGATATAAATAAGGAATTACGTACATAGTCTATTACAACACAGTACTATGATATCGCACATTATTCGAGATAAATACAGCTAGCAGGATCTGGAACTCCTCTTTCATGTATTCCATCAATAAAATTAGTTCCATATCCCAAAACACTAGTTGTCATCATGAATTCCGCACTTGGTTGATAGGCGGTAGAGAAGAAGAACTTGTAGACCAGTGTATGTATTCTTGTTTTGTCGGTGGATTCCAGTAATACACATACGTTTTGACAGCCGTTGCTATTTTTGTAAGAGCTCTATGTCGCCAGTCAAAGCAGACACCTTTTCTTCAAATCAAATCAAATAATTTAATTTCCCGCAAACATTTTTGGACCAAAATTTTTACGTAAATTATGATGATGCACCTTGCCCATGTACATTATTTATCTTCTGACAAATATTCTTGGGAAGGTAATGGTTCCCTCATTAAGAATTTCATTAGGCTTGTATATTATAGCTGAATTTTACTAATTTTTTGATAATTAAAGCTACAAAAAAACAACATCATTATTTTGGCTTAAACTAAATGTTGTCAAAAAGCATTAAAATATCACGTCAACAAGGCAAAAAAAAATTGCGCCAATGGTAAGTCGATCTTTTACTCCCCTAAAGAGCAAGTCATGACCTAAATGAAAAGAAATATGTGCATGTGGTTGAGTTCGCTTTCGCAACCCACAGCGCTAATAATAAATGGTTTTAAATTTGATACACAAATTTTGTCTGTTAAGTAATAAAACCTACAAAATCCATTTCAGGACTGTCATAAATTATAATATTTATACACCTTTTAACATTTGCCATAATTATCTTTTGAAGTTTGTTATAATTGTCAAAAAAGCAATTTAAATTTGTCAACAATGTTTGCCTATTAAGCAGAATAGACAAATAAAATATAGGTACAGAAAGATAATATTAAATAATATTATTCGTAATATTCAATTTGTAACGGATTTCATGTAATAGTATTTTAGTAGTGGGAATTTTAAATATTATTATTATATTAATTGATTTACTTTTACTGTTCTAAAATTATTCCTGTCGATGAAAATTTATTGTGGCATTGAATTGCCGTCTTTAGTTGATGTTTTGGTTGTGTTAGTTACCATAACTATTCAACTACGATATATTGCACCAATTTCCAAATATTCGTGTCATGTTCTACTCATTTACCTTAGAAGACATATTCCCGCAATCAATTTGTTTAACACTTGCTGAATATCCAAATATCAAAATTATATGCACATGCTAATGGTATGTTAATTTAATTTTATTAAAAAATTGATTCCGCTCAAACGATATTATGTTAATTTTCCAAAATAATTATTTCTTTGAAGTTAAGTGTTAGTTACATATTCTAAAGACTGATAAATATTTGCTTTCTATTTTTCTTGATTACTACTAATAATTATTACAGCGGTGCAATCTGCATATCATTTGAGATGCTTTGATATATAGTGTCTCGAATTATTAATAAAATTAAAAATAATAGAGGGTATATAGCAGATCCCTCTGGTATACAAAATACAGTATTAATAATTTTAGATATATGCCTCCAAATTTCATTGATAATGGTATTGTTATTACATGGTTTACTTTGGAAAATTGCTCGCCCCAATCAAGTATGGTTGAATCATCTTATATATTAAATTGGATCTCTCTCTCTCTCTCTCTCTCTCTCTCTATCTTTCTCTCTCTCTCTCTCTCTCTCTCTCTCTCTCTCCCTGTATATTCCCTGTTATGTCTTATTTTTGAATTGAATTAATTATTATTTAAAGTTACGTTTATTTCTGCATTCCTAATTAAAAATTAAATAGAGGATCTATGGTCTTCATTTCTTAAATTTCATTGGCAATACAGGCTTTTTCTGCGCTGTCCGGCTAGGCAATTCTTCTTATCTGGGTGTAAATGAAGTCGAGGACTAGTTTGCTCTTGATTAATATATTTGTTTAATTAATTGTTTACTAATTTCTCATTGTTTCTTTGCCGGTTCAATGGATATTTGGTTCTGAAAATTTTTATTCTTATTTATCATAAATTTTCCGGTACGTTTTTGACGTTCTCGTTAAATTTTTAGTAATTTTGTTATTGTTGTTGACCCCGGTTGACGATAGTACTTCCGACATTTGCGTTTTCGACGCTCTGACAGTCGGACACGCTAGATTTTTCCTTCAACATTTTATTGTGAATGTATTGTTACTCTAGCATAGTTAATTATTTTTGGAATTGCGGAGGGTATTAGTAAGGCTGTTTAAGTCACTGCTTGTGAAGTATCATGCCGTAAATAATTTCCGGAATCGGAAGCATTTTCCATAGCCGCTGCACGTGGTTGCTTGTGAAAGAGCATCTTTTCTGTTATTGCTACATATCTAGCAGGTATTTAGTTGTACCTTTCCCTATTTAATTATAGAACAATTGAGTGTGTTTTTGTCAGAGAATTTTTGGTGTTTTTATTTTAAGAATTTTTCTATGTGGAATTTTGATTGAAGTTTTGTTTTTATTTGTATTTGCGATTGTTCTACGAGGGTTAATTACAATTTTTCCGATTCGATTCTAAATGCAAACCCACTTACAAATTTTATTTGTAACTTAAATGCTTGGGTACATCGCCATCCAAAGATTCGCTGATTGGTGGAAGCTATTTTGGGCTTTCCACATAGGCTACGTACCATTGTGTTCCTTGGTCCTCGTGATGTCGTCCGGTGGAGTTTGAGTCAAGTGTTACCATATCCTTTATTTATTTTGATTGTGTTTAAACATTACCGATGACATTTTAATTGCTTAAATTTTGTATCAGTTGTAGATTCTGATTTTATAATTGCTTAAAATTTGTAAAATTATAGAATCAGAGGTTTCCTTTTTAAACTTTTTGTATATTTATCAGTTAAATACATGTAATAATTTCTAAAATGTTAACTAGGAAGGTTGCTAATTGAAATTAACTTTTTGTGTTAGATTATCAATTTATAATTCCAGTAGTTCATGTTGATATATTTTTTTGATTAATTTAGTTTTGTTTTGCTAACGACCTCCTACTGTTTCGTGTAGTTTTTTTTTTTTTTTATGGAAGCACTGGAACTGAAGTTCACTCTTAAGTAAAGCACAAGGCGCCGAATCATTTTCTTTTGTACTCCCTAACAACTGGAGTTATTCCACCCATGGCCAGCTCCACTGGGTGAGCGGGATAAGAGTGTTAGATGTTTGTGGTCTCTGTATCTCAGTTTGTAAAGTAATCGTTCCTCGCCGTATATCATCTGGGATTTGACCTTCCAAAATAATTATAAAAATCTACTATCAAGCAAGATTCGGTAACATTACTATAGACTCCGAAACCGCTGAACCGATTTTGATGAAATGTTTAGGGGAACTCTAGCATAGTTTCGAGTGTGTTCGTGTGAAGTTTGGTGCCGATCGGACAAAAAATAAAAACATTTTCCATCATTTAATCTTATTGATGTTGGATCACCTGTGGTTATTTCGTGGTTAGCTTAGTACTAGCCCGTGAAATTGCACTAATGATCTTATTTACATTGGATTACCAGTGATAATTCAGTAGTTAGATTAAAAGTGGATGTATGTATGTGGGTGAGTGTGTATGTTCACTATAGACTCCAAAACCGCTGAACGGATTTTGATGAGATTCTCAGGAAAACTCTAGCATATTCTGAGAGTTCTCCTATAAAGTTTGGTGGCGACAAAAAATCTTTTTTTTTATCAACGCGCGCCGGGTATCGCTAGTATAATATATACCCCTAGCTGTTAATACGACCTGAAGTGTAATCTAGTGATGTTGGATTCGGTTACTTTTCCGTACTTGTAACTATCCGTTACACTCGAATTCAATACTCGTTACCGAGTACTGGTTCAAATAGTTAATATATGGTACAAACAACATTTTCACTTGTATACTAATTTTAATATACAGGGCAATCCAAATTAAGTGTTCACCATTGGTAACTTTGTTATTATTAAAGATACAAGATTGTTTAAATTAGCAAACTTGTAGTACTTTTAACGCTCTTTAAGATGGAAGAATAAAAAAAACAAATAAGCAACGCGTTTTCGAGTTTTGCCGAAAAATATTTTTTTTCAAATGGAAACCCCTGTATATTATATCATTTTCTGCTAGAACTTTAATTTTTAAACAAAAAATCTTATAAGAAATTTTTTACTGGGATTAAAAATACTTTAGTTATAATGAATACACAAAAACAGCTAAGTCAAGTGCATTTCTATGTATCTATGAAAACGACGATAAGTCTTTCTACCAAACGTCAAATATTAGTACAGTTTTATTAGTTTTTCACTCATAAGTTTCATTGTGCTAGTTATTAATTTGACAAAAAAATGATTTTTACCCATTCAGAAAAGTGTGATATGTTAGAATCTTATTTAGTGTGCAGAAAATCCTCTAGGAGGGCAAAAGAACACTACGCTGAACTATATCCACTCCGAACACAACCACATGAGCAATATTTTCTGAGACTTTACCGAAAATTTAGAGGCAATGAGAGTGTTTTTGCCAAAACAAGGACAAAAAGGACTTTTATAAAAAGCGAGGCCACGGAAATTGCAGTTATCGCATATTTTGAGGCCAACCGTGAGAATTCCATACTAGATATTGTCAATGAATCTGATTTGAGTCACGGTACTGTGCATAGGATTCTGAAGAAACACAAATTCATTCCTTATAAGTACAAACCAGTTCAGGTTTTTTTGCCAGGGGATCCTGAGAGAAGAATGTTTTTTGCCACTGGTATCTTAACTTTTGTCGCCAAAATGTAAACAACTTTCGTTATATTTTATGGACCGATGAATCGAATTTCTCAAATTCTGGAATGTACAATAAAAAAAATCATCATTACTGGTCAAAGGAAAATCTTCTTTTAGTAAATCCAAGACGTCCACAAGTCCGTTTCAGTTTTAATGTTTGGTGCGGTTTAATCGGTTCATGGATTGTTGGTCCTTTCTTTTATGAGGGCACTCTAACTGGTGAAAGGTACATAGAATTTTTGACTGAAATTTTGAATAATTTCTTAGACGATCTGGATCTCATAAGTAGAGAGAATCTGCATTTTCAGCAGGATGGCGCACCTGCGCACAACTACAGAGGTACTCATCAACTTCTAAATACTATTTTTAACACTTCATGGATAGGAACAAATGGTCCTATTCAGTGGCCTCCCCGATCGCCAGATTTAACGCCGCTTGATTTTTTTTTTATGGGGTTATTTAAAGAACCAGATTTATAAGCAAAGGTACGAAAACGTAAACGCCCTAAAGATTGCAGTTAGTGAAAAGATAAACCAAATAGATGGTAGGACCATACTGAAGGCAGTTCGAGAAGTTCGGAAGCGTGTACAAAAATGTATTGAACTACAAGGTGGTATTTTTGAACATCTTCTATGAAAAAATCAGTGATTTTTATTTTCTTTTAATGATAAGTTTATGTATAAAATAAAGTTTATAAAACTAATTTAGCTGTTTTCGTTTATTCATTATAACTCAAGTATTTTTAATCCCAGTAAAAAATTTCTTATAAGATGTTTTGTTTAAAAATTAAAGTTCTAGCAGAAAATGATATAATATACAGGGGTTTCCATTTGAAAAAAAAATATTTTTCGGCAAAACTCGAAAACGCGTTGCTCATTTGTTTTTTTTTATTCTTCCATCTTAAAGAGCGTTAAAAGTACTACAAGTTTGCTAATTTAAACAATCTTGTATCTTTAATAATAACAAAGTTACCAATGGTGAACACTTAATTTGGATTGCCCTGTATATTACGTTAAATAAATAAAATTCGTTAAAAGTATCACACACAACATTCCAACTCAAAATTAAAAGTAAAATGCCAAAGCCGAAAGTATTTTTTAAGGAGTACCCATTTTATTTACGATAGTCGATATATTCTATCGTAAAACCATAAAAATCATCTACTCCGATATTAAATCCCACAAATAAATGTAGAATGTAGTATATAGCCCAAAGTTTATTTTACATTGTATCAATACAATATGTTCAAACAAAACTTTTATAATGAAAGCGACCTACGCAAATATAAGTAATACTAATAATTGGTTAAATTCAAATATTTTGAACAAAGTTATTTACTATAAATTATATTTTTTAATAAAATATTTCAGACAAGAATCTATTCTAAAAGTTATATCTTATGAGAGTAACTGTTTGAAAAAGTAACGAATATTATTTGAAACCAGTATTCGTTACTTCGGATCTTATCGAGTAACGAACAGTTTAGTAACGGATAGTTACATTTGCAACATCACTAGTCTAATCTATTACATGTACTAATATTTGAAATATATAAAAGTGGGAGGTGTAATTTTATAGAAAACAGTTTTTCACTGCATTCTCTACAGTAATTAATGGTGTTCCAAATTCGCATTTTAAATAAATTATCAAGAAAATCATCTTTTAGTAAAATAAAAATTATCTTTTAGTAAAGTAAATAATAGCTTATTCAATAGACACAAAATATGTTCTCTGCACTAAATATATTAATTTTCATTAAACAGCGTTTCGATACACAATGTATCTCACGTAATCTTCCTTTATTTTACGGAGACAATAAGTAAAGAGAAGCGCGCACTGTTTTTTTAAATTTTTGTGTTAGGGAGAGCTGAGGCTTAAATAGAATTTGGATCTATACAAAAGTAGAAGTCATTGACATTCAAATGTAAATTAGGTATTTACTCAAGGATATTGCAAAACGTGTCGCAAATAGTAATGTGGGTAAACAGATCTTGTTTTCCAAATACGTGTTTTGTGTATGATACTAAGGGGATTACAGTTATTCTTCTTTTTTACTAAATTTTAGAAAACTTCAGATCGACTTTGAAACACAATTTAAGTTTTGTTGTACATCCCTACGTACATACGTTTTGAAAGTGTCGACACGGGTTCTGGACTTACATATCTTACTAAGTTTTGAAAATATTACCGTTAGGGCCGGCTTATAATGACCTTAATCCTAAATTTATTTTATAAACATATTCCATTATACCTTGTCTCAGAATGAGAACGAGTGATTCAAATATGGCACCAAAATGTTACATATTTCTAAGAAATTTCATTGATTCTAGAGTATGCAAATTTAATAATAATAATATTTTATAACATTAAAAAGGCGTTCACTCGTGAACATTCTCTTTCATTTTTGCTTTGGTTAATTATATTTTACTATGTTATTAAATACAGTCTAAGAAGGTCACGAGAATTAGTGATCAGATTCAAGCAAGCCGTTAATTTTATGATCAAAAGAGCGTCACCGATTGGTACACTTATGACAGCAAAAAATAGTTTTAAATACGTAGAAAATGGTAACTCTACAGGGAACGACAGTAATTGTAGGGAACAACTTCAAGACACCAAATAAGATATAGGTATTAATCCATTTACAATATCAAACACAAATCAACTGTACTTCGCATAATTATAGAATAGCAACAGGCAAGCCAAGCTTTCCTACAGAAAAAGTGGACAGGCATTCGGGGCTAACAGAATTTGATGTATATGTTAAAAATACCATGCGGTAGGCCATGCAGCTCCGTTTTTAAAAATGAGCCTCATCGAAAGTGTAAAACAGCTGATGAATAGTTTGAATAAATATTCCATAAAGTGCCAGATAATAATATAATAGTTCAGGACAATGCATTATATCATTCACGTAGGGTAGAAAGACTACCTATGATAGCGTAGAACCATGTTACTTGTGTTGGTAATGATGATAGTGAAAGTGACTTATTGTAGTCTGTTGAACCATACGAATTTCTACGGCTAACTAGTTTCTTATACGTAGTATAAGGAAGTATTGTGATGATGAAAATTTTCGACCTTGAGATATTTGCTGATGTCGACAATGATACCGAAAAAGTGGTTTCTAAAAAATGTCTAATATATTTTAGTTACCGACGGCGCCATTTTATTGCGTCTTCTGCATGTACATTTGTGGCTAAATCTTTACGGCGAAGGCGTAGCAAAAATTGGCGGGCCAACGTTTTGGGCCCTTGAATAGTAGAATTTAGCCTTGTAAAGTTGAATCTAGCCTTGGAAAATAGAATTTAGCCTTGAAAAGCAGAATTTTGGAATTTTAGTAAAATTTGAAGATGCCCAACTTTTGACAAAACTTTCAATAAGAATTTTTTTTTTTGAACTAGGCTGAAATAACTTGGGACTTTCAACTTTGACTAAAATTTTTGTTTCGTGGAGGTTGTGTGCGCTTCAGGGAGCCTTAAGTTGTGTATCATTTTTGAGTGTTATCTGTATCTGTGTATTTGTTATTACTGAATCTGGGAATACTTGGTACCTTATTGTTACTGTATACAATTGTATACTGAATATTTCCGTCCCGTGTTTCGAATAACCCATCTTTAGTTCAAAAATCTTATAAATTGGAATTTTTAGTGGGAACTTTTTGAAGTTATTGTTTATGTTTCTCCAAATTTAGTTGGTTCTTGGAATATTGTTGTAACTGTATTTTACAATTATTTGTGGACTTTGTCCAACTTTGTGTATTCTGTGTAGGCTTATCCAGAGTATAGTAGGAATTGACATTTGTTTGGATGGCGGTCGATAAATTTATGAATGTTTAGAGTACTTATTAGGTCTGTTTGATAATATTTCGTGATTTTACAATTTCGTAGTATGACCTGTATGTGTTAATCTATCTTTTAATTTGATTTAGTTATCTCGTCGTCCGAATTTTGAGGGCGTGGCCGTCATCTTGATCGTCGAATTTTGTGATTTTCCGGAAAGGAAAAGACCTTTACCGCTTCCTGGAATAGGAATTTCAGCTGAGATATCACGAAGATTTGTTATTTCCCATGTAACTTTGGTATTAGAAAATTCCGGAGATCCTACTGTGGTTCCATGCGTCTTCTCTGTGTCAAGCTAAGTTATATCTTTGATTGTCTTTTTCTTTTATGGGTATACTAATTAATGCCATCTGCATTAAGTGCCGTTTAATTTGTAGAATTAATTTGTTGTATTTCATGGTGCTTTACACTGATTAAGTAATTTTCCCTCCTCTGTCCATCTTGGGACTCGGAGTGATTTATTGTTTTCTATTTAAATGTCAGTTTTATACCTTCAGAATCACATCAGATGAATCTAATTCATACCTTAGATCTAATTTAAACTCTTTCGAAGCTTGTTTTCAGAATTTACATGGCTGACAGGGGTTGTTAAGTCAATTACGAGAGTTCAAGGTAATTTAAATAAATTATATTTGTACTGATAAATATTCAGGCACTCAGCCAAAAGATTTTATATCGTCAACTTGTAATTAACACTTGCCTTGATCTTAAATAAGTTTTTTTTGTATAGATATTTGTCGCATACTGTGTGATCACGAATTCTTTATTGTAAAGGGAGAGATATCTCGAACTAAATCCGGATTGTTGTTTTTAAAAGTTATATAGCTCTGTGTTAAGTACAATTTAATTTTTTTTGCGTACTGCTTTTTACCAAATACCGGGTGATCCGGAATGGGACCCCTGCCTATGTTCATTTTGCCCACCTAAGTATTTTCTAATGAATTACACATGTACTTTTTTATATAAAAATTGCTTCTTACGTACTTTTAATATCATGTAATTTTCAGGACTAATGCCTTCCATTTCAGTTATTTGTTTTATGTGTTTTGTTACCAACCATGCAACGTATACTTATTAAATCTGTTATTGTTGTTAATTTCGTGTTTGTCTTATCTTGCAACCTTGGGTACTCAAATTCATCTTGCTTCCTGAACAAGTAACATTTTGGGTTGGGGCTTAATCCTAAGGAAGCTGGCACCTTAATCTTTCATCCAACTGTATTCTAGGAGACCTACGCTCACATACATCGACGAGCAAGATGCAAAACCGTTCTCCATATTTATTACCGTACCTAGGGAAGAAAAGGTAAGGCATACTGAAGGCGTCACACAAAACTCTCCAAAACTTTCATGAAGTTTTAATTGCGTAAGGTTGCAGTTAATTCAGTTTAGTTAATCGGGCTCATTTAGATTATCGAACGGATGAATATATTTTAGTTACCGACGACGCAATTTTATTGCGTCTTCTGCCCGTACATTTATTGCTAAATCTTCACGTATACACGGCGAAGGCGTAACAAAATACGCACGAATATTTTCAGATATTCAGATGGGGATAAAATTACAACTAGTGCGGTCGAGAATTTTACGAGAAAATCGTCTTTCCCGCAATCCCTTACAAAGTGTGTTTGTGTGTTTTAAATAGTGGATATTCTATTAATATTAAGTTTGACGAATATTTAAGGCCACCGTAGAATTATATGTATCTTTGTACTATTGGTACTTCATGCTACCTACAGTACATAGAACTCTCATTCATTGCCGGTTCATTAAATAAGCTCTATTGCCTATCGGTTAATTATCAGAACAAGTCAAAGAGTCAAAAAGGGCGTAACGAAGCACCGGAACAGACATATGCAAATCAACCCCATTAAAATCAATGACGAATTATTCCATATTCTCCTATTGAGCTCAGCTTGTCTACTGACTTTATATCAATCCAGAGCATGATTCTGTTACTTGACCTTGCAAACAAAGACGAACTTGAACTTAAAGGGTACGAGTATGACGACAAAGCAAAGCAAAGTCTATTAGGAAGACGCAAGTAAAAACTCGGATGATTAGTCTTCTTATATTGTTTTGTTTCTGTCTTATCTTGACTATGTGTATGTTAGAAATAGTTTCTATAATATGTACTTGCAATAAAACAACTGACAATTGGCTAAAAAGCGTCAACCACCCCATCCCCCTTAGAACAGCACCTCTAGCTCTTTATAACTAAATATTAGTAGTTATATATTAATAAACAAATACTTATGTGCTAAATATCACAGGAAGTAACAACAGTTGAGGTCATGTCATTTTTAAGTAGGTAGTTCTGTTCATTATCTTAAGGGGGCATCCTAGTAGTAATATATACCCCGCAAATATTGCCCTTATAAAAAAGGTGATTTTTCAAAAATCGTATATAACATGTTTCAAATTGCTTTTTGCATATTAAGTCAATCTGCTCTTGCGAATATATAAGAGACATATTAATAGGAGACGGGCTGGCCCTTTTAAACTAAAACTAAACTTCTTTGTTTGTAGATTTTGTCGACGCTTACTATTAAGAAATTGTTTCAAGTACTAGGTTCTTGTGAAGTAGTTCATCTCATATAAAACTTAAGTTAAATATAACTGCGTGATAGAATTTGAAGTACCGATACTTAATATTTAGCTGAAGTAGCCTGTTCTTCTGATTATTATTTAAGCAGCGTTTTTAACTCAAAATTCCTTTTCTCTTCAGACAAAGTTTCAGTAGTTCTAATGTTATGTAACGATTTTCACATTACGCAAGGTGACTATATTACTTGCTGCTTTCAATTTTTAACTTGAGATTTACCATGTGAAACGACTTTTCATTTATTTCGTGTGCATCCAATCGCTCTCAAAAACCTGTTAAAGAACGTATTCACTCGTTTTCGGACCCCTAAATATAGGGTGCCTATACACTCTCCATATAAATCTTATACGCTCCAAATATTATCGTCATATGTTGTACACATACCACTGACTTATTCTTTCGTATCATATTTTATGCGAATTGTCACCTTATTCAGTTTGTGTTGCTTGTTATTTTTGTTTTCGTACAATGACTATGATATATTATTATAATTTGATGTCTCTCAAAGCAAATAATAGAATTTCTTTGAAGTATCGTTATATGTAAATTTAATGTATAAAACTCTGAAGTTTCAAGTTAATCAGTTAACATTTCCTTGAATCTATACTAATCTTTTTTAATTCCGCGAACCACCTTTAAATTTTAGCGCTAAAAGTGGGCAATTCAATTGGTTCTTTTCGAGCACAAATGACACTCACTTAATTTAATTGACAGTCATTTCTACTCATTTGGCAGTTGCATTTCAAGTATATTCCACGCTTTCTTTCTACATCGTTTTCTCTGTTCTTGTATTTATACAACAAAAAAAGGTTTTTTTAGATCTCTTAGATCGTTTATTTAGTGTCTACCATAATATATCATGGACCCAATGACGAGTACAAGTAGAAACCTGCCTATTTCTCCACCAAGTAATCACGGCCATTTTGGTCACCTGTCTTACATTGAAAAGCAAATAATACTCAATACGTATAAAAATCTGAGAATTGAAAATACAAAAAAAATGTAGGAAGGAAGTAGCATCGCATATAGTGTCCACAGCAGGTAATATTGTATTTTCGTAGGTTATGTGTTATGTTTCTGAAGTTACTCAAAGCTCTGGTAGATGTTCATTAGTCATCACTTTTGGAGAAAATATAAAAAATTCTGTAAGATAAGTAATACACAGCTTTTTTTTATAACAATGAAGTTCCTACGCTTAATAATTTTTTTAAGAGCAAAGAACACGCGTTGAGATTACCACCGTACCACCGTGAACTAAACCCCATTGAATTGGTATGGGACGAAATAAATAATTATGTTGCGGCGAATTATAAAACTTTTAAAATGGCAGAAGTCAAACAATTACTACAATTCTGCTATATTTCTCTACATGCTGTAGTTTGGCAGGAATTTAATCTCAGCATTCCAGTCAGCTTGGCCATAGAAGTAATCAAAAAAACAATGGAAAAACTTCAAAAACTTCACAACGGTACCATTGCACGAGTTCATTAAAGCCATAGATTTAACCTTGAATGCCACATATATTTCCAGTATAATAACAAATTCTACCAACAAATACATGGCTGTGCAATGGGATCCCCAATATCCAGTGCCATTGCACAACTAGTATTAGAATACTTAGAAGAAAATATAATAGAAAAGCTTGAGTTCAAACCATTCTTTTTCAAGAGATATGTCGACGATTGTATCACATGCGTACCCAATGATGAAACAAATAACATCCTACACAAGTTTAACTCCTTTCATCCAAAATTAAAATTCGAAATAGAAAGAGAAAGCAATCATACTATCAATTTCTTGGATTTAACATTGATACGGTCTAATAACAAGATACAAACAAAATTATATCAAAAGCCCACTGCATCTGACAGGCATTTAAACTTCAATTCCTGCCAAACCACAGCATGTAAAAGAAATGTAGGAGAAAATCTAATAAAGCGAGCAATTGCTTTGACAAGCCTAAACTACAGAGCAGAAATTATTAGAAATATAACAACCTCATGTAACGGTAGGCCCTGTATATAATGAATAAAATATAAATATAATAGAACATCCAAAGTATTTATAGGAGGGTAATGTGTATTATGATATTATGGTAGATAATAAGTCAATACAGATCAGGAAACATGCATTATTCATTTATTTGTATTAAATTATTATATTCCTGTGTAAAATGTTTCTATGTAAATTCTGTATATGTAAGAAAGAAATAGTGCGAAGGGTATCGGTGTGAAAGAATGAAAAACACAAGTGGCGTCAATATTATCGCCGCCAGCCAGGAAGTTATGCGAGATAAATAAGAAACAGTGTGTATGCAACCGACACGTGGAACCTTGAATGTGGTGAAGAAATGTAAAGTACATAGGTGGCCCGGGGAAACCCCGAGCAAGAATACGGCGTGGCGTGCTTTAAGCAAGGAATAGGCAGGCAGACGTTCCCTAGCCGACGCATGAATAGGTTCGCAGGCCGTGTTAAGTAGAATAACACTAGACCGCACCCAACAAAAGGGAACGCTTCTCACAGGCTAACAGTGCTTTACAAGTAATTCTACGCACTAGTAAAAAGTAAAAAGAAAAGCCTACTGAGAAAACTGTTATAAGTTTTAATAAAACAAATAGTGGGTCAAGTGAAGTAAAAGTTCTATTAATACTTAAGTGTGTGTCGTATCTCCAGAAAAGAAGACGACGATTTCAGTCTACTTTGGGAAAGCTGCCCGTGAAAATACCGGCCCAGCGGCGTTCAAAGCATCATATCAGGTACCCACCGTAATTTGAATTAAAGGCCTATATCATGCATGTTTTTATTTTTTATAAAACAATTCAATTAGCATCTAATTAAATCCATGGTATACTGTAGAGGTAAAGCGTCATTGCATTGTCGTTTATTATATGTGCCCATGTTGTAATTAATGCGTAATTTGTATCGTGTTGTACCTTTTGAATTGTATTTTGTTTCTATAACCTTTGTTTGTAACTTGATCTGTGTTGATAGTGTTTTTTTTATCAATATATTAATAATATTTAAATATCCTTTTGCGTGTTATTTGTCTACCTCACTCTAAGAAATTTGGAATATAAAATAGAAGTAATAGTACGTGCAGGACAATAATCTTAGTGTCTAAATACCTGAACCGTCTTGAAATTAGGAGTCTTATGCTAAACCGAACTATTTAACTGAGCTAATTACGCGGAACATCCAATAAGTCATTTTATTTATTTGAGTCATTTTAATTATATTATTTAAATTTGTATTATTACATCTGAACACCCTACTCTGGGGCATTTTATTCATTTTTAATTATATTTTAAACAATTACTATTACATATAGCGACCAACTGAAGGGCACTACTATTACATATGGTGCCCAACCTTGGGACATTTTATTAATTTTAATTATATTTTAAATCCGTACTATTACACTCATTACAAAAGAACAACTACCCCTCACCGTACATCAACAAATTTATAAGGAAAGAACTCTACATGCACTATATAACTCAAATAAAAGAAAACAAAACAAAAAGAACCAACTTCATGTAAATATGTACCACTACCATTTGTAAAAAACCTATCAAATAGATTAGACAATATTTTAAGACCGTACAACATAAATACTGCGTACAAAAAATACAACACGCTAAACTCGTTATATACTAAACTAAAAGATAAAATACCAAACCATAAAAAGAACGCGCGTAATTTATAAAATTCCCTGTAATGACTGTAATGGTGTGTACATTGGCCAAACGACACAACATCTAAAAGACAGACTGATTGGCCACAAGCTCGCAAATAACAGCACATCATTAAAAAAACATATTAACAGAACTAATCACGCTTTCGACTTAAAAAATACATCAACCACAACAATAGAAACACACTATAAAGCTAGAAATTTCTTGGAGAACATATATATATATATATAAAAGGATGAGAACTCAATTAACGATAGAACGGACATCAATAACATCTCCAATATTTACGTAACATTACTTTAGCAACTAATTAGTTTATAACGACTCGTTTATTTGGTGCCTAAGAAACACAATTTAAAAAAAAACCAAAAAACTGTTGTTAAGAACTTAACATATTTTATTTTGTTTTATATTATTCTTTCTTGCATATATGAATGTTTTTCTTTATTTTTTCTTTATTTTGATGTGTTATTATATT
This sequence comes from Amphimallon solstitiale, assembly GCA_963170755.1. NCBI lineage: Eukaryota > Metazoa > Arthropoda > Insecta > Coleoptera > Scarabaeidae > Amphimallon > Amphimallon solstitiale. The sequence continues at coordinate 35,339,629 of OY720680.1, forward strand.
TTTGTAATGTATGTTTTATTCTTTTTTACTTTTAATTATATTGTCGCTTAATGTATTTTTTTACTTAAAAATATTTGAGCATACTTATGCGGAGCTTGCTTTCGGGCGTATACAGTCTCAGCGGCCGAGTTTATTGTCTGCCGACAGGGCTACACGACTGTACACCGAAGGCGATGCAAGGCGTCCTATGTATACGTACGGACGGCAGTGTCTGGCATGTGCGTATATGTAGGGGTCCATAGCTCCTCGAGCGATTCACATGTATATATGCTGTATATCTTATGTTCGATGCAGAGCAACCCCGAAATATCGGTGCACACCGAAAATAAATAAATGTGTATTTGAACTGAATTTGAGTGTTATTTATGGCACTTTCAAAACAGGAAGTTTCCTTAACAACTGTTATAAAGAATTTAAAATAAACAACTAAAATAAAATAAAATGTGTAATGTACTCGAAGTTTTTTGATGTGCACATGCTAGGAGAATTTGTATACAAATATATCACAAAATACATTTTTAAACCACATGTTCACACACACAGTCGAGCAGAATCATTGCAAATGCGATAAAGACATGACATTAATCGATAAAAAACTTAGTATGTAAATGAGTGATTTTGAAAGAGAACCCCCTTCTTTTTATATTATATAAAAAGAAAAATGACGAAACCCAACAAAAGAGTTTTCAAATACTTTGTACAACATATAAAAAAAATAATTGTAAGTAATTTATTTTTATCCCTTTTTAATGTGTCATTTTATTATGTATGTTCAACTATTTTACAGATTGTTAGTGTTTTGAAGAAGGCAATATAAATATATGCCGAAACGTAACAAAAAAAAAATTATATGTGTTTTATTTAATAATTATTAAAACCGCTACCCCAAGACGTCATTATCATATACAATACACACGGCCAAGATCACTTTGGGGACTGTATGTAAAAATATCTAATAATGTCATCTTGTCAGAGGATTCACATTCTTTAGACATTAATTGCTTTTCAGTTAAACAAACAAAAGCAAGTAAATTACTTCACAAGCTTACTAAGTATTTTTCATGAATTTAAAGATTGGTAAACAATCGAGACTGGTGGTTTTGGGGTTTCTCATCGATCCTTTTAAAACGGGATCGCCAACATTGTGAGAAAAGTAATAGAGATTAGCTCCAAAAAAGTAATTACATGCGTACCTAACGTTTGAACTTTGTTCTGTCAATCGATTAAAAGTAATCCAGACAGCTATTTCTGAAAAGAGGAAATTGCTTCAATTCCTAGGATAAAAGTAAAATGTAAAATAAGTGTTACCTTAATTCGGTTAATTTTCTTTCTTATCTTAGTGAAATATAAATATTGTTACACATATTGCTGTAGCAAAAGGTATTAGGCCCAGTTTAAAAAAATATTTATATAATAGAATTCGATATCTAAAGTGTGTTATTAACTTAATATGACAGCATACCTATAAATCTTGTATGTTCTACAGTGGTTTACACTTTTTCTTACCTGTCTTTCTCTTGTCTATACTTTTAGGAGATAGGGTTTTGAATTAAATGCAGGATATAACATTGTAACAATTATGATAAATATTGTTTATTTTCATGTGAACTAAACGTATAATACTTATGCTTATTCTTATTTATTTATAAATCAAATAAAACTATTAATGTTTATTTATATACAAAAATATCGTTTTGGAATCATTTTCAGCAAATAGTTTCTACACAATGTGAATCTCCTTTTATGATTTTTGAAACGGCCTTACAAGGTTTAATCACCATACTTTATTTATTGTAATTATTTTTCATTAAAGGGAACTAAAAATATTTATGACTATGCTTCAACTAACCACCTAACGTAAACATTCGCACGTTTCACCCAGATAGATTAGCCTTTTGCTGCCAAAAATATTCTAATTTAATGGACTATTAATAATAATAACAAGAAAATGGGTGTGCTTAAAACCACACAGCAGAAGTGTAAACTTCATCAAGGCGAGGTTAATAATACGAAATACAACTTTTTTTTGTTCTATATTACATTTAAATAATCGTCCGCGAAGTTACCAATTCGCGAACGCAACACAGTTCGCGAAATACAATTTCGCGGCCGTTGCTATGGCAGCGGCCGTTAAAGTAAATACACATTTTGACACATGTTTAATCACACATTCTACGACTTATTTTGACAACTATCAAGTATTTGTAGTTTATTATATTCGTCTCATTTCCATGGTAACGCATGTAAAGCAAGTAAACCACTTTAATTTAGCTCCTTTAGAACTAAATTAAATTAAATTGTGTCTCAATTTAAATTAAATCTATTGAAAAATTTAACAGTTGCCCAAAAAATTGTGTGTATATCTTGTCCGCGAAAAACTTTAACGTACTCGAGATTGTCTTGCCTCGGCCGCAAGCATTATTAAGGAGATTTTCGGACGCATGTATATATATATATATATATATATATATATATAAATAAACGATATAAATACTGGCTTTCGACCCGCCCTTGGTCTAATAGTTAAGTGCTGGCCTCTCACCGGGCGGGTCCGGTTCACATCTGCTCTGGGACATGAATTTATTTATTCATTTAAATTTCAATTTAATTGAAATTAAATACCTCTATATGATATATTTATTTATCTTGTTCCCTTAGCTGAATTTACCCGAACAGCGTTACATACCCGAGCGTTGCAAGTCAGTCTTGTTCACTGCCTACAATCAGCGCAACGCGCCTAAAGAAGTTTACACTTCAATAATAATATCATTTATTGTCCAACAGCCAAGACCAATTTCAGGTCATTTTTCAATAATAATTAATAACAACAAAAGAAAAGTACGGTAAAACAGAGAAATACATATAAACATACCTATATCTACGTGAGCAAATAAAATGGAAAAATGAAAAAGTGAAACAAATAGTATTTAAATCTAACATCATAACACTATATTAACAAAAATGGATCCGGATAACGCCTATAGAAATTACGAGCCATGTAAGTTAAAGGAGCTTTTAATAAAATATTAGTGTTGCATCTAGCCACATGAACAGTTTCAACCGAGCGCGCATAGTATGCGGGTACAGAGAAATTCGTCTGCGACAGTAAATAGGGTAACTTTATGCTGTTTCTTAGAATATTAAAAAGAAAACGAGATCTGTAGCGCTTCCTTCGTACTGCTAAAGAAACCATTCCATGCATTTCCAGCCGCTGGTTATAGCCTGATCCTCTCTCCAGATAGATGCCATCCATTTTATACGATAAATATTTCAAAAATTAAATAATACCTCAAGTTGGCTTCTAACTATTGTATTGTATAGTGTCTTCAGAGCAACCATATTTCGAAAGCCACGGCACGATCTAACCAGGAATCCCAGAGACCTGGATGATGCACGGCATATGAAATTGACATGTTCTGAAACTCCGAGATTTCTGACTATGTATATCCTTTCTTGAAAGAGGAGTACCATTGACGTGATATCCGAACACCACGGGATTGCGCATCTTTGCATATAACATAACTACACATTTTTCGATATTAAGTTGTAGGCCATCATCCGAACACCACTGATGTATCAAAGTGAGGTTGGTTTGCAAATCTACACAATCATCATCACCACTAGATTTTCAGATTATCATCATACGAGACCACTTGACAGTCTATATATGTTATAAAGTCAGTAATGAATAGATTGAAAAGAAGTGGGCCCAAATTAGAACCCTGCGGCACGCTGGAACGTGCTTGAAAACTATTTGAAGTGAACCCATTATAATGGACAAAATTAAGTCTACCAGTAAGGTAAGATGTCAAAAGCTTAGTGAGGTCATAAGAAAAACCGAATGAATCTAATTTTTGTATTAAGAGTGAGTGATCTATGGTATCGAAGGTCTTTGAAAAATTAAATTATATTTCTTAATAAAATATTTCAGACAAGAATGCATTCTAAAAGTTATATATTATGAGAGTAACTGTTTGGAAAACTAACGATTATTTGAAACCAGTATTCGTTGCTTCGGATCTTACCGACTAACGAATACTTTAGTAACGGATAGTTACATTTGCAACACCATTAATAAGTATACTAGACCTTAACTTCATAATTTCTAATTGTTATTGCTTGCCCTTATTTAGACTGTTAATATACTCGTTGACTGGTGCATGATAGTTCTTTCTTGTAATTTCTTCTGTTTCTTCTTTTCTGAGTACTTTCCGATCAAGAGTCAGGGGCAGGTACTACTATTTAAGAGATGTGATGCCTTATTTAATCCATGGTCTAATTTGATCTGCTAGACCTACGCCACTGAGCAAAGCGACAACAGAGTTCCCTATATTCCTGACCAAAGAGCAGAAGAGAGAGACGTTACAGGTAGGACAATAAATATTTTGTATTATATCGGGTACAGGTTATAAGCAAGGGGTTGTGTAAAAAGTAATGTTACCCTGACTTTCTATTACTGAATTGTTCCAAAAGAGGTAAGCAAATAGAGAGACTTTAGTTTTGAGCGCCATTTTTTTGACCCTAAGTATTAATTGGAAGGGACGTATCAATGTGGTTGCTTCCATTATAAAGGATGATACGTGAAATAATACGAGCTGTAAACGAATTTGTTTAATTATGAAAAAAATAGTTCGAATAGGGACGAGAATTTACAAAATCAAAATAGTAATTCTTGAAGATCACGGAAGCAATAACAATATTTATTATAAATGCTGTAGAAGTTACATGGTATTAGATTTTTCTCTCACAATTGTATTTGTTAGATATAAAAGAATAATTTATTAAAGATACATCTAGATATATGATTAACTTACGTAACAAAATTGCCCAGGCAAGGAATTTTAAAGAAATCAATAAAATGTTCCTTGTCAGGGAATCTAAATTTTGGCTTTACCTTGATACATGATACGAGAGGCCAAATCCTACAATTAATGATGAGACAACGAGAAGTAGTTACAGAAAGTAAGGTACCTTAACTAACATAGAACAGCCATTAAAAGCAAGACGAATACAAATGATTGCTTGAGGTACCAGAAAATGCACTTGATAAGAAAATACTATATTTGTATTACGGGAAAAATATGACGTAGGTAATACGTATTCAGAGCTAATTTAAAAAATAATTCTTGAAGGAGTTAAAACACATATTCTTCCTTTTATATCTTGTGCTATGCACCTACATTAGCAATATAAACACTTCTATTATGTTCAAAGCAAATGTTCTTAAGATTCATTGTATGCTCTTTGAATTAGTGATACCAAGATGTTGTCAATTGTATTGAATACATACATTTCTCAGCTGATACCGTACTTCCAAGTGTAAAATTTGCGGTAAAATATGTTTCATGTAACTGAAAAAAAGGCAATATAGTACAGCAAAGATTACGTTATATTCTATCAAAATTAACCTCAAGTGGTGATTAGCGCGAATAAAACACATCCAAAAGACGAGCAAAATATCTAAACTACAACTACACAACTATGTGACTAATATTCATAGATATTCGTATTAATTTCATTGGCCGATAGCATTGCTAAATGGAGATGCACTTACATTGCATATTAATTGTAATTCTTCTTTAATCACTATTCGTCAAACGAAATCAATCACGACACTTAGATTGCTAGTTTAATATTAGCAAAAATTATGCTAATTTTTCTTTTCGAAAAATGTAGTAGGTGCTCGTTCTCGTACAAATGTCGATTTATACTAAAGCAATATGGAATAAGCATTCAGTATATTATTATACCAAATATAAATTTGGGAGGTAGGATATTGCTGTTGTTATTATATGGGTAGTTACGGTATAACGGTCTATATTTCCTGCTTCGATTCTGCGGAAAGAGTTCAAAGAACAGAAACTATCTATATGAATAAATATATTGGGAATTCAAATAGATATTGCAACACACTTCTTTACTTATAATTACAAATTAATAAAGAGTGCACAAAACTATCCATCTTAATTTTACAGTATCAGGATTAGTGTTGTCTACCCAATGTAAGGTATCTTAATTAAAAATAATACAAAAGTTACCTTTATTTGTCAAAAACATAGTACTATTTCTACAACACATCTGCACGTCTACGATACTGTAGCGTTTTCGGGTTCGAAATAAACAACTCGTGCAAATGTTTTGAAACTGTCTGTATATTCACACACATAAAGTTAATTACAATATAAAAGTGTAAAACTAATTAAAATATAAAAATGCAAAATAAATGTAAAGCACTTAAAATTATTACAAATAGATTAACACATGTATTTATTTCACTACTGTTATTTATGTCGGTATTATATATGTAACACTGTACCGTATTTATATCACTTCTATTTATATTCCGTAATATTTATGTAACAACTACACTCACTTATTTATGCTTATTCTTCGACTACCACTCAAAGGAACTATTTATTTATGTTTATTTATTTATCTGCCTGTTCCGCACGAGACTATTGAATGAATTTCTTATTCCGGAATGACTGCCTGCTTTCTGGGTACCGGCCGTTTTTTTATATCGGCACACAAGACTCTGGAAACACTCGCGAAAATTCTATCTTTCTCTCGATGTTTGTAGAACATACGACAGACCCTCCGTCGCCCACACATTATACACATGTGGGTGATTTATGATGCGTCGCGCGAAAGTTTACTATCCTTTTGTCGTCACCCGGATGTCTGCTTATTTGTGGGCTTGTTTCGTTACAATACAAAAAAAACAGTAGGCTTAGGAACAGGATACAATTTACATCAATGGCGACGGCCACGTGTTCGTGGAATAATTAAACTGCTATACGGTAATTATGCCTCCAAAATAAAAAGCTACGAATGGGAAGAAAAGACACATATAGGAAGTAATTTAAATAAGACGCCTTACACAGAATTAACATATCAGAAAACTTACCAGTCAAAAGAACGTTGTCCCCAACAAAAAAGATTTAGTCTCTCAACTTCAATGGCGATACGAAGCAACAAAATATATAATCTGCGAGTTAATCCGACTATGTTGTTTAAAAGTAAAACGACAATAAGTTAACTAAATAAACTGCAGAAATTAGAGGGTAAAGAAAACGGTTCGACTTGCTTTATCGATGATCTGAGACGGAATGAATTGAGTCAATAGATGATCGGTGTACCTAAAACGTACAATCGAACATGGTTTAAATGAAGCATCATTTGTTTGACAGTGATGTGATAAATATAAAAATAACAGAATTTGACTATCAACCAAGCTAAACATAATGTGACAAATAGTAAATGAATTAATGAAGATAAGATTGACTTAAATAAATGACATTTAATATATTAAATACAAATAAACCAAAAATAGAAAAATAATATATTTGACTCATATTAAGGAGTGGCTAATATGCACATGCTATTAAATACATAAACCACAGATATGGCAACACTGACCCCGAAAACGAATTAAATAAATATATTTAATTAGAATAGCAATAATTGAATTTTCCCCGCATATCACACGCTAAAAATTATAAGCAAATCGAAAGCAAGTTAAATATCACTAACACAAAAAAGGACAACGAAATAAACATCGCTCTTACAACAAAAGCGTCGACAACTAGTTAAATTCCACAAGAGATACAGGGTTTTCGAAAAATAATGGCATATTTTAATCCATAACAAATGAACTAAATTAAATGCAAAGCATAAATACTGACTATACAGGGTCTGCTCAAAATTAAATGATAACATTTCAGCTAATGTAAAATTGTATCATTATACAGAATGTTTCCAAATAAGTGCGAATGTTTTCAGAGGGTGATTGCTTATCAAAAATTAAAGGGGGTCTTTCATGTAAACAAAGCTCTTAGAATAGTCCTTGAGAAGTTACACGCTTCCAAAAATGAGATAAAAGAATATTTCTTTCTTCTTCTTAAAACTGCTGAAGAGTTAAAGAAATGGCATTTTGTGGGCGTGTTCTACCAATAAAAATAATATACAGGGTGAGTCATTTAGGCGGGTAAGGCCGATTATGCTTTATGAGTAAAGATATTTCGAAGCGGTTTCTTCCTTGTGACAGCTGTTCATTAGGAGCACATTTTAAAAATATGTTGTATTATACAGAGTGTCCCATAACTTGGTGGCTAACCATAGTTATAGTTTTTTAAGTGGAACACCCTATATATTATTGCATTTTTGTATTCCCCGTATAATTTTTAGTCAAAAAGTAATAAAATAGTGTAGGCCTAAAGTGTAAAGTTTTTGACTTATTCCCATTATTCTGAAAAATTCAATGTTTGTATAAAATTATATTTCTCGAAAACGACGTATTAGATGGACAAAAATTTTTGCAGTATTGTTTACAATAAGAGGTCCTAATAGAAGCATGTTTTATTTTTTTACAGTTACTAACTGCATGTGCAGGAAACTGGACTAAAATTACATGACATGTTTTAGAATAAAAGTCAATTTTTGGAATTTGGAATTTCAGGAAGTAGGCTTTGAAAAAACAAAATTTTTTGAGGTATTGTCGAGTGCAACTTTGCCAAATGATGCAGAATTTTCTTGGCTACAAGCACCACCAAAGTTAATGTTTTTGCTTTTAAAAACAATGTGAAAATGATTTTTTTCTGAACACGTGCTTTGGTCAAATATTTTCAAAAAAAATTAATAACTCAAAAACTATTGGCTCAATTTTGAAAAAGAAAAAACAGTCGAACGGACAAGCAGTACAGGAAAATCCAAAAATATATAGGGTGAGTCATTAAAAAAAATTAAGTTCCGTGCTTTTCCGGTAAAACCGGAAGTGCGTCAGAGCTTAAATTGTGTTTATAATATGCGCCACAAGTAACCATGGATCTTCCCCAAATTGTTTTTTTTTGTATTTGAAACACAAAAGAGCAATCGAAGAAGCGGCTACTAATGACTCACCCTGTATATAAAATAAATAATACGTTTTCTAAAAATTGAGCATTTTGGGTAATAATTTGAAGACTCCATTGACAAAAGTGTACTCGATGGGAAAAGTCGCGCGGCAAAAGTGCCTGCACTCGTTGAATATGGTAAACATACAATGTATCTTTTAAAATTTGTCAGACTAGTTTATTGCAAATATTTAGTGAGTTAACAATTTGCCATGTACTTAATTTCGGACGATTTTCAATCATATTAAGAACCTCTTTTCCAGTGCCACCCTTCTTATTACTCCTAGACGATCACAATCAGTTTTTCGTTTTTGAAATGTCCCTCTTTTACAGAGACGTTAGTGAAGATGTGCAAAACTTGTGTAATGAGGTATCACGCGCTGAGGATACATTTCTGTATAGAGCCGTCTAGCTTCAGGCACAATTGAGCTTTCAACTATCGCATAAAAATCAATGCGACTTGAACTTTCAAATACCGCATAGAAATCTAAGCGAATTGAACTGTCAACTTTCACATAAAAATCAAAACGACTTGACATCCACCTACTAGATTTTTTAGATTTCATTCAAAGAAGATACGTCCAAGAACGATATTGTATTTTATTTTATTGTTAAGAAATAATTGCTTTTGCGGAAAAAAGCACAAGAGTTTAAAAAGTTTAGCACTAAATCATTCTTTTCAACGGATATTTTTAAATCAAAAATTTTTATTTTATTAAAAAGGTTCTGATAAAAAAAGGAATAGGGGTTGCATGTTTTACCCCTCTAAAAGATCACAACAAAACTAAAAAAGTAATCACAGGTAGTCTTTTTATTGGTAAAACACGCCCACACGATGCCATTTCTTTAACTCTTCAGCAGTTTTAAGAAGAAAAATTTTGATCTTATTTTTGAAAGCGTGTAACTTTTTAAGGACAAGCCTATAAGAGCTTTTCGTTTACATGAAAAACCCCCTTTAATTCTTGACGGAGAATCGCCCTCTAAAAACTTTCGCGCTTATTTGGAAACATCCTGTATATCAGTTTTTAACATTGCTTTATAACATTGATATAAGAAAAACAAAATGCTATTATTTCAACTGCTGTTAGCTACCATATTACCTAGAATGTCATACAAATATAGTACTTACCTCTAAGTCGTATGCTTCCACTGTTGTCATTGATACCTTCTTGGTTTCGGAGTTGACACCGCGTCGTCGCTTCTGCTTCCACTATTTTTGTCCATTATCCTTATGAACATCTTTAAACAGTCCGTTTTAGGTTATTGCAGCAGAAGCCCTGCACATATCCTTAGGATAGTGAACGGAAAGTCGGCAGCAGAAGCAAAGACGACGACTCGGTTTCAACTCACAAACGAAGTAGTATAGTACTTAGCTTATTCAAAACTCTATTTTCAATAATTTTAAATAAAGAGAATAGCGGATTTCATGTGTATTCTATATCTGTATCTGTTCAAGCAATAATTACAGTATTTTTGATTAGGTCCTTAATCTTTTGCTATTATTTTTAACACTTTTAAAGATATAATCGATTAATTGCATATAACGATAACAGTGACACTTTTGTTTTATTTCCACATTGCCAAAACCTCTTTGATTAAGCTCATTTGCTTAAAAGAAATTATTTGGTTTTATATTATAAGAGTTTCTTGACCATCTTTAATTCTTTTAAATCTAATAATTATTAATTTATTTATAGTTTCTTGATCATTTGAACAAAATATAAAAGCAAAGCAACTATTATTAATAGTTATTCGTTATATTATTTAAGAAATTAATATTAAAAATATAATACGAGAGAAACTAAGGAACATTTTATTCTTAATAATTGAGCTTTTATTATTTACTAATAAAACTTACAAGGTATGTTAAGGGGATATTAAAGTCGATTTGGTGTTGGCCCGTAGGAGGAGCCAAATGCAAGCCATCTCATTCTCATATATTTGAAATGAATGTGTTGTTTTCCGTCACCCGAATACAGAGAAAAAAAAATGAGGTGTGGCCACCACACGACTTTCTTATACGTATGAGCGTTTGAAACTATACAATTTTAAGATTTTTTGTATACAAAACTTATTCAAAATCCTATTCTAAGTACTTTCATTCTCTTAATAAATCGCTATAGAATGCATACTTTGCAAGATATTATCAAAAAAGTGCTACTCGCTAAGAGTAAAAGTGCTACTTCCGGTCCGAATTTTGAAATTTCATATATACAAAAAATATTGAAAATCCAGTTCTAAATACTTTTGTACTCTTGATAAATATATATAGAATGCATAATTTACGACATATTTGCAAAAAATCGCTATTCGATGAGAGTAAAAGTGGTACTTCCGGTCTGAATTTTGAAATTTTTTTTATACAAAAGATATTGAAAATTATGTTCTAAATACTTTTATACTCGGAACATACTTCTCTAAAAAGCATGACTTGCGAGATATTCGCAAAAAACTGATTTTCGATAAGAGTAAAAGACCTACTTCCGGTTGGAATTTCGAAAAACTTTTTTAAGACAATTTGTCTCAAACTTTATTTTAAGTACATATGAATTCTTTATAAATTTGTTTAAACTTAGTAGTTGACGAATAATTGCCGAAATTCGATTTTTTCACTGAAGTAAACTACTACTTCCGGTCTGCCGATTTTACTGAAAATCTAATCAGATCTCAAGAGGGAGATTATATTTGTAAATATAAAATTTGGAATTGATACCTATAGCGGTTTGACCGCTATCGTGGTCACACACACACACACACACAGGAACAGACACACACACACACAGACATACACACACACAGACACTCAGACATTTTTTAAAAACCACTTTTTCGGTATCAGGGGACATCAAAACGTGGACATCTGCAAAAATCTCGAGGTCGAAAATTTTCATCATCACAATACTTCCTTATACTACGTATAAGAAAGTAATACAGTTGAAGGCGCTGCTAAAATACAAATAATTCAGAACAGCACCATTCCGGAATTTCTTAATTTAATTACTCAAATTAAACTTTTTTCCGCAATTCAAAAAGCTATATCTCACAAGAAAACATTGGTCTACAGGGGAATTACATCCGTTTTGATCAATTTCATTTAATTATTTCAGATGTTGACCGAGAAACACACGTACATTTTACTCTAATTTGAAATAAAAAAAGTAGATGGTTGTGACAAAAAATTACATAATCTGACAACCTTTCCGTGTACTCATATCTATATTGGAGTTGTACAGAAAATTTCACATTTCTATCTTGAACAATAGTAAAAAAAATCTGGTAAATTCGATATCTTGCTTTCTCGACCACTTTAATATCCCCTAAACGTATAATAAATAATTTTGACACGTAGTCGCCTAGAAACAATTTCCTGACAGCTCCTTTTTCACCTCTTTACAACTTTCTTCAATTTTTCTTCTCTTTCATAGTGTTTTGGAGTGGAGTGAAAAAAAGACCAGCGGCGGCGAATACAGAAATTGAGGCGGTCATATAAGAATAGAATTATGCTGACTGTTTTGATAGTGATGATGGAGTCAGAGTCCTTCTATCCGGGAATCAAACTACGTGCCGCAAACTTTATTACTGCGATTTGGAGCAGCATATAATGGAAAACGCCATTTAGTTTATGAATAGACCCCATACATATATTTATATTTACGAAGCACTATATATTTACATTTACTTATAATTTAGTATAATGTAATAAATTGTTATACAACTTTGGAATGTAGTAAAAAGACTGAAAGCCAAAATAAAGAAATAGTGGTTGGATGTTTACGGATGTTCCAGAACTTGTAATATCCTGGAGTAAAATTTATCGTTGCAAAGAAAAGAAGTCACCAAAAGCGGCTCATCAATTTATTATGGCTTCTCAAATAAAAGAAACACATTGAATTATGTTCGAGATAGGCATACGTATATATGTAATATATCTTTATATAAGGCAAGCGTGCCGAAAAGTTAGCAATACACAGGAGGATTGAAAATGAAACAAGAAAATGCGATACATGAATTTTTTTATTAAAAGTTACAGTGCACTATATCAATGTTCGTTAAATTACTCTGGATAGAGATTGCTTTTTTGTTACTTGCTACGTCAATTTTATACCTTTGTGTGGCATAATTGAATTAAAAATTGCTTTCATTTCTCTCTATGAAAACAAAATGACATTAACGAACATAAAACATACCTAAACTCACATAGGTTAACTCTGCAGTAGCTAGTTATTTGCGTTTAACAGAAATTCAATTTTTACATGTGCTCAGACGTTATAATATTTATATCAACTGGAAGGATTTCGGAGATTTTGGAGGTAACTTATTCATAAAGTACGCCGCTTATACATAGGAAGCAAAAATGTTTTTTCCACATTTTTTATCGTACAGGTTTCAGTAAGTTTTTTTTCCGATAATTAAATCTGCGTTTCTAAAAGGATCCAAATAATCTAAGTGACTATTTCTAGAAGTATATTATGTGGTAATTTAGATATGAATAGTATAATTTATATATAATAAAATATATTTAAAAAATTGTAGATAACTATATAAAGCGTCATCACGGCCGTAGTGTAGTATTGTAATAACAAAAATAAAAAGTCAGCCTGTTAGAGAATCCTCAATTTATAGGGGGCGACAACCAACTTCACCACTTGGTAGAAAATGCAGGCCTATGCGTTAAATAGTCCACGAATGACAAACCTAAAGAGTGATAACGCGGAAATGTATGAATTAAAAATGAATTATTACAAACTCCTATGTGACTCCTTGTTCTTCATGTGCACATAGTGCAATGTTACAGACTCATTAGGCTGCTTCCGTCTTCAGTAGAATACCTGCTGATAATATGGCATTTAGAGAGTACAGAATATACTACTCCTACTATCTACTGTTAGTAAACGCTATTGATTTGGATGGGGTTTTTGGAGTATTGCATTCTTAAGGGATATAATTTATACTAAAGGTATTATTCGGACAATACAGACTTCTTTTACATTACTTAGAAGGCCTAAGAAGCCTGAAATACGTATCCGAAGTAGTACTACACATAGAAGTGTCCAATAATTCATTTTTAATGTACATATTTCCCTGACATAAGTATCGTCCCTCGTGGATCATTTAATGCATTGATAGGCATTGTTTACATGTGGTGAAATTTGTTGTGTTTCCCAATAACTGAGCATTCTCTGATAGAATGTTGTATGCTGTCAATGAAATTAATTTTAATTGACAACCTATGCTATGTCACAGTATTTTGCCTTTTTTCGCACAATTTTTAATGTGTTTCTGTATATAATTTATATAGTGTCTGAAGAAGGAATAAACAGATGTCTGAAACATCACGTATATACCAATTATATATTTATACATTTTATTAAATTTAAGTTGAACACAAATTCTATATCTAATTGCAAAATACACCACGAACAGATCTAATAAAATGCAAATTGTATCAGGTAAAACATTTATACATAGCAAACGCAAGAGTAGACAAGCAACTGATACTCCATAAAAATTGTCGTTTCAATCAGACACTATCGCCATTATTTTCGCATTATCAGCAAAAACATCCACACAAACATGAGTTAAGTGACTTCAGACATACGCGAAGATCTCATTTGTTTCATTGTTACAATAAAAACGTGATTATGAAGCCTATCAAATGTTCTAGATAAATATATTGTAATACTGAAAGTTTCTTCCTTATTCAAGTCATTTAGATAGTTAAATGACTTGTGATTGAAATACAGGACGCATCGTTGATATATCTGTTACAAAATCATGATCATGTCCACAATAATTTCAAAATTAGTTTTTTCGATGATTTGAAAGATTGTAATTAATTATGTAAATTTAATTATAAAATCGCTAGTCGGTAAAGGATATTTTTTTCTTTTCTCGCGCAGCTTTCATCGCTATGTGTAGCTGAAACAAAGCGTCTTTTCCAAAATAATCTTAAAATACCTAAAAGAATAACTTGCTGTATTTTTACGGAGAGGGCACCTAATTCTTTGACGATTGGGAGGTTGTATGTTTGAATTTCACCCAATTTTGTAACTAAATTTACAAAATTAAGTTATCCATGCTCAGTAGGAAATTATTATTACAATGCTGAATGATGGGTCGTGATGATGGATATGACATTTCGATGTCGTATTCTGAAAATGATGATAGTGTCAATGGCAACGCCACTGTTGGCCCTAACGGTATTCCGTCTTTCATTCTCAAGGATTGCGCTTAGGTCCTGACATCTCTTATACTTGGAAACACTAAAACTTTTTCTATTAAATCTCTTAAAACGGACACTATTATGCCTTAAGAATTATAAAAATAATTTGCAAATAGACACTCCATATTTGGATTGTTATTAAATTAAAATTATCACAGATTAAAAATCTTTTATGTATATATTCAATTTTTTAAAAATAAACCTAGTCAATATTACTAAGCAATGCATTTTTACTGTCAAAATCTCAGTCTAGTTTGATATTAATCTTCGACTGGCTTATAATCATTAGAAAAGTTGTGAACTGTCGAATAACTACCACTAATTCTCTCTACGAAAAAAGACTACTGTTTAGCACTGTCTCTTTATTTATAGTTATTATTACTTTTGATTTTGTTTATTCATAAAATTTATTAGGGTGGTTCGAAAAATACTTTTTTTTTATTTCAGATGGCTATAGTGCACAAAAGTTGCCATTGGTATAGATGTGAAAAAGGCACTAATTATTATTTTTTTATTAATTTGTCTTCCGGTAGCGTAATGCCATCGAAGTTAGCAACAAATTGTGAAAACGTTTAAATTTTCATAATTTCTTTAAGCACGCACAGATGGTTTTAATTGCGTTCCTGTACCATGAATTAACTACTAAAAGTATGTAAAATCAATATACAGGGTGGCTGACAAAAAACGCCCCAAGCCGTAGCTCCGTTATTTACTATCCGATTTTAAAAAACAAAATATCAAATAAAATGGTTAAGTAAATACTATCAATTGGCATAATCGAAATATTATTAGGAACAAAAAGTTTGAACATGCGATAGTCAATTTTTTTTTAAATGGCAACGTATATTTTTAATTAGTTTTTCAGATAAAGAATGTTTTCCTGATTTTGATGATGTATAACACGTCAATTTTCAACATAAGTTTCAAGTGTGCCGTGGTTAATATCATTTTATTGGAATGGAAATTTTAAAGAAATACAAATCAATACGAAACTTATCTACAAATATTGTTCAAATTGTCTGCCGCCTTGTTGAAGACATAGTTGACACCTTCTAATTACTCCATTAGTGGCGTTGAGTATAAAATTAGGAGATATTTCGCGGCAAGAATTCAGAATTCTTTGCCGTAAAATGTCTATATTTTCTGGACTAGTAAAATAAACCTGATCTTGAAGATAGCCCCATAACCAAAAATCCAGCGGCGTAAGGTCGGGCGAACGAGCGGGCCATTGAATTGGTCCATTGGTCCCTATCCACCTCTCAGCAAATGTCGCATTTAACCATTCAGCATTTATTAAGGCATTATGAGGAGGGGCGCCATCTTGCTGAAAGTACATTCTGTTTAGCTCGGCAATTGGCAAATCATCTAAAAAGTTTGTAATATTTTCACGCAATAGTTGATGGTATCTTGCTTGATTTAAGATGCCATCTATGAAAAATGGGCCAATTAATCGATCACCCCAAAGACCGCACCATACATTTAAACTGAATCTTTGCTGAAAATTATTCTCAATTATAATTCTTGGGTTTTCTTGGCTCTAACATCGATTGTTCTTTCTGATAAAAATGCCATTATTACTGAAACTGCATTCGTCCGACCAAATAATTTTTCGATAAAAATTACGATCTCGTTGTGTAACATTTAAGAAAAAGTTTCAAAATTGCATTCTTCGACCATAATCATTTTCCAATAGTGCTTGTACTTTTTGAGAGATGTATGGTATGAACTTGTGCTTTTTTAGTGTCGCTTGTATTGTTTGGTGCGATAGGCCGACCTCTTTTGCAATTCTCCGAGTAGAAGTCCATGGACTTTCTTCCACGCATAAAAGAACATCCAATTCTGTATTTTCCTTAAACTGTCGACTCTTACTTTTTGGCATTTTGAAGGCTCCATATTTTCTTAAATTCTGTTCGATTCTTCCGAATTTACGACGGTTTGGAACCTCTCTTGTCGGATAACGATAACTGTAGAGTCTGACAGCTTCAGCACTATTTCGATTACATTCAAAGTATACTTGCAACATGTCGGTCAGTTGATTGCTATCCATGTTAATGATGAATTAAACTCACAGAAATAATCAGAACGTTGAACTAATGTCACACCGATACACAAATGTCACAATGACAGTATTTATTAACATTTACATTCTAATTGACAGTATTTATTACTTGATGCATTTGATTGCTATTCACGGCACACTTGAAACTTATGTTGAAAAATTGACGTGTTATACATCATCAAAATCAGGAAAACATTCTTTATCCGAAACATTAATTAAAAATATACGTTGCCATATAAAAAAAAAAATTGACTATCGCATGTTCAAACGTTTTGTTCCTAATAATATTTTGATTACGCCAATTGATAGTATTTACTTAACCATTTTATTTGATATTTTGTTTTTTAAAATCGGATAGTAAATAACGGAGCTACGGCTTGGGGCGTTTTTTGTCAGCCACCCTGTATATGCACTTATTATATATTTGTTTCATATCTTCCGATCGCGCAACATAGTACTAAATGAGTAAAATTAGTAGTTTTTACAAAATTTTAAAGTTTGACTCTTTAGTACATTTTAATCATACGACATTTAGAGATGCTATAGTTTAATTCTATTACAATAATATATTTAAAATCCAAGCATATAAGATAAACTTTCATATTCAAGTTCAATTCGGTCGCGCAGCGTCGTCAAAAACAGCAGAGTAGCAGAGAAAAGACAATACATTGTCAATTTAAAAAACTGGCAGAAAATACTTTCGCAGAAGCTATAAGGAGGAGCATTACTCTTTTATTCAGGAGCCAAGCTTAACTAACATAGGACACACTTGTCCTTCTTCAAGCTCAGCAACCGACATAGCCAAAAGCATCACATCTTATTTATCAGAAAATGGCTTTTTACTTGACAAATTGGAAGTTGTTGGATGTGACGGTACTGTTATTAATAGGGGCTTAAGAAATGGTGTATTTCGACAAATAGAGATACATGTAGGAAGACCTCAACAATGAAGTATTTATCTTCTCCATTACAACGAACTGCCATTCCGCCACCTTTTCCAACACTTAGATGGAAATACAACAGGCCCAATAGGATATTCCGGATCGATTGAAAAGGCCCTACCTGATTGTGATTTTAATCCTATTGATTGTGAGATTCCAAAAATGGACAAGCGTATTCTTAGCAAGGACCAATTGTACTTGCTTGAGATATCAGAAGTCATCAAGTCAGGACATTCTTCAGAAGACTTTGTAGTACGTGATCCTGGCCCAATGTCACATTTAAGATGGCTTACTACTGCAAACCGAGTTTTGCGCCTCAGCATCAGTGTGTCAAGCCCTTCTGACAATCTGAGAGAGATTGCCACATTCATTCTCAAGTGTTATATGCTTATGTGGTTTGCCATAAAAATAAACCACGAATTCACAAATGGGCCTAGACATGTTTATAAAAGTATTGAATCTACAAGGTACTTACCAGGAGAGCTGCTTCAAGTTGTTCATCCCGTTTTACAACGGAATGCTTACTTGCCCATCCAGAAAATTTACTTTTAGCTATTGTAACTGATGAAAGAAATCATATACGAGAGCTGGGCTTTAGGCGTATCATGAAGGCAAAGCAAGCAATATCTGAAAGTGACTCCATCAGAATCTTCAAACCACCAAACCTAAACTTTCAAGCTAAAGACTATACCGAAATTATCAAATGGAACACCAGTACACTGACTACTCCTCTACTGTTAAGAACATTGACTAATGAAGAGATAAAACAGAATGTGAGCAATGACTTTAAGCCTGTTATGAGTATAGATGCTTTCCCATTCCATACACAGGCAGTTGAAAGATGCGTTAAGCTAGTGATCGAAGCTTCGAGTAAAGTGTGTGGACACGGTTCCAGAGACGGCTATATTAGAACCACATTACTGTCACGCTCAGCGATGCCAACTTTTTTACACATATCCGAATTTCGATGTTTATCGATAGATAAGACTAGAAAGGACACATAAAGAGAGAGAAAGCGAAATAAATTTATACATATTGTAAATAACACACCCTACATTGGATGGTTAGTTGGGTAGGGTGTGGGTGAAACTCGAAGTACAGCCACCTCCCCGTGGTGAGTTTTCGGTCGTCTTGTAAATAAAATGAGCGAAGAGCTGCACCAACAATTGAATATTGAAACAAAAAAATTACGAAATATTTACTATTAGAAAATGTCTCAATTAACTGAAAGGAAACATTCTCAAACAACAAGATTGTTAGACAACGATAATGGCTGTTACCGGCTGCGAGACGAGCGCATCGCTGGCATTCGTCACGTACGCCTCGTCTATCGGTAGTAGGCTACTCTGCTGTTATTGACCTTATATGCTTGGATTTTAAATATATTATTGCAATAGAATTAAACTATAGCATCTCTAAAAGTCGTATGATTAAAATGTACTAAACAATCAAACTTTGAAATTTTGCAAAAACTACTAATTTTACGCATTTTGTACTATGTTGCGCGGCTGGCAAATATGAAACAAGTGTATAAGTGCATATATATTGATTTTACATACTTTTAGTAGTTAATTCATGGTATAGGAACGCAATTAAAACCTTCTGACGTGCTTAAAAATATTATGAAAATTTGAGGTTATTCACAATTTGTTGCTAACTTCGATGGCATTGCGCGATCGGAAGACAACTTAATAAAAAAATAATAATTAGTGTTTCTTTGACGTCTATATCAATGGCAACTTTTGTGCACTATAGCGATCTGAAATAAAAAAAAAAGTATTTTCCGAACCACCCTAATATTTATGCACTTCGTTCTTTTTTCCGTTTATTAATTCTTTTATTTGTATATTTTTGTAGTTTCTAATCTTTAGATTACTGTATAAAATAAATAAATAAAATAAATAAATAAATATTGACATTAGTTTTAAATGTTTTGATTCAAGCGTTTCATTTTAATTATTATAAAATTGTTGAGTATATTCTATGTAAGCTTTATTGGTCTATAATAGTCTGTACTTATAGTAAACAAAGATTTCTCTCTCTTTTGTAGATTGGTTCACAAAGGCATTTCAGGTCTTTTGGTAATTTGCTCAATTTGAAAGACATGAATGATGCCAATGATGTGAGAAACTAGTTTCACTACATCTTACAAATATTCGTTATATAAATATATATTGTAACACTCCATATGTTCATATTGGGAAGAAAGACGATGTGCGCAGGTGGGAATGATGTAATGGAACATTTTTCATCAGTATTCAGTCAGCAGTGCGAGAGTGATGTCAAAAGTGTTAACCTAGCATATGTGTATTTCGTTATTATCCGCAAAGGTGAAACCCAAATTAATTATATGATATTTACGAAGAAATAAAATTAAAATAAAACAAATTGAACATCTATTTTGTTAAACTGGCGCCTAACGAGTGGCCTTTGCGGTGTATTGAATGCACGTGTGTGAACGTTGAAGAAAAAACCGTTGTTGTTTACTTAAGCAATAAATCAAGCTTGTTGTGGAGACCTCTTTGCGTCGTATATTCGAAATCAGTAGTTTTTATATAAGTATCTACGTGAGTGGACAATATAAAACTTTAGTGTCGATTTCGTTTATTTAAAATTAAGAAAAACACCTTTTTATAAAAGCATCCAGTGAGTGGAACATTATAAAATCGTATGAGGGTTTAAATAAAAGACGCTTGAATAATATTAGTTGTGAACAATAAATAAATAAATAAATAAGAGTGGTAGGAAAGGTTTTCAAAGATATAACAGTGCTATACATCCCTATCAGCAGTATTTTCGGTTACAATAATTTCAAATATACCAGTGGCGTGCAGTCACAGAGGGTTTACAAAATATTTAATATTCTACCGTGTGCTGTTTGAACTGTAAGTACTTTTCTCTTATTTTATTATCACAATCGACATCACGGAAGGTCAAAATACGTACTGGTTGAGGAGTTTCTCCAGTAACACCACGATGTCTAACGAAACAGTGACTCTTACTCAGGAACAATTTCAACAACTTTTACAACAAATTGGTACGGTAAATGTCCAGGAGGGAAATTTTTCAACATGCTCTTCTCGCTTTACCGGATCTAAAGATAATGACGTCAACGCCTTTATAGATGCAATAGAGACATACAAAGAATGCACCAAAATATCAGATACCAATGCTTTACGTGGCTTATCGATGTTATTGGATGGTTTCGCCGCTACTTGGTGGCAAGGCGTGAAAGATACTATTAATACTTGGCAAAATGCTATTGACATGTTACGCACAACATTCGGTCCTAAGAAACCTGCTTTTAAAATCTATAGAGAATTATTTGCGAAAGAGCAGGATTTCAAAACAAGTTCTGATGTTTTTATTTGTCAGGCAAGGGCTATACTTTCTCAATTACCGGTAGGTACGCTAACAGAATCTACACAGATTGATATGGTGTATGGTTTGATGCATAAACGTATTAGAGAGAAAATGTCGCGTGACAGTATAAAGAACTTTTCGGATTTATTGAAAGAATGCCGTTTGGCAGAAGAAACTTTTACTGAACGTTTTGACGACAAAGCGAATTCCAGTTGTTCCAAGCGTATTAAATGCAGCTATTGTAAGTTATTTGGGCATAGTAAAGACGAATGCCGTAGACTTCCATCGAGAGATAAACAAGTAAAACATACAAGTTCTCCGACAACGACTGATACGAAATCTGCTATAGAATGTTTCGGTTGCGGAAAACCGGGATACGTGAAATCAAATTGTCCATCGTGCACAGTTGATACGTCCTCAATTAGTTTTTCGGCAATTGACAACGACACTTCGGGACTTGGCCTAAAACCGAGACCAATTCTTTTGGTACATATCCTGGATTCTAGGGGTACTGCCGTTATAGATACCGGAGCACGATTAAGTGTTGCGAGTGGTTCGCTAACCCAATTATTGAAAGAAAAAGGGCAAACATTTTCCACAGAGAAACTGTGTATTAAATTAGCTGATGGTTCCATGAGAAGTGAAGTGGTTCCTGTAACAAGAGTAAATGTAGAAGTTGAGAAAAGAAGTATACCGACTACCTTTGTGTCTCTACCAAATGCAGATGTGACTTTGCTTGGTGTTGATTTTCTGATGGATGCTAATCTTATCTTTGACATTAACGGTAAATTATGGTACTTCGCAGATGAACCAAATTGTAAGTTTGCATTGGCGTTGGAGAAGCAAAAGCTAGAAAATATGGAACTTTACGCGGTTGATACTCTAAGGCCGGAAGAAGGTACGAGGCTTACAAAGGGTGAAAGGATGAGATTGTGCAGTCTGTTGGAAGACCATAAGGATATCTTCGATTTAGGGGGAGAACCAACTCCATACATAGAACATAGAATCGATACAGGCTCTCACGCACCCATATCAGTACCGCCATATCGCATGACGCCAGCAAAGAAGGAGATTTTGAAACAGGAAATAGACAAACTATTATCCGATAACATCATAGAGGAATGTGAGTCTCCGTGGTCGGCACCAGTAGTACTAGTTCCGAAAAAGGGAGGTGGCACACGTTTATGCATCGACTATCGCTCTTTAAATGCGATAACGAAAATGGATTCCTATCCCCTCCCAAGAATGGATGATTTGTTGCATGCCACGAAAAGGACTTTCTTCATGACGACGATAGATTTACGATCGGGATATCACCAGGTGAGTGTTCGGGAAGAGGATCGCGATAAAACTGCCTTCGTCACACCGTTCGGAACATTTCGGTTCCGTAATATGCCTTTCGGTCTGTGTGGGGCTCCTGCCACTTTCCAGCGACTCATAGATAGATTTCGTAGTGGTGTTCCTAATGTACTTTTATTGGCTTATCTAGACGATTTAATTGTGTTATCAGAAGACTATGACACCCATGTTAGTGACTTAAAATTAGTGTTTCAAAGACTTAGACAATTTAAACTACGAGCCAACCGCGATAAATGTACTTTTGCGAGTGCACGAGTAAAGTATCTCGGACACATAATTACCAGTGAAGGCATACATGTGGATCCAGATAAAACAGCGGCTATTGCGAACATACCTCCACCAAAAAACGTGAAGCAAGTCCAGTCCTTCTTACAAACTTGCTCATGGTATAGAAGATTTATTGATAAATTCGCAGATTTGGCAAAACCATTGTGTAACTTAACAAGGAAAAATGCAAAGTGGGAATGGGGAGTCTCAGAGCGAAACTCCTTTGAACAATTGAAGACTGCATTGATCACGGCACCCATACTCCAACAGAATGATGGAACAAAACCTTATATATTACGAACTGATGCCTCGTCATTCGCCCTAGGAGCTGTCTTGCTACAGGGAGAAGGTCCTGACGAACACCCTATAGAATATGCCAGTAGATTATTGACTTTCGCTCGAGAATTGAGAACTCCTGATGAAATCAACCACGATCTCAGACATATCGTGCAATCGGAGAATTTCGTCCCGCAAATAACCCCGTACTTAGATAAAGTTGCAATGACTTTAACCGAAGCAAAAGCTGTACATGAAAAACAGCAGGATCGACAGAAGACTTATGCGGACAAACATCGACTACCTTCGCCCGAGTTCAAAGTGGGAAGCAAGGTGTGGGTTGCTACTCATACACGTAGCAGTGTCGATAAGAAGGTTACTTCGAAGTTTGATCCGAAACGAGATGGACCTTACGAAATCTTCCGGAAGGTATCATCAACCTCCTATCAAATTGGAAGACCCAACGCGCGGAATGAACCGTTAGGAGTTTATCACTCGTCTATGCTTACTCCATACATCGGAAGAGAGACTGATCAGCCGCAAGTACCTCTGAGAAAGCGTGGGAGACCAAAAAAGACAGTTCATACTGGTTCCTCGTCGAGGCGTCATCGAAACCAGAGGGGGAGGATGTAACACTCCATATGTTCATATTGGGAAGAAAGACGATGTGCGCAGGTGGGAATGATGTAATGGAACATTTTTCATCAGTATTCAGTCAGCAGTGCGAGAGTGATGTCAAAAGTGTTAACCTAGCATATGTGTATTTCGTTATTATCCGCAAAGGTGAAACCCAAATTAATTATATGATATTTACGAAGAAATAAAATTAAAATAAAACAAATTGAACATCTATTTTGTTAAAATATGCATTTTATTATTACACACTGCTTCAATGTTCCATATCATTTTTCACTGCTGCATCGGCAGCCAATAATAATGGACAGACTTTAAAAATATACTTTGCATTTTCGTTTGGGTAAATGATCGTTACTTTATTTTATCAGTCTCATTGATAAATAATTCCTTTGTATCGTTTATAAACTGGAATTATCTGTATATATGTCAATGAAGTTATCCTAATTCTATTACAAGATCATTTAATTGATATATTTAAAAATACATTGTTGAACCCACATCTTTCAAACAAAATTATAATTACTATGTAAACTGAAAACAGTCATAAATGCTCGGCTAGCATAAACGAAAAGCAGTTTAAGTATTTTTTCTTCTTTGCTTTGAGTTTATAAAAAGCATAAAGTTAGTTCTCATTCTGATTTCTATCAAATGTTGCTCAGACGATATTCATTTTAGACAAGCGACTTTAAGAGCGAGTTAATTGAAGTAGTTTGAATGTTTATTAAACGAATTTCGTGTACAGAAAGGACTTGAACAATGTTCTTTCCTTTACATTATTATTTTCAATTTAGTCTTGGAGAAAACAGAAAATGATGAAAGGAAACTGTATGAAAGCCACTTTTTATACATGAAGTATTTATATTAATAAAATATGTCGAAAAAGAACACAGTTTAAAACTTAATCAGGAAAATACTAAGAATCCAAATCGGAGATTTTAGCTTGACGCTAACTTCACATACACTAAAATAGCTTGACAACAAAAATGCTAAAAAACATAAATAAATAAAGTTTGATTAAGTGTATCGAATCCTGTTATGCCAATAATAATAATAATAATACATTTATCTTCCCAATAGTGTTTCCAACTACAGAAAAAAAGATATAGTGACTCATACCTACATGTACATATATTTAAAATAAACTAATAAAAAGAGGAAAGAAAACAGTAGCATGTAGAGCACGTCGTTAACACTTCAATTCGCCAGTGATGCTGTCACTATAGACAAACTCAGCATTTAGTGCCATGTAAAGGTGCACCCACAGTGAGGCGAGGCAAAGCCAAGCGAAGAGAAGATCATTTATTACGCCTGATAAAAATGCACGTAATCAAATGGGTGCCCGCACACTGGAGCGTCGCGTGCCGAAGCGGAGCTTACGTACATTTCTATAGGCGTAATAAATACGCTTCTCTTCGCTTCGCTTCGCCTCGCCTCAGTGTGCGTGCACCTCAATATAGAAACGATTTTACCTGAACATTGGTCCTAGTCGTTGGCAGATTAAAGAACTCAGCATGTCGAGCAGAACAGCGCGGAACATTACATGGTACAGAGGCGAGTAGTTGTGAACAATTAATTTTGTTATTTACGTTAGCTTAAATAAAAAGCATTATACATAGAACGACGAATGGCCAAAGACTTGAGTTAATGCACTTCAAGCAAATCGCTATAAAATACGTTCCAATCTAGGTACGGTCCAGTTAGTCTGAAGGACATGAATCGGAGAAAGCTTCACTGAATTCTATAGACGTATAATAGTAGGGTACCATATTATTGAAAAAAACTTCTACTAACTGATGACCAAACGCAAAGTATAGGCATTTTAGGAGGGAGGCATATGACAAAAATCCCAACGTTTTAGATGCTGCTGGACATAAGAAAATTATATTTAGATTAAAAGATAAGGTGTTGTGAAATACCACGTCCAAGTCGTTGATTGACTGGACTTTATGGAGCATCTGCCTAGTTATCGAATAATTGTTATCAGTAATACAGATTTACGAATAAAAGCCATTACTTTCATCAATACTGACTACAGATTATTGGAGCGCGACAAAACTATAACAATATCGAGGTTGTACTGTTAGTTGATGGATCATCATTAGTGAAGATTGTATAAATTTTGAGATAATCAGCTAATGCTTGACTAGTTAGAAAGATATACCATAGTCGTCAAATTTTAATTTCGGTTTACATTTCTATCCCATGCATATGACCTTATAATATGCAGCGATGCCTGCTTGCTAACAGTGGTGGGAGAGCAACGCAGTGGCGGGGGACCCTCACGCCTTACATTTCATACGAAACGTTTGTCGAGTCTAGGCAGCCTCGCTTATGTTTATCTTTAGTTTATTTCGTCGCGCTCTTTTCCTCTTGCTACTGTAGTATCAGAAATTAAAAAATATGTCGACTACGGTAGAGTTTGTTGATAAATAAATTGAATAACACAGGTTTAAAATTAGAATCTTGAGGTACATCACTGGATGCATGGAAATTAAAGCTTTTTTATCCATAGAAGACGTAATTCGTACGATTTGTAATATAGAATTTGATCAAGTTTATAAAGCGATTCTATTGAACGCACGAGAAAAGCCCAACGCCAATTTAAACCCTATTATCCACCGCCTCCCTTACATATTGAGTGAGAGTGGGTAGCCTACTTATCACCGATCTTCTAGACTTGAAGCCATGTTGTTAAAGGGGAGATATCATATGGAACGTTATAATACCGACTAGACTAAATTAAATTAATTACCGAACATGGCGGTCTTGCAAAATAAGATGAGTTTTTAACCAAGAAACTTAGAAAAAAAGCATCACTAGCAGTGAAACCCGAACGGAATTTGCCATAATTTCAGACTCCTCGGAGATATAATGAACAACAAAAGAGAGAAAGTGGGAAAATAGTGAGGCCGAATTGTTAAGTTAGGAAAATTATAAGAAGTGGCAAACTTGGAAACTAAGGCACCCACAATGTCCTTAGGTGTGTATCATTGTAAAACATACTTCCAGGTATGCGTGTTCTACGTTGCTTGTTATGGACATGACCGTACAATAAATTAAATCATCAGTGTAAAAATATGAACGGTTTGGATGTACCCAAACATTTTGACAACACATTCCCCAGAGTGTCAAATGTACTGGTAGACACTTGATAAATTAATGCGAAAAGCCAACAGAAATTCTGCTAACATACTGTACAAACAACCCAAAATAATAAAAAAACAACAGCAAAACAAACAAATGCAAACAATGATGCAAATATTACAAAATATACTGAGCAGACTTGAAAGACTGGAAGCAAGAAACACTTGGGCAGTACCTCGGAGAACTAACTAACGGCTAATAACGACTTGCGAATACAAACGTAGAACGCCAATAAATAGAAAACAAGAAAGTATTTTTAAAAATGCAAAATGTGGACATCTACTTCGTTTTGGAGAACCATTTTACGGATCGGTTTTATTTAAAAACCGATCCGTAAAATGGATAAAAATTATATTACTCAATTCACCCAAAAACTCAGGCAAAACATATAGCGCAGAGATAATTGCGGAAAGATTAGGCACTAGGAGGAATATCTCCAACGTGAATAACTTCAACTGACTCTAGTGAGCATAACAGCTGCTAAACAAAACTCAACCGTGGGAACACTTTATTGTCTTCCAAAGCATAAGTTTAAGAAAAAGGACTAAGAAAAAGCTATTTAAGTAGTCCTGCTGTGCAGACACATTTTGTTTAGCTTATAGTAAAAGACGTTGCTTCGATTGAGAAAGTAAGTACAGTTATGTAGCTTCCTGGAGCTCAAAAATGTGGATGTACAGAAAAATCACGTACAATGTTTAATTTAGAATCTGATTAAATGTCAAAATTCCCTACTATTCGCTGAAACTGTAAATAGCTCTAAATAAAATGAAACTTCATATATGGTTGTAATTTCTTATTATACGTTATTGTGCATTATTTTTCAATTAATTGCTATTTCTTCAGAGTGTCCCGTTCCTCCTGGCAGGAGAAAGAATAGAACAATTAGCAGTATTATTACCTATTTTATTTTCAAAGTTATACAGAAAAGAAAATATTAATTTTGTAAACTAACTTATAGTTATTCTTCACCTTCATCAAAGAGTTTTAGGACAAGCATCACACAAAGTCATAAAATCCCAGAAAAAATACACCTCGTACAAACTTCCCCACGCTCTCTTACAAAAGTCAATTACACGTCAAAATTTGTATTAACAATAAAATATTTAGTTTAAATGGATTGACGTAAAAGACTAAATGAAATAATTAGAACTAAAAGCACATGACATAAATCCCTTGAGGTTACATGCGTATATTCGAATTATGAAATTTGTTTCTTACCAAGAAGCGTCATGAGTGTCAAAAACTTACTGAATCCTGCACTTAATCCTACAATCTATTTTGATATTAATGTATGCTACAATCTGTAACAGCATGATTCATTTTTAATTAGTGTTAATAAAAAGTCTTCCTCAAAATCGTTAACGTGTTGTTTTTCACTGATACGTTCGAGTTAATACACATTTTGAAAGTAATCACATTATCATGTCGTTTACATGAAAACACTTTTTACAAGTAGCGTAACAGTACTTAGCAAGGGATCGCAGGGCTTCATAAAAACCGTGGACTCTCCGGCCTTACGAGGCTCTGAAATTCATGCTAAACTTGCTAAATACCGTTTCGACATTAAAGATTAACAGGGAACATTTTCTAAAGTAACTGGATTTGAATGTAATTAAAATTTGCATAAATGTAATTAATGGAAATATATGTTCCTAAACCTACATTTTAACCAGTTGTTTGAATAAGGAAAGTTTTTGTAATATATTGAATAAAATACTGTATTAAAAGTCTTCGATTTTGTGCTATAAAAACTGATGAAATGTCATACGTGATTTAGTTCGGGTATTCCGAAAGCTTTATTTATTAAAACTTTCCTATACTCAACAATTTATTATTAATCTTAACAACACCTAATACAATTGTGTTAATATTTAATAAAATACTGAATTTACTTCTATTTTGATTTACTATATATGTACAGTTATTATAAAAGCTACAGCATCTATACCAATAAGACATTCATATGTATAAATTTAACATTTATTTATTGTACATAAATACGAAGAATATTTACGATATAATACGAACACTCAATAAACTATCGAACGACATATAAAAAACAGAAAGATTTTATAAATATCTACATATATTAAAAATATCGACTAGATTTTCTCACCAATTTATGAAAAATAGGATATTAAATATATAAAACTATATTTCTTGAACGAATTATTCCATTTCTTGAAAAATTTTCTATATACCTATATATATTTTGTACCCACATTATAGTGTAGACTTTCCGACTTGTCTGCTACTAGCGGACTTTCTTATAAGCTAGCTCGTCAGATTTGTCATTTCTGTGCTCATATTTCCAGCATGAAATTCTCCAGCCATTACGACGACATCCGGTGTTCCCTTGCCCAGACTTTTTCTCGATACCCCTTTTATTGAACTTCTCTTGGTTCCAGTATTAATATCTGATGTAGATGATAGGCACATTATATCCTTAAATTCCTTCCAAAAATTTTCATTCAACCACCCGTACAGGACTGGATTGGAACACGCCGATGACATACCCATCATATGACAGACGGCGTAAATAACGATTCCGGTTTTTTGACTAAATACCTCGGACGAATATATGTCCGCTATGAGATTGAAGAGGTTCAGTGGTAACCAACTAATACAAAACACTAAAGCTATGGATATTAGTAACATATTCGTTCGTTTCAATTTTCGTCCACGTGTTTGACGTCTCGTTGAGTTTTGCGTAAACTCTTCGTTGCTTACGAAACCACTGGCAAAACGGTAGCGTAGTTTTAAATATATACTCAGATATGCACTCTGAAACAAAAGAAAAGGGTATTAAAATTACGAAAATTAATAAACTAGACTACACAATTGACATCTTATTAAATAATAGTAAGTATAGGTCAACTTAATAGGTGTCGACTTATGTCACGAAGTAAAATCCCTGCTAATAATAATTTGTTAAGAGAATATTATAGCATGTAAAATTATAGTGATATTAATGTTTGTAAGTTAGTGAAATTTACATTGCTCGTTTCATCAAAACATGTAGTTTACTATACACACCATTTAATTCCACTACACAAATAATATCGACGCGAATTGTGCAATTAAAAAAGTTAATGTAAAAATTTAGGAGGAGAGCTCTCGCATACCACTGACATGAGCTGATCAGAAGACTTAGATTTACCTTAGACAATATCTAATCATACTGACTATGTGTCAAAGATACTATAATGTAGAATTATGTAAATCAAACATGAAAATGTTAATTATGCTATGTTAGTAGCCATGGACATATATGTGTCTATCTTATTTGGTTTCTTCAGTGGGCCGTAACCAAAAAAGTGTGTGTTAATCAAGACTAAAATAGTATGTGTAGTGTATTACCATTTGCCTTATTCATTTTACTTTCTTATACGTAGTATAAGGAAGTACTGTGAAAATTTTCGACATCAAGATTTTTGTAAATGTCCACGTTTTAAAGTCTCTTGATACCGAAAAAGTGGTTTCCAAAAACTACTAAGTTTAAACAAATTTATAAAGAAATCAAATCTGCTCAGAATTAAATATGAGAAAAATCTTATTAAAAAAATTTTTCGAAATTCCTACCGGAAATAGGTCTTTCACTCTCATCGAAAATCAGTTTTTTGCGAATATTTTGCAAGTCATGTTTTTTAGACAAATACGATACGAGTATAAAAGTATTTTGAACTTAATTTTCTATACCTTTTCTTTAAAAATAATTTCAGAATTCGGACCAGAAGTGACACTTTTACTCTTATCGAATAGCGACTTTTTGCAAAGAGTGGTGTGAATGTCAGTTTGGTTATGGCCTCACCTGAGTGTTCAGCATGCCATTCTCTCACTGTCTTTTACCAGCACATTTTGATAGGTCGAAAAACAGCAACATCTGCAGGCTGCAGGATTCGGGTAGCATTTGGATATAATGCTATCAGTTCTATACCCAATTTTACACACAGCATACTCAATTGGTAGGTGAGGTATGACTTATAACCATCAATAAATAATATGACCGGTAGTTCCACGCCTTGTTTCACCAAATAAGGGTGGAAGACATTAGCGAAGGTGTGCGCCGTCATCCAGCTATTATCACTGCGGCCGATTCCCCAAACTTCTGGGACAGTCACTGAAATTTTCTGTAAGGAAAAACCACCATCGGGCTACAACACTTTCCGTCCGCAGAACAGGTAAACATCACTGTAATATTCTCCTTCGACGATCCATGATCAACCCTGTAGACATTTTTACAGCCTTTTGGCGCCAGGACTTTGCCACTCTCTGGGCATATTAGAAAGCCGGTTTCATCACCGTTAAATATACGTGAAGGATTTCTTATTACATTTTCTAGCGATTTTTCCTCAATATATTTGTGGATGTCAGTAAACCACTTCTTAATATCTTTTACGACACACACGCGATAGCTGAAGTAACAGCCTCGGGAGTACGTGTAACAATTTCAGGGTACCGTTTGAGAAAAGCCTTCATCCAACCTTCTCCAGGTCTGTTATCTTTTAAAGGATTTTGACGTGGGTGTTCTTTTAAAAATTGCTGAACACTAGAAATGATGCCATCTTTTTTTCCTAGGAAAGCCTTTGTGAGCGAGTTCTGTGATCCACCTTACTATCGTATTTTCTTCTTCTTCCGTCAGTATTGGCCACCTTTTCACGATAGTTATAACTATAGAGTTATGGCTAATAACTGTATAGAAAGATGATAAAATCAATTTGCTCAACAGGTAAGCTGTATATTATGAGATAGATCGTATGGTATATAAAAATAAAGACAATAAGGAATAGCGGGAAACATAGTTACTGGCCACCCCGGCCAATAACTGTAATTTTTCAGATTCTCAAACCAGTTATTAGCCACCTGCCTAAATACTATTAGTCCAGTCATTATATACATTTGAATAAGAAAATTAACCGAACAAGCCAAATTTTTTATATGATGTTGGAGGGGGTCAGGACAGCTTAATTTGAAGTTTTCGACCGAAACCCCTCAGGGCGTTTTCCGCCATCTTGAAAATAAGGGTGAATTTTTGTTTCCTTTGTAACTCGGCTCCTCGTCGTCCTACGGAGAAGTTGTTTAGGTATTTTTTGTTCCCTTTTTTATTCTCTATAATTGATGTTATATAACTTTTTCACCTAACATCTGCGGTTCTCGAGATATCGGCAAAAATAGGAAAAAAATTGGGTTTCGGTTTCAATTTTTTCCCTATTTATCGCCAAATACAGCGAAATATATCTATTATGAAGCATGTAGAGCAAGTTCGTAACTAAAATTTGAGGTTTCGGGTTTCCTTGGCTTACGCACACCATCGAAATTTATAAGTGTGCTTACATTGTATAGGAGATTGTTATGCAGTTGTTTCGCGAATGTCAGTGTGAGCGTACGTATTTACTATCGTTGTGAAAATGGGCGATTGTTTTATTTGCAAAAAACCTTTGATCGAAGACATTTATATGACGAAGAAGAAAGCTGTCCAATCTCTTTTAGCGGCTAGCATTAAAAGAGGACATGAGGATTATCAGCGTATGTTACAAACTGTCGATTCAGTGAGTGTTCTCCATGCGTGCTACAAACAATACAGCAACGAAAGACTAGCGTCGATTGCTTATCGACGAAGGACATCTGCATTGAGGCATTCGGAAGAACTCGAGGAACCAGAAGAAGAACCGCTGCTTGAGCCTGTTTTTGATTTCAAAAATAAATGCTTATTTTGTGCAGAAGTAATAGAAGAAGAAGGGAAAGTAGAACATCGAAAACGAAAACGAATTAGTGTGGTGAAAGACAGATCGATGAAAGAAAAAATTATGCAACACCTTGCTGGACGCGATGGTGATTTTGCTGTTTCAATCAAGAACCGTATCCAGCATGTACCTGATCTCGTCGCCGCTGGATCTCGGTACCATCACAAATGCATTACTCATGTGTATTACCCGTTAGCTTCCAAGGACATAAAAGAAAATACGACCTACCGCGGACAAAGTGAAGTCATGGAGGACATTTACTCATTTCTAATTGAAAATTCCGACGAATGTCAATTCTCTATAAATGAATTGATCAGCCAAATAGAAGGAGACTACGTTCCTCATATTAAAACTGTGAAAAGTCGTTTACAAGCAAAGTTTGGACATGACATTCTGATCAGTGAAAAACGAGGATGCGATTGCTTGATTTGCTTTCGGAACACCGGTTATAAAATACTTTCGGATAACTGGTACAGCCAAAGAAATGAGGATTCTCGAGGAGAACAATTACGAGTCATCCGCGAAGCTGCAGCAATTATCCGCGAGGACATAAGAAGTGCCAGGCATGATACGAACAATTACCCTGCATCGGATGAATTTGTGAAAGATATCGAATCTGTCGTTCCTGAGACTTTGGAAGTTTTCCTTTCCGCAATAATTATGAAGGATAAACGTGGTGCATTTGAAAGTTGGAAAAGAAAATGTACAGCGATAGCTCATGCTATAATTACAGCTGTACGTCCTCGTTCGTTCTTATCCCAGCTACAGATAGGCGTCGGAGGTTTCCTGTACAAAAAATTCGGTTCGAAGACTCTTATAAACATTTTATCGGCAATGGGTTTCTGTGCCTCGTACAGAGAAGTAACTATTTTTGAGAATTCTTGTATACACCGAGCTGAACGTGAAGTTTTGCAGAATTCATTTTCTCAATTCGTGTTCGATAATGCAGATTTCAACATTAATACCATCGACGGTCATGGAACGTTTCATGCGATGGGAGGAATACATTGTGTGACTCCACACACTGCCCTCGGGCGTGATTCTGCAATGCCACGTATTGTCGAGTAGAAATCCGCCTTCGTAAAAATGCTGTGCCTTCATTTAAAAAACGTCGGGATCAACGTTCAGCAGGCTTTCGAGGACGCAGATACTTTGATTGTAACCATGGCACTCGAAGAAGCGTCCAAGTATGACTCCGTTGAAATCGTCGGCGAAGACATTGATCTTTTGGTTTTACTTACCGGACTGGCACAACAGAACACAAACATCTTCTTCCGAAAACCAGCGAAAGGAAACACCAGCAGCATTGTACTCTCCAACTAGTCTAAAGCACGGCAAGACCATTCAGGACAACATACTCTTCCTTCATGCTTTCAGCGGTTGCGATACCACATCGTCTTTTTTCAATATTGGGAAATCCAAATTCATAAAAACTATGGAAAACCATGCGGAATTGGTATCATCGGTTGAACTATTCAAAAGAAAAAACGTCGATCCGGAGATTTTGGCATCCACAGGAGAACGATTCCTCATCGCCCTATACGGCGGTAATAAGGAAGACAAATACATCAATATTTTACGATACCGGCGCTTCACAAAATTGATCACCAAAAACAGATTCAATCTGTCATCACTTCGACCAACTAAGAACGCAGCACGGCAGCACGTCTTCCGTACATATCACCAAGTACAAAGTTGGCTTGGATTATACAAAGATCCGGAGGAATGGGGTTGGCGACGAACACACCAAGGACTAGAACCAATCACAAACACAGCCGAACCCGTGCCAACCGAGCTTCTAAAGCTTGTATCGTGTAAATGTAAACAAAAATGTGGAGCTGGTTGTGGGTGCAGGAAAGCAGGCATTACGTGTTCCACGATTTGCCTTAATTGCAGTGGACAAACATGCGACAACGCCGCCAAAGTCGACTACCTACATGACAGTGAATCAGACGAAGAGGATGATGCGACCGTCGAAGACAACGTAGCTCAAGAATCTCCACGTCTCGAAGAGGATGCTGAACAAGAGCAATATGAACAAGCAGGACCGTCGAAAAGAAGGAAGACATGAATATCTTTTTTACCTGTAAAAAATGTTGCCTAATAAATTTTATACATGTGATTCATAATTTCACTGTTTTATTTACTTTTATTTTATTTCAATAATTATATTCAGAACGGTGAATCCGTAACAACGTATCTATTCAATCGCGCGAGCCATAGAATCAAAACTTCGCACGGACTTGCCGACTTTGCGGCAAACTAGAACTCGTAATTTTGAAAATGGAGGGTAAACAAAAATACAATTTTTTAGGTACGAATGTGCTCTACCATTTTGGCAATAGACATTTTTTGGCTATGTGTGACGATAAAGAAGAAAAAAAATAAAAACCGAGCTCGTACCCCAAATTATGTCCTCTTTTTGCCGATATCTCGAGAACGACAGATGTTAGGTGAAAAAATTATATAAAATCAATTATAGAGAATAAAAAAGGGAACAAAAAACACCTAAACAACTTCCCCGTAGGACGACGAGGAGCCGAGTTACAAAGGAAACAAGAATTCACCCTTATTTTCAAGATGGCGGAAAACGCCCTAAGGGGTTTCGGTCGAAAACTTCAAATTAAGCTGTCCTGACCCCATCCAACATCATATAAAAAATTTGGCTTGTTCGGTTCATTTTCTAATTCAGGGCCTATTTTCGGACAGTATGACTGGATTATATGTCATTTGAAAACATGCCACAAAACTATAAGCAAAAGAGTCGTCATTTCTCAAACTCACCTAAAGGCCACAAATAAAGTTTAAAACTTCACTTGTAAACTTTTTACAAAAGAAAAAGTTGATCGAGTGACCTTAACAAAATTTTAAGTTTCAACGCGTTTAACGTACACCTGTCAAATAGTCGATGCAGATCAAATTTGTGCTGCCCTCTAGGAATTAAATGACCACCTATTCGAAAATAGAACTCTGTAAGTAAAATTTGGTCCTATAGCGACTCAAGAAGGATTTCAAATAACCTTAATATTGCGTTTTACATCCGTACTGGCCATTCACTGTCTACTGGCCAATTACTGTGCCATTTACCCTAATAGCATTTATTTTCTACCATACAACAAGAATATACAAAATAAATATAATAAAAGAAGATATGTAAGGAATAAAAATGAAATAATGTCTGCGCGTGTAGTGAAAAACAAAAGACTCTATTCAGAGCACGACAAGGTGTGTTTTGATTTTTCGTAGAGCCTTTACAATTAATAAAAAATAAAGTATGTAAAGAATGCCTAAAAACTAATTTAAAACTATATTCCTCCCGGATGCAACCACTAGTTTTACAGTGCAAATTACTGCAGATACACATACACATACACAAGTATGCATACACATAGATATACAACCAAAGACATATGTTAAAAGCATTTCCCATTAGACAATCACGAGAACGAATACTATACCCATCTAGCGTGGATAACAAAAATATAAAAAAAAAATCCACGCTGAACTTTGTCGAAAGTTAACGAAATAGTGATCGACAGATAGGCAACAGCTCTAATACCTGTGATACTAAAGTTGCTTGGAAGTAGGCGCCAATATTGCCCATCAAATTAATAAATCCACAGTCGACAAAACACAAATTTAAATCAAAGACATCATGGTGTGGTTGGTCCGTTTAAAATTTGTTAACTCTTTGAGTTTTATATATTACAACACAAGATTGGACACAAAAGCTCGAAATAAGACGTTATAATTTCGACGTAATTAGCGTTATATGTATATTAGACTGTACCTATATGTCGTATAAGTTTTGATATAATTACTTGTTAAAATTTTAATATCTAAATATGCCCTCATGTGAAAAGCTTAATTCATAATTTCTTGATCTCTGGACAAGGTTAATTCTAACTACTCAAATATTGTATAATAAATAATCGTTCGTGCTTGTAAAAGGCATTCTTTTATGTTGCGTAAAATTCTCTCTAGTAGTATTTAAAAATATGACATTTTTCTGTAACGTTGAGATTTAAATTCCCAACTTTTGTTTCAAGATTGATGCTTTCATAAGAATCCAAAGAACAGATCACGATATTGTTTCACATATAATGTCTAAAAAATACTGCTTGCAATGACCTCTAATCTATGGTGAATGTAATATAACGTGTATGCTCTTTTATTATATACACGTAATTCAGTTTGTGCTCTCCAATTCACTACTACGCATATTACTCTTGAGACAATAAAACTTTGATAAGAAACTGAAGTGGCTTATTAGTATTTCTTCATCGGGTCAACTAACAAATATCACTTAGGTACTGTTACTTCAAATAACAACTGCAGGTTTCTTTAAAGCTCATCAACAGCATGAGTAGTACAAAAGACAGTAATATAAATCCACAACTGCTAACAGTAAATTGTAAGACAAAAGACAGTGCTTAACCAGTTGAAAAGAAAAGAAGAAGAATGAGTGTGCTTAAAACCGCACGGCAGAAGTGAGAACTTCATCAAGGCGAGGTTAATAATACGAAATACACGCGTATAATATTCAGTAACGTATTAAATAAAAGGTATTCGCACATTTATTACATTTACACATGTACACACGCGTATAATATTCAGTAACGTATTAAATAAAACGTAAACTTCAACCATCACCGTATCTAAAATTTTATATTCATACGTCAATTTTCAAAAAAATCTTCCGCCATTTTTTTTTTTGACATTTTGACTTTGGTTTCGTGATCGGCGATCTAAGACACCCCCGTATCTAAAATTTCACATTCATACGTCAACTTTCAAAAAACTCGTCCGCCATTTTGTTTTTTTGACATTTTGACTTTAGAATCGTGATCGGCGACCTAAGACACCCCCGTATCTAAAATTTCACATTCATACGTCAATTTTCAAAAAATTCTTCCGCCATTTTGTTTTTTTGACATTTTGACTTTGGAATTGTGATCGGCGACCCCCAAAACCCCCGTATCTAAAATTTCACATCCATACGTCAATTTTCAAAAAACTCGTCCGCCATTTTGTTTCTTTTTTGACATTTTGACTTTGGAATCGTGATCGGTGACCTAAGACACCCCCGTATCTAAAATTTCACATTCGTACGTCAATTTTCAAAAAAATCTTCCGCCATTTCGTTTTTTTTGACATTTTGACTATGGAATGGTGATCGGCGACCTAAGACACCCCCGTATCTAAAATTTCACTTTCATACGTCAATTTTCAATAATACGAAATACACGCGTATAATATTCAGTAACGTATTAAATAAAACATATTCGCACATATATTACATTTACGCGAGCGGCCATTTCGTTAGGTCGGTTCGGACGTATGTGTATGTATAAATAGACGATATAAATACTCGCTTACGGTCCCGCGCTTGGTTTGATAGTAACGTGCCGGCTTCATAGTACTTCATACCCGTGCGGCTCGGGATCGAATCTGTTCTGGAACATGAATTTATTTATTCATTTAAATTTCAATTTAATTGAAATTAAATACCTCTATACGATATATTTATTTATCTTGTTCCCTTAGCCGACTTTACACGAACGAGCGTTACATATCCGAGCGTTACATATCCGAGCGTTGCAGTCAGTCTTGTTCAGTGCCTACAATCAGCGCAACGCGCCTAAAGAAGTTTACACTTCAAAAAGGTAATTAATTGGACAATTTCTTCCTAAACACTTTAAAATGAATGATTAAGTAAACATAAAAATTTAAAAAAAACATTTATGACGGTGAAGTTTAATATAACACACAGAAAAGATAATACTTTAACAAAGCGTGAGGATAGTACTACAAAATTTGAAACTTCGAAACACTTGATTAAGCTTGAAAATTATACAAAGTAATAAACAAAATATTTATTCCATAAATTTACGATTTTAAAACAATTACCCGAGGGGTAGAAGTAATAATAATATTATTAATGATAATAATAATAATAATAATAATAATAATAAATTTATTTAACAATAGATCACATAGTGATATCGGCTACGTCATATGTATAAACATATATCACACATAGCCAGTACATACAATAAAAGAACACCAAATAAATAAACCAAATAAAATAAACATTACAAAAATTGACTAAAGTCATACAAACAACTCTCAACCAATAGATTCTTCTTTTTTTTTTAAATATTTTAATATTACTATTCACCTGATTTGTTGTGGAAGACCATTGTAGACAGACAGAGAGCAATACATCGGGGATTTCCGAAAAGCCGCCGATTTATGTACCGGGACACTAAACTTATCCTTTGTTCTTGTTGGATAATCAAGAAAGTCACTGTTTCTTTTAAATTTGTCTTTATGTGTGAAAGCAAAGATAGAGCACTTATACACAAACACAGATGGAAATGCCAAAATTCTGTGCAAGGTAAATAGCGATTCCATGGGCCCCAAACCAAAAATCTGCCGCACAAGTCTTTCTGAGCAACAAATATGCGATTCACATTAGCTCGCGACGAATTGCCCCACAATATGACATTGTAATTCAGATGCGAATACGCGATGGCATAATATATCTCTAATAATTGCTGAGAATCCATGGTATTTTTAAGTTTCAAAATGGCGTAATACGCGCTTTTGAGTTTACCGACCACGTGCTCCACATGCCTTTCCCATGACAGATCAGGCTGCAGAAATACTCCTAGAAACCTAGTAATAACTCCGACATTCTCTACTTTTTTCCGGGTATGGAAATATATAATTGTTGTCTTATTCATATTTAGCATAAGGTTGTTGAGATCACACCATTACTTCATTTCGCTTATAGCATCATCTATCATCAACTGCATGCCATCCTCCGTCACAGAAGACACCAAGATCGAAGTGTCGTCAGCAAAACTAACTGTATAACCAGTAGTTATGAAGTTATGCAGATCGTCTATGTATAATAGAAATATTAGAGGACCCAACGATGACCCCTGCGGCACTCCAAGGCACAGACCCTTTCTCACAGAGTTCCCACCGTTTAGATCTACGTACATGCACCTTCCCTCCATAAATGAGGTAATCAATTCATTTATATTCCCACGAATACCCAATGCACAAATTTTGTCACTCACAAATCCCGCACTAACAGTGTCAAAAGCCCTTGAAAAATCGAAGAACAACCCAGCAACATATTTTCCCTGGTACAGTTCCTCGTTGACATGCTGTATAAATTTAAAGGTAACCGTTTCTGTAGAATGGTTCTCTCTAAATCCAGCTGGTTTGGGTGAAGTATTTTAAATTTATTTATGTATTGCCATAATTCATTGACAATAATTTTCTCCATTATTGCAGAAAATGTGCTCAAAATTGAGATCGGTCTGTAGTTTTCCACATTTTCTTCACATTCACTTTTATGCACAGGCACAACACGAGCTAATTTCAAGATGTTCGGAAATTCTCCTTTCTCTACCATCAAATTAACTAAGTATGTTAGTGGCTTTACAATTTCTGGACAAACTTTTTTTATAATCTTACTGTTAACATAATCAAATCCACATGACGGTATATTTTCAACATAATAATGATATTTTGTATGTCTTCTTCTGTTATAAATGTAAAAAACATACTGTGCGGCAGTACATCAGACGCTGTACAATTATCTGATAAATTACCACCAAAGTGAGTACTCAATCTCTGTTCAGCAACGGTTGCAAAATAATCCGCAAACCTATTTGCTACAGCAGCACCTCCATTTAGGTTATCTCCATTTTCATCCAATGATGTAGAAATATTGCAATCTTTCAATTTTCCTGTTTGTTCGTTGATATATTTCCAAATTTCTTTGCTTTTATTGTTACTAGAATTTAGTCTATTATATAAATAATCCTTCTTTGCTGCTTCAACTCTATGCCTATGATCACGTTTTTCAATTATGTATTGCTCTCTGTAGATTTGATTACCTGTTGCCCGCACTGTGTGATGCATAAACTTAAGATTTTCACTTGATTTTTTTTAATTCTTGGTTAATGGAAGTAATTATACTATGTATCGTGTGCTCATATGACGTATACCTATCAGATTAAAACTACAGTACGGAACCAGGCACGTAAGAAAACAGCAAATACGGTTTAACATAATAAAACTTATGTTAAGTACTTATCTCCTAGAATAAAAGGATTCTCTTGTAACTGGTTGTTCCAGGTATAAATCAACTCCAAATTTTTCTTCCAATAAAACAAACAAAAATTAGAAGTTCAACATAGTTTGTGTCTCTAGTCTAGCGTAAGGTAATACTATGCTTTTCAGCTAGCACTAGGTTACGTAAAAAAATAGAAAAAACACATTTCAACCGGAAAATTAACAAAATGAAGCACATGCTCGACACAATATTTAAAACTAAAATTTTAATATTTAAAAAAAATTACTGACAAATCAGAGAAATATTGGCGTTGGATTAATCAAGGAATAGCCGTCAGAATAAACATAACCAGACTCAAATATCTTGTAATATCTAATACAAAGTTGTTCATTTACCTGTTCGATTACTCAATTGAACAATACGTACTATATGTAAAAGTAAGGGAACGTACTCACTAAAAATTGAATAATGTGTGACAAGACAATTCCATATTCACAAATAAAAGAATTATTATTGAGAATACAGTAAATTCGGCGACCAATTATGCACACACTATGTAAAGATAACCTATAACCCAGAATTTAAAACAAAATAAGCCAAAACCACAGAAAAGCAATTCTAATGCAACTAATGTTCAGGAAAATATACATATATACAAATTGAACTTTTAAAACGTAACATACAATATTTTAATATCCAGTGAAAAACCAAAGTCGTTGGTAGTTTCAAAAGGCTCCATACGATGTAAACTGGCACCAACAAGGGTCCGGAACAGCTATAAGGAAGTCAAACAACAGGTTATGATTGGCAGCAAGACTCTCTGGATTCCTTAAAGATGTGACCTGGGAAGGTAAACACCAAAACCAGACCAAAAATTACGTATGCTGTAGCAACCCAAGCCGACACAAGCAGAAATAAACAAGTGATGCAAACAACAACTAAAACTAACATTCTGAGAGCGATGGCAGAAAGGGCAAAGAGGGATAGAGTCAGGAACAGAAGACTGGAGAGAATCGTTAGCTTCGTCAAAGATAGAAGATTGGAATAAAACAAGCCCTTCCAAAGAATAGACGTGGATAGATTAATAAAAATAGCAAGACACCAAAGGCTAACACAAAAAAAATAGCGAAAAACTAATAAATATATGGGTGGAAAGCTGGCATCTAGATTAAAAGAACGCCGTACGAAGTATATGTGTGAAGTCAAACAAGTTTCCAGTTAAATAAATGAAGAAGAAAAAGAAGAAGAAGGATAAACATACTAGAACATATTATATTCTTATTAAATACATTTTATATAATTCTAAAATTAGCTGTTGTGTTTGAAAGTTTTAATTAAAATTTTATCCTTGACACTGATAATTTAATTATAAAAAATTATCCACTGGTGAAATACCAATTTGCAATCTCCCAATCACCAGTCACAGGCCAGGTGGATATATATTAGTACCAACCAGAAAATAATAATTACTATATTCATATTAAATTTATAAGTAAATTTTAATATGATTCTACTTTTGAAAGATATTACTGCTCTATTACTAGAGGCACTAAAGACATTGAACCCTAAGACGACGAGCGACAGCTTATGTGAGTTAATCTGATTACAAATTTAAACACTGTCCATAGCCAGGCCATAAAATTTATAATTGACTTTATATGTATTTATGACATTTATAGAAATACCGTACAGTATATATTACAGTAAACAAACAAAATATTAAATCAAGTTTTTGGTAAGAACTACAAAAAGTGGCAATGTACATACATAAAAAATTGAGTAAATTCTTTATAAGACGTTGAACACCTATTTTGTATTCGGCACCCATATCAATATCAAAAAGATGCTTAATATAGAAATCCGTTCGAAATAAGTGTGCCTAGACAAGTGTCACAAATTCAATTCCCTTGGGATGGCATATCTTTTCACTCGCTTTAAGGCAGCGTTGTACCGCATAAAATATTCGCGATCAATAGTAGATATTTGTCAATATAGATTTACTACGCTTTCTATCTAAAGTGATATGGAGTATATACAAATTCAAAACAAAATAGGCTCTCATAAAATGAAACGTATATTATTTATTATATAAGTAGGTTTGGACAAATTATATTGATATCTTCTCGTTTATATATTATGATTTATGAATGTGGTAATTAAATTTTTATTTCATTTGCTCTATTTTTCGTATTAGTAATGTATATGAGCAACGGTATTAACTATAATATGAGTAATTATGAATAATAGAGTCATTCATCACGTTTCCGATAGCGAATCTATTATATTTACAAGGCTTTCCCTCTATTTCATTTTTTGTACATCAGATGATTAACACATCAAAGTCATAAAAAATTTATGCTTTTTTGGAAAAGTAATTTTTCCACAAATTACATTTTTTTTGACGAAATGTATTTTGGACGCCAAATATATACAAGGTTTTTCAATAAGACCGATATGTTTATAAATTGAAAGGAAACAACAAAAAATTCTTATTTTTATTTTGAAGAGTCATCTATTTATACATTTAAGTGATTGCCTCTGCTTCTCCTGTTTTGGCTGGAAATAGACGGACCGCAATATGCGGTCGCTGTCGACTTCATAACTGCTGCTCAAGTCGACTTCAAGCGAAGTCAGGTTGGGCAGCTCGGAGCAGTCCGTATCGACTCCATCTGCAATCGATACGGACTGCATTGTGCTGCCGTATGGGACTGCATGTTAGAAACGAAATGGTGTAATGTAGTGATGGACCTTGAAGAGGAAGCACTATTGCTTGTTCTTTTACTACGTAAAAAAAGACGTGGAAGAAGTCGAAGATTT
The DNA here is from genome assembly GCA_963170755.1 of Amphimallon solstitiale. Taxonomy (NCBI): domain Eukaryota; kingdom Metazoa; phylum Arthropoda; class Insecta; order Coleoptera; family Scarabaeidae; genus Amphimallon; species Amphimallon solstitiale. The sequence continues at coordinate 35,383,447 of OY720680.1, forward strand.
CACAGATATCAGCCCAGGCCTTATTCTTTTCAATTTTGTCACTATATGTCTCAACTTTATAGTTCCAAAGACATTCCATATTTTTTATATCATCAATAAAAGCATCAGTGTCAAAATCGCCTTCCATTTAATTTAATTTACACACACAATATTCAAGAATCAAGAGTGAACTGACTGAAATCTGACAAAACCGCTCAATGAGTGGCGACTGCAATTTGCAGTTCGTGTATGTACGTTCTCTTTTCGACTGCACTTGGACTGCATGGCGGGTTGGGCAGCAAGTTGACTGCAGCTGCCAATCTTGACTGCTCGTTGACGCTCGTCTATTTTGCTCTATAAACAACTGTTGATTGCCAAGATGCGACTACAAAGTGCTGTCGACAATGACCGCATATTGCCGTCCGTCTATTTCCAGCCGACCGAATTCCATGCACCCACATCTATTCAATAAATTAGCACACGCATTTTAATGCATCAGTTTTCTCTGATGTATTGTCATAATCTTTAAATATTCCCACGAGAAGAAATGTAAAGGAGTTAAGTGATGGTTTCTTAAAGGTTATTCGATAATTCCATTTATGGAAAAAATGAACTTTTGACTCATTTGATCAATTTTACTATTTGCAGAATGCATCAAACTCACAAAAAAATATTCAAAAGGAAAATGTATAACTGACAGTGTATACATATACAGTAGTCGAAGAGTAATACCGCGCGATCATTTAAATTCTAAATTAGAGCAGGCTGTGAAATTTAAATTAAGTTGGTATATAAGTACTAATTTACAATTTGAATTGTCAAAGTGACGTTTCATAATGTTAATTAATCAATAATTGACATTCTGGACAACCTAATAAAAAAAATCCCGCCTGCTATAATTTAGAATTTAAATGATCGCGTGGTACTATTTTATACAAATAGTATTATAGGTTTCTGCGTAACTTTTTGCATTTAAAAAGACGCGGCCATCATTTAATTCATTCATCTCTGTATATTATATGTTATATATTTTTTATCAGTATTAATTCAAATTATATTTCAAGTTCTAAATAAATTACGTTTTAACATTTTCAAAATTAAAATCTGCGTCGCATACATTCCAACTAAAATATTCAATCCAAAATATTTAGTTTATGAAAAGCTCTTTGTTCAAATTTAAGATTAGCAACATATGCATTTTTTGTCCGTCTAGAGTTATCTAAATAGTATGTTCCCACAGTTCAGTGTGCGCATTGAGTTTGTTGCGTATTTGGCTTTTCTAGTGGCGTCATATAAACACGGGGAATAACCGTTGTAAATAGCCGCGTGAAACAAGTTTACGACAATGTAAAGGGTGTCTCAACGGGAGGTTTGTTTTTGAAATTCGCGCGAAATATGGTTAAGTTGGTACTACAGCGCTTAGATTTGACAGTTAGCATTGTGAAATCTTGACATTTCAAGAATGCAGCGCTATACAAACGAGAAACGTGTGCTTATTGTGAAAACCTATTACCAAAATGGAGAATCTATCGTGGGTACGTTTCGCAATTTACGTGATCATTTTGGTATTCATAATCGTCCAAGTAAGACCGCGATTACGAAATTAATTGAAAAGTTTGAACGCACTGGTTCTGTGGCAGACGTAAAAACAGCCCTGCGTCCTCGTAGCGGTCGTTCGGCTGAAAACATAGCCGCAGTGGTAGAAAATGTGGCCGATGATGCGCGCACCTCGATTCCTCGTCGTGCACTGCAATTAGACCTTTCCAGAAGTACTGTGCAGCGTATTTTGACCAAGGATTTTCACTTACACGCATACAAGATCCAATTGACGCAGACATTGAAACCAGCCGACCATAGACAGCGCCGTGAGTTCTGCAATTGGGTGTTATCGATGCAACAGGATAATCCCGATTTTGCAGCCCAAATCATATTCAGTGATGAAGCGCATTTTCAACTTAATGGTTACGTTAACAAACAAAATTGCAGAATTTGGGGCGCTGAGAATTCTCGTGTGATTGACGAGCAACCTATGTACCCACCAAGAGTCACTGTTTGGTGCGGATTTTGGGCCGGCGGTGTAATTGGACCATTTTTTTTTGAAAACGCTGCTGGTGCCGCGGTAACCGTCACTGGTGATCGTTATCGTGACATGATAGCCAATTTTTTGTGGGCTGAGTTGAATGGTATGGATGTGGATAACTTCTGGTTTCAGCAGGATGGTGCCACCAGCCACACAGCGAACCAAACAATTGAGTTATTGCGCACAAGGTTCCAGGCCGTGTAATTTCTCGTCATGGCGATCAAAATTGGCCACCAAGATCGTGCGATATCACGCCGATGGACTTTTTTGTTTGGGGATTTTTGAAAGGAAAGGTTTATGCTAACAATCCTCAAACACTTCAAGAGCTGAAATACGCGATTCGAAACGCGTTTGCTAAGATGGTGCCGCAATTGTGTGCAAGAGTCATACAAAATTTCGTCAACAGAATGAACATCTGTCAACGTAGTCGCGGCGGCCACTTATCAGATATTGTGTTCCACGTGTAATGTCCATGTCTGTACTTTATCACGAATTAAAAACATTGACAATTTTCAACAATCTAATGTGTTTAATTGCAACTTCAAAAACAAACCTCCCGTTGAGACACCCTTTAGTATGATCTATTATTTCAATAAAAATCAGGCAAATGGAGGTCTGCATAGAAATATAATCGGCAATTTTATTAGAAATTATTTAACAGTGTGTTTTATGATCAACTAATTCAATGATATAATAGTGCACGAATGTCATTGTTAATATTCCGTTCTTGGTTTCCAGGTTAGAACCTGAGCTGTACTGTTTTTGGTATAGAGGTTTCTTCACTAATAGTGTGTGACAACTTTAACGCATTTAGCGCTTTACAAGACATTGAAAATTATTTCATATCGCTTTTGCTGGCAACAGTTTGTTGCAAACATCATAATATAATGCACATTTATAAATTATTCCGAAGACTGATAGAATAGTTAGCGTGAGTGTTGCTCAAATTAAATGTTATTGTCTATCAATATTCACATTGCCACAAACGTTTGATTCGCTGCTACGATATAGGCCAACCGAACTAATTCGCCTATCTGCGGGCATTTGCTAAACGTTCATTTCAATAATCCTTGTGTGTGAAATTATATGATTAAATGAACACAAATGCAGTACTTACAATGATTCTGCACAAATGATGCACTAACGCATGCATACGTTACATTTAACAATAGAGTATATTTACCGACTATTACAGGCGAAGTTTCTCTCAAAACTCTGGCGGTCCTTTATTGACATATGAGTACAATAATAACACGCTATTAGAAAACAAATGAGCCTGTGTGATGCCTCCGACAAATTTCTTTATTAATTGTTTTTATTTACTAGTACATTTTCAAGTTTCCATGGCCTCACGAATATGCACTTAACATCAGGTTGTTACATATTAAAATTAATTAATGTGGTCTCTTTGACCATCTCTTTTGGTTTTAAAGTACTCATAATTATAACAATGAACCTACGATTGTTTTAGAAAACATGCTTTTTTTTTCTGAAAGTACAATTTTTGTCATAATCGTCGTTTCTGTACATTACAACATTTAACTTTTCATGTTAATGTCATTTACAAACAAATTTAAATGCCATAATGCCGTAAATTTGTCAAAGAAAAATCTTTGAAAGGGAATGAGAGGTTCTTTGTAACAAAGTGATGTTTAGTTTATGTTTACATTTAACGGAACATTCATTTCTTTATGTAGTCTCATACTTATATTTTACGTCACCAGAAGACTGCGAAACCCGGAGAGATTTCATTGTTATTAAATTATTTATATACCGCGTGTCTGTTTAACCTCGGTGACCGGCCATATCTCGGCAAACGTTTATAGTACAACCTGGCGGAAAAAATCTTGATAGTAGAACGGACCATGGAAATTTCAACAAAAATATTTTTAAGTTTCCAAACTGATTGCAAGGAGGCATATTTCTTAAGATGAATTAAAAATTCGAGGTTTTATCCAATTTTCATTTGAACCTTTTTGATCTAACTCCCATAGGAAGGGGTGTGTGGAGGAGTTTATGTCTGCGTACAAAAGTAGGTATAATTTCGGTTTGCCCCAACGGATCTTAATGTTTTTGGGCTCATTAGATAGAGAATTTACAAAGAATCGTAGTAAATGAAGTACGAAATTACGTGGTTGTCAAAAAAGTAAAAGGGAGCGCTGTTCTCAATTTATGTGTATTGCTTGTTTTCTCTTTAAAATTTTGAATAGAACGGTATATTTTTAATATCGCAATATTGAAGCTTATAAAAAACTGAAGAAAGTGATGAAAACCGGAAGTTGCTACCTTTTTTCTTGACAAAGATATAATCATACGAAGACAATCCACAAAAATATAAATTTTTAAATATAAATTTATTTATTTATTGGGAATAATAATTTAATTTTAATTTTAAGAGGGTCACTGGACAGTGTATAATTCGTTTTCACTTGAATTTTCATCATATTCTATCATAAATGTATTCATTTCAATCTTTTTATGGATTTTTTAATTCATTGCATATGTTACGTTAGATTCTCCTTTCAAATGTTTTCAAATTCTCTAGCTATTATTTTTTAAATATCATTTCTTGTCCCATCCAACATTGAAATAAAACAATAATATTACTAAACAGTGCTTTTCTTTTCCATCATACAACATCGCATACATCGTGATACTAAATTACATTATTATGAGATATCCAAGGTGGGCCATGAAAATAGAAATGTCAAAATATTATTGTCACTTGTAGTTAAACTTTTTGTACGTATTTAGCAAATTAAGCCTTTTTGGACACCTGCACATTATATATTAAGTTAGAATGTCATATTCCAACGTTGAAGCTTATGACATGATCACAATGTATTTTCAATGCTTTGAAAATGCAATCTTGCTTCCCGGCAATATTCCCTAAATTATCCCGAAAGAACACATTATTAAGTTTTTTTTTGGCCGCGCGAGATGTGCTTGATTTTTATTTATGGGACAGAATAAAAGATATAGTTTATCACAAATGGGCGATCACGAAACATGTGTATTGTAAATAATGGTGAACACTTTGGACATTTGTTAAGTTGAAGTTTTTTTGTTTTATTTTTTGTACTTTCTGATTTAAATGTTTTTTTTTTCGTTTATGTTACTTGGCCAATATATTTTCTTATTTATGTTTAGCTATAATAATAGGTTCTTTTACTTACTTTTATGTTATAGGCGGGGATGAACTAGATATCAATTTTTAAATCTTCTCGTTACTAATGAGTAAATGATTTCGTTATAACTAATGCATTATATTATATTGCTTTTCTCTTGTTATTATCTACTTAGCTCACAAGTTATGGAAATTATTTTTGCTGTTTTATTATAATAAGATGTACATAAAGGGTAATAAAGATATATTATTATTATTATTATTATTATTATTATTATTATTATTTTATTTCAATGTCTAAAAAGACAAGACATGAAATTTAAGAATAGCAAGAGAATTTGAGAACATTTAAAAGGAGACTCTAAAGTAACATTTGAAATGAATACATTTATGGAAGAGTATGATGAAAATTCAAGTCTGTCTAGTAACCCTCTTTAAATTAAAATTAAATTATTACTCCCAATAAATAAATAAATTTATATTTAATTTTCTTTGTTTTTCTGGATTGTCTTCGTATGACTGTATCTTCGTAAAAAAAAAAGGTAACAACTTCCGTTTTTTTATGTGCTTCAATATTAAGATATTAAAAATGGGGTATTATTGGTCATTTCGGAGTGGTGATCATTTGTCCTAATCGGCACAATTAACAAATCCTTAAAGGGTATAGGACAGTTGGGCGCTTCTGCAAGATTAACGGGGCATACGAATTACGAAGAAAAAAGGTATAAATTTTGGTTCAAATATGTGTATACGTTTTGCAAAGATAAAGAACATTACGTACAGATGCACAAGAAAAGGAACTTGCAAAACGTCGATATGTGTGGACAAATCAGAGTCTGTTGTTTTGAAGTTTAATAATAGTCACAACCATCTTGCTCCTGAAAACGTTGAAGTAAAAGTGAGTACGAAGTTTTTTTTATTACTTTCTTATACAATTTTTATATAAAAGAAATTTCAAAATTAGGACCGGAAGTAATTCTTTATTCTTATCGAATAGCAGTTTTTTGCAAATATCTCGCAAATTATGCATTTTATACAAATTTATTAAGAGTACAATTTAGAACTGGATTTGAAAAAATTCAAAATTCAGACCCGAAGTAACACTTTTATACGTATAAGAAAGTCATTTTTTTGTCCATATTATCATTTCCTTTATTACAGAAATTTCAAAATGGATTAAAACGGACGGCAACGGACGACATTGCAGAACGACCTATGAAAATTATTAATCGCGGACTTGCTGAAAAATCTGGTTTAGATTGTAACCACCAAAAATGTGGAAAATATAAGAAAATCTATTTATCGAACACGACGCAGTGTGTTACCATCTTTGCCACGATCGAAAGAAGAATTACATGTTGCTGTGAATGAAATCGAATGTACAACTAACAAAAAAGAACAGTTTTTATTAGTCAATGACTGTACAACTAATATTATCATTTTTTCTTGTAAGTCGAATATGACATATTTATGTTCTTCGTATGTGATTATAATAAATTTTGAAATTTATTAATTTATGTTTTGTTTTATTTTAATCTCTGGCCTCCGGGCCGAACTGACCCAAGTCACTTGCACCCAAGTGTCCTATGGGATTAAGACCACCTAAGGTTAAAAGTGACCGTCGGGCAGAAATGACCCATGCCCTAAAAATGTACCGTTCCATCTAAAATTTTAAAGAAAAAGGAAGTTATATTCATAAATTGAGAACAGCGCTCCCTTTTACTTTTTTGACAACCGGGTAATTTCGTACTACATTTCCTTCAACTCTTTGAAAACTTCTATATCGAATAAGCTCATAAACATTAAAATCCGTTGAGGAAAACCGAAGTTATACCTACTTTTGTACGCAGGCATACCCTCTCCACCCCCCTTCGTATAGGACTTAGATCAAAAAGTTTCAAATGAAAATTGTATAAAAACGCCTGAAAATATAGCTAGCAATAATTTTAATCTATCTTAATATAGAATTTAATGAAAAATTATCAAATTTTTAATTGTTCTTGAGAATTGCGCTCCCTTGCGATCATTTTGGAAACTTAAAAATATTTTTGTTGAAATTCCGTGGTAAATTTTATTATCAAGATTTTTTCCGCCAGGTTGTACGATAACGATGGCCGAGCTTAAACAGACACCCGGTATATATGTTACCGTAAATAGCCGAAATTCGTTTTTACGCGTACTTACTAGTAAGAATGCGAAGTAACTACGTCCATTTGTAATTTTGCGTTCTTACTAGGAATGATACGAATTAAAATTTTAATTCGGCTATTTACTGCAGCTTTCAGTTAGAACCCGTTCTAACTAAACGTATAACAGTAAGTAACCGAAATACATATCTCTTAACAGCGGACATACTGCCATAACTCACATGATATGAATATAACTCTTGACAAGCGGACATACTTTTGAAGTTATACCAAATATCATATTTCATTTAGTTCTCCTTCTTATAATAAAACGAGTTTGGATTCAAGATTATTTAATGCGTTGAGAAGTAAATTGACGTATTTATTATTATTACATTTTGAAATGCATAACAATAGTGTTTTTTACACTTCCACACAAATTAGTGAGACAATGGTTCTTTTTTTTTCATTTTCACACTCTATGTTTAAATCTTCTTCATGCATTTTTGATGTCACCAACAATATTTTCCAAATCTTCTTACCGTTCTAGAGAAGAAATAACGTCAACAGGCAAAGACGTAGTTAACCCAACCCTAGGGTCGATGCCAACAGGCCACAGTCCAGCGACCTTTTTTTTTTCATTACTAACAGGCTGAATTTTCGTGAGTTGCTTCGTTTTGACGAGACGCCCAACTTTTCCCTCTGCGAAAATTCTCGGTAGTGGTAGCTAATAAACTGCGCATGGGTCATATATGTCGATTGGATGATTGTTCAAATTTTATTACTAACCGTTAGTATTTTAGTTAAATCTGGAGATAATTTGATAAGAAACACAAAAAAACATTTGTCCTACAAAATCGTTGGTTAGAACGAAATGTCCCCCACCCGCAACATGTGCAAATAACGAGGTCATAAAAAATTATTACTAACCAGCTGATTTTTTTACTATTGCTTAATAAATGTTTCTAAAATGAAATGTCCACATTGTCCTACAAATTGAATGGTATGTTTTTCCAGTCCTACGCTTCGAAATTGTCAGTCCCACGTTAACCCTTTTCTCATTACTAACAGGAGGACAAAGATAACACATGATAGGTTGTTCTATTCTCTGGCCAAATAAAATAGTGTCCTACAAAAAAAATGGTATGTAACACTAGTCCGACAAAAATTATTTTAAATAACGAATTATTTTATAATTGCGGTTTTGAGAAATTAATATACTTTTATTACTTAAGCAGAATTCTGATATCTTCTAAATTTTGCACATAGATTCAGATTATCAAGAAGTTTTTCCCGTGATTTTAAACCCTAATATATAAATTTACATTCATTGCGAATTTTTGAATTTTTCACGCACTTTTATGTTTTCTTAAAACTTCGACTATAAAACCGAAAAATGTTCTTTATAGTTCTAATGTCATATTAATTTTAATGTTTAATTGTTTGTTTAATTTAAAAAGTAACATAATTTATTTGAAAAGTTTCTGAAAAAAAGTGAGAAAACTATAAAAAAAATGATCATGAAAATATCTTCTTTTAATAGAAAAAAAATACGCATACTTTTCATAGTTGACCAAATCTTTTTTATTATATAAAAAATAAAAACAAAATTGTTATTTTTGCGTATAAAAAAAATCAATCTTGATCAGAATCATCCGTCGACCCTTCATCTTCGTCACTTGATACATCATTCTCCTGCTCTATATCATCGTGGCAACTATCATTTTCATTCTTTATGTTATCTGGCAGTCCGAAGATAATTCTTCAAAAGATGGACTTTGAGGACCATCAAACCAATAATATTCGTATTTGCCATCAATTATTGTCCATCCATAATTTTCTAGTGTTTTTTCGGTGAGGTTGCGCATGTATGCATTACACCATACACTGCAGATGTATTGCGTTCTCTTGATTTGCTACAACAATTCTTGTTTCGTTGGTAGTAAACTAGAGGCATCATATTCTACGATATTCTTTTTTAAAATTTCTTCATTTTCGTTACGGTATTTATAGCCTTTTTGAAACAATTCGTACCGTCCTTTATTAATGCCATTTTTCGTATTTAATGCATATATCCTACACACATACTCTTCAATGATTTGGAATACCTCGCCCGCATGTTTCAAATTTAAGCGAAAGTTTTTATTTTTTTTTTATCAATATTTACCACTTTTTTTGTAGGACATTAGTAAAGTCGTGTTCTACAGTTTATTCCCAAGAGAAAAAAAACAGGATTAGGTTGTTAGTAATAAGAAAAGTGTTACCGTGGATTTGACAATTTCGGAGCGTAGGACTGGAAAAACATACCATTCAATTTGTAGGACAATGTGGACATTTCATTTTAGAAACATTTATTAAGCAATAGTAAAAAAATCAGCTGGTTAGTAATCCTTTTTTGTGACCTAGTTATTTGTACATGTTGGGGGTGGGGGACGCTTCGTTCTAACCAATGATTTTGTAGGACAAATGTTTTTTTGTGTTTCTTATCAAATTATCTCCAGATTTAACTAAAACACTAACGGTTAGTAATAAAATTTGAACAATCACCCAATCGACATATATTATCCATGTGCAGTTTATTAGCTACCACTACCGCGAATTTTCGCAGAGGGAAAAGTTGGGCGTCTTGTCAAAACGAAGCAACTCACGAAAATTCAGCCTGTTAGTAATCAAAAAAAAAAAAGGTCGCGGGACTGTGGTCTACAAACATAGCACATGGAGTTTACTTTATACCCGAATGAAACGCACGGTTTTTCTTAAACTGTAGAAATTGTAGATCTTCTGACTCTTTAATGTTGTTATTATCGTACAATTACACGAATTAATCAGTTTACTAGTAATGTTGACATATTTTGTATTTGTTTCCATTCAAGTCTATTGCGACAACCATGTCCTATTGCTATGTGAGTTACTTGGATTACATCGAAAATGTCTTCAACTGACAGGTAATAATATTTAATCACTCTTGGTCTGTGTTATTAGCCGCTGTTGCACTTTGTTATTTTTCTTTAACGCGTCGATACTGCGATAAAGTTTTCTTGGATGCCAGTTTAGCATGTTTTATTTTCTGAAATAATTCTTCATATACCTCCTCTATCCATTAAAGTGTATTTAGACAATTTGGCATCTTCACTATTTAGTAAATCATTAATAAACTTCTCTTTCCGCGCAGTTAACGAAGTATTCATTTTTAGAGCGAAAAACTAAAAACATGAACAATACTCAAAGAAGAAAAAAACATGTATTACATATTTCCGACTAAACAATACATACTCAATCTCCCAGCAGCACATAGATCATTAATCGACCAATTCTTGCACAGTAGTTACTGTTATGCGTGTAGTTAGAACGGGTTCTAACTGAAAGCTGCAGTAAATAGCCGAATTAAAATTGTAATTCGTGTCTTTCCTATAGGAAAGACACGGAGCATTTGTAATTTCGCATTCTTACTATAGTAAGAATGCGAAATTACAAATGCTCCTAGTTACTTATCCCGAACGAACACCCGAAAGAACACATTATTAAGTTTTTTTTTGGCCGCGCGAGATGTGCTTGATTTTTATTTATGGGACAGAATAAAAGATATAGTTTATCACAAATGGGCGATCACGAAACATGTGTATTGTAAATAATGGTGAACACTTTGGACATTTGTTAAGTTGAAGTTTTTTTGTTTTATTTTTTGTACTTTCTGATTTAAATGTTTTTTTTTTCGTTTATGTTACTTGGCCAATATATTTTCTTATTTATGTTTAGCTATAATAATAGGTTCTTTTACTTACTTTTATGTTATAGGCGGGGATGAACTAGATATCAATTTTTAAATCTTCTCGTTACTAATGAGTAAATGATTTCGTTATAACTAATGCATTATATTATATTGTATTTGCATTTGTAATTTCGCATTTGTAATTTCGCATTCTTACTATAGTAAGAATGCGAAATTACAAATGCTCCTAGTTACTTCGCATTTTTACTAGTAAGTACGCGTAAAAACGGATTTCGGCGATTTACGATAAAATATATTAAACATAAAGTACAGTCATCTACATAACGTTCGTAACTTCTAGAAACGTAGATGACTGTGTCTTATTTTACCAGCAAACAAACACTGAAATAAACCTTTTATATTTCACATTAATTCGAGAAATAATAAAATTTTAACAAAATTATATCAAAAACTACCTTGTTGAGGTAGATATTTAAATTACAATTACTGCCAAATCATGTCAAAGTTTTAAATATAGACCAGCAACAACAAATGTTCTATAAATATTATAAATTCTATTATCAAACAAGCCAATATTGATCAGATAGATTAAATGGTACCGAATATGTTAAAATTGTTACTACTTTAAAAAAGAAATCAATAGTACAAAATATAACTTTAAATTTAAGGTAACCTACATTTTACGTAAACAAAATAACATAATTCAAAATTTACCATTCAATAATTTAATAAGATAAAAGTATATTAAGTTTACTACATTTATATATTTGCTGGATAGTCAAGGATACACCAATAATATTTTTTCTCTACCATAGATTTATCGCCAATAAATTTGTCAAAAAAAAAAATATTTCTCATATACCTATATGTTACAAATAATAGTCTTAATATTTTAATGTTTTAATTAGTTGATGTTTATTAACTGACAAAGACAATACCTATGTTATCGAAACGTTTTAATTATAATTTTGTTTGGATTCATTTACAGCCGAGAATAGAAATTGATTTATCATAATTTGTTTAATAAAACAATTCCGCCCAGACTAGCAGACTTTAATTTGGTAACCAACATATCAATAAAGGCATTTATTTTTTTATTATTATTATTCTAATTACGTCAGCAAACTTTTTACTTTATATATTGGTTAGAGATTTTTCTCCATAATTATTGTACCTGTTGCCGGTAAATGTTAATGTAGCATTTCTTTGATGTTTTTTTGATCTGCTGTGCTTCTTATCTTAATTTTCTTTTCCAAATTAAGATGCAGTTAAACGTTACGGCGTATCTAGACAGATCTTTAGTTTGAACATACATATTTGGTACGCAGCCTCTAACATTCCTCATTCTTGTTCTAGTGGTAAACATTTATATTGATGTGTCACTATATATCTTATTAACATATTGCAGTGATCTTGAGTTTGGTGGTAAATTGTAAATAAGCATAATCAAGATCACTTCAAGATTTAATTTAATTAATTACTCTTTTATTTATTTTATCATGATGTGTATATAGATATTTATTAAGTCAATATTTTGGCAAATTTAATTTTTATTTACGTAAAATAATATAAGAATGTTATTATAATTTTTATAATAAGAAAGTGTTTCCCGCACGAAGAATACTGTGACCGGGGGAGATCGACAGTTTGGCCCGGCGAAAACAATATTCTTCACTAGAGGCATTGGACAAATCATGAATGTGTAAACAAGTTGATATTTACATATTTGTTTACCTTTTTGAAAGATTAGTAATGCGCTGCTTTCCCGGGTGGTGCAGCACTGTAGCTATATATTTCTGGAGGTGGAATCGGTATCGTACCGAAGATAACCGTACGTTTTTGTGAACAAAAATATGTATATAAGTCTGGACACGATGAGAAAACGGGAGATGCTTGGTGTAAACCGCACTTAAAAGAAAAACTAGAAGTAGGTGGAAACCTCTTCTTCCTTGTTAAACACAAAATGTTATTTTAACTTAGAAGTTTATTCATGAATCGGAACTTAGAATAATTTGTCAAAAAGATTTTACGACACATAAAAATTTTTAACAAAAATTAGGATTTGTAATATTTTATAGATTAAACGTTATTCTAACATAGAAATTTGTTCACGCATTGGAACTTATAATATTTTCGTAAGAATTTTATTGTACTTATAAATTTTAAAGACCGAAGTGGGACTTAGAATATTTTTATGAATTAGATATCATTTTAATTCGGAGTTTGGTTTACATGGGGACTTGTAATTATTTTTCGGAAATAATTATTTATTTTCGGAACAGTTTTATTTAATTAGGAATTTGATTTTTTTTTTATTAGAATGTTTTATTTTTATATGCAGGGTTATTACACCGTGTGTTATGGTAAAGCATTTTAGTGTTTGTAACGATAAAATTAATAGCCTAATAATAATTTTTTTTGAAGTAAATATAACACTACGTTTTTAATTAAAGTTTCTTTATTATTTATTTACAAGATTAGAAGATTCATAGTTTGATAATTTTTTTGTTTTATGTACATATAGGATAATTAAACTGTGACAACATTTTCAAACATATTTGAGATGGATGAATTTGAGAGGTTGTACGAAGAGTTAAGGTGATTTAATAACGTTTATTATTAGTGTATATATATAGCGTTGTGCAAATTTCTCATGTGGTGTTTTGTATTGGAATCTTAGAATGAGGTAAAATTTTTATTTTATTTTAAATATATATTTTCTTTAGAAAAAGAAAAATATTGGGTATAATCCGCTGTAGAGCAACCGTAAACACGTGTTTCTGACTAATTGGTCGTCATCAGTACGGTGTAGCCAAGGAATAAGGTGGGCTAACCTTGGAGATGTAAGCTAAACGGAAGACCATCAGGTGACAGACCACCATTTGCAGCTTCAGCCAGAAGATCCTCGGTTCTGAGGACAACAACTAACGTCGCCACGAGGAAGACAATATCAACCTGCGTGCCATCCGAGACCCAGGAAATGTAAATGAAATAATAAGAAATTATTGCGGATACATAAAATATCAGAAAAATAAAAATATTGGGTATAATCCGCTGTAGAGCAACCGTAAACACGTGTTTCTGACTAATTGGTCGTCATCAGTACGGTGTAGCCAAGGAATAAGGTGGGATAACCTTGGAGATGTAAGCTAAACGGAAAACCATCAGGTGACTACATCCTTGGCTACACCGTACTGATGACGACCAATTAGTCAGAAACACGTGTTTACGGTTGCTCTACAGCGGATTATACCCAATATTTTTCTTTTTCTGATATTTTATGTATCCGCAATAATTTCTTATTCTTTCATTTACATTTCCTGGGTCTCGGATGGCACGCAGGTTGACATTGTCTTCCTCGTGGCGACGTTAGTTGTTGTCCTCAGAACCGAGGATCTTCTGGCCGAAGCTGCAAATGGTGGTCTGGTACTTGCAAACGAGAGGCTACATAATTTTTTTTTTAATTTATATTCCAGTACAACTCACAACATACAATAAAATATTTTGTTTAAATATTGATTGTTTACATGTATCTTTGACGAATAAAGAAAATGATAATTATATTTATTTTCAAAATATAAATTTGTATTCGATGTTACTCTATTTATTAATTATAATTTGTTTATTGATTTGACTATTTAATCATGACATCCATGAATTTCTATAATATTTAAGACATTTATTCTTGTAAATATACTTGTATAATTTTAAATTTTTTCTTTAATATCCTTAATAAACTATATTGTAAGGTTTATTTTGCATTTTATTTTCTTTACCTGACCTGGTAATAACTAAAGAGCATTCAAGTTGATTGAGTTTATTTACATTTTTTGCCCCTGAGAGAAATTTTTTTTTAGTCATTTTAAACTGCGCTAGTTAAATGTAAAGTTGCCTAACCTACTATTTTGCAGAAAATTTATTTAATCTTGGTCTAGCATAAGGTCTCACTAAGATGTATGCTTGATTCTTACTTACTTACTGATTGAATGGTGTAAATTATTTTTATATAAACCTCAATTTGCAAGAGTCACAGCAATATGTTTAGTCTAAGTGAAAGTATTTTTAGAATAGAAAATCACTGTAATTATAAATTGTTCTGTTGTGATTTTGTATAAATAAATAAATAAAATATTTTATTTTTTGAAAGAAAATTTATAAAATAAAACAGTGACTTATATTTAATAATACATCCGAGAGCTAAAGGGTAATAAAATTTCTCTAAAATAATTAATTAGACTAACAATTAAATTAGCAAATTATATTACCTAAATTTCTCATGCAATGTATTTTTATATAAAAATCCTCTTAAATGTTTTTTTTACTAAAATACACAAAAAGAATACTAAAGGTAATTATAAAGCACTACATAATTAGATGACTCTGAGGACAATTAAGAAAAAAAAACACTCTAAATCTAAACAGTTTTCTGTCAAAGGTTTCCAGGCAGATAGGTAACGAATTTAGTATGCACAAGAGTGGCTAATCGTTTAATCGCCTATCACGTAGACAGACCCATCACTTAGACGGGAGATCTAGATATTTACTTGCTTACACAGTCAAATAATCTACATGTATTTATGTTTGTATATCTTGCCATGCCCAACCCTGGGGATATAATTTCACATTAATGATAATGGAGATAATGTTTAACAATAAACTCTTTGTCTTGTTAATCTCATTAATGTAAATAATGCATTGTGAAACAAATTGCTCCCATGCCCAGTACTGCAATTTAGATTATATACATACTATATAACTTAATTAAGCTAAGTTATTTCATAATTTGATTTTATGAATTTGTGAGGATGTATTTTGATTTATTATACGCAAGTTATTCAGGCATGTGTTGTGCTTTGTACAAGAGTATTGATTACGTATATTGCAGATAAAAATAATTTTACCACAACTTTTGACATGTATTACAAGAGAAGCATTTCTGGTTTATTTATTGGACTTTGGAAGAGATCTATCATTATACCCATACCTAAGAAAAACAACACTGCTGATATTGCTGATTTACGACCTATTAGCTTATTGCCGGTGTTGAACATGGTTTTCGATAAAATTATGCATATACAAATAAGTAAGCACTTGGAGTCTCAGAGGTTGCTGCCTCCGTGCTAGTCTGGCTTTAGACGTAGCCATAGTTGTGCCACTGCTTTTTTGAGAGTTACTGATGATGTCTTTATAGTATTCTGTATTTTAAATATAACCAGTTATAGTACTTTTGTATAACTCCTCTAATTTTAATACAGACACTCTTATTCCAGTTGTGATCCATTCACTATTAACATTCAGGTCTTTAATTTTGTATATACCATTAAAAACTGATTTATAATTTATTATAATGAGAAGCCCAAAGAATAGGATGGCATGATACAGAACATTTCCCGGTAGACACCAATGGGTAGGAGAACAAGAACAATTAGATGGAGCAACAAGTAAAAGAAGACCTAAACAAAATCTGGAGATTGGAATCAAAGAAAAGAGTGGAGACAAATTAAAAAACCTATATGATTTATAAAATACAAATAAAGAAACACAGTAATGCAGTAAATGACCCAACAAAAACTCGAAATTTAGAGATAGCCGACCATTCAATAGTTTAAGAAGATTTCAAAAATAAACAAATTTAAATTTTTGTGTACTGTATAATATTTGCCACTAAGATATTTTTGAAATATATTACACTGTTTTAATTAATTGTATTACTCTATTCTTATCAATATTTTGTAATTCAATTTCTTTTTAAACCAATTATATTTTCAAAGGCAAAGAATATAAAATTATAATATAAAAAACTATTACAATAAGAGATAAGTATTTCTCCAAAATTATAAATAACTAATTTTTTTACGATCCCAACATTAGAAAAGCTTTTTCTTTAATAATATATTCTTGATATGAATAAGAAGTAGGTACTCACCGAAACAATAATTATAGGCACGAGATACTGGAATATAATGGAGAAGATTGAATATAACGCACGGCCGTCTTTGAAGGGCCAATCTTCTATACAAAAGTTGATTCCCAAATCCGTTCCATTTATTTTCAAATCGTGATGTACCAGCTGTGTGTATATAAAAAGAGGTGAAGCTAGTATCGATGCCATAATCCATATAGCCAGTAGAATGACACCAGTCAGGCAAAGGTTTAAGCTCTCTCTAGTCGGATACACGATCACCTGAAACAAAGTGAAATATGCCGCGGTTTAATTATCAGATATGCCTAAGATTATTTTATTTAATTTGTGTAGAAAACATAGATTTAGATATCCAAATTATTTATGGACTTTTCTGTGTTTTATCATATATTTTTTATGAATAATTCGACGTGTAAAAAATACATTTTCTGAACATTATTTAGGTAGTGTAAATCAATACACCAGCAGGAATAATAATAGTAATATTTTGAATTGTTCTAAATTTTCATAGCAATAGTAATTGACAAACCAAGTGCGGGAAGACGTTCTAGCAAGAGCGCTTTTTGATAGCACGAGCGACTGAAGGAATTCTGCGACAGCACAATTATAACTACTAACAATAACACATACGAGGCTCATTTTTAAAGTAAGAACCGTTTGCGCATAGCAACCGCGCAGGCTGTCACTTGACGCCCGCTCAAGGTCAGCCACTCTTGCCCAGTCCCCAACTACGCAGTCAGTTTATTTCATGTCTCTGCCACTGTTGGTTCTATCGTAACACTGCTTTGTTTGTCGCCATGTCAATCAATAAATCCGCCGGTTGAGAAGTGCGCTCGGTTATTCGGTTTTTATTCACCGGCAGCCTGTTGAAGTTTATGGTGAAGGTGTAATGAATGGCAGTAATGTGCGTAAATGGTGTAGGCTTTTTATTGAAGGAAGAACAAATGTTCATGATGAAGAAAGATCTGGGCGACCAACTGTCATTGATGAAGACTTGAAAGAAAAAGTTTATAAGGAAATTCGCCAAAACCAGCGCTTTACGATTGACGAGCTTCATTGGAAATTTCCACAAGTTTCAAGATCGGTTGTTTATCACATTGTTTCCGACAAACTTCATTACAAAAAAAATGTGTGCGAGATGGGTGCCAAAATGTTGACAGAAGAACACAAAAAGAAGCGTTTGGCACATTCTTTGTTATTTTTGGAGCGCTACGATAAGAGTGGTGATGAGTTCTTGAATCATATTGTTACCAGTGATGAAACGTGGGTAGCGTACTACCCTCCAGAGACTAAACGTCAATACAGTGAATGGCATCGCTCAAATTCACCGACGAAACCACGAAAATTCAAACAAGAACCTTCAACACCGAAAATCACGGACACGATCTTTTGGGACCGGAAAGGCGTTCTTCTGATTGACTTTCTGCCAAGAAGAATGATCATAAATGCTGAGAGATATTGCGATACACTAACCAAGCTTAGGCGCGCTATACAAAACCGCCGGCGGGGACTTTTGTCTAGCGGCACCGTGTTGCTTCACGATAACGCTCGGCCTCACACTGCAGCAATGACAAAGACGCAACTGGACAAATTTCGATGGGAATTACTGGACCAACCCAACAGTCCTGACCTGGCACCATCAGACTTTCATGTTTTTCCTAAACTCAAAGAACATCTTGGTGGAAAGCGATTTGAACATGATGACGTGTTGAAAGAAACTGTTACTAACTGGTTAAATGCTCAGGCGGCAGAGTTCTATGGTGAGGGGATCCATAAGCTAGTGCCACGACTTAACAAATGCTTAGATATTCTTGGTGACTATGTAGAACGGTAAAAATATGTTCATACTTCAGTTTTTGATACAATTTATGTTCATAAATAAAGTTGCTGTTATTCCACTTAAAACGGGTCTTACTTTAAAAATGACCCTCGTACGTACACTAGAACAGGAGACTTACAGTTTCACAATTATACAATGCCTACTTCAAGCACTAAGATTAATAAATAGTTAAAGTTATAGAAGGCCCTATTCAAATGATATGTCTTTAAATTACGTTTCAAAGCGGTTCCGCTCAGTAATGTATTCAAGAGGCATTATTGTCCGTAATTAAAGCTATAAGCCGTTACTTTGTGATATTCCATATTAAATTAATAAAACACATATACATTGTTGTATCACTATATTTAAACAAATGGTGTGACCGCGGATTCGACCGACATGGCCATTAACGAAGACAGTATTGAACGAGATACAAAATTATGTTAAAGTTTTTGTTAGGCGGTAATTATAAAGTATGGGGAAAATACATGGGATAATACACAATACATTATAAAGGTCATTAATTAATTATAGAGAAAATCAGAAATTAGAAATCTGAGGTAAATTAAAAATTTAAGTACAGCAGGTAAACATCAAATCGATCTGGTCCTTAAGTAAAACTATCTAAATTGCGGGAAGCTTTGAATATTTCGAGGGCCTCTAGGAGGTTTAATTTCTCACCCTTCTCGGCGAAGTGTAAGATTTTTACAAAATAATTAATTGTTGTATGATTATTCTCTTTTATATGGGCCGCAAACGCAGACTTAGGGTATTCATTGTCAAATTCTTTAAAATGTTCTTTAACAGACTACGTGTTTACTTGTTTCAATGGGCCAACTAGACAATTACAAAACTTTATACATTAGATTAATTCAGTACACCTTAAGATTCAATTCACAGTTGAAATGGAAGAAAATAATTGCAAAAATTTTTTGGACCTTAAAACTACCAAATCTATACCCAGCTTAGCTTTAATATTTTTAGAAAGCCTGCCTTTTCAGATGCGATTCACGACAACGTTAGTGACGAAATCGCTAAAATTATTTTTAAATATGATATTCTGTTTAATTGCAAAACAGAAACAAACCATTTTTTAAACAAATCTGGTGTTTATAAGCTTGAATATTCTGATTTTAAAGGAGTATATATCGGACAGACTGGTCGTAGTTCTAATATTAGGGTTGAAGAACATTTTAAAGAATTTGACAATGAATGCCCTAAGTCTGCGTTTGCGGCCCATATAAAAGAGAATGATCATACAACAATGAATGATTTTGTAAAACTCTTACACTTCGCCGAGAAGGGTGAGAAATTAAACCTCCTAGAGGCCCTCGAAATATTCAAAGCCTCCCGGAATTTAGATAGTGTTTTACTTAACGACCAAACCGATTTCATATATACACCTCTGTTTACCTGCTGTACTTAGATTTTTAATTTACCTCAGATATTTAATTTCTGATTTTTCCTATAATTATCTAATAACTGTTATAATGTTTTGTATTCCATGTATTTTGTCCCTGCTTTATAATTACCATCTGACACTAATTTTAGCATAATTTTGTGTCTCATTCAATATTGTGTCCGTTGATGGCCATGTCGGTCGAAACCGCGGTCACACCATTTGTTTAAATATAGTGATACAACAAAAGTGTATGTGTTTTATTATTTTAATATGGATTATCACAACGTAACGGCTTACAGCATTAATTACGGACAATAATGCCTCTTGAAAACATTGCTGAATGGAACCGCTTTTAATAGTTATTTACGAACCAAGTGCAGGAAGACAATTTTCCCGCATGAGCGCACTTTGAAAACACAAGTGACCGCAGGAAGCAAGTGCTTTTAGTTGCACGAATGCGAGAAAGATGTCTTCACGAAAGTGATTTGTACAATATTTTTTGTACGAATATTAAATTATAAAAATATTATTGACTAATGTCATTAGTATCATACCTAACGTAAGATAGATTACCTAATTAATTTAAGCATTTCATGTACGTAACTATTACTCATCTTTCCCTAAAATTAAGTATTATATTCTTACACATGGCAAACATGAGGTATTTATTCTTATATTTATAAATTTATAGAACATTTATTGCGTTTTTTGGTTTAATTACTAAATATTATAAACTGCCAATATGAATGTCCATCTGGTCAAATAGATGGTGCTTGAATGTCGCTTAAGATGTCGCTTAAAATGTCGTCAAATAGATGATGCCACAAATTTATTGGAATTTTTAATTATTAGAAAGGTGAAAGTCGTTCAATCAACGAAAAAGGTGATGGCCACAATATTCTAGGATTGTTAGGGTATTTTGCCAATTGACTTTAAAGAGCGCAATACAAGTGTGAACGGCACATATTATGCGTCTTTATGCACAAATTAAGGGACATTATTCCTGAAAAACGTCTTGTAAAATTGACAAAAGGTATGCGATTATTGCACGACAATGCTCCCGTCCATACTGCCGCCATTTCACAAGCTGCCATCCGCGAATGCGGCTTTCAAGAATTGGAACATCCACCGTATAGTCCGGATATGGCTCCTTGTAATTTTTGTTTATTTTTTAATTTAAAAAAGGACCTTAGGGGACGTAGTTTTAAGGACGACAGTGAGTTTCAAGCAGTTGTTATAGAATATTTTGACGGAAAAACTTCAGATTATTTTTGCAAGGGTATCTAATTATTAATTAATCATTGTAATAAATGTATAGAAGTTAGGGGAGAGTATACTGAAAAATAAAAATTCTTATATTGTTCCAAGTTTCTTTTTTGTGTATCAGGCCGAGAATTAATGGCACCTACCTCGTAGATATTAAAGCTGTCATTATACCTGCCACTAATTGGGAAATATTAATGTCAATACTGTTACATCTTCAGATAAGTAAGTGTTCTACGCCCATCTTATTATGAATACGTATATGTGACTCTTTATTACTTTGTAATCCTAACTTCCATAAATCAATACTTAGCCACATTTGCAACCTCTTTCGGACACAGCTTTTGTAATTATAGCAGAAACATTGTGACAGTTTCAGCTTTGTATTTTATACAAAAGTATTTACAATTCCTTTGTAGCGGCTTCTGCACGCAATTTTCTGTCATTAAATTTTGCGTATTCATACCATGTAAAGCTTGTGAATGAAACAAACGTCAACTTGTCTTGCATTATTAATCTAACTCTTTTGTTTTCAGCTTTTTCAGTAGATACGTGAGTTTCCGGTATTGAACTTCCTTTATACTTTGGAATTAGCGTCAAGCCGACAAGAAAAGAAGGTTGTACGAACACTGACGATTGAGTATCTACTTAGGGCAGATATAAGATTACAAATTTAATGTAGCATCCATTAGTACAACAAGAACAACACGTAACTCTTAATTGTATTTAATACTTTATTGTATTACTAACTGATTAGAGGAAAGAAAAGATATGTTTAACTGTTTTCATAATGGAAAATACATATACAGAGTGATTTAGATAAGAGAAAAATATTCTGCAAAATAACATTTTATTTTTAAAGAAAAATGTATCGCATCGTAGCAGTGCTTATTATTTCTATAATAAGTGCATGTGACAGATATTATAGTCCCAAAGAATCCGAAAAATATGTGTTCATAGAAAATACACATGCTATAGTGTTTACCCGAAAGTAGTTAATTGACTAAACAAAATTCTGACAATAAAAAGGCTTATGTTTTTCATTTGGAAATATTTGTGAGTAGCTTTTGTAGCTGTTTGGGATGTTTATCGTAGATTGTTAAACTTTCTTTTGTTTCCTTTTATATTTATAAATTAATTTGCAATTCCAAAACTTGTTTTTTAGATTAAGTTCATTTATTTACGGGATATGTTGTAATTATTTATTTATTTTTCTGGTCAGAGGGACTGCTTCTTACTGTATTATTCTTGTTCCAAGCTTATTAATTTTAACTTAGATATCAGTTAAATTTCATTGAATTATGCAATTTATTTTATTTGAATTTATGAATGGAAACGCCCTCTCTCTTTGTACATTGAATGCAAGCGATTGGTGTCCTTCCGTGCTTATATGTTATAAAGTTATATCAAAGTAACGGTGAAAAACTCTGTAATCGCATTGAAATAAATTTGTTGATGCGTGAAATTCGGGAGCCTTTATATGGACGATTTGTTTTTCTGTGTATTATCTGTATTAACATTTCTTATGTGAAAAAGTTTGCGGTACCGACGATTTAAAACGTTTCTTGTGTGAGGAAAAACATCGTGTGAAGAAAGACTATAAAGATATTATAAGAAACTTTGGTATATGTACAACGTACATATACGGGTTGGTTATTTTGTGATTTCATGTATTACTGGGTTTGCCTTCGCCTGAAATGAGTAATTGTATTAATTGTAATACTATTATCAAGACTCCCGCATCAACTACGCAATGTGATGCCTGCCAGCATTTTATACACTACAACTGTGCTGGCCTAACGGAGAGTGATATGGTTATGACTCGAGCTAAGTCTCGCTCTATAAAGGTTGTTTGCAACACTTGTAGTAACAATATGTCGCAGTTCAGAGATATGGCATCGTTGATAGAGTCCCTTAAAAACAGTTTCAACGCTTCTATATCTGCTATTAAAGAAGAATTTAATCAAAAATTATTATCTCTCAAAACTGAGCTTAGTGATCAGATTACTGGTCATGCAACTCAGAACCTCGACGTTGACGAGATTCTGGGGGAAATTTCTGAACGAGAAACTAGGAAACACAACGTCATTTTGTTTGGAGTTCCCGAGCAGTCTTCTACCACCGCAGATGCAAGAAGAGCGGCTGAAAATGAGGACACCGCAGCAGTATTGCGAGCGGTTTGGCCGGATATTGATCTTTCTACGACAAAATCTCAAAGACTTGGAAAGTTCAGTGCCTCATCATCTAGACCTCGCCCAGTGAAGGTCTCTTTGGGCTCTTTGGGTGATGTGAACAAGGTTATAAGGAATGCATCCAAACTAAAAGATAATCCTAAGCTGTCAAAGATAGCGATCTCATATGATAGAACCCCTAGACAGATAGGGATTTATAAAGATCTCCAGCAATTACTAAATCAACGGGTAGCTAATGGTGAAAGAAACCTGAAAATTAAGTATATACGAGGTACTCCTAGGATTGTATCTTTAAACTAGAACGTCAACCCAAGTACAGTCTAAATGTTTATTATCAAAATGTTCGCGGATTGAGATCTAAGACTACCGCTTTTTATAATGCTGTTGCTGCTTGTAATCTGGATATAATGTGTTTAGCCGAAACATGGTTAACAGTGGATGTGTTGAGCTCCGAGCTGTTACCTGGAAACTTTACTGTTTATAGATGTGATAGAAATCTTCAGAAGCATAATGTTGGCCGTGGTGGTGGTGTGCTCATTGCTGTAAACGGTTTGGTGTATGGAGATACTTAAGTATTATTCATGATGCTATGCCTTTAATTGATATTGTTGGTTGTAGAATAATTTTGGATAACTCACATTCGGTTTTCGTATTTACTGTTTATATTCCACCGAGTATTTCGCTAGATGACTATCAACATTTCCTACATTTATTTGAGGTTGGTGATTGAACTGTAGATAATAATGTAACTATCCTTCTTGGTGACTTTAACGTCCCTCTGTATAACATTGATGCTAATGATAACAGGTTTGCACTCGTGCATAACTTCCAACAGTTTTGTAATCTGGCTCAATACAATCACATTGCGAACAGCAACAATAGACTGTTGGATCTTGTGCTATCGAATGTTGAATGTACTTCTGAGAGACATAATGCACCTTTGCTCCCCGAGGACTCTCATCATCCCCCTTTAAATATTATTGTAGCGTTGAATTGCCCGGGCGTCATACGGTTTGGTGAATGCTGTGACAACTTCAATTTCAAGTTCAATTTTAGAAAGGCAAATTTTATGGCTATGTACAACATTCTTGCGAATACTGACTGGTCCCCTGTGTGTAATGCTACTGGTGTGGATGAGTGCTGTGGTGCCTTCTACGACATATTGTTTAGTATTTTTTGCGATTGTGTGCCCGTATACTCCTCGAGTAAACCTACACGTGACTGTCCCCCTTGGTTTGACAATAATATAAAGCGGTGTCTGAGGGAGAAAGCTAAAGCGCACAGGAATTTTAAGAAATATGGTTCAAACTATTACTATGAGCAATTCAAACGCCTCCGCTCATTAAGTAAAATACTGATTGATAGAGCGTATAAGGAGTATCTCACCGACATACAGAACTCTATTACGCTGGATCCTACAAAATTATGGTCTTACATTCATAGGAGACGTGGTAGTACTAGAATTCCTGGTGCGATGAATTATAATAACTGGGGTCTGAACAGCCCTACAGACATAGTCGAAGCATTTAGGGATTACTTTAGTAGTGTGTATACGGTGCCCGGTCAAACCTATGTCGATGGGCGCGCATCTGTTATGGGTGTTTCTAACTGTATTGACATGACCTTGATAACCGAAGATGAAATTTCTTTCGCGTTGAGGAAATGTAGAAGAAGTTTGGTGTCAGGTATAGACAGTGTGCCTGGCTTCCTCCTTAGTGACTGTGCAGACTCGTTAACTGGGCCCCTGTTTCACCTATTCAATTTAATACTGAAACAGTCTAGGTTTCCGTCCCAGTGGAAGATCTCTCGCATTTGCCCTGTTTACAAGAGTGGTGATTCATCTGACATAGTAAACTACAGACCCACTTCGATCCTTTGCAATTTCTATAAGATTTTTGAATCAATCTTGTATAATAACATTTATAACTCTATTAAGCCATACCTATCCTCATCGCAACACGGATTTGTACCCCAGAGATCTACCATTACAAACCTAACTTGTTTTACGCAGTATGTCTCTGAGACTCTGGATGGACAGGGACAGGTGGACGTGGTATATACAGATTTTCGGAAGGCATTCGATCAAATTGACCACAATATCTTACTAACGAAACTTTCGAATATAGGCTTCTCCTTAAGATTGTGCAAATTGCTGGAATCATACCTCGTGGATCGTCGTCAGTATGTTGAGTACCGCAATATTGCATCCGGTGCATTTGTTCCCACGTCGGGCGTTCCACAGGGGTCAAACTTGGGTCCAATATTATTCTTAATTTTCATTAGTGACATCACAAATGAATTGCAATGCAAAAATCTCTTATATGCGGATGACTTGAAGATCTTCTATAGAATATTCTCTTTGGACGACTGTCTGCTTCTGCAGAATAACCTAAATCGTGTTTACTCCTGGTGTTGCGATAATAATTTACATCTTAACATATCTAAATGCAAAGTAATGACCTTCTCCAGAAGAACTGATCCAATGCTCTTAGACTATGCTATTGCGGACACGCCTTTGGAGCGTTGTTGTGTTATTAGGGATCTTGGTATTATGTTCGATTTTAAGTTAACGTTCAATGATCATATAACTGATGTTGTTGCCAAAGCTTATCGAATATACGGGTTTATTTATAGAAATTGTAGGGACTTTAGGGATGTGGGCTGTCTGTTACTACTATATTATACTTTCATAAGGTCGAGGCTGGAATACGGTGCGCTAATTTGGTGCCCGATATATGCTGTTCACATGATGCGTATTGAGGGTGTGCAGAGACGTTTTGTGAAGTACTTATTATTTCTAATCAACGGGGTATTCCCTGAGAGGGGCTGCGACAATTCAAGCATGTTACGACAGGTTGGTATCCCATCTCTCCAACTCCGGCGCAATATATTAAGTATAAAATTCTTATATAAGCTTCTGAATAACAGGATTGATTGCGCCTGGATCCTGAGCAAGATACATTTTAGGGTTCCCAGGCTGTCTGCTCGATATGAGGAAACATTTCATTTGCCTACCGCCAGAACTAATATACTACGTAAGTCTCCGCTTTACAACATGTGTAGCAATTTCAACCAAATCTGTGACGCCTCGGATATACACTTCGACGCGTTAAGTGTGATATTGGGGTATCTGGAATGAATTGTTCTGCAACCATCTCTATTGCTTCACTCCTTTCCTTTAATTGTTTTCCTTTTTTTTTCTCTATTTAGCATATATTTACATGTTTATATTTAAGTAATTGTGCTTTAGTTATTTCATAATGTACTCTATAATGTATGAATTACATTTGTATTTTCTGTACTTGGGTTGGTTAAACCTGTAGAAAATAAAATCATTATTATTATTATTATTATTATTATATGTGACGCAGTCTTTATTTATTTCTAATTTTGCCACAATTATCGCTGTAGGTAATGTCGTTGTTTGTTTTATATATTTTTTCCGCCCTGTCCTAAATAATTATTATCTTAAATTCATTTTTCTTTGTGTTTTAAATTGTCTCCCTTCACTTTTCGTTGTCGTCATTGGCTTGTGGGTATCTTGCGCAATTTCTCGTTATTTTTTTGCATCACCTTTAAACTGTTAACTTGTTTGCAAGAAAGAAAATTCGTTAGTTGGCTGCTAAATTAATTATGTCGTTTGTAGGTTTTCATTAATTGCCCTATTAGTGGGATGCCAAAGCATGAACAATCATTATTATCTTGTTGAAAAATTTTTGGAATGCCTTTTTACAAGAACACGTTGATTTTATTAACAGCCACTTAGATTCTTCCTTTCTTGGTATGTATATTGACCTTTAATTACTTGTGGTACACTTAGCAATTAGTAGTAAGTGTCAGTCTGCACAGATTTGCTTTTGGAAGCTAACAAAAGATGAAAATTTTAGTCCGGAAGTGACTATTACGTAACTTATCTGAGGCACCGACGTGCTTCAATGTGTTGGCTGTTTTGAGCCACATACTGAAATAATTTATAAGAACGTTTGGAATATATATAGGATGTTCACACCCGAAGTGACTCTATTTGATACTTCAATCATTTGTGCAATAATTGTGAAGCGGAAGAGATCTCTAACGTTAATTATTTTAATTAATCTTGTATGAGTCACACGATTTTCTTATTCAAATTAGATTGTACTTTGTAACTGCTAAATTTTCTAATTTTAATCTCTTATATGATTAACTAATACCCCATAATTTGGTATTTAAATTTACTCAAGCATATCTTACCCATTGTTAATTTTTAAATTAATTAGATTTAATTTTTTTATTTACATATAACTTCATGACTGAATAAATTCGTAAATTTTATTGTGACTTGACTGCTAGTTGGGAATTCATTTGATCTTTTGTGTGTGTTATTTATTCGATAATAAACTTGTTGTTTTCTTTTGTGACTGCCTTTCTGTGAAATACTCGCGTAAATTAATTTACCTTAATTACCATCCGATTAAGACAATCTTATTTGCAGCCGAGGGGGAAACCGCTGACTCAAAAGCGTACACCATAATCCCACCATATGTAAATAATTCCACATAATCCAATATAATTCCACACAATTCCAAATAATTCCTAATAATTCCAAATAATTCCAAATAATTCCAAATAATTCCAAATAATTCCAAATAATCCCATGTAATCACAATAATCCCAAATAATCCCTCATTATTTCTTTATATGTTTCACGAGTTCTGAGGATTTTGTGCACGTTTTAATGGTAAATTAAGGTTAAATCGAAGGTTGAATATACACAACACCAGCCTTACGAGAAAGATTTGTTTTATTTATACACTACTTAAGGAAAACATATAAACACAGCAAAAGTAAAATTCATAAACTTAAATATTCCTGAAAAATAAAAAAAAACCGAATTAAATAATAATAATTAGTCTTTAACACAGAATTTAATCTCAGATTTAATATTATCATATTTTTTATAAATTTCGGTGTATGTGATTTCATCTAAATGAAAAGCTTCCATTTCGGTGGCAAATTTAACAGGGCCGTAAAAAAATGTTTGAGATCAACCGTAGCAACGTCTTGTTTAATTTTTGGGAAAGTAAACATTTTATTTTGCGTCCATCCTCGTATTAAAAAATTAATTTTAAAAATTGTATCATTGATAATTTCAATAATTTGACCTACATACCACCGTTCATCATAAAAAACAGCGTAAAATTTATTACACTCAATTACACTTAATAATGACCACTGAGTGATGGGTCTGTGATGGGATTTATTTTCCCTGTCTCGATTTTCTACACCATCAGAAGATTTCCATTTCGAGCATGAGGCTTCTGGTTTACCTGGTTCCTTTTCTTCAAAAGAATTATCACTAACAATCGAGCTAGCAATAGGACTTTCAATATTGTTTCGATGTTCTTGTTATTTGATATCATTATTGAACGAAGGAACAATGAGAGTATTGCTAATTATAGTTATTGCTTTGCAGGCTTTCCCAACATTTTTTGCCTTATCATCTTCTGAATTTTGTAACGAAGTTATCACATGATGAGCTGGATTACCTTTTTCAGCATGTTCTATAGAAGTATTCGTTTCAGAGCAAGAAATCTGATTAAAAAACCACTTAATATCTTTATTCTCCCTTTTTTTTTTGTTTGGATCACAGATCAAAGATAGGCTTGACGTTGATTTTAGTGTGTCGGTGGTCTTAGATACGGAACCAGGTGCAGAATAAGCACTTATATGTCCAGATAAATGCTTGTAAATATTTCCAGAAATCCATTTTTTAGAATGGCCTGGCTGTTGCGCATATTTTTGAATTTTATAGGAACGTTTACATTAGCATCTCATAACGCAATATAACTCATTTCGTATTCCATATTTGGTTTCGAAAAATATTTAAAAAATTTTTTTTTTTAAAAAAGTACCATTGGTCGTGGCTGATGCACTTATGTTTAATCCAGTTACTTATAGTACGTGAAACATGAGAAGTTTCTTCTGGGAGATTTGTAGCGATCTCGTCGGTAACTACCGATTGTGAGCCTAATGCACCCACTAATGTAGTACTTGCCTGTCGACTTGTCCCTAAAAGTAAAGCAAAACTTTATTCTGAAATCCGTTCTTAATACTCCTTCATCCTCAAGAACCACAAGTAGAGTAGCACTTCTATAATGCGAGTTAATGCGAATCGAATCGTGCTCCAATAATCAAAATAGGTATACCGTAGTCGTAAAATTTTAATTTCGGTTTATACTTCTATCCCAAGCAGAATATGACCTTATAATATGCAGCGATGCCTGCTTGCTAATAGTGGTGGGAGAGCAACGCAGTGTCGGGGGACCCTCACGCCTTACATTTCATAGGAAACGTTATCGAGTGTACTGTCTTGGCAGCCTCGCTTATGATTATCTTTAGTTTATTTCGTCGCGCTCTTTTCCTCTTTCTACTTTCGTATCAGAAATTGAAATATGTCGACTACGGTATATATATATATATAAAATCATAAATGAATGTTAGAGAAAGGTTTGGTATCTTTTTCTAAATAATAATTATTCTACCGTTTTTTTAAATTTGGCATTTTTACTAACCTCGATGCACTAGACGGAAATGGAGTAATAGCGAAATGAATAGCACACTAATTGAAAAGAAAAATAACTTTCGACAATATTCACACCGATTTTGTTAAAAAATTCACATAAAATTAAGAATCAGGTGTCGGATAATATGGAGTACGATTAACATATAAGAAAATTGTTTGGATAATCTGGGTTCTACTGTACATATACTATACTATAGATTAACTGAGGTCTCGGCCGATATCTTCGCTAACCTAAAGTTCCAGTGCACCAAATTGGTGCAAGGGATTTATCTTGCGTTTTAGATTGTTGTAGAACGTTTCTTTTGAAATGTCTGGAAATTATGGTAATTAATCTTCTGTGACCTTATATAAGTTTGAAATTTTCTGATTTTTTCGAAAATATCCCAAAATACGATTCATATTCCTCCTTGGGAATTAATGTTGGTACTGTCTCGGTCATAAATTTCTCTATCTCCAAGATACCATCATCTGTGACTTGAGCAAGTAATTGTGCGTTAGTAAATCCATTGATCCTTAAAAGATTTTTTATGCACACAGGCACGGAAATATTTAGCTTATTTTCAACTTTGGTGACGCACTCAGCCTCTGTTTGTGAAACTTCCATCTAAAGAAAAACAACGAGCACTTACAAATTACAATTACTCTCTTGGACTTCGTAATAGATTTCAAGTGAGGATCATACCTTGATTTCAGCTGTAAAAATTATCCTCAAGATTATCTGTGCAATAATTCAGTGGCAGCAAAAATAAATAGCATAACATCCTAGAATATCACATCACACCGCATTACACTGACTTGTATAAATAAAATGCCGAGTGGAAGGCGCATGCGTTCAAATCTCGGTTCAAACCGGTTCAAACTAGTGTACGATCAGCAATTTCCCGCAAAATATCGTATGATCAAGTAATGAGTCGTAAGACGGCATTCGTGGAAGTGTAAAACTACCAAAGGCACTATTTGTTAAAATTCAATTTGATTTTTACTACTGTGATTGAACTATGGACATGACGTTCAATTTGAAGGGATGATTCGATTACTTAAAGTATTGTTGATTATACAGGACAATAGATACAAAAACATTCTTTCTGATGACCGTGGAATCCGTCATAATTCTACCAAGTAACCCCGCATAATTCCACATAATTCCAAATAATTCCATGTAATCCGATATAATTCCAAATAATCCCATGTAATCCGATATAATCCCAAATAATTCCACATAATTCCAATAATCCCAAATAATTCCTGGAATTCCTACGGGGTGTACACCATAATCCCTCAGCGGTTTCCCCCTCGTTTGCAGCCTATTTATTAAGAAGAGGGAAGATGGCGTTCTCTTTGTAAGTCAATTATTTAATAATTAAATTCACGCCCTTCTTTACTGTAGTTAGAGGTAAAATAGGAATTTAAATGTTCCCGGCAAGATACTAAGTTAGTTCACAGGTAAGAAATTGTGCGTGTGTATAAGCTTATATAGTTTTGCAGGTGCTAAACATTGATTTTGCTATTCAGACAAATTTGACCGTCACAATATTGAGGGTTGTTTCGCCAATGGACTTTTAGCATGGTGGTAACATACTACTGCCCCTTAGAATTTATTAAGGAGGGGTGTAGCAAAATTAAACAGGAATGATTTATCTGCCATCCAACTTTAAAAACATTAATTCTTAATTTGAGTATTTTATTCGTATATATATATAAGTAGGATATTTTTAAGAAAGATATTACTTAATTCTGTAGTCGGGACCCAGCTTAATTATGAAGAATCTCACGTAAGCACAGCTTTTCGGTTTGTCCGGTTCGAGCATACGTATGAATTTATAAAACAAACTTAAAGCATTCTCGTGATCATGAGCACATAATCTTAAAAAATTCTAGTAACTCTTGGTTAAAAACACAAATTTTTCATTGAATTTGCTGCCATATATCCCTTGTTTTCACGGATGTATATGAGAGAAGGTGGGCTGACAACTGAATTACACGCTGTCGTGAGGTTAGACAAGGATAGAAAAGGCGCTTGGTCGATTCGTCCGATCTATGTACGACGTGATTAATTCGGTACGGACAATATGATTTTGTGTAGATACTAGGTATAAAAACTTAAAAACGAATTATTATTTAAAAAAAGTCAGAAACAGCATGTATTAACTAAACATGGTGAGTTAGTTTCAACACATTTTATTTTTACGCCCCCGGCACCTTAAATGGGTGAAAAGGGATATGATTACATATTTATTATTTTTAAGCTATTTAAAAAAAAATGACAATGTAGTTGTTACGGTTTTATTAATTTTATCCTTATGAACAATTATTTAGGAACGATGTAATTTCGATTTTTTTCCCCATAAATATGTAGAAATATACTCCTTTGGCTTTCGGGAACTAAAAAAAAATATTCTATTGTGTTTTTTATTGCTTTTTGCAAATAAATCCCGTTAAATAATAAATAACACAATCGAGTGTTTCAGGTATGTCAACATCATAAATAGATGCTACGTTATCTTCAGAATCCTCCCAAAATTCACCTACCAGAAGATCGTCTAATTTATTCTGGATTAAACTTTTAAAAAAATCTAAACAAAAGTTATCTCTCTTCAATATTTTTCACTCTTATCAAATACTACTACAATAATTATGAGTTCAAAAATCAGATATTCACCATTTGTGTATTCCTTATTGAAGGAAATTTTGCATTCAAAATTATATGTAAATAATTTAAAACTTACCGAATAAGTTTCTGTTGTAACTTCACGTATAATATCTTCTTTTAAAAAATGTTTTTCACACAAAGCGTCTTTAATTGTTAATTGTTTGTCAGTACGAGGTATTATAGCACTCCACTCTTTTAATTTGTTGTTGGGCACCTTAAATAAATACGATTTGTCTTTATTGCCACTATAGCCACTATGACATCCAGGTGCAAAACAGAATCTTCGGGACATTGTTAAAAATTAAATACCAACATGGAATCACAAATGTTGACAAACGTCCAAAATCAATGTCAAACTTTGCATACAAATCTGCACGCTAGCAAGATTCTGTTTTCGCGCCAAGCTCCTTTTCTATCTTTACGCTACTTCTCTCTCGCACGCTGATCACACTCGAGACCCGTTCGTCTGTGACGAAAAGATACCGTCTCGGTTCATCTCCTCTATTATACATTCGTGGTTGTTTTTCAACTTACCTTAAAGGAAGAAATATTTTTAAAAAAATATACTACAGGGTGCGGCAGAAAGAATTCCCCGATTTGGGAAGCTAATAAAAACCAAACCAAGTAAGATAGGATATTTTTATTGTTATTATCAAAGAACGCACATATAGTTCGTTTCAAGACATATGAGCGAATTGTATAAGGTGATAATCCGGATTAAAGAGAAACCCTTTCCTCGAGCTGCAGCGGGTAATTAAGAAGCACTTGAAAAATATCAGGTACGGTCTACAGATAATTAGAAAGCAGCTCGAGGAAAGGGTTTCTCTTTAATCGGGATTATCACCTTATACAAGTCACTCATATATCTTGAAACAAACTATAATGCTGTTTAAGAATACGCAATAATAATGTGTTTTAAACAATACGTCACTCAAATGGCGGCCTCCTTGGTTGATGCGTTGCGTGAGCCGTCAACTTGTCTTGCATAGATACGTAAGTTTACTGTGTTCAGCTTCCTTTATACTTTGGAATTAGCATTAAACCGACAAGAAAAGAAGGTTGTACGAACACTGAAGATTGAGTATGTTCTTAGGGCAGATATAATATTACAAATTTAATGTAGCATCCATTAGTACAATAAGAACAACACGTAACTCTTAATTGTATTTATTACTTTAATGTATTACTAACTGATTAGATGAAAGAAAAAATATGTTTAACTATTTTCATAATGGAAAATACATATACGGAGTGATTTAGATAAGAGGAAAATATTCAACAAAATAACATTTTATTTTTAAAGAAAAATGTACCGTATCGTAGCAATGCTTATTATTTCTATAATAAGTGCATGTGACAGATAATATAGTCCCAAGTAATCCGAAAAATATGTGTTCATAGAAAATACATATGGTATAGCGTCTACCCGAAAAAAGTACTTATTTGATTAAACAAAATTCTGACAATAAAAAGGCTTATGTTTTTCATATGGAAATATTTGTGAGTAGCTTTTGTAGCTGTTCGGGATGTTTATCGTAGACAGTTAAACTTTCTTTTGTTCCCTTGTATATTTATAAATTAATTTGCAATTATTATTTCCTTGAGGGCTTCTAAAGCTTGTGGACGATGTTGGTATACCTTAGACTTAAGATAGGCCCACAGAAAAAAATCACAAGCCGTCAAGTCTGGCGAACGTGGTGGCCATCCAATATCACCACGCAAAGAAATGACATGACCAGGAAACATTTCCCTCACCAATACCAGTGATTGATGTGCTGTGTAGGACCCAGCGCCACCTTGTTGGAACCACACATTCGCACTGCCATCAAGCAGTTCGCCTGGTTTTGGCTGTAGGAAGTCACGGAGCATGGCGGAGTACCGATACTGTTTACAGTAACACTTTTATTAATTTCTTCAATAAAATACGGACCAATTACACCAGAATTAAAAACAGCGTCCCACACTGTTACTTTGGGACTATGGAGTGGTAGTTGATGGAGTTCCAGTACCTGCAATTTTGTCTATTTACTGCACCTGACAAATGAAAATGTGCCTTGTTTGAA
This sequence comes from Amphimallon solstitiale, assembly GCA_963170755.1. NCBI lineage: Eukaryota > Metazoa > Arthropoda > Insecta > Coleoptera > Scarabaeidae > Amphimallon > Amphimallon solstitiale. The sequence goes on from OY720680.1 coordinate 35,418,363, forward strand.
AAAATCACATCTTTTCGGTGAACATTCCGAAGCATGTCTTGACACATGTTTCTACTGACTTCGTAATATCTTTCATTCAGTTCTTGCACCATAACAATCTTATAGGGATGCATTTTCAAATTTCGGTGCAAGATTCTTCTCACACTTCGATCAGATAATCGTAAAGCTGATGCATACTTTCTTGCCGAACGTCGAGGAGATTGTTGAACTGAAGTTCTCATTGCAGCAACATTTTCTAGGCCTGTAGCAATCCGTCTCGACCTTGGGGTTTACTTTCAATGCAGAACCTGTTGCACGCCCCTACCACTCTACTATGTCGCTACCCATTGCACGCTGCCTCTCAAATCGGGTAGTTCTTTCTGCCGCACCATGTACTAGTTAATTCTTGGTCTTACGATTTATTTATATAGTAAAACAAAGAACTGACTAAGTAGTACATTTTGTTAACTATTTCTTGTATCAGGGTAAGTAGACGCATGTGTTTCAAGTTTACTTGTTTACTTCACTACGGCATGGCCAAGAAACTGCGTGTTGATTAAATACTATTTGTAACATTCCTTATGAATCTCAACTCCAAAATATCATAGATGTCCACAGTGTTCAGCAAAACTAGTCAGTATTGTATTATGTCTTGTGAAAATCACAAATCTCAGTCAGACATATTAGTAAAAACATTACATTATTGCTAGCCAATATATACCAGAAATCTATAAATTAAACTAAACTCCTGCCATCGACGTAGAGATCACTTAAGAAAAATAAACTATTAACAAAATAATAATCAGAAAAATATAATACCAATTGTTGGTAGTTTTGTTGAACACTGTGGACTGTAGATTTATAGAACTGAGATTCGTAAAGTAAAACTTTATATTATCTAATCAAAACCTACTATCCTGATTTTGTCGTACTGGAGAAAACAAATGTTCTGCGGTTACCTCACACCTAGTAGTTTCTATTTTCTCTTTCGATTTATACAATTTCACGTTATTATTTTACTTTGCTTTGACACTCTTGTGTCATTAAATACATGAGTAGATACTGTTTGTCATGTGGGATAGTTTGATGTCGGCCCAGATAGATGAAGGATCTTTGATGTAAATTACACAAAGGATAGTGGCTGCTTTACACTTAAAGTTTACAAGTTCATTTTTAATTCCACAATTGGGCGCTTTCGTCTTTCTATATTTTGTTACTCGGTCATTACTGTAAATGGCAATACAGGATTTCTTTTATTACTATTATACCGACTACGCATGTAAGAATAGGTAGTAGATAACTCATTAATTTTTAAGATTAATGCAAATAATGAAATTTTATTTCTACTCCTTCTTCTTTCTCTTTTCCGCCAAGAAATATTGTGACATATTGATACTGCCAAATTATATTTGTTGTTATATTAACTATTTTTAAATGTGAGGGCAACAACAAAACATTAATTTATATCATTATTTCTTCATATATAGTTTCTTAGGTTTATGCAGTAGGGGAAGCTCGGATAGCGCCGGACACTTAAACATTTTGTGAAGTTTTCAGTCAAAAAAATTGAAATTTTAAATCGATTTATTTGTCAAAACATTTATTAAATATGTATGAACTAATAATAACGAAGAAATAAACATAAAATTTGCAAATGCGAAAAAAAAATTTTTTTTAAGGACTACATTTGCCGTCAATTCTGTGATTGACGGGTAGCACCAGACACGCAAATTCTGCTGTAAAAATCAACTACTGATGATTTTTACAGCAGAATTTGTGCACAGTGCTTAACAGTCTAGGTTTCTTTACAAAAGTCCCCTTCAGCACCAGTACACTGTTCATGAGCCCAGATTTCACAGTTCTGATATTGAACCCAGTATTCCTCGAAGCTTTCGTTGCAAAGAATGCATGCAATTATTTCTTGCTGGTTATGGATCTTCTTTTTTGCTTTTACACACGTCTGCAAATCTGTTTTGCTTGATTTCCCGGCAAATTTTAAAACTGTTTTACCTTTTTCGTTCTTAGCTACTTGTTTTTTCAACTTTTCTTTGTAGGGAGTTGAAGTCAGAATTTGCCGAAATTCTGCTTTTTTTTTGTGAAGTAAGGCGATATTTGCTAGCATCTGGTACTGGTAATAATTTTTCAAGAACTTTTTCTGATGCTGCCACAACGGTCGTCGGTTTTGATTTCTACAAGTTTGATCGAGCAACTGAGTTGGAGCTTCGGTGGTGATATTGTGACTGAATGAAGAATTTCAAATATATGAGACGTTGAGAATGAACTTATTGATGGTTGACAAATATCAACAACGTAACGTTCTTCTCCTTTCTGCTTAAACTGTAGTAACATTGAAACAGTTTCAGAAAGCTGAGACTTTGAGGACGAACTTGTTGATGGTTGACAAGAATTAACGCTTGTTCTTCTTCTTGTTTATCAATTTGTTGCAGTTTCAGGTAGCTGATTTGATGATGTGCGGTTTTCCAAATCAGTCAATTATGATGAAAGAAAGTCCACGTCAGTGAAGATATCCTGATTAAAAGGGTAGATACCAGTACCAGAAAATTCATTTTTTGCTATTTCCAATCTGCATACATGGTGTTATTCTCATGACTGGATTCATTCTCATCCAGAAGGAACAAGCTTCCATGTAGGCATTTTTAAACAGTTTCATAAAGGTTTTGTCTAAGAGTTGTAGTTTATGATTCGTGTGAGGCGGTACGCTCGGCATATGACTTTGATTATTGCGGGCATACAAAATTACTTCAAGTTCTTTATGGCTGCAGTGCCGTCTAAAATGAACAATACTGGATTTTCCGCAGAAGGTTTTGTGCATTTTGCGAAATTTTTCATCCAGCTTAGAAATAATTCCCCATTTATCCATCCGTTTGGTTGGCAAACACCGAGACTCAGCTGTTCTTACGCTGAATTCAGGTTGTCTTTGCATAAACTGATAATAAAACTCTAAATCTGCACCTAATTTTGGGATAAATTTTACTTCCTGACCCCGTTTTCCAAGTGATATTTTATCTTGTAGAGTTTTCTTGGGAACGCTAAAGCGCACAGCAGCATCCCTAACGCACGTTCCAAATTTTAAAACGACTTTAACAGCATTTTTCATTAATTTTTCTGTCGATGATCCTCTTTTACTCGATTTATTTTTGTGTTTTGGCATCTAAAAAACACAAAATGAGGTAAGAAATCTGTCCGATATTACCCACCAATATTGTGTCCGGTGTGACCCGACCGCCATGTTATTTTTAAAAAATCAGCACACATAGGTTATGTGAAATGCTAAATTCAAATTGCTACCATACTTCTACAAAAGTCATTCCAAAGGCAGACATTGTAATTCAAATAAACTCACTTTTAGTACAAAAATTTTTGTTTTGAATTTAAGATGACGGACGAATAAATGTCTATAAATAGCTATTATGCAAAGAATTTCAGGGAACCACTGACGATATACTTCTCGCATTCTACCGTTTGAAGTCAGAAGCTGTCTTGTCCGTAAATATAACAGATTTCTGTCCGGCGTTACCTACTGTCCGGCGCTATCCGACTTTCCCCTAATATTGGATAAATGTATTTAATGTTGTACCAAACACAAACTAACACGAAAAAGCTGGTACTACATATTTAACTCAATATGAGAAACGAATCTGAAAAAATTCAGAATATGTCGTAAAGATTATTATGGCATTTAGCAAAGCCTTTTTTATTTCTTGACGTCTTTATGAAGCTGTTAAACTTTTCGGCCTCCTGAAATGTATATTGCCTAATAAATCTTTGCTTTTGCAGAGATAGTAGACGTTAATATTACCCACTCTATATTTTATTTCTTTTAATTATCACATGATTAATTTCTCCGTAGGACAGGAATGTACGTATATAACTTATAATAACGTCTTGTCTTATTTTACGGACCTGTATAACTCTCTAATTGTCGTAATTAAGCTTTGTCCTAACAATATCTTCTTGTCCTATGCATTACATCTCCTTAATTCATTGCCTTGTAGAATTTCTGAAGTGGAATATATTTTAACTTTAATTTTGCTCGAACGAAGGGAATTTAGGTTTGGAAAAACATAATGTTTATCATTTGAAATACGTATACCTAATGAAAAAGATGAAAAAAAAATTACGTATTTTATATTTGTCCTAATAACTGGCATGAAAGACTTTGTTCTGCTCTTTCCAGTAGGTGGCGCAATGAGTCGACTAAAGCGCCACCTATCGGCTCCAGATTTTGTGACTTTCTTTTTTAGCACTAAACCAACATATATTGCGAATATGAATCATTTTAGTCCATAAATACAGAATTTGTTAATAACTTGATTACAGCGCCACCTACCGGATCCTACATAGCTACGAATAATAATTTCGATAAACCAAATATATGTTGGTTTAGTGCAATAGAAATAAAGATGTAGTTATTTTATTTCTATTTCAATTTATTTCGCTGCGTGTCGAGATGTCGTTTGACAGCTGACTGTCAAATTTTGAATCAAGCCAGTCGGTTACATAGTGACGAAAAATTCATAGATAAATAGAAATAAAAGAACTAGTTTTATTGGACATATCGTGAAACAACACAAAAGTAAAAACAAATATAATTTTATTTTAATTTTGGATGCGATGTTTTTCCAAATTTTCCTCCAAATTTTTTTTGAACTGAACAAATTCAACTGAGTTATTTCCAACCCAGGAGCATAACCAATAAAGTAAAAACAGAATCAATAAAAGATATCATTCCTATCGTCAGTTATGATCGAGTGTGCATACAGACTTTTATAGTTTGTCCGAATTTTCTTTGAAATTGTACCGGATTTCTCTTGCCTTAAAACTTTTCGAGGATCATAACGACCAAAACAAAAAAAGAATTACGCAAATCCATCGTTTGAATGGTGAGATGCAGTCTTGAGTTCATTCAAAGATCCAATAGGAACAAGCATTTTCACTTTTTCCTGAATTTTCCAATTTTCCGAGCAAATTGTCCGATTTTTCCTTTCTTAAAAATCCTTATTCGTACTATTACGAACTTTTTTTTAAAAAATAGACAAATCGGACCAGACATGTAGATACCGTACTCCCAACTTTCTTAGTTGTCACCCGTAATCCGCAAAAATGTTATTGTGTGATTTAATTGCTTTGTTTTAATCAGTGCCTGGAGAAAGTCAGAAAGAAAAATGGTAAAATTGGTATCTCAGCAGATTTTTTCTTTAGCTGTATAATCTATAGTTCATTAGGGATCTCTCTGCCTCTCTCTAATACAGTAAAATAAAAAATTTAGTTTTATTTCACGAATGCACTTTTAAAATAAATATGAATTTGATGAATTAAACTCTAGAAGCTAAGGCCCGTAAATTACATTAAAAATCTTGAAACGTTGTGCATTCAAAACTTATGGAAGTCTTGGTTTATTTTATATAGACAAGATGTCCAATCGAATGTCTAACAAAATATGTTTTTCTTTGCGTTATTACTATAACTGATATTATATATGTATATATGAACATTACAGTAAAAGGCATGTAGTTTAAATTTGATAATTATCGGATTCTTTAGTTGTGGGATAATTGGTAACTACTCGGCCGGTGAATGCACGATCAAAGCTGTATTGGTAATTTCGGAATAATTAGTTACTATTCGGATGGTGAATGAACAGCCAAAGCAGCTTCACATAATTGCGGTATTAATTACAACTTGACTGGTGAATGCACTCCCAAAGTAGCATCAGGTATTTGCGGGATTAGTTACTATTCGGTCAGTGAATGCATATCCTAATTAGTATCGATAATTGCAGAATTAATTACCTCTCAGCTGGTGAATGCATGGTCGAAGCAATGATCAGATGAACATGCGTACGAGTAGAGAACAGATGAGCAAATTAACTTTATGAGGATGTCTTAGATTTTATAAGAACCGAAAGACATAAATAATAATAATAAATCCTGCTTCTATTACATAGACATCCTGTGTTAATGCACGCCTCAAATACTGTCACAAGACCAGACCATACTTCATGTCACGTAGGCACCTATGATGACTTTTACTTTACAATACCAAATTTTACAGAAATTACAATATACATACTTTTACATTTTAAATATTTTGAAAATTATATAAAATTGCGGAAATGTATTTGTATAAAAATACAGAATTTATTTAGGCGAAATTAGCATTGATATTTTATATTTAGAATTTCTACATTTCTATACAGAGCCGAACAAAAATTCGTTACACAATGTTCCGCGTAAAAGTTAGTGTAACCAATGTCAAAAATACTAAATTTTAATTTTAAAATCAAACATGTCTAATACTTTAAATTTCCTTGAACGTTTAAACCCTTAAGGCGAAAGGTGGTGGTCAAGTGTGCAAGAGAGATAAAGATATCGGAAAATTATTCCCGTTTTAGAAGTAGTATATGATTTAAAATGCTCTTCTAAAGAGATGCAACATCTTACTTTTTTATTTTTTTATAATAGTTGTGATATTTTGTTCAATTTCGGTATTTAGAGTTTTTTTAAAATTCTGAGAAAGGGCGCATCTGAAGAAAATATTTTTAAATATTATCTAAAAAAGAAAGAAAAATTCTAAAGAAAATTACCGCCCGAAACACAAATAGTAATTTTCTCTCATGCTTTTTTTCATGTAGTTTTTTTAAAGCGGTTGTGGTTCTATTCCGTTATGCGCGATTATGAGACACGGAGATGTGGAAATGTCTACGTAAATGTTTAGTGGATGGATCGTTTCATATTTTTTAAAATTATATAATAGTAAAAGAAGCAAATACATATGTGACAACTGTCTTTAGTTACTAAAATAAAACAGTATGACTTGACACTAATGGAATTGATTTAAATTAATTAATTAAATAAATAGTGAGGAAAAATAGGTTAAATGATAGAAGTCCAAAAGGGCTATAGTCAGACCAATTACCGGCTTTGAAAATCCCTCATTCGGGTTTTCAAAACCAGTAACTATGGCATCTTTTATAAGAGTTTATTTTCAAAGCGTGTTGTATACTACATTTATTAGATAGGTGGGTAATTTTTAAATTAAATGACAAAAACACCGTAATATAAGAATAAGGGCGTGTCTGAAATCTGACTTATTGTCATGACGTCATCTTCGAAGCAGCAAGTACGATTTGTTTTCATGTTTGGGTATTTATGTACGTGTGTTACTTGTAGGTGTGTTTGTAGTGGTAATTTATCAGTTATTGCGATCGACTCTTATTTAGTTATTATCATATAAGAAATGCGATGTTATGCAGTTTTTGGGGTGTTCAAATTACAATCGGAAAATTAAGGGAACAAGTATACAATATTTTAGTTTCCTGAAAGATGTGGAATTGGCAAATAAATGGATAAGAGCCTGTTAGTCAAAAGATAAGTTTAATTTAAAATATAGGAGTGTTCAGCGCTGTCAAATAATTTTAATCCAAATTTGGTGTATTACAATTCGACATGAAGGTTTCTTTCACATTCTTACAGTGTCTGTAATTTTAACTATTTTTCTATTTTAGCATGCATAGTTTTGAATTTCGTCTGAAGAAGCATCTATTGAATTATGAACCAGAAAATATTCGCAAAGTAAAAAATAATACCAGACACTTTGTTTACCATTCTCATCGATAAAGACTTTGACGAAAACTACATTTCGAACAAACAACATTGACAAAAAATATCAACAGAAATTAGGGCTCCACAGAACCCGTTAAACTTTGATGGCAAAGGTGTTGGTGGAAAATTGGAGGCAATCTATTGTGTGATTCTCTTATATTCATGCTTCTGCATGTTCTGGGGTTTAAAAGTTCCGGCAAGAGAGCTTTTTCAAAAAAAAATATTTTGGAAGCATCTTGTTTTCCCATAGTTCCTGGTCTGGTAAAGTTCTGTCATCATGTATGTCTTTCGGGGTCCACACGACAAATTCACAGAATTGTTTTTTTGTTACATGAAGTTGCCCCTGTACCTGGTGATAATGATCGTGCGTTTTAAACAGGCACCTACGAGTAAAAATACTTAGAACTTAATTTTAAATATCCTTTGTATAAAAAATTTTCATAATTTGGATCGAAAGTAACACTTTTACTCTTAGCGAGTTGCAATTTCTTTCGAATATCTCGCAAAGTATACATTCTGTAAAGATTTGATAAGAGAATGGAAGTACTTATAATATAATAGCATTTTGAATAATTTATATATAAAAAAAATTCTTAAAATTTGGCTTGTTTTTCTAAGAAGATAAAACTATATAAAACAATTTAGAACCATTTCATATAGTATGGAACGCTCATACGTATAAGAAGAAGGTGGCCACACCTCATTATTACGTTTGGCACTAAGTCGAAGATGGTTTCTACCCTTAGTCGAGTATCTTTTATTCATGTTATTCCTGCCTGTTTCATCATTACAGAGCTGAACTCACAAATGCGAAAACTTTAAATTGATAACTTGTACTGCATCAGGTGCGTAACAATTTTGAATTAAGACATGAGGTCTCGACCGATGATCGTGATCTCGCGCGTTCGGGATGGGTAGGGGTGAGGGTGTAAAGGGACGGCAAATTATGAAAATAATCGTTTCGGTCGTTAATATTCATCGTAGAAAACCAATAAAAACACTAAAGTATATAAAAATTAACTCTACAACGTCGCCCTTCCTCGAATGTTCTTATTGTCTGTTTCTTTGGAAGTTATTAAACATACTTTTTAAAGAATAAAATAAATACACATAACTATATATACAATCAATGAAATTCATAATATATTGTGTAGTTTTTGAAAAAAAGGGGAACTAAAATCAGCGCCGTCTCTCGTTTCCGAAACACATTAAATGCATTTCACCTTTCGCCCTCATAGAAAAAATCAGTTACGTTTCATAAGTGCTTTCGCATGTTTTTTACGCATAACCCCAAGCTCCAAACTCATATTTTATTAAATTTGTATTCTATTACACTATATTTAATTTATTATATTCGTGTTGTGTTTATCATTACACTTAATAAACGGAAAATAAGTAGCTATTGGTGTCTATTCTTCTCTCTCTAAATCCCTACCTACACTGTTCCTTGTTTCCAGGGAATGATTAGTAAGTAAATTGCGATATATAAATATGGAGTTATATTTACATACCTATAATTCGTAGGTAATGAATAATTAATACGAACTGGGGACACGAGCCTGACTGTGACTCGCATATTAATAGTTATATTTTATCAAAAGGTTGCGACTAAATCTCTTGAGGTATTAATACTGAAGAGCTAAGATTATTTAAATGTGCGGTTCAAAGGAAAACATTTGAATTAATCTTGGAATAACCGAATCTGAATATTGTTTGTAACAGCTTGATTTAGGATAAAGATATTGTAATACAAGAGATGAGAATTTTTGGAATAAATTTCGATTGAAACTTTTGGAATATGTCTATTTTACACTTTCAATTGAAAATTTCTCGTATATGCTTCCCTACTATTACAAAATTGTTTTAAAAGAAATTTAATTAAGATTAGTTTATATTAATAAATTTTCGGTCTATATACAGGATGTCCAGACCATGCGAGGACGGAAGATTACGGCTTTATTATTAAAGTTAAAGAAAAGTGTTTTAGACAAAAGTTGTAGCCACTCCTAAAATACACAATCTAAAATTATTTTGAACTATACCGAGTGTTGCGTAAGTGAGTGACGATACAAACTTGTGCTTTTTTAAATGGAACATCCCATATATTTTGACATATTTAGATGCTACTCTTAAAAAGAAGGACAAGGATATAAACATGTGTAGGGGTGTCTCTTACCGTTGTAGCTATATTCGCAATTTTGTGTCTCAACATGTCCAACTTTGTGGAGACTCCGAGACGAAACCTGAAAGAATTTTTGAGATCTGTATAGGCAAGAAGTTTTCCACTTTCGTCAAGTTTAATAATCTATAATCAATTTATTTATTTTTAAATAAATAAATTTGCAGGAATAACAAACGCAAAATTAACATTTACGTTTTTTTTTTAAATAGAACACCCTGTTTATTTTTCTTCTAAAGTACAGTATTTTTTATAATCTTTTTAATGATACCATATTTTCCCTATTCACACTTAGTATTTTATAACTTATTAACTCTTACTGTTAATAGATTCTAAATTTAAACGAAAAAAAGTTGCTGTCAGCTTTAATTATTAATAACTACAAATTACTACAACATATTGAAAAACAAAAAATAATATTTATTAGATTAATGCAAAATCTTAAATAAATAAATAAAATGCAAAAGTATAGCATATTTATAGCAGATGCTCAAAAATTCCACCGTCTTGTTAAATGCACAATTCGAGGCGGCGGCGGCGAAAATTGTTTTTAACATCAGTAAGCGTTTGCTGTCCAATGTTTTCAAAAATAACCATTATACGTTGTTTCATGTCATTAGATGTGGTTGGAATGTTTCGATAAATCTGTTCTTTAACATGTCCCCAAAGAAAAAAATCAATAGGGGTCAAATCAGGAGACCTTGAAGGCCAAGCTATTGGACCCTCCCGGCCAATCCATCGTTCTTCACACCAGTTATTTAAAAAAAAAATTACACTTCTATGAAAATGTGGTGGAGCTCCATCATGCTGATACCACATTATTCTTCGTGTATGGAGATCGACATTTTCCAATAAATTAGGTAACTGATCTCTTAAAAAATTTTCGTATATGGTTCCTGTTACCGTTCCTTCAAAGAAATAAGGACCAACAACTTGTAAATTAATTATGCCACCCCATACATTAATTGACCATTGATGTTGAAAGTCAATTTTTCTGACCCAATGGGGATTTTCTGTTGCATAATAATGCATTAACTAAACCGGTACTTTTGAAAGTAGCTTCGTCACTAAATAAAATCGAAGATTGAAAATTCGGGTCCAAATTCATTTTGTTTAACATAATGTTGCAAAAACTTAAACGATTTACAAAATCGTTTCCACGAAGGTCCTGATGTAATGACATATGGTAGGGATGGTACTTATTTTTCTTTATGATGCAATTGATAGTACTCCTGCTTATTCCAGTCTGGATATTCAAATTTGTGTACTTACTTGAGGATTTTCTTCCAACGATAGCAAAGTATTTAATTCATTTTCCTCATTAGTAACCCTTCGATTTTTAATCTCCTTTTTGGAATAACCAATATTTCCAGATGCTTCAAAACGTTCTTTTAATTTTTGAAATGCTTCGATTCTAGGAGATCTTGCATTTGGATAACGTTGACAGTAAATCCTATTGGCTAATAAACAGTTTCTTTCGCTCTCATCCCATGCGTAAATCATATTTACCATTTCATCTTTCGGGAAATTTATCGTAAAAGTAAATACAATTACACTGGTCAACAGTGAAATTGCTTCTTAGGTGAAAGTACCCAATCCTGAATGAATTCAACGTGCTGAACACAAATATCACATTGAAAAAAGTTGATTGGCTCACGTTCAAGAGATATTGACGTTTTGTCCATTGTATAGATGCTATTGCATAATGTAATGCAATTTAGTGAGTAATTACGAAATTTTGCGTCATATTGCATCACCCCTTCATGCAAAGAAGTTAATGCAGCATTTACTGTAAGTTTCCATTAAGAGTGTTGCGAAATTGATTGCGCAATATCAAGCAATAGCTAATTATAGTTTATTTATAAATGGCCGACGTGACAGTTAACTCGTGCAATGTCCGTTCATTCGCGAATATTTTTCGAAGCTCTAGCACACATAAGTGATTGCTATAGTGTAAAGTAACTAAACAGTAGCAATGCCTCGTAACTGTGTTAATAGTGCAAATAACTTCTGTTATATTTGCGGAGAAGTGACATTTGCTGCACAGAAAAAGAACATCAGTGCAACAGTTAAGAAAGCGTATCATTTGTATTTTGGTTGCAAGATAGGCGACCAGGACAAAGACTGGGCGCCACACGTATGCTGCCCCACTTGTGCCGTAAATCTTTCACAGTGGCTTAATGGCAAAAGAAAGGCAATGCCATTTGCTGTGCCCATGATTTGGAGGGAGCCCACCAATCACGTTGACGACTGTTATTTCTGTATGGTACGACCAGCTTCTGGAGGCATCACCAAGAAGAAGAAGTGGACAGTTGAATACCCTAACATACCATCTGCTCTGCGACCTGTCTCTCATGGCGAAGGACTCCCAATTCCAGAACCTCCTACAGATTTTTCTATCAGTTCAGACGATGAGGATGGCCATGCGTCGGCGAGTTCTCCTCAACGTGGCAGTAAGGATGATGACTTTTCGTGCTTTGACGAAACATCTGCACCACATAAACTTACCCAGGATGAAATGAACGATCTTGTTCGCGATTTGGATCTGTCGAAAAGCAAAGCGGAGATACTGGCCTCAAGACTTCGACAGTGGAATCTTCTGGAACAGAATGTCCGAGTGACTTCATTTCGCTCTCGCCATCAGCTCTTCGAATCTTTCTTTAAGAAAGAAGAAAGCCTTGTGTTCTGCTGCGATATTGATGGTCTACTACAAGCTCTCGGTATTGCACATGATCCCCACGAATGGCGGCTGTTTATAGACGCTTCAAACCTGAGCCTAAAGGCGGTTTTGTTGAATAATGGGAACCAGCTTCCATCCATACCTATTGCACATGCGGTCTACATGAAGGAGACTTACGGCAATCTAAAGCAGCTACTGGAGACGATTAACTACAGCAAGTATGGCTGGCAGACATGTTCTGACCTGAAGGTAGTATCTCTGTTGATGGGTTTGCAGCAGGGATATACAAAGTACTGCTGTTTTCTTTGTCTGTGGGACAGCAGAGCAATCGATTTGCACTACATCAAGAAAGACTGGCCTCCGAGAGCATTTTTTAAGCCTGGAGAAAAGAATGTACAACACCCACCATTGGCACAGCCACACAAAATCATCATTCCTCCTTTACAATCAAACTCGGTCTTATCAAAAACTTGGTAAAAGCCATGGATAAGAATGGACCAGCATTCAAGTACCTGCATGACAAATTCCCTCGACTCAGTGAAGCCAAAATTAAAGAGGGCATCTTTGTGGGGCCTCAAATTAGACAGCTCTTCCGAGACCCCAAGTTTGAGGAACTTCTTCAAGGTAAAGAAAAACAGGTTTGGGATGCATTCTATCAAGTGGCAGCAAACTTCCTGGGGAATGACAAGGCAGAAAATTACAAGTGTCTGGTTGAGGATATGTTGGCTTTGTTTCATGAATTCGGCTGCAATATGTCCTTAAAGATCCACTTTCTTGATTCCCACTTAGATTTCTTTCCTGATAACTGCGGGCAGGTCAGCGATGAGCACGGCGAACGCTTTCATCAGGACATTGCCACCATGGAGCAACGGTACCAAGGCAAATGGTCTACGTCAATGCTAGCTGACTATTGTTGGACAATCAGTAGAGATGCTCCACAAGTCCACTACAAACGGCAGGCCAAAAGAAGTCGAAAGCCGGAAGCAGACTAATGTTTTCTTACCATGTATTATAATATTGACATAAGTACACTTTTTCTGAAATATGCGTAAATGTTTTCTTACCATGTATTATAATATTGACATAAGTACACTTTTTCTGAAATATGCGTACATATTACAGAAAACCCGTAGCCAATTCAGCTTTTTCTTAGTCATTTTCGTGTTCAGCACATTGAATTCATTAAGAAATGACTATTTTCAGCTTGGAAGCATGAACTTTTCGAAAATTTGTTGCCCAGTGTTATCAACGTTATTTTGTAAATACAACGTAACTAATGACAGATATAAAATTCAGATATTATTTTAATTAAAAATTCATAGGTGACTACGATTTTTTTCGTTTAAATTTAAAATCTATTAATAATAAGAGTTAATAAGTTATAAAATACTAAGTGTGGATAGGGAAAACGTGGTATCATTAAAAAGCTTATAAAAAATGCTGTACTTTAGAAGAAAAATATACACGGTGTTCTATTAAAAAAAAAGCGTAAATGTTAATTTTGCGTTTGTTATTCCTGCAAATTCATTTATTTAAAATAAATAAATTTGTTATAGATTATTAAACTTGACGAAAGTGGAAAACTTCTTGCCTATACAGATCTCAAAAATTCTTTCTGGTTTCGTCTCGGAGTCTCCACAAAGTTGGACATGTTGAGACACAAAATTGCGAATAAAGCTACAACGGTAAGAGTTACCCCTACACATGTTTATATCCATGTCCTTCTTTTTAAGAGTAGCATCTAAATATGGCAAAATATATGGGGTGTTCCATTTAAAAAACACAAGTTTGTATCGTCACTCACTTACGCAACACTCCGTATAGTTGAAAATAATTTTAGAATGTGTATTTTAGGAGTGGCTACAACTTTTGTCTAAAACACTTTTATTTAACTTTAACAATAAAGCCGTAATCTTCCGTCCTCGCATGGTCTGGACATCCTGTATATGATACTAATTTAAGGAGTTTTGTTAGTATTGAACACTAACATGATGTTAGAAAGTTATGCAGTTATAATTTAATGCCCAGGTTTTAAAACTCCATACTTACATATATATAAACTAGTTGGCCCGGCAGACGTTGTTCTGTCCTTTCCGGTAGGTGGCGCACTAAATTTTATTTAGTTAAAGCATAATTTATTTTACTTTCTTATACGTAGTATAAGGAAGTATTGTGATTACGAAAATTTTCGACCTCGAGATTTTTGCAGATGTCCACGTTTTGAGGTCCGCTGATACCAAAAAACTGGGTTTTAAAAATTGTCTTTCTCCCTCTCTCTCTCTCTCTCTCTCATAAATACTTATGAAATTAACTCAATTAATAATACTGTTATTAATGTGCCTACAGATCTGCACAATCCTGTTTTTTCAAATAGAATTGAACTATCAATAAATTTAACACACCATAATTGCACTATCAATTTTTGTAGATAAATTAAATAATTCTTTACATCTATAATAGTTACGTGTTACATTATTTCCCCATTATACTATCATACATATTATGCTATTGTTAATCTAAAATAGTTATTTATTTTATTTACAACCATAGGCGTAATGTTGGCATTTCTGACTTTTTAAAAGTTTGGAAGTGTGACTTTGTTCACGTTTACTTCACGCCCTCTATTACTGCCCTCATTTACTTCCCGTCCTGTATTACTGCCCTCATTTCCCAACCTCAATGTCAATCACAAAACTGTCAACTCGATATGTCAAAACCTTATCGGAATTTTTATCACAAATAATTATTAATTGTATGCTTGTTAATAAAATTAATTGATACATTAGAATTATTGGAAGCATGAACCCATGTATATAGACCGCCCTGCTATTGCTGAAATGATGAAATAGTAATTTCTTGTCCCTCTCCATTCGAGCCAAGATATCTGGATTGATACGGTGGAGTGCAGTCCTTGAAGGCTTTACTACTTAACATTTCTTTTATAATCTATTCACCGAAAAAAACTGACATATATTTATTTGACGTTTACGCTAGAACATCACAAAATTGACAACTCAATATGTCAAAACTTTTACCGGAATTTTTATCACAAATAAATATAATAATTATTGTTGTAAATAAAATAGTATACAAACCTTGGTGAAAAGTTTCATTCCTGTTTCGAGATAAAGTTAACCTCCACGCTTCGCGTCTCGGTTAACTAATTAATTTCTCGACAGTAATGAAACACTTTCCACCTCGGTATGTAATATATTATTGGAAGTATGACTTTGTTCACGTTTACTTCCCGCCCTCTATTACTACCCCCATTTCCCAACCTCAATGTCAATCACAAAACTGTCAACTCGATATGTCAAAACCTTAACGGAATTTTTATTACAAATAATTATTAATTATATGGTTGTAAATATAATTAATTGTTACATTATAATTATCGGAAGCTTGAATCGATGTAGATAAGTCGCCGTGCAATTGCTGATATTATGAAATAATGATTTCTTGTACTTCTCCATTCGAGCCAAGATATCTGGATTGCTACGGGAGGACAGTTTCCCTCAGTTCATGTGGAGTGCAGTCCTTGAAGGCTTTACTACACAACATTTCTTTTATAATCTATTCACCGAAAAAAACTGACTTATATTTATTTGATGTTTACGCTAGAACATCACAAATCTGACAACTCAATATGTCAAAACTTTCATCGAAATTTTTATCACAAATAAATATAATAATTATGATTGTATATAAAATAGTATACAAACCTCGGTGAAAAGTTGCATTCCTGTCTCGAGATAAAGTAAAACACTTGCCACCTCGGTTTGTAATATACTAATACCTTAGAGGTAGAGCATTTATAAGTTTTAGATTTTAGGTATGATTTATCATATAAATCGACAATGATATGCGGATATACGAATGTGAAACTGGCCAAACATATTACTGTGATTGCATGATTGCCTAATATATGGTGTGGTGATAAAGTTTGAAACAAAATTCATGAAGGCGTTCTATAATGTTTTTAAGAAAATCGCCAGAAGCAGAGAAAGAAAACTTCATGGTTAAATTCTGTTTGGCTGTGCCCCGATAGACCTTATATACATTTTTCTGTCCTTTAGGAGCAATCACTTTGTTAGATTTAGGAGACAGTAGAAAACGTGTTTCGTCTCCGTTATAAACCCTAGTTGGATCACTCAGTATTTCGTATAAATTTTTTCCCAATAAATATTGTTCTATGGAAGAAAACCATCTGCAAATATCTTGTTCGGTTACGTTGCTGCTTGATTTTGTAACAGTTTCTGATATTCTTAGCTAAATATGGATGCCTTGGCATAAATCCACTGTACCAGCTACGTCCTGGAGTGTCATCTAAGAATGGATTTTTTCGTGGGTTAGACTTCAGAAATTGTTGGACAGCGTGGATTATATCACTTTTCCACTAGAGAAATCCATTTTTGGCGATTTCAGTAAGCCAGTTTGCCAAAATTTCTTCCTTTTTATCACTTAAAACTGTATGAGGGCCAGGCAAAGTTTTTGTGAACTTTGAACTCAGCCTAAATTGCAATGTTGCCGTCGGTATATTATATTTCTTAGACGTGCCTTTAATGGATGCTCCATTTTTAATTTCATTCAAAGCCGATAGAACCTGCTCTTCCGTGTAGTGTTTGGTAAAGATGTGCTTACTTTTTACCTTCGGCGTCTGATGAAAAGAAGGAATGTGGAAATTACTTAATAGAAACCAATAAAAATTTCATAAAACACAAAGAAAACCCTAAACAAGAAGTGGTTGGACTAAAATTTCGACTGCATCGGCAATTATATAAAGTAAACAAAAGAGTAAGAATTTGCAACCCTATGTTTTATTGAATAACTACATTAGAAATTAAGTAGGTACTTAAATACCTACCTGTTACGTATGTAACATAGGTACTTTTAATTAAAAATTTTCCGGCATATTTTCTTCAATAAGTAATGCAGCAAGTATTTAGATCTGGGCGTACTATTTATTGGTTCCAATAATTGGAACCTAGCATAAATCTGAATACACCATTTATTGGCACCCATGGCAATCATTAGTAAAACAACACTTTACAAACCAATAGTTGGCACCCTAAGAAAATGAGAAAACTTGAAAATTAAAGCATGTAACAGAATAATGGCAAATAAAGCTAATACTCCAAAATAACAAATAAGGGCAAGATCCCCATGTAATACTAATAAAATTATAAACTAATTTCAGAAACTGAATCCTTAAGAAAATTATAAGAAACTTACCTTAAATTACAACGGTCAAGACGACTTTTCACAAACAGAACTATCAAATTAACGCCTGCGTGGTATGTGTAAAACGTCATACAGGGTTGCCATATTGTGAAAAAAATTACTTCATGTAGAAAACAAATATTTTTCTTATTACAGCCGAAAACAGAAACAGGTGCTAATCATCGGGGGAGGGGGGCTGCCAACAATACCCCCCGTTACCCTATATGGGTATACCGTCACTTTATTCTACCAAATATTGAAACCAAATATTGAAAGCATGAAGTGGCAATAGAAGATTCGGCTAGTTTTCCATTCAGTCATGTTTTTTCTCCTTATCGATTCCTCCAACACAACTTGTTTGACTGGAATGACATTGAGCTATTAACAACTGTCTATCTTCCGCTATTTTAATTATTCAGAGAGTATATAAATGGGTAATATTAAGTACCTAATTGATTTAATAAATAAATGTTTGTTCCTACTGTCAAAAAATTTCTACCGTTTTTTTTAGAATTCTTCTGTAAAGTTCTCCGCTACTTATACATATTTAATGATTTCTCAATATAAATGGCATCTGTGGTTACCTTGATATTTTCCCAAAATATGATCTATTCCTAAATTTTATTAAACTTGGGCTTTCTAGTGCATTCAGTTTAAGGTTTATAATATGGTAAAAAAAAATTAGAAATTTTTTACTTTACGAACGAAAGAAATTCTTCTGGAAACAGATAAACACTTAATTATAGTATCACCCGCAAACTTGGAATATTCTACCAGGCAACCTAATAGCCTACGCACAATGGCCGTGTTACTGTTTTATATTACTAGCAGGAAATGGAAGTATACCGGGTATACCACGACGAGATTTCGTTAGAACAATATAGAAAACTAATAAGAGTTGAGTTTTGAAACTTCGCAAATATTAGTTTCGCCTTAGCTCTTTCGATTTAAAATAGTTTTTAATTTTTGCTTCTTCCGGTTACACCGGAAATGGATATCAACTTCCTTATTTTATATGGAATACCCCACTTTTTATGATTGATTCATATTTTCAACTTAATTTTAAGGATAGTTTGTCTGACAAACTTTACCTCTAAAGGTAGCCATTTTTCAAGTACTTATTTCAATTTTTGTAAAAAAATTGACAGCTGCAGACTATTACTCATAACAACATTGCCAATAACTGAATACATGCACATATTTAAAATTTTATCATTTTGGAAGGTATACTGCTTCAAATGCGGTATTTTAAACGTTTCAAAATAATACAGGGTGATCAGAAAACCATGTTAAACATTTCATCCAGCAAATATGAATACCTTGTTATTTTTAAATAGCAACCTACATTTTTTTCAACTTCATTAGATTGCACGTTCAAAATTAGGGGCACTATGTATTTACTTCCCTATAACTAAAAGTCTTAGTTTTCAGAGTTATTTTGGAAAATGTTTCAATTCCTTTAACGTTTTATTTTGTATAATCAGTTAGGCTATGGAAACACATGTAAGTAAATAAAAACAAAACAAGTCATCGTTCAATAATGTCCTAAAACTTTCAAATTAAAACTACACAATATCGAGAAGAAGTAGTCTTAATAATAGTTTCTAATAATCTTAAATAAAATTTTCAAACACATCACCACCTCTTTCTACACACTTTCTTACTCTTTTTAAAATGTTCGAATGCTTGGCACGTTGAATCATGGTACCGTCTAGATTATTGAACGCGCCTCGCACTCTGGCCATCATATATTCTTTGGTGGTAGCAGGTGTTACCAATACATATCACTACGACGCGTTTGCAGGTGTTTGAAGTTCATGTTAAAATTACTGTCATGTTTTTTTTCCTAGTTCTGTCATTTTTGACATGACATAAAAAAACAGAGACGGTTAGTCGAGTTGTGTCAATTTTGACAAAATTGAGACACATTATCTACGGTGTTTAAAAGATTCATTTTATTTCAATAAAGAGTAAATTATTAAAGCCATCTCCTCTCTTTAATTGTGAATCGGAGTGTGAATTATTACACCGGTAACAATTTGGCGCGCCATCGTGTAGCAGAATTTTTCTGTATTAGACGTACAGAAATTCTCAGTGCAGAAAGCATTGACGAACCCAGGTGAAGATGGCTCCGAAAAGATCCTCGAAGAAAAGACAGTCTAACGTTTCCGAACGCTCATTCTCGCCTGTCATAAATAATGTTTCCCTCATGGAACAAATCGCCGAACGGGTAACACGGGAAATTTTGGCTAATTATTCACCAAAGAAGGGAACTACACCTGAGAAGGTTGATAAGCCGACAGTGCCACCGCCTGTTGCAGAGACAGTGGTTAATGCTGAAGCCGTGGCGACACTCGCTGAGGCACTAAGACAGTTAACTGTCGCGCCAGCATTAGCGCCGACGAACCGACCACCACCACGTCCTTACCATGGACGAATAACGGAAGACCCAGTGTTATTTATCGAAAGACTGGAGGGTTACCTACAGCATTTGGAGTTGGAGGTACCAGAGGATATAGACGAAGCCGTACTTCCACATTTAGAGGGAGAAGCTGCGGACTGGTTTTCCTATTATATGGGAAGTTTTTTATCTACTGAAGATTTTGTACGGAGATTTAAGGATGAATTTCTCAGCCATCAGCGTAAGACAGCATTAGAAGTAGCAGTGTATGCCACAAGGCAGAGTACAAGCGAGTCACCTGACAAATTCTTATACCGCCTTAAGCAGTTGTGTCTCCGGTTAAAGCCAAACTGGCCTGAAGAGGAACTGATTCTGCACATCATTGATCGGATGAACAAAGAGTCCAATTTACAGTTATTTCAAGTAATACCAAAGACAATGAAGGAGATGGAACAACAGTGCTCACGTTGGTCAAGACTCAATGATGCAGATAAAATATGGGAAAAACGGTCTAGAAGAAGACCCACAACGACGCCAAATCAAGAGACCAGGCAAGTGACACGATCTTTAGCCGAGGGTCGTTCTCTACCAAGATGTTGGTTTTGTCCGGAAAGGCACCTGAATAGAGATTGCCCAAAACAACCGCGAGAGTTCAAGGAACGTCATCCACAACCTCAACAAAGACAGGGGGAAGAGCAAGGGGCCGTCCCGAAGCAGTAACAGGAACGGCCCTAATAACTAACGACGACGAGGTAGCTTTGCCTTCAATACGGCTTCAGGTGAATGGACAAGAGGTGGTAGCATTGATCGACACAGCTGCTACCAGGAACCTCATGTGATCTGAGTATATGACTGGAGTAGCTAGAGAAACTCGCCCGGTAACATTCACCTGGATCCGAGAGGGTATTGCCTTCCAAGCTCATCATGAAGGCACATTGAAGGCCACAGCTCGTGGTTATACATTCACATGCAACGCAACGTTGATATCAAACATGCGTGTCGCTATTATCTTGGGATGTCCATGGCTTACAGAAAATAAGGTGGTAATCGACATGGCACGTAGGTGCATGCATGTGGGCAAAGAAAGAAGAGAAACATTACATTTCAACACCAAGAGTACTAGGAAACACCCCACCAGAAATATCCAGGTCGACATGGGCAATACACCTTGGACAATAGTGGACAGGGAGATTTTCCAGAAAACCCTAAATGACTTTGGGGAATTGTTCGAGGAAGGGGAGGTCATTACTACAACCGCCACCACAAAACATGTTATCCGACTTTCCGATGACACACCAGTAAGGGTGTCTACCTACCGATATTCGCCGGACAAGAAGCGTGTGATTGGTGAACAGATAGAGAAAATGCTCGGGGCGAATGTTATTCGCCCTAGTCATAGTAACTACAATTCACCAATTGTAATTGTAAATAAAAAGAACGGCGACCCGAGATTTTGCGTTGACTATCGAAGACTGAATAGTCGAACGAAGGACGAGGTCAGTTCTTTACCTCCTGTACAAGAGTCGCTCAAGGACCTAGGAACATCCAAGGTTTTCTCCACGCTTGATTTGCGGAATGGGTATTGGCAAATTGAGTTGGAGGAAGCGTCCAAGCAGTATACGGCATTTACTACTCCGGATGGAGCATCTTATGAATTTAATGTCATGCCGTTTGGTCTTAAGGGAGCTCCGACGACCTTTCAGAAGCTGATGGTGCAGGATGTTCTAGTTGGGTATCTTCGTGAGTTTGCCATAGCGTATCTCGATGACATAATCGTGTATTCAGAGAACATGGAGCAGCATCAACGGCACCTACGGTTAGTTTTTGAGAGACTGGCTCAACATGGTCTGAGGTTGAACCAGAGTAAGTGTCATTTCGCAAGTCAAACATTGGACTATCTAGGACACGTGGTGACCATGGATGGGAACCATCCCCAGACCGGACATATTGAAGCAATGCAGGCTACCGAACCCCCTCGCACTCGGAAGAGTCTACGAAGGTTTCTTGGTTTGATAAACTGGTTACGGGATTACATCCAGGATTGTTCCAGGATAATGGCTCCCCTCACGGATCTTCTAGCCACGAACCAGTCTTACAAATGGACTACAGAGGCGATGAGTGCGTTTCAAGCAATAAAGGAGGCGGCTACCAAGCCTTTATATTTGCATCGACCAAACTTTAAGGAGCAATTTTTTCTGCAGACTGATGCCAGCGCAATAGGTGCGTCCGCTGTCCTTTACCAGGAAAACAAGGGCCTTAGAAATGTAGTAAGTTATGCCAGTCTAAGATTCAATAAAGCCGAACAAAGATACCACTGTAATGAACAGGAATGCTTGGCGGTTATCTGGGCTATTAAACGTTATCGTCCCTACTTGGAGGATAGGCCATTCATATTAAGGACTGATAACAAAGCACTGACTTGGCTTCAGCAATTTAAGGAGACCAAGTCCAAGTTAATGCGATGGTCATTATTGTTACAAGAATTTTCCTACAGCATCGAACACATTCCTGGTAGAGAAAATGAATTGCCAGACGCGCTTTCTCGAAGTCCTGGGAATGACAGAGTGCCCGCTGAGTTGGTTGACATCGAGCGGTTACTTCCCAACGAAGCCTCCAGCAACTCCGAAACTGAAATCACAAATGACTTGTTTGTTATTGAGGTCGATGAGCCTTTGATTG
This sequence comes from Amphimallon solstitiale, assembly GCA_963170755.1. NCBI lineage: Eukaryota > Metazoa > Arthropoda > Insecta > Coleoptera > Scarabaeidae > Amphimallon > Amphimallon solstitiale. The sequence goes on from OY720680.1 coordinate 35,441,126, forward strand.
ATGCTATCTTAGACGCGCAACAGGAGGACCCACAGGTCTTAGAGATGGTGGGCAATTTGGCCCGAAATTCTGCAATATCTGAACATCCGAATGTGGCATTGAAGGATGGTTTTGTAAGATATCGTCTGGATGATAAATGGTTGATATGGATACCGCCTACGATCCGCGAGCGAGTGTTAAACCAGTATCATGATCATTTTACCGCAGGTCATCCTGGAGCGGAAGAGACTTACCGAGCGATTAGAGAACGTTTTTTCTGGAGCACCGCTCAAACCGACGTAGCGAAACATGTCAGGGCCTGTCGGATCTGTAATGCGTTTAAAAGAGGACCGCCACAGTTTCAAGCTCCACTACGACCACATTCACCGAAACAGCCGTTTGAGGTAGTTTCTGTCGATATCATCGGTCCGCTAATCCAGTCTAGGAAGAAGAACAGATTTGGTATAGTAGTTACCGATTTATACTCTCGTTGGACGGAAGCTTGCGCGGTGAGAAGCGCTACCAGTATTACAATCATAGATTACTTAACCCGAGTGTTTCAAAGGTTTGGTTTTCCAAAGGCCATATTGACTGACAATGGTCGACAGTTCATCTCGGTAGCATGGGACTTGGCTCTTCGAAAGTGGCAGTGCATGCATTGGACCACACCCATCTATCATCCTAGAGCCAACCCGGTCGAGAGAAGGAATCAGGAACTTAAGAAGGGTCTCCGAATCTTACTAGTTGATGCAAACCCCAAGCAATGGGATGAGAAGTTGGATCAAGTTCTCTTCAACCTGCGATGCCGAAAAAACGCTGCCACGGGTTATTCTCCGGCCAAAGCTCTATTCGGGTTCGATATTCACAGACCCGGAGAATGGCGAGATCCGTCACAAGGGCGCCCAGTACCTGCCGACCAGAGGATACAACAGGTACACGCCAATGAGTTACGATATCGCGAGCACCGGTACACACAACTCGACGCGCCGTTGCCCGTAATATTCCGACCCGGTGAGTTTGTGATGGTGAAGGCACACCATCCGACGGGCAAACACTTCGCCGAGAAGTGGATGGGACCGTACCCTGTGGTGGAGAACGCTGGCCCAACAGCAATATGGGTCCAACGTCCAGGCGCTCAGCGAACAAAATACCACCTTGACCAGGTACGGCCCATGAGACCAGCCAATCCAGCCCACCAGCCTACTGCTCCTCAGGAACAACAATACCACCCAGAGCCTGATGTCCATCCGGAGCACCTGGAAGCGCCCATTGTTAATGCGTAACAAATGAACAAACCGTGAGTGCGAAAACCATTTTTTTTCTCTTCGCGAGTGCGTCCTAAACCTCTATAGTCTTATAAGACAGACAATTTTCCCATAGTAAATTGTTAAGTTAATTTTGATTACATTTTTTTTTCAAACACCCTGCAAACGGCGTCTATCCGAGGGGTGGCCATTTGTTACCAATACATATCACTACGACGCGTTTGCAGGTGTTTGAAGTTCATGTTAAAATTACTGTCATGTTTTTTTTCCTAGTTCTGTCATTTTTGACATGACATAAAAAAAACAGAGACGGTTAGTCGAGTTGTGTCAATTTTGACAAAATTGACACACATTATCTACGGTGTTTAAAAGATTCATTTTATTTCAATAAAGAGTAAATTATTAAAGCCATCTCCTCTCTTTAATTGTGAATCGGAGTGTGAATTATTACACCGGTAACACAGGTATACTGTATACTTTTTATCTTTAACATAGCCCCAAATAAAATAATCTAGGGACGTTAAATCGGGTTATCGCGGTGGAAACCTATAAGGTCCTTTATTTACGATCCACCTATCAAAAAATATGTTGTCTAATGTCAACAGCTCTGGTACTATGTGTTGGTGCACCATCCATCTGAAACCATGTTCTTCATAAAAATGCAAAGCAAATATTTTGTCATGTTTAATAGCACAAAATACATTAAAAGTCCAAGACTCTTGGAAACGTCGATGCCTAACAACTCGAGAATGATTTTCGGACCAAAAATGGCTATTGTATCGATTAGATATTCCATTTCTACAAAACTTTTCTTCATCTGTCCACATAAGATTTTTTGTGAAATCGTCGTCTTGTGATTTCATTAAAAACCTCTCACAATACTGCGCTCTTGTTACAAAATCAGCTTCATTAATATGTTGAACAGGTGAAAATTTTTAGGTATGTTACTTGTTCTTTCTCAAAATTCGATATATGCTCATTCTGGATGCATCTACTTCAACTTCAACAACAGGTTTTCTTTTGGTTGTTTTCGGCAAGAATGATCCGAAGGAAATGCAATTTTTTAAAAGATTGCTTAAGATGCTCTTGGTAGGTCTTGACCGATTTGAATATTTCTCTGCATAAACACATGTCCTGTCGATTACTCTATTACATTCATGTTATTATTAGATTTCAAAAATCTTCGGGACAATTTTATTATTATTCAAGTATTCGGAAACGGAAGACAAGAAAACGCTGAATAGCACTAGTAAATACCTTACTGATGACAGGTAATATGATTGCAACTTGTTTTTATTTATTCATATGAGGTTCTATAGCCTGACTGATTATACAAAATAAAACTTTAAAGGAATTGATACATTTTCCAAAATAACTCTGAAACTAAGACGTTTAGTTATAGGGAAGTAAATACATACTGCCCCTAATTTTGAACGTGCAATCCAATGAAGTTGAAAAAAGTGTAGGTTGCTGTTTAAAAATAACAAGATATTGATATTTTGTTGATGAAATGTTTAACATGGTTTTCTGATCACCCTGTATTATTTTGAAAAGTTTATAATACCGCATTTGAAGCAGTATAATTTCCAAAATGATTACCTAAAATTTTAAATATGTGCATGCATTCAGTTATTGGGAATGTTGTTATGAGTAATAGTCTGCAGCTGTCAATTTTTCTACAAAAATTGAAATACTTGAAAAATGGCTAACTTTAGAGGTAAAGTTTGTCAGACAAACTATCCTTAAAATTAAGTTGGAAATATGAATCATTCATAAAAAATGGGATATTCCGTTTAAAATAAGGAAGTTCATATCCATTTCCGGTGTATCCGGAAGAAGCAAAAATTCAAAACTATTTTAAATCGAAAGAGCTTAAGCGAAACTAATATTTGCGAAATTTCAAAACTCAAGTCTTATTAGTTTTCTATATTGTTCTAACGAAATCTCGTCGTGGTATACCCTGTATAAATCACATATTTATTGCTTGTTTCTATAAGATTTATGTTTCGACTGAGATTTAAAGAAAATATTTGAAAGAAATCCATTATATAGTAAAAAGGGCTTATTGGACCAGGGATGAATTTAAACTAAAGGACCGACATTTTTCGAGTGTTGTTCTTAAGTGAAATAAAGACTTTTAAGGAGTGAGAATTCGAGAAATGAAAGAAGGGCGTATAAGTAAAACGGCCCCATCTAGATAATCGGCTTATTCTCAGTTCGTAAAAAGTGTTATCACATGCTGTTGATCGTATTAAGCTTATCTTTTACAAGTTTCGTGTAACATCTAGGAGTAAATTAAATATAATTTTATAATTAAAAAGCAACAGAATTCTAGAACAATTTTTTCTGAATTACAATGTCAGGATTAATTTCGCAAAACAAAAACAATGTAAACAAAATAAATATCAAATTAATATAATATTTTATATAATACATAACGCCGGCACATATTTAATAAAGTTTAGTTTTATAAGAATATCGTGGATTTCGAATAGAAAATTAGTACACAAAGAGTTTATTAAAAATGTTTCCGTGTTGCAGTAGGAAATATTGTATGTATTAGTTAGTATGTATATCCGACATAAAATTATATAGGAATATAAATGCCCGTGCATATCCATACATAAACGTACGAGGAAGCGTTTATAAATTTGCTAAATGGAGTGGTTGGATGGTAGTTTGAAATCTCTTTCTTGTCGTACATGTTCAGTGATTCATTGTTAGTATAAATATAAAGTTCTAACACTATCGGGTAAGTCGTCTTTAAAATATTGATGGCAAAGCAACTTAATCGGGAAGAGAGTGTAAAATAGGGAGAAAACGACTATCGCAATGTTATCAAATACCTTACTAAACAAGGAAAGTCTGTTCATACTATACTAGACGACAGGTCAAGATGTATGGGGATTATTGTCCGGGAGAAACTATAGTTTCACAAAAGTCTTGTTACGCTGGCTGCCCTGCCTAATGTGGGATTAGATATTTTGAGTCACCCACTCTATAGTCCTGACCTGACTCCTAGTGATTTTTACCTTTACTCAAAAATGAAAGAAAAGCTGCTTGAAAAGAAATTGGCGAGCCTAAATGGGTAAAGGACACAGTTTCAGTGTATTTTTCAGAAAAAGATGAAAAATTTTTTTATAAAGGCGTTCACAAGCTAATTGAAAGATATGAAAAATGTATTAGGGTTACAGGTAAACGTATTGGAAAAGCAAAATAATTTTGTATTTCTATTTTCTCTCCTTTCACCGCATTCCGCGAATCAAAAATTTCCTTCGTAAATGCATGTGAAACCTAAAGCAAGTCCTGCGATTGAAATGATGGATCAATGAATAGAGGACAGTAGAGGAAGCAAGCCCATTCTAGAACCTCCTCATGACCTTGACCGTGACCTTCACCTTGGTCCGACCTTCGGTAAAACTTAGTTGATTTTAAATTTGGAGAAAACCTTTCATCGTCAACTTATGAAGACTTAGTAATCTACCACGCTGAATAATCAAACTTAGAAAAAATTTTCTGATTAAAGAAAATTAATTAATATGTCAAAATATTTAAACCAAGTTTTCTCAAAAATCCTTTGCAGTAGATTTGTTTGCTATAGTTCACGTTAGAAAATGAATAAAAGGCTACCCCGCTCTGCACTTATTTTTCGTTCAACTTTTCTTTACTTTGTTTTAAATGTATATGAAATAAATTAAAATTAGGCATCCCACATTACAGTGAATGCTATTCAGGTAAAAATCATTCCCACGGTTACAAATGTGTAAATATTTGATCATAAATGAATTTTTATTCGCTTAGATATTGAGTTATTATTTCAAATATTTATTATACATTCCCTATGTGTAATAGGTACTCTGACATCTATGGCTTATTAAATTATGTGCTATGCAACCAATATTACATTTCCGATTTACTAGCGAGGACCCTGAACTCGTAAATGTCCCATCTTCATCGGCGTAGATGGGAGCGTGAGAGGTTTTTAAAATTTATATTTGAACTACAAAGTAAACAAATAATAACGTATTTTGTATTTTATAGATCACCACCCACTTGTTATCCAATTATATAAATAAAATTAAACAATTTTAAAAATACAAAATTTCAATAGTGCGCCCGTGGACGATGAGTCATCAACCTTTCGTGTCCGCTCTGCAGTTATTAGTTATTATTATATTCCTTATTATAAATACCTACATATATTATGTGAAACAGCCACCAGCATTAGCTAATAGTTGCAATTATTACTTTAGAATCATGACGTCTAATTCCTATGGAATTCTTTGAGGTCAATAGAATAAATAAGCAATTTGAAGAACATTTTTCAGTAGGACAATTGTTTTCGGGAAATTTTCCGGGTTCCATATATAATATCGTTAAATTAATTGTAGGTACATGTATGAAAATAGTGAGAGTATTTTAAAATGTTTGTAAAGTAAACATTACTAAGTCTTGTTTAGGGGCAATTTATTACAATAATTCTATAACCATGAAAATGTATTACTTTTGAGATTTTTTCTAATAAACCGATAAAAAAACTCAAGTGTTATATACAACATACTAAGAATCGTTGCCACTCAATGAAATTTTATCTATATACTGGTGGAGGAAAAGTATGGATACAGCAACAATTTATTGGAACTCGTTGAAATTTGGTAAACTGTTCGAAAGATTTAAACTCTATCATTTCAGATTTTCTTCAGTTTTACATCTTCATTTGTTTTCGAGACACAAGGCTAATTCGCTGTTTTTAAATAGCACATGAGGTCAAATGTAACATTTTTTAAAAGAGTACTCTTTTCTCTATTCAATGATGATGAACATGCCTTAATTTTCATAAAAACAGAAAAGAATTCAATTTTGAAGAAAAGTAAAATTAGGTTAGCTTTTGGAATGATGTTTTTAATTTGTCATCAATTATTTGACAAACTCACTTCGACTAACAATAATAAATATAACACAATTTATTAAAATTAAACTCATACATTTTAAGAACAATAATTTTTTTTTAAAATTGTATGGGTACTTTATTTCACAAAATATGCTAAAAGTTCTCCATTGACTTCTTGACGGTAATGAATGCGCTGAACAAAATTCTGCATGGAGTCAAACAAAATATAAGGAGAGATCATGGAAATCTCATTTTCAATACGTCCTTACAAATCTACGATATTCAATGGCCTGTTTAGATAAACCCGATTTTTTAAATGATACCACAGGAAAAATTCAAGGGTTGTCAAATCAGATGAGTTAGCACGCCCTTCAATTTTTACCCTCCTCCTTATCCATCTATCAGGAAAGGAAGTCTAAATATATGTGCACTATACGACCAAAATGGGGCGGTGCTCCGTCTTGTTAAAACCATATGGTTTCTGTTTGTATATCTCGGTTATTGTACTTTGGGACGATTTCTCTGGGCTGGGGAACAATATTTTGTTGTAGAAGTTGTAAGTATCTTTCAGAAGTTTAAATTACCATTAATGAAAAAAGGACAAATAATAATCCGACTCACATAAAACTTTATTTTTTTGGGGATACTACTCATCAATTTTCTCCATCCAGTGAAAATTTCTGTAAGACCAATACCTACAGTTACGGCGGTTAATATTTCCATTTAAACAAAACTCATATTATAATTTAGAGCCAATTGGTGTAGAGAAGTTTTTAAATTTTCTTCCACATGTAATATGATTTTCAAAGAATTTTCTTCGTTTGTAACTGCTTTCAGTCGTCAGGATTTTATATCGTTTTTGTTTCTTCCAGTTTCATTAAAACTTGTTACAGTTTTTGAAACCGCGCGTTGTTCTGGAGATAGACTGCCGATTCGTATTTTATTAAAAAGAGTTACGACATGAACACAACTTCGTGTTTTATCGCCATCTCCAACCATTGTCAGGATCTCTATACGCTCCCTTTCACGTAAATACACAATTTTTAAAATAATTATTTCACATCAGCTTAATTTTTGTATAATATGCGAATGACATAAGGCTGATGACGGCATTTTTAAAGCTAACTTAGCTTTACTTTTCTTGAAAACTCAATTCGCAAAAAACTATATCTGTTTTTATGTAATTAATGGTGGAATTCTGTAACTTTCTCGGAAGCTCCGATTATCGTAGGCCCTGGCAACGAAGTGACGTTGCGATGACGATTTCAGAATTTTTAGAGTTAGTGACGTAGAAATGTCAAAACGTTCGTGAGTAAAGATTTTGTTGGTTATATTGTGGTTATATTATTATTATATAATTATTGTTAATATACTATTCCTGTTGTTATATTTATAGTTTCTGTTACTTTATTTGTTATAATTATTATTGTTCCTGTTTGTTTATTTGTTATATCTATTATTGTTCCTGTTTGTTTATTCGTTATATTTATTATTGTTTTATATTTGCAAATATGAATGGCTTTATAGCATTATTATTAGATGAAGATCACAACAGGTAGGTAATCGATAATATAAAATATATAGAGTATACATAATATGTGTCTATTTTCTTTATTTTAGAAATTATATGCGTATATTCCGAAAACGTTTAAGAGATCACGGAAATCCTTTTCAAATACCAAACAGGCATTTTAAACAAATGTTTAGACTGAATAAGGGCACTGTTCAAAACCTGATCCAGTTATTGGATGGACATATAACAAACAAATATACCATTACATTTGAAGGTTATTATCATAAACATCACTTGAAATGCATATTAACTTTATAGTGCACATTATATATTTGTTACAGGTCTTAACAACATTAAATTTCATAGCATCAGGGAGCTATCAGAATAGTGTTGGTATTAAGAGCCTTGTTTCTCTCAGTCAGAATTCAGTAAGTCGAATAGTTCATCAGGCCTGTCTTGTAATATCAAACAATGTATTCCCTGAATGGATAAAATTTCGCAGTGATTGTGAATCGTGTTAAGCAAGGGTAATTATGTTGTATCAAAATATTCTAAAAATAATTCCTTATTTTGTTTTTATGATAAGAAATGGGAGACCGGAGATGTATTTTGTTTAATTGATAGCACCCAGTTCATATATTTACCAAGGGCAATCATATCTTTTCTAAACGCTCTAAAAATTATTGTTTTGTTTAGTTTTTATGAAAAATGGGGTGCACGAGATGTAGGTGTAATTGATGGCACACATGTTGATATACTTGCTCCACCTTTAGCCGATGAACCCTCCTTTTGTATATATATTTTTTATATTCACATACTGTAATTTTTTTTTAAATTTCAGCACTACTTTTATGGAAAGGGTAATAAAAAAAAATATATTTGACAATAAAATGTGTTTTATTTTTCAATATTTATACAAACAATTTCTATTTGAGTACCTATTATTCAAAGTTCACATTTCTAGTTCAGTATTATTATTTTTCTTTTTGATCTTTATTGTTAAGATTTTATAGTAAACATAATTCATATCCAATATTAGTATAATTATACGAGTCAAATGTCTTCTATTGTTTTATAATACTTGCTGGTAAATTTATTAAACAATAATTTTTTACATTCTTTTGAGTTGACAAAGTGCAAATTTCAGCCTAATGAATATTACTCTTCTGTAAAAACTGCAAATAAAGAGAACTTTCAATTACTATAATTTCAGAGGCTCGACAACAAAATCCTGCAATAATATCGAATGATTTGATGTACCAAGTACAACAATACAGCACAGGATTGGTCGATTTTCTAAATACAAAATCATCTATATCCTTCAACCATTTATGTACTTTGGCCTATGCTACTAAAACTTAATGTTACCTTTTTGGAGCCTAAAACATTAATCGTTCAATATAGTTACATATTGATAAAATCTTTGCGGTTTGACTTACAAATAAACAAATTCATTGACTAAACAGGTAAATTTCCTCTTATCTTCTTCAACATAATATAAAGTTAAACATCCTCTCAATTTGATGTAGTTTTATTATTAGAAAATCTTATGAAAAAGTCAACTTTAAATTGTGAAGTTATTGTGAACACGATACCATAATAGACTTTTTCGAACAATTAGTTTGTGCACATTTCACATGCTTTATGTTGTGTGGATATTGTCTGCTAGGTTTATGTATTTTTTTGTGTTTAGGTACTCTTGTAAGAAAAACAATGTCCACTTGATAGGGATATCTGTTCTTGTTGGCTTTATAAAAAAATCACATTTCATCATCCATAAATGTGCCTGAAAAGACATTTATCTGCAAATTCACTATACACTAGTGCGATACTACGTCCTTTGAAACTCTCCTAATGATAGCAGTTCTTGCTGAAATTTTCCAAAGTGTTTCGTGCTATCTTGGCAGCAGTATAAACATATGGTTATACTATGTCTTGGCATTACAAAATGTTCCGTACATTTTCTTTAAAAAAAAATGCAATGCAAAAAAGCAATCGCTATATTATATTTCAAACAATTTTCTTATTAGTTAAAATTTTAAATTGAAATATTTTGGTATATGTTTACGAGATGATGTCTGTTTACATGTTAAACATAAAGGTTATGTACAAAAAATCGTAAATTGACACTTCTACGTCACTAACTCTAAAAATTCTGAAATCGTCATCGCAACGTCACTTCGTTGCCAGGGCCTACGATAGCCGGAGCTTCCGAGAAGTTACAGAATTCCACCATTAAGCAGACATGTTACATCTCTGAATAGAGAACAGATTATTCTTTTAGGGCAGATACAGTTTCGTCCGATAATCTTCACTTAATCCTTTTCTAATAACGCTAACTACTTTACTATGTTACAGTTTCGTCCGATAATCTCCAAGTCATTAATGCTTTTATGGTCCATACAAGTCTTGAATTTTATAATAAAAATATGTTGAACACAAACAAGTAGAATGAATTATATGTTAAAAAAATAAAATAAATCAAAATGCAACAATTTATTGAATTACAAAAATATACAAAATTACAAAAGAGAAAACAAAAAAAGTCTTGAATTTTATAATAAAAATATGTTGAACACAAACAAGTAGAATGAATTATATGTTAAAAAAAAAATCAAAATGCAAAAATTTATTGAATTACAAAAATATACAAAATTACAAAAGAGAAAACAAAAAAAAATGAAATAATATAATAGATGCAATTACATACTACAACCAATATGTTTAAAAAAATACTTAAAAGGAATAATAATGTGAAACTAATTTAATATATTCCAGTGTTGTCAGATCTTTATTATCATATTGTTCGATTTTCTCTTTGAGAAAATTAACACGTTTGTTTGTGTAGGTGTTAACTTTTCTATGTTTATTTACACTTTGTATTTGTACGTAAATTTCAGCTTGATACTGGCGCAAAACCTCAAGAAAAATGAAGATATTTGGATTGTAGAAATTAAAACTCTTATTTAGGTGTGAATGAAAGGATTCGCATGCGTTGGTTGTTCTGGAGCTACTAGCACATTTAGCCGCCCAAATTTCGGGAAATATTGAATCCTCTTCTATATAAGTTTCGATTAGGTACTCTATAAATGCTTGTAGGTTGTCATGTTCTTGTGCTATAGGAAGTAGATCAAATACTAAACAGTCGCCAACGTCCTCTGGTTCTAAGAAAAGCAGGCCAAAACAATATCCAATCCATTTGCCAATATCTGTTTTCTCTTTATAATGTTTTGTGAGCCTTAGCTGTTGTATTTTTCGCCACCAAGCTTGGGATATATGAAATCGGCAGCCAACAATTTTAATATTGTCCCACATGGAACTGACAGCTTTATGTATCGACATTTCAAAATCGATAACAACTTCTGCAGGACAAAATTGCAAGGAAAGTTCTTCACATTTTTGACTTACAAATTTTAAACACTGTTTATAAGTTTCTGAACTTTTATCTTTGAGTAAGCAAAACACTAGAGGTATATAGTGCCCGTTATATTGTCCATGGATGGTAAATAACTGTACGAAATGTTTTGAACAATATTTAAATGTTCCATCCATAAATATTTTTTCGCACTTACACAAATGTTCGAAGTTTGTGTTACAGGAGAATATCACTATGCCATGATTGCTGTCGTTGACAATCAAATATTCTTCTTCTCTGTTCGTACGAATTTTAGGTATCATGTTTTCCAAAGTTTCAAACACTTCTTCTATATTTTTGGGCAAGTTCGGAAATGTCTTTCTTCTTTCACCGTAAATACTTCGTTTAATTGATTTCAAGTCACAAATTGTTAATTCACTATTGTCGCATTTTGTCAACAGCGACTGCACAATTCTTTTAGGTTGCACATTAAGTTCCTCTGTTGCTTTACGTTTCGCTGCCACAACAAGAAATTGCTTTTGTATTGCTGCAGCGTTTAATTCAGGATGCGGATGGTTCAAATTACAACGGGATATCAAATTCTCCTCACCCATAGTGTAAACAGTAGCAGTGCATTTTGGTGCGCGACATCTCCACTTTTTTTCGCCACTTGACAGTTGTTCCGCAAAACAGTATCTGAAGTTGTTCACAAGCAATAATTAATTCTTTGCCGCGCTTACTAACGCTTTTGATCACATTTAAATTTTCCATGTTGGCCTTGTAACTTGTAATATTTTACTGAAGTGTAATGGGACAGCCGGTGTAATATATGTATTATTCCCTTAATTAGGGGTGGGGTAGCGATAGGAAATAATGATAGAGTAAGTTTAAAATGGAATATACTTTAAATGGGTCCGTAATGCATAATCTTGTATTTAAGGATTAAAATTTAAGGATTAAAATCAAACTTTCCACAATCCTAAGCTTAATCCCCCACTTTACCTGCCGGACGAAAGTGTATATGCTAAATTTGACCCTCAGATAATGGTCAGACGAAACTGTATATTATAATTTATGCAAATCTGCTAATCGGACGAAACTGTAATCGCCGTTCTTTTATGTGGCAGAAGACGGTACCCAGGTACTTTTAAGATGTACAACTTGAAGTTTCAGGAATTTTCAGAAAGACCAATTACGTTGAACCTTCGGTTTATATACAATTAGAAAATTTTAGAGAGTTTTCTTGTCTTGAAGAAATTTTAGTACAGCTCTGGCGGCCGGTCTTACCGATATACCACTGATTAATTAATACCAAAAAAGAGTAAAAATAGTAGTATTTTCAACATATTTTATTGTTTTTATTGTTATATTCACAGAAGTATCTGATAAAATATAAAATAAGACGAATAACAATCACTTATAATAAATAATAATCGTAAACATAGTTTCAAATAATTTTTATTGTTCACTACAATATTGTTTCGCCAAACTTTGGCTTCATCACGTGATGAAGGAGTAATGCGATCTGATCTTCTTTACGCTTATATAAAACCCATATGTTCTGCTCGTTAATACGTGTCGGGGTTCATTGTAAAAACCATTTCACTTGTTCACCTTCATTGGTGGATTTCAAATAATTAATTGAACGAGGTGCTACGTGTTGAAACTCCATATTAGAATAAATAATAATCGTAAAAATAGTTTCAAATAATTTTTATTGTTCACTACGGTTTTTACAAGGAACCCCGACACTTATTAATGAGCAGAACATATCGTTTTTACATAAATGTAAAGAAGAACAGATAGCATTACTCCGTCATCACCTGATGAAGCCACAGTTTGGCGAAACAATATTGTAGTAAACAATAAAAATTATTTGAAACTATTTTTACGATTATTATTTATTCTAATATAGAGTTTTAACAAGTAACATCCCGTTCAATTAGTTATTTAACAATGATTTATCTGGACATTCAAAGCAATGTACTGTTTGATCCGTATCCTAGAGACAGGCAGGATTCTTACAATCGTCGCTGCTGTAACACATTTTGCATATACCTTTCACTGAAACACGTCCAGAAGAATCTCGATCAGTCACAGAATTGGAATTATGGGAACTTCTAGGACAACAGCTTTCTTGGTCAATGGATTTCGTAATACAATGGTATTTTCACTTCTTTGAGTCACAGCAGGTAAATACAAATCACGAGCTAGGTTTTTAGAAAGCTTCGCCTTTTATTTATGATCCAGTAGCTAGTGGAATTGTTTTCGTGTAAATAATGTAGGCAGCCAGAGCAGCTACATCTAATATATTGAAAAAAAGGTCAATGGCCAGCAATTTTTTCGCCTCTTAGACGTGTATGTTCCCACAATTTTGTCCATAACCCCCACACCTGAATTAGTTTTATTATAAAAAGAAATTACCTCAGGGATTTTATTCAAAGTGTCATCAATTACACCTGTAGAGTGCATCGTAGTTACTAAAATTGCGGCTTGCTTCACTTTTGGGAGGTATGAACATAACATGGCATCTCTATGAAAAGCAAAACTCGTCGAGATTAGATTAGATAGAAGAACTTTCAGAATGTCGAGTTTGTTCTTCCTTAGTGTACCAACCAGAGTGAAACTATCCGAAAATACACACTGGTACCTGGGTACCACCTCCCACTATCTGCCTTACATTATTTTTGCCGCTACATAAAAGTTAAAAAACATCATGTTAGCCTTGTATCGTGAAAACAAATGCCGGTGTAAGAGTGAATAGAATCTAAAATGACAATGTCTAAATCCTTCTAACAGTGTGCCAAATCTCAGCGAGTTCTAGTAAACCGTCAACAAATTACAAAAAAAATTAAAGCACATAATTTATGAAATTATTATTAATAAAACTATGTAAGATCTAGACATAAAGTATACAGTATCTCATTTAATTTACTTTTCAATTACACCCATTCAATATTTCATAACTTAAATTTAATGGAAACGCTTTCAGACTACATTAATTATTAATAGTTTCATTAAATGGCATCGAAAATGAGCGGAGCATCCTGACTTCCGCAGATATGTATATAATTGAATAAAATTAACTTACCCTGTAACGATCCAGTGCTATAGCTGCAATGGTAATTGTCGTTACGAATATGCTCGTCGCTTGCAGTGCACTTTTCATTTTGCATAATATTAAGTAATTGCCTAGAGGCCAGTACTTAGTTAAAATTTCCATTAACGTCAATGGCATTGTTACCGTGCATAAGAGTAGATCTGATACTGCCAAATTGACGATAAACATGTTCCGAGGTGTTCGCATCGCAGGTTTTCTAACGACCGATACTATCTGCAACAAAATTAAAGCATTTAGAAATACTGTATTTATTTCAAAATAACTAATTGTTAGTGTCAATAATTAGAAAAGCTTAAACGTACAAATGTCAAACTCATTTCTTGATATACATTCATTAATATTATTCTAGAATGATCATTCTTTTAGTTTCTTTCCACCCTCATATACTTTTCTGTATTGACGAGTATAGCTCGGTTAAGACCTGATGGCACTTGCGTGGATGACAATTTTAAGACAAAAAAGGAGAACGCAGCATGAAACGTGAGAGATAAACATAGATTTCACTACATATGAAGGGAAGGGATAAAAACCGACTTGAAAACATTAGTCGGTATTTAATTTAGTTGCACTTTGTCTACCGTAGTGTATTGCTTTCGATACCGATGTTTCTAACGCACATGATGCATATTTTAGCCACACCTCGCGCATGCTGAGTGCCATCAGACATTAACCGAGCTATGGAGTACTCACAGCCACGCTTATGCTGATCGTCAAGAGCTTTCTCTTGTCCTATTAACTCTACTGACTGATGACTAATAATTACATTATAGTCAACAAATAAAAAAAAATGGCTCTATAAACGGTTGAACAAAATGTATATATAATATACTTACGAATTTAGCCATTTTATCATAACAAAATAAAAAAAGAGTATTGTGATTTATGACGTGTAATTATTAATGCTGGAGTATAATTTGATATGTTGTTTGTGCTATTTCCATCGTTTGGATTTTGGAAAGCAACTATATTCTCTTTTTTCCTTTACTTAAATAATTTATATTTGTGGGTACAGAACAAACTTATAGTACAGGTAAAGCAAATTGTACGCAAATCTAGCTATTTAATTTTTTTGTCTTGTAGCATTTAAACAGCTAATCACAACACATTTTTGAAAAGAGTCTCAGCTATTCTCTTATATAACCAAATAATATGTACATTATAATAATATTTGCTTTTTTTTTACCAAGATTTATTCTTGCGTAATTTACCATTTTTTGAGTAAATTACCATGGTAATTCTCAAAAGAGCAGTAATTTACCACCAAAAATATAAATTAGGGTATTTTTACATCATTGCGTCCACATTTGCAAAAATTTTGAGGTAGAAAATATTTGTCATCACAATAATTATTGATACTACGTATAAGAAAGTAACAAGGAACGAAAACTACTATTCAACGACAATGACAGCTTACTTACGAATGTGACAAAGACGACAAAAAGGTGCATATGTAAGAAGAAAAATATTGTTGAGGCACTTGATAATATTAATAGAATATAGCAACGCAAATGGTAGAGAAAATATAATAGATTATTCGACAGCAAATATGGATGACTTATTTATTTCTGCTGAGAGAAGTTGCGATAGGCTAGGTGCGTTTAATAGTGGACGGTGTCAGAAAAAATATCGCAGATGTGAATGAATATAATTATTGTAAGTACATATTAGAGATATTGCATATCTTACTAAAACATTGTCCCTCTTTGTACTTATAATTAGGTCGAGTAGTACTCTGGAGCATTCAACTCTATTGTGTACCACGGAAGAGGAAAAATTAATTAATACGACTATTGTACTGATATACATTGGTAAGTTATTGATCCTTGCTGGAAGTAAGTGGTGTTTGTTCACTCTTTCAGAATAATAACCCCCATCTTGAAACTAGAGAAATTTCAAATGTTACCTTCAGACGGATTCGATTTATTCTACATTAAGTTCGTACATGTGGAACTACAAATAAAGAAAGTAAAAGACGAGCAAATAAGACATACGTATCGTGTGTGTGTGTGTGTGTATTGAGCACTTTTACATTCACCATATACGAAGCCGTAGTTTCTAAAGCAAATCCTTCATAAAGTAGTAACCTTCACGATAAAATGAGACTCGAAAACAATAAGCAGTTGGTACAAAAAAATGCATAGGTTACTACAAAGTATCTATTAGAATCACATCAGACAGTATTCTGAATAAGCAATAAACAGCCTTTTATATCTGATGAGTGACAAGAGTCTGACATCAGCTAAAAATAGCGTGTCAGCGTGTTAATTAAAGATAATTGTATGCTACCTTGTCACCATAAGCAGGGGCAAGTAGTGGCGCAGTTAGTATGGGTGACACCCGGTGCGGATATTGATGGTGTCATCCCAAGAATGAAAATTGTCAAAATTAATAAAAATCCGATAAACGTAAAGTATAGTGTTATTTATTTAATACAAATGAGAGTAATTAATTATCAAGTTACAATATTATGATAATAATAGTATTGTTTTTTAATACATTCTTTGACTTTGATGTATGAAAGTAAAAGTTAGGTATTTCAAAACAAGAATGAAAGTAGAATGAATATACTCTCATACACATTTTAAGTGTGTGCATATTTTGTACAAACACTAAAAATCTCGTTTTTCTAGCTTTAACAGCTGCAAACTTGGAAATCAATCTCCAAAATTTATATTTTGTGTTGCCTCGTGTTCTATTGTTAATATGCCATGATTGTTAAGTCGCGCTTGGGTCATTGTTGCCCGCAAGTAATTTTTAATTAACTTAAGTTTGCTGAAACTCTTCCCACAAGAAGAAATTGATACTCAAATTGTCATAAATAACTTTAGTGCGGCCCTAAGATTCAGAAGAGGTTCAGTAAAATCCCATTCCAAGTTGAATTTCAAAAAGTCTAGAGACACCCAATTAGAAACTGTAACATTGGACGCTTTTAAATGTCTTCTCAACCTCGGTATCTCTATGAGGAGTTCCGCTTCTGATACCTCATCATAAGAACAGTAAATTTTGATACAGCTGATTTCAACTCTTCAATATTCGCCAAAAGTAAAGTATTTGTCTCCACAACCTCGAACAATGACGCTACATCTTCAATGGATTTCGTTCTATTTCGGAATTCAATACTGAATCGGTCAAGACTTTCCCACATATCCTTTTGAAGTTGAACTTTCACTGTAAGTCCTGCATCGGTGGCCAACTCACCGGCCATTTGTTTCTTACGACGAATTATTCTTTCTATTGGAATGTCGTAGTCCTCCGACTTTTTTGCAGCAAGATCTACTACCTCTTCTACAATATGGCCCCGTTTTTCTTCAATATAAAGACGAAGTGCCTCTATTGTTATAGCTAATTGATCAACACTCAAGCCTTTACTTTGCAATACAATCTGAGCACAATTTATTTTCCTTAGTACATCATTGTACAGGAAAAGATAGCAAACAAATGTGAAATCACACACAGCAGGCATAAGGTTCTGTGCAGCACCTCTGGTGTCTAAATTTTCTTGTTGATCACATAATTCCTCAATTGCAGCCACAATCCCATCAAAATTTTCTGCCAATACTTTTACTGCAGCATAATGAGCACTCCAACGCGTTGTTGAGAGTATTTTAATACATACTTTGCTGTGTTTAAGAAGCACTTCCCAGCGGCTAGTGGAACTAGAAAAAAATATAAATATTTTCTCTACTGTTCCGAAAAATATTACACAAGGTATGCAAATGTGCAAATGAGTGTTGGCCGCATAAATTAATTGAATGATCTATACATCCAACAAAAACTACTTTCTTTTTTTTGCATTAATAATAGCCTGCACTCCTCCATGTATGCCGCTCATAACAGCTGCAGTATCATAACCTTGGAAACGACACATCATAACATCTAAACTGTCATTTTCAAGCTTCATCAGAATTTCATCATAATTGAGCGGCGTTTTTCCGTGTAAATGGAAAAACACAACTTTGACTTGCACATTTCTATTGTCAATTTTCACAAAACGAATCACTTCAGACATTTGATCAGTATGTGAAATGTCAGGTGTGCTATCAAAGATAATTCCAAAATATTTAACCGATTTAATTTCGTTGACAAGCTTAAATTTTACGTGGTTCGCTAAAACATTTATGAATTCATTTCGTATATCTAGCGACAAATATTATACTTTTGGTGATTTACCATGTTCCAAATTCAAGATGTGTTCTTTCAAGACTACATCATACTTTGACAGTAGTTTGACTAGTTCTAAGAAATTGCCTTTATTTGTAGAGTCTTGCCCTTCATCATGTCCACGAAAAGTTAAGTTTTATTTAGCCATAAACAAAGTTATATCCAATAATCTAGATAAAAGATGCTTCCACTTCTGCTTTTCAGTATCCATTAATTGCAAGGCTGCGTCATCTATTGTTTTATGCAATTTTAGCCTCATTTCCAAGGCTTTATAGTTTTCAAAATTTTCTTTGGGATATAGTTTCCACCACTTCTGAAATCCAGTCGTAAATTTTGCTTTTGTATTATTACTATTGATAACAGCAAATAAACGACATGAGAAGCAGTACAGCATATTAGTTATAGGAGAATACACCATCCATGACCGCAGAATTTTTTCACCATTAGGCATCACTTTATAAAACCATTCTTTTGAAAGATGGCAAATATCACCTTTTATTTTTAACCCGTACCTGGATACAGTGGCAAGCAGCCCTTCTCTGCTTTAGAAATGTTCACTACCTTTTTTATGATCATAATGCGAACATTATCAGGAACGGGTATACTCCAATGTGAGACATCTCTCAAGTCCTGAAGTGATTCATCCATGCAAATACTGTGTTCCATAGTAAAAGCATTATTAGTATTATCACTGTCATTTTCAGTTTTTTTTTCTGATTCGTGTTTTTCATGGGTTATCATCTTTAATTCTGTATTGTCGTTGTTGCTTCCTGAAGATGATCTAATATTATCTGAATCATTCCTTACATCAACGTGAGAATCAGTTTCTTTTGATGAACTTTGCCTGTCATCAATTTTTGTAACATGTTTAAAGATGGATTAAGACATGCTCTGAACTACATCCATTTTACCTTGTTTGGCTTTTCTCAGCTGAAACCCACTTTCTCTTTTAGCTGTATTAACTCCCCGTGGCATATTCGTCTTTTTAGGTATTTGGCATACGTACTCGAAAAAATAATAAAACCCAAAATCGTTTTCTAAGTAAATATCATCAGATTTGGGTAGGACTCTAATACTCTACCTACTGGAGTTTTTGTAAGTTTATATTTTTCACGGTCGGGTGTCACCCCCAAACGGGTGTCACCCGGTGCGGACCACCCCCGCCGCACCCCTCTAGCTACGCCACTGGGAGCAAGTATGACGCTTCTCAAAATGATCGTATTATTTTATTAAACCCCTTGATCTCTAGGTTTGTTCAGACCTACATTTCTGAACGGTTCTAGAAGTAGTGCGCATGTCATTTCAAAAAAAAATGCTGTTCGGACCATACAGTTCTAGAACTACAAATTCTGAGAACTATTAGTTCAATGTTCGGTCCTTCAGAACTTGTAACTCAAGAACCGTTTAGAACAGTTCTTACAGTTCTAGATGGTGGGCTAGTATTTGAAATTCTGATAAATCCGGAGCATCCGTAACAAATGCGTAATTGTCAGTCGTATCAGCTGTCACATTTTTCTGCTTATGTTTATGGTATTTATGTTAAACTTCTGAGTTTAGAATTGTGGATTGGTTTTTAAGTTGTTGTTCAAGTACCTATTTGCTTTTGTTTTTTATTTTAGTTTGTGATATTATTAGAGTATTTGTGTGATTCGGTTCATCAAACTTATTTTAAATTTTTTGACAATGGTTTTTTTTTATTCTCGCGCATTAATATTATATCAATTTTATAATAAGTAGCCAAAGTGAATAGCTATAGTATTTGACTAAACCCAGACCCAGACTTGTATGACAGAAAATACTCGGGGACAATCTTTAAATCCAAAATGGCTGCAAGAACGTATGTATCGATTAACTTCCAGCAATTTTGGAAAAATTTTCAAACTTCACCCAACCACTTTGACTGCATCGACCGTGAAACAATTAATTTATAATACAAATATTAAACGCAGTACAACCATTACAACATGGCATTGTCTATGGAGCAACAGCTCGAGGACTTTTTGAAAATATGTACAATTTACACGTGAAATAATGTGGTATGTTTATTCATTCACAACACAAATTTTTGGCTGCCTCTCCAGATTGTCTTATCGATCAAGATGCTATTTTGGAAATAAAATGTCCATACGCTGCCCGAAATGGACGTAGAAAATGCCGTAAAAAACAACATAATTGACTCTGTTACATCGAAAATAATAAAGTTACGCCAAAAGAAAATCATAGTTATATGTACCAAATTCAAGATCTCTTGGAAATAACAAATCGAAAATGTTGTTATTTTTTTATTTATACCTTTAAGGACTTCAATTGCGAAGTTATTGTAAGAAATAAACAAATTTGGGAAAGTCAAATGGTCAGTAAATTGAAAAAGTTTTTTTTTCTACATATTTATATGAATTATTAGATTCAAGATACAATCGAAAGATTTATAACTGATAGTCGTTTATAATAATTAAATGTGAATATGCAATTTTATTTTATCGTCGATAATAAATTGTATCCCTATAAAATGCAGAATAATGTTCATCTTCTTTGTTTATTTTATTTGTAACTAATAAAAAGCATATTTTTACTATTAAAATTGTTTGTATGGTGTGTATTTTAGAATTTTTTTTTATAATATATTTTATTGAAATTGTTTGTATCTAATAATAATTATTCTATTGTGTCTTTCTTTAATGTTGATGTAATTTTTTATTATGTATTTTATTAAAACTGTATTGAATAAAGAAAATACAAGTTGATATTTCTTGTAGCTTTATTCTCGCTCTTACTGTCCATGAAATAAATTTTACCTAAGTACATTTTAGCATTCCCTAAAATATTAAACGCAAGCTTCAGGGGGACCGTCTGTAAAGTGTCTAGTAATAACCCTAGATTTATGGGTCAAGTAAAATCCCAGCGGATGGTACATTAATCCCTTGATTGGCAGCTGTTAATTTTACCCGAGTGCGTTTTGTATGGTTGGTTGTATAGTTACGAAAAGATATTTTAGTTGACTGATGGACTCTTAAAAATAGAAAATTTCAATAGTGCGCCCATGGGCGATGAGTCATCAACCCCTAACGTCCGGTCTATATTAATAACATGCATTTTTTAATAATCTTTTTGTTGTTTTTAAAAATAAATACCACATATGCTAGAGAGTGGGAATAAAAAGTATGTATATACTAAAACAAAAATGTTATTACATGGAAAAGAAATTTCTTTTTCTTGCTATAAGTCTTGTAACGTATGGAAGTTGTTGAATATCGTATAATTTCACTAATTTTTAGGAGTAATTCACCTAATTTAATCAAACCTGTTATAATAAGGGAAATCCCCATATTGGAAATGTTATCTGGGGCACGTTGTATAAAGATGTAACATTGAATTAGATTTAAGTAAATTTCTGTAATACAAATTCTAAAGAATTCAATTATTTTAAACGCTCATATGTTTCCAAATAACTTGCAACTTGCAAATATTATAAGTTATCAAAGCATACCATGACTTTCCCGTGCTACTATTATTACCTTGCAACTGAACAGGCAGATATATTAACATACATTATCTAATATCATCATATTCCAAAATATAATAACCATTATTTGTGAACACTCTTCCATTTTGGTCTTCTTTGTTCGAAATTTGTAATTAAACAAGAAAAGATATATCATTGAAGTTTGATTTTATCTAATTTTATGTTAAAGTCACTAAATGACAGAACATAAAAAAATAATGTATTGTATTATATTAAGGAGCATACTATATTACTGATATTCAACTTCAAAATCAATTTCGGAGAAACGTTGATATATTAGGCTGATCTAAAATTACACAGATATATCATTTGTCATAAATGTCATGCAACTCAAATCAGATAAAAGCTGTAAACTAGAAGTAAAACTTGATTGATATTTTGGGTAGGACATTATTCTCACAATGTTGACACAAGTTTTATCATTAGAGTGATTGATTTGCGAAAATCCGATAACACACACACTCATAGAGGGGGAGAGAGAATTACAAATTGCTTGTTTTTCGTCTGCAACTGCCTGTTGGTCTAAATTGCGAACATGACAAGAATTACCTTGTATTTATCGAACAATCAAATCTCTTGTGAATAAATTTGTTCTATTGTAAACATGTTTAATTTCTGTACTATGAAGACTTCTATTTCTGTGAAATTAATTGGATGGGAAAGGGATTAAATTAAGGTGTCTGTAATACTCGGAATACTAATTTCACGTGCCTACTTTTATTCACAAATCCAGATATGATATTCTATTCTAGTTTTACAACATCGCCAATACATACAAAAAGATGGGTATTTTTAAATAGTAAATTTTTAGTGCTTTTAACTGTTATGAAATCATACAGCCTGTTCCATTTAACTTTATTTTAGAACTTTTAATTTCAGCGAATGTTATCTAATTCTATACCAATGTGCGTCGAAATGTTGTAACAAGCCTCCTGTACTCATGTAGTAAAATGATATCTTTAATAATTGATCTCATTATACTTCTTTCATAGTTACTCGTGATTTCACGGGAATTTTTCAAATGTAGGATAATTTTTGATGAAAAATCAATATATATCAGAAACAGTTTAAGTTAAATTGATGTTAATTGAATCAACTCTTAAACTTCCATTTAATGTAATAATAGGTATAGCATTCCATTCAAATAGATAAAATCTGTTTTTTTATCGTTCTCCAACACTCTTTATAAATGATTACTCTTTTAGCTTGTAAAGCTCATGGTTATCTATAATCTTTGTATTAATTTATTTTCTCTGTGTACTTTATTAAACACTAGTAATGAACCATGTCTCTTCGTTGGGACATGCAGGCAACTTTGGGACGAAGTTTGTTTGTTACAAGAAAATAGATATTAACGGAAAAAAATTCAGTTATTATACGTAAAATCAAAGTTTCAAAATACTGTTCTGTGTAAGTTGAGTATTGAACAAGTTAACTTTATACAGTCTTTAACACTGCTTGGGATAAGTGACGATGTAACATTTAAATATCACACTTAAAAATAGAATACATATTGAGGGTGTTCAATTATTTAGTTTCACTCTGATATCTATACGCCGTGTCTGAAGTTAAGTGTTCACCATTTCTAAATTTGTTATTATTGAAGCTACGAACTCGTTTAGCAAACTAGTAGAATTATTTTGCTGATTAAGTTAGTCAAAACAGAGAAACAATTGAGTTTCTAGTTTCCGAAATGTTCACAAAAGCAACAAATTTTTAAATGGACCATCCTGTATATTTCGACATTACTTGACAGAGAGATAAATTCTAAACAAAAAGTAAGCAATACACTATCGTCCTAAATTTAAAAATAAGCGAATAAAAGTCTAAATTCTTTGATTATTATTGCTTTAATTATACCCGCAACATCGGTTTAGCTTAAATATTTGATGTGGCATACTAGGTTCTCGAGTTATTGGCCTAATTTTCTATCACGGCAACAGGGTTATGTTCAACTATTAGCGCTAGTCCTCGAGAATCTTCTAGAAAACCTACCATTACATTTTCAACAGGATGGGGCGCCAGCTCATAATTATCATGATTCTGCTACTATGCAAGGTAGACTCTTTGATAATAGGTGGAAAGGAACAAATGCACATGCCTTGACCTCCACGATCCCCTGACTTAACACCTTTAGATTTTTATCTGTGAAGTTACATCAAAGACGAAGTTTATAGGCAACAATATGAATGTGGTGGAATTGGAAAACAAAATTAGAGATATAATAAATAATATTCCCGCTAGAAATGTTTTTTATAAATTTACCACTTTTGTTGCTTACCGTTTTGTTATTCAATGTTTCATATGATTTAAAGTACTAAAATTTATAACTAGTTAATTACTTTCCATCGCCTACTTGCATATGAAAGCAATAATAATCAAAGAGTGCTTTTCATTCGCCTATTTTTAAATTTAGGATGATAGTGTATTACTTTTTGTTTAGAATTTAACCCTCTTTCAAAAAATGTCGTAATTTTATAAAGAATGAAGTGAATGAATAAATGAACCTCTCTCCGTCCATGTATATGGTTCTATTTGACTACTTAGTCATTAGTAAAGGGCGGAATATATGCAAAGTGCATATATTTGCATATTTTGCATATTTTAACAAATTTCACAAAAAATTGCATATTTCGGCAAAAATAAAATTTGTGTGCATATTTTTATGTTTTTCGTTTTATGAAAAGATTAAGTGCGACCCTGTTTAGGAATTTCCAAGTAATCAGCTTGCCTAATGGAGAGCAGATGTGGTCTATTCTTTTATATTTATATTGTATAGTTTAGTTTGTCGATAGATTCCAGTGTGAAAAGAGTGATTTCGAAAATATTTTATTTCAAACGCCTAAAATGCCGAAAGCCAGGGGGGATAGTGGGGATAAAGTGTTTTGCAAAGTTTGTGCCAAAATCATTGTTTGTGAAAAGAAGTTCCAAATTGATCAACACTTGAAAACAGCTATGCATAAAGCTAAGTTGCAGAAAAATAAATCAGTGCCTGTTCAGCAGTGTGTGCAAACCGCATTTCAAAATGTCAAACCAAAGAGTGAAAAGGAGGTGTTTCATCAAGACTTATGCAAAGCTTTAGTCGCAGCAAATATACCTTTGAAGAAACTGCAAAATACACAATTCAGAGATTTTTTGCAAAAATATTGTAATCAAAACATCCCTGACGAATCCACACTTAGAAAGAAGAATGTGCAAACAGTATACGAAACCGTAATGGGAGAAATTAAAGTTACACTGGGCGATGAACATTTTTATATTATTGTTGATGAAAGCACAGACTCATGTGGTCGATATATCGCACATCTTATGATTGGAGGGCTTCAAGAAAATGAGCCAGGGAAACCATATTTAATATCTTCTAAACAGTTAGACAAAACAAATAATGAGACCGTAACTCGATTTATTCAGCAGTCTCTATCAATTTTTTTTTTACCAAATCCAGTTCCAGTAGAGAAGTTTTTAGTGTTTTTGTCTGACGCAGCGCCGTATATGGTTAAAGTAGGCCAAAACTTAAAAACATTTTATCCCAATATGGTACATGTTACTTGTCTTTTACACGGGATAAACAGAGTTGCAGAAATTATTAGAACAGCATATCCCTTGGTGAACAAATTAATTTCAAATGTAAAGAAAGTGTTTTTGAAAGCACCTCTAAGAGTGCAGATCTATAGAGAGAAATTGCCAGGAGTTTGTTTACCTCCAGAGCCCGTAATTACTCGATGGGGAACATGGATTAAGGCCGCGAGATTCTACGCAGACCATTTTGAAGCCATTAAAGACATAGTTTTAGATTTAGAAAACAATTCGCAGTGTGTAGTGCAAAGTCAAGCATTATTCAAAAATGTAAATTTAGCTAAGGAACTTGTTTTTATTAAGGTTAATTTTAGTTTTGTACCAGATATAATAACTTCGTCAGAAAGTAGGAATATAAGTTTAAGAGAATCAATTAATATTGTTGAAACTTTTTCCGACAAATGCAAAAAAGTTCCCGGTGATGTAGGAAATCAAGTAAGAAGGAAACTCGAAGTTATTGTGGGAAAGAATGAAGGCTTTAAGTATTTAATGGAAGTCAAAAATATTTTTGATAGTAAACCATCCAACGAAGTAATACCTTGGCCTTATAACTTACTACCCAAATTAAAATATTGCCAGATCACATCGGTAGATTTTGAAAGAACTTTTTCTTTGTACAAACATATTTTTACAGACAGAAGGCAAACATTTTTATTGGAAAATTTTGAAAAATATATCGTTATAAATGCATTTTATACTATTTCAGGTTGAAAATTGTACCTATTATGTTTTTCTTTTAATTTTACTTAAAATAAATAATTTTTGTAAGAGTCGGCGTTTCTTTATTTCCATTTCTCCATGTTATATTCAAGGCATATAATTGCATATTTTGACAAATAAATGCATATTGTTGCATATTTCAGAGAAAAACGATGCATATATATGCGCATATTTTAACTGAATTGACGTGTATATATTCCGCCCTTTAGTCATTAGTATTAGCATTATTCATTATCGCATAGTTACGGGAAATTACAATTAGATGGAACCGCTGCGAATAGCCGGCTGAGAGAACAAATAATGTGCTAAATATCTATGGAGCGCTACGATTCAAGAACGCACCCAGTCTGGTAATCGGAGAGTGGGACGAGACAATTAAAACTATGCACGGAAAAGTATTGATTGATCGTTACCTATGTTTAAAATCATTAAGGAATTCCCGGAAGAGAACATTAGTATCGTATAAACTACAGATGCAATAATTACAGTTATCAGCCTTTTGTAATGATTTAGAAATGAATGCATGGCATACATGAACATATGTGTATATAGAGGAGTTTTCAACCATTTATCAACTATGTTTCACACTTTCTCAATTCCCACATAAAAACTCTTGTCACATTTGTAACAAATACATTTCACTTTTTTTTAAACATTTTTATAATCTGTCAATTATGTTTTACTTTCTTTATGGTTTTGACAAAAGGTAAATGCATTCGATATAAATATGATAAGCGTTGTCATGTGGGAATTACATTTGGTAAGCTGTGAAACAAAACTAATAAACGATGAAAAGCAATTGGAAAGTCCCGTGTAAATAATAATGTAATAAGATTCTAATAACGACTTTCTTCTTTTAACACTGATAATTATTTAATTAGGTACTTTTTTAATTTTTTTTCGATCTCTAGTTGATTGCGCTACCATTACGCCATCGCGAGTGTCTGAGTTCGAGACCTGAAATCGTTCTGAATTATAGCAAGTAACAGATGGATATATGAAGTGTCGGCAGGCCGGCGTATATACTTAATTTTAAATTACTTTAAAATTTTCAATGTTGAAAATACTATTTTTAATTTTTTCCTTTTAGCACTGATATATATTTAATTATTATACTTAGAATCTTCAACACTGAGAAACACTAATTTTACAGTAATTTAAAATTTAGTATATCCGTCGATCTGCTTACACTACATATATCCATCATTTACTTGATATAATTCAGTACGATTTAAAGACCCGGGCTGAAAAACCCGCGGTGGTGTAATGGTAGCGCAACCGACTAGAAATCGGAAGGTCCTGGGTTCACATCTCAGCAGGGGGCATTTTATAAAAAATTACCTAAATAAATGATTATCTGTGCTAAAAGCAGAAAATTATAATTAGAATTTTCAACACCGAGAAAAACTACTTATACATTAATTTAAAGTTTAGTGAATAACGTAATAAGATATTTTCCTAATTCGAGAAAAATACATTATTGTATTATTTTTGTTAACTGAATACTATGTACACAATGTAGGAATATGTTTTTTATATGTCAAAAATAGAATTAAAATACATGTAATACTATTTTCTCTGGAGAGTTAATTGTACCTACATACGGACGTAATTGCTATCAAGAAGTACGTATTATGAAACATGTGCAAATACGTATTACTTAATTGAGTGATGCTGCTATTTTTGACACTAATTAATAACCTTTAACAAAATGGCAAGGTGCTACGCCCTCAAAATAATGATGCGGTAATTTTCGAATTAAAAATACACACTAACTTCAGGTAATTGCTTCTGAAATAAAGCGGCAGGGTATAATTATTTCCTTCTGTATTTTTGCGTTTCTATTTCTGTCATTCGGCAAGCAACTGCGTGCCGTATGAAACCACTAATGTGCAAATTGTATACTAATTAAGGAAACAAAATCTCCAATAAAAATAGCTTCTTTATTTCTTTTTCCATGACATTGATGTTTTATTGGTTACTGAAATAAAATACATATACAAATTATTGAATTTATTACATTCCTAGATTAATTACGACATAAGCATGCTCTTTAAGAATGAAAATATAAATAGCATGAAATACGCACATAAAATTTTAACTCTGTTATCGTTTCACTGGCAAAGAAATTATGCGATTTCAAAAATGAGAAATAACAAAGAAATTAAATTTGATATTCTACTGCTCATATACGAATATCTAAAGAAAATCTATGTTTGTTGAAAAATCATTGTATTGCGATACGACAGAGATGGAAAGACGTAAGCATGAAAGAGTATATATTATGGTCGATATATATGCATGTTAAACCTTAGATGTTTCTGTGGTTAAATAGTAGGTGTTTAATTGCCGATTTCTACTTTGTTGCTTCGGAAGTTCGAAATTTAATATTATTTTCATGCATATTAAAAATGGAATATCCTGAAGCTGGGTAATATGTTTTTTGAAAATTGTTTTACTTTAGATAACTGATTTTACTTTCTTATACGTAGTATAAGGAAGTATTGTGATGATGAAAATTTTCGACCTCGAGATTTTTGCAGATGTCCTCGTTTTGAAGTCCCCTGATACCAAAAATGTGGTTTTAAAAAAATGTATGGGTGGCTGTGTGTCTGTGTGTCTCTGTGTGTGTGTGTCTGTGTGCCTGTCTGTGTGTGGTAGTGTGTGTGTGACCACGATAGCGCTCAAACCGCTGTAGGTATCTATTCCAAGTTTTGCATTTAGTAGTATAATCACCCTCTTGAGAACTGATTAGATTTTCAGCAAAATCGGACGACCGGAAGTAGTAGTTTACTTCAGTGAAAAAATCGACTTTTGCCAATATTTTGTCAACTACTAAGTTTAGACAAAATTTATAAAGAATTCATATGTACTTAAAATTAAAATTGAGAATAATTTTATTGAAAAAGTTTTTCGAAATTCCTACCGGAAGTAGGTCTTTTACTCTTATCGAAAATCAGTTTTTTGCAAATATTTCGCAAGTCATGCTTTTTAGACAAGTACGTTACGAGTACAAAAGCATTTAAAACATAATTTTCAATATCTTTTGTATAAAAAAAATTTCAAAATTCAGACCGGAAGTACCACTTTTACTCTAATCGAATAGCGATTTTTTGCAAATATGTCGTAAGTTATGCATTCTATATATATATATATATATATCAAGAGTTCAAAAGTATTTAAAATTAGATTTGCAATATTTTTTGTATATATGAAATTTCAAAATGCGGACCGGAAGTAGCACTTCTACTCTTAGCGAGTAGCACTTTTTTAATAATATCTTGCAAAGTATGCATTCTATAGAGATTTATTAAGAGAATAGAAGTACTTAGAATAGGATTTTGAATAATTTTTGCATAAAAAAAATCTTAAAATTCTTTAATTTGAAACGCTCATACGTATAAGGAAGTCGTGTGGTGGCCACACCTCATTTTTTTTATTATTTTCAGTGCTGGTTTGAAAAATTAAATCCATTTCTTTCTATCACATAAGGTTCATTCCCAAAAAGATTGCATAATTTAGTAGTGACTAATACTATGTATATACTTCACATAAAAATAATTTTATGAATAATATTACTAATCGTTTTAGAAGCGGTTGTCTCAAATATTTTCATTTCTTTGTATTTTACTTGTGGTTTACGGACACGTTTCACGTTGGTGCTGACAGACTCCACCTAAATTTTCAATAATGATTTATTTTACCTTGCCTGGGTGTAGAAGAGGAAAACGTGCTTTTAAATTCATGTGGCACCCTGAAATCTTAAAATTTGTTAACTTCTTTTTTTCCAGAGATTAGAAGTTTGGTTTTTTTTTTGCTCCCAAGAAAGCTTATTGACACTAGTTCAAAATATGTTCAGTTTTACTGCAGGTAGCTTCCGTTTCTGCCCAAAATCTCTAACTTTCTTCCGCTCTCTTGATGTCAGGTCTTAAGAATGTACCTTCCTAATTGAATATAAAACGGCGGCCCCTTTTTTCCTTTCTCTGGTCTTAAAAAGACTAGAGAAACACAACTGTGTTTAAAGGAAATGTTGACAGTTTTATGTAAAATAAATGTATATATGCGCATGCAAATAATACTTTCCAGGTTATCAGCACACATAATGTCTAATAATTAAACTTTCAAAAACTGTGCATGATGAAATATTAATAGTTATTTACGAACCAAGTGCGGGAATGCTGTGTTCCCGCATGAGCGCATTTTACAAGCACGCGCGACTGAAAGAATCGAATGCTTTTAATTGCGCTAATGCGTGGAAGATGTTTTTATGCAAGTGGTTTGCAGGGGTAGTGCACTTCATTTACTACACCTTATCAGTGTTTTGGTTAAGTGAGGGAATCATAGAGAGCAGCACCTTAGGCAGGATCGACAACATAACTCTCACTATATGAGTGGCTGCGTTGGTGAATTTTGTTAGAGTTGTTGTTGTCATGTGCTTTTTCTCCACCATTTGCAAGTATTGCGAGTAACTGTCATTGCTTTCATTCAGCAGACACAACAGTTGCGCAACTGTTCAGTGATCATGTCCAGTAGACGACCGCTCATTCTGAACATATTCAGGAGCGGCCGCCATTTTTGTGAGCGGAAAAATTCTACGCTCACTTACTTAGCGTATTCTGGTAATGTGCAGAAATAAATGTATTATAATATTGGAGTTCACCCAGTATTTTATTCGGGGTTGGAAAAACCAGTCCTTACACTAAAAACTATGCCAAAACTTTATGCAGAAAAACAATTTATCATTATTGTTTAATCGGTTTAATTTGTATAATTTTAACATATGGCAGCAATGAAAAGTACCAGATGACAGACAATGACATAAAGGTGAGCGGTCCTGTCCAGCGAACACTCAACTGTTGTGAAGTGAACAGTTGGAGCGGGAACGGTTCACGATCCGCCTGCTGAATAAAAGCATTGTTAAATACGCTAGCCCTTCTCCACAAGTGCAGTTTTGAATAATTTTTGAGGTTCTTGGAATATTGTTAATTAAAAATGATAGTGTTGACGAATGTAATGATAAAATTAGTCGCAGGTAAGTTAAGCCAATTTTTACAAACTTTCAAAAGTTACGTCTCTTGTCGTTATCATTAATTATTCAATTACAAATTAATATTATAAATATTGAGTCTGGTTGTAGAGAAAATAACAGGAAAACTCCATCCAAAAGAGGTACTTTATTTTTTCGTTTTTATGTAGCACTGGATTTTATTTGTTTTCTTTCTTACAAATTTCCAACAAAAACTTCGCAAATTGTCATTAGTTAATAATTGTTCCTTATATCAACACTAATGTTATATACTATGTAGGTTTTCTATACCTGCTGACAAAAGCTTGAAGAAGATATGGATTGATCGAATTCGCAAATCAGAATTATTGCAGTTGCACACACTAATTTAATATTGAAGGAAGCCTATAAGAAATTTATTAACGTCGTGGCGTCGTAAAAACTGAATACATGTATTTCATCCGTACTAATACTTCATGTTAAATATTTTAAGCAAAATCTATTGTAGTTATATGGTATAATGTTATTTTTTGTATACGATTTACTAAATATATAATACTTGTAGATAAAAATACATTTATTTAAATCTATTTCATCAGTAGCAATTAGATACAGAAAAGATTTTACGATACTTCACTATCATTGCGTATATTAGTTTGTTTTTCATGTAAAGTGAGCATCAAATATTTAGACGTTTAATGTTGCAGACACATGTTAATGTTCCAGCAAATATAACGCCAAAAAGTGATTCATTCTTTAATTATTTGCAATCAAGATGTTCCAAAGCTACCGCTCGTTAGAGAGTTACCATTCTGATTCCTACGATGAACTCATTTGTTTCCAGCATTCCATTCGTGAACACATAGTACAGCCAACTCAACAACAACGTGTTATAAACATTTAAAACTTTGTAAGGTTTTGCGAAAGTCAACAAAATGAGAAAGATTAAGCAAACTCAATAACGTATAAAATGCAATTCTGCAATCAGCGAACCCTATAGACCTTTGTCTAATTTTGTCAGTCATTTAAGATTCGTCATAGAGAGCACAGTTGCCCAAACTGAGCACATCCGAAGGGCGTAGAAGACAAAAGAAAAATAAGAAATGCTAATAAGGAATTACTTATGTTATAGATCTAAATAACTAAATGTCCTCCCACAGTTACGCAAACAATAGGATAAATAAAATGTCGTCGTTAAGAGACGTTGCTAAAGACGTTGTTAAAGAAAAAATACATTTTACTTGCAATATCTAACCGCTCAGCTGTTTTAGCGCTATACTTTATACATACATATTTACCACCACTTGAAAAATTAAAAAAAAAAAATTTATTCAGAGTTTAATCTTCGATTTGATATCCTAATACCTACACGTGCTTCACTTGTAGAAAAATCTATTTCATTGAAAACGCGAAAGACACCAACGAAATAGAAGTCAAACTTTAAATTTAAGATTTAAAAAATATAACAAGCTATGAAAGCAGAATTTGCTGACACAATCAAAATCGTGTTTGACATGCAACAAAATCAACCTTTACCTAAACTTTCTGTGGAAGAAGTATTTTTTCACTCGGCAAGTATGGCTGTTTAATTTGATCATTATGATTCACAAACCAAAACAGCAAAAAAAACTGCACATCTCATTGCGTACTGTTTGAAACAGAGAGCGGTGGAGGAACTAATGAAGTTGTACAAAACCTTTTTGTATCACTTCGAAGAAACTGTTGACAATTTGCTCGATTGTAAGCTAGATTCTTGTGCCAACCACGTCAAAAATTCAAGCTTAATTCGACTTTATTAAAAGCCCTAACTTTTGTTCAACTTTTAAGAATGTTCTTCCACCAGATCGTGTATTTGACCGGCACACATGAAAGAACGGGAAACAATCTGAATTATGGACAGGACTGACCGGTAGAAGATTTAAGCTCGAGCGAAGGACATATGGCAACCAACCTACCATTTAAAATATCGGATGTTAAAGTTATTCATTATTAGCGACACGGAGAGAAGGTGGGCGTATTTGTATTGATAACGTACTCTGGAGATCCGGCGGGGCTCCAAAAAAAGAATAATAAAAGATCACGTTTAATGGAAATCGCACAGAGTTTGGTAAAAACAAATATGGTAACCGTTAAAAAAAGATATATGACATGTTAAATCGTTTTTATATTGTTTCAAGATACTTGAGCATAGAATTTATGAAGAGGTAGTGGCTGCAGAAAATTCAGGAAATGATGATAAGGACAATATCATTAAAGAATACGACGATAATGAGAATATTTAATCACTGTTCCATTGTCTGCTTATGCAGATGTTAAGTTTTCGCAAAACTCGATTATTTTGATTGATATTTTCTAAGGAATAACATTTATGCTCATTTTGTACTTTTGGGTAATACCGGTAATACATATAAGGGATAATAAAACAAATGATTAAATTTCTATACATTTTTTGAAAGAAGTTTATTTAGTATAGAAGTCATGCGTTGTTTATTCAAAACACTTTTTTCTATTTTGTTGAGTTTCAAAAATATTATTATCTCTAATATCTAATATCTATTGTAAATAGAAATCTGGCTAACAAATTAAAACAAAAATTGGTTTTGCCTGATTTTAGTGGCTTTATTTGTACACATTCTTTCGTTAAACATGGTTATGAAAATGTGATTTATGTGAAAGCAAGCGTTATTTGTTTAAATGGAAATTCTTAAAATGTTAGAAAACGTTATGTTGTTTTCCTTTGTTTATGTCGGACTTGTACTTCTTGGCTAAGCATTTATTATTATTATTATTATAAATTTACCATTTCTTAACAGACAACTTTCATGTTCTTTTAGCTATTCTAAACTGTACGCTTTTTGGGTTGGAATTTCTGTTTTTATTGTATAAAATAGGTACTTTTTTGAATCGTATCTAGGGATGTTAAATTTACAACTACATACGTCATTCACTGACGTTATACGTATTTCTTTATAAACAAATCCCCCAATCCGCTTAATTTCTTTTACACTTATTGTTCTATAATACTATAAGTCTATTTCTATCAAGATGACATCTATACGTATAGATGTTGACCTTCCTACCAGCTTCAACCCCCTATACACAGATGCTATGATGATCAAATCATTTACAACTACCTTATTTGGCATGAATTCTGTTACAAACTATCCAACATGAGATGGCACTCACATGCATATCTAAAGATAAGTATCATTTATTTTTTGACGTTGACTCAAAAGCAGAAACAATTATATTTACATCAAAATATATAATATCAACAGTATTTTTACAACAATCAAGTTTGGTGAAAAATTCCAAATGTTGCACATGTACAATATGTTATTGATGTGATACCTGAAGAAATATCTTGTAATACATGTAAATTTGTTTTCAAATTATTTGCTCTTCAACTCTAGCTTTGAGAATGACATAAGTAACCCCAATCAATCGTTAAACCTAATTAAAATTTTCTATAAATCCAAAAATCTGTATATTATTAGTATTACTATTTGAATTTAAAATAATTAATATATGTATGTATTTGTATTCCGAATAGTATTTTAAAAACTCACTACCTATAATGTTGCTAAATTTAATTTGTAATAGTCGAGTAAGCGATTGAAAAAAAATCTTTTTATCTTGATGGATACTACAGTAAAATATTCATGAAATATATTTACGTGATGAGTTTTTAATTTAAAACTTCGCGAGAACTGGTTTTCGTAGACCCTTTTTCATAAAATATATACATAGGTATACAGAAGATGTTAGCAAAGTGGTCAATAGAGAAAGTAATCACCCTTCAGGAAATTCGTTTTGGCATAAATTACAATTAATTATTAAAATAGCTTAACTTAACGATGTATCGTTAAGATTTTTCATTTTAATTTTAATTAAAAGAAAACATACCCAAAAGCATTTATATATTCATTTCTGAAATTTGAATAAAATTTAGGAATTTATTAGAGCTTGTATCCTTTATTAATGTATATAATTTTAGTATTATACATAGGGTCAGAGATAAATACTGTGTTCGCATGGTACATAAGAATGTAAATCTAATTTCATATGCACTTTCATTTATTAGAATTTATTTTAATTTTCGAGAAAAAATAGTAAAATATGTCAAGCATTTCTAAAAAAGCTACTTTTCCATAAAACATTTAAACAAAATAATGTATGACTGAGCCATTAATAATATTAAAGATTACATCACTAAATGATAGAATAAGTACAAATGCATCGATACTCTAACATACTCCAACAATACCTAGAGAATCATCTCATTTTATCGATTACAAAAACTTACGGCAATACAAGGAAACACTGCTCCCAAATTAAATTTGAAATTGTAACGGGCTGTGCCTATGTCTTGGTAAAACGACTGACACCAGCAAAATACAAACTACAGAAGAGAGCATAGCCAAGCACCAGGTTTTATACGTGAAGTATCACAGCAAGAAATCTACCAATACCTAGAATTTGAACCGGAAGCATAGAACTGCAGTTGAAAATATTTTTAAAAGACGATTTGATAGCATTCTGCTTATAAATTTAATTCTTGAATTGTTTCGACCGTTGTTTGTAAATGTAAATGTAAATCCATATTCAGATTAAAAATAAAATACATAATATCATGTTTGGAAATGTACACTATATTGATAAACTACAGCTGTTTCGCTACACAGTAGTTTCTTCAGGTGACTTTTTTCTTAAACAACATAGTGTGTGTTTTATTTTAGATCTTATAAAGTTACTTGAAAGAAACAAAATTGCGGATCTAAACTTAAGCCATTCCCGTTATCACATATAGCTTCAGAATCATAGATTAGACATTAACTGAGGCAGACGAATTGGACCGCTACATGAAATATCGAGCGATTGAAAAGTTATTTTCTGATATCTTTAGGAAAAAGGGGAGTGTTGATCATGCATAATGTTCACTATTATCAAGTAGGACGTTCTAGAAAATATTTTCTTCCGAGAGAAGAAGAGAATCGTCTAGGTACATGCTGAGATAACAAAAAGTTGATGAAAAATATATACCATTAAAGATGTCCAAAAGATCTAAAATACGGTAAGATATAGAAAAAACTGATGCAAAGATAACTCCCTGGTAGATATTCATAACAAAAATAGAGAAAAAAACAGATCTATGTAGACGCAATCTGTCACTGGATGAGATGTGGTGACATTTTTTCCAAAGCAGAAGGATTCGTTGTGCGATGCAAAACTAAGTAATTTTCTGTCGTGATTCTTTGTCTTTCTTCTGGTGCAATTTGAGGATTGTTTAAAGCCACATGCAAGCAAGTATTGCAACGTGGATACCCAAATTTGACATTAAATTTGGATTTAAATACAAACCAGTACATCTTGTATGGAATATTTATAAAGTGATGCATTACTTTAATACTGAGTTCTGATGGAAATAGTATTGGTAAAGGCTGCGACATTGTGATTAACACTTGCATTGAGTTCGTAAAAAGAACAGATATCCCGGAATTGTGTTGTTTTTACGAAAAATACATAAAGGGTGAGTTTTTTTTCATTATTTGTATGGGGATCTCGAAAACCATAAGAGATACGCATTAGGTTAAATGGAGAAAGATTTGCATCTTTATAAGCCTCATCCAGATACGTTTTTGTCAATTTAAGAAAATGCATGGTTTACTAGATATTTGCAAAAAATAAGAATTCTACAAAACATTTTCAGTGCTATAACACTTCTATTCTTAAAGTTAGAAGAAAACTTTTTGAATATTGTTTCTAACAAATTCAATTTCAAACAACGACAACTTCTTAAATTTTTAATTTTGCTTAGCATTTTTGAGTTAGCAAGCAAAGTCAATTTTTTTTAAATGGAAACTATAGTTGGCTATGACATATTCTAGTAGTGCATTTTTTTCTGCTTGCAATGATGTAAGGGTTGTAGCACATATTTTAATAAATAACTGCACAATACACTATTATTATGTTTAACAAAAATCATGTCTTGCCATGGAAAAGAAAAGAAACTTATAATATACCTACAATGTAATACAAGAAACAATAAAAACACTAAACGAATTAATTATTAACAACATGTAACACGCCAAATTTACATTAAGTGTTCGAAATGCCCACCATTATTATCGACGCACATATGGCACATTTTCAACACTGAGTTAATAGCTCTCCTAATTTTGCGCCTATCTAAGCTATCAAATACATTAATAACAGCTTCCAATAGCTCCTCTTGGGTTGCATATGATCGCACATATACGAGATCTTTTATTGATCCAAAGACGAAGAAATCTAACGGTGAAAGATCTGGGGGAAGTGCAGACCATAAAACAGGACCATTTCTGCCGATCCACGAGTTTGGAAATTATTCATCTAAATATCTTTTGAACTGTGCCTGATAGTGAGGCGGGGCACCGTTGTGTTGAAACCACCGTAAATTTGTACGGGTCTGTAAATTTAATTCATCTAGGATATTGTCGAAATCTTCCCTAAGAAATTGCAAATATCGATTTCCGGTTAAAGTTTCATTAAAAATAAATGGCCCAATAAGTTGCGAATCAATAACATCACACCATAAATTGAAGCCAAACCTAATCTGGGGTCGCTTTTCTTCTAAACGGTGAGGATTTATTTGCGCCCACAGGTGTTCATTATGGCGATTGAACATGCCGCAGTTTGTAAAACGTGTTTCGTTGGTCCATAAGATCTGCATCGGAAAGTTATTATTTTCATTGCACATACATATTTACGAACTAAGCACAAAAATTTAATCGTCTTTCATCGTCTCCAGGGTGTAGAGTTTGACCAACTAATTTTTTATAAGGATGGTATTTATGTTTTGATAACATTCTCACTATTGTGCGTTGTGAGGTAGCAGCGCCATGTGCAATTTGCCATGTTGATGGATTCTGATTAACAGCAGCTAAAACATTTATCTGCGTGTTTTCACCAATATTACCCTTATTTCTAGGTTTAACAAAACTTCCATACTCTTTTAAATTATTGTATACATTCTTGTAGGTGTCTAACAATGGCTGAGGGCGATCAAAATACAATAAAAAATAGCGTTCGGCGGCTTCTTTACTATTTTTGTTACAAATAATGTAACATTCAATCATATCAAGTTTCTCAAGATTTGTGTATACCATAACTAACTTTGTAAAGCAACTAAATCACTAACAAAACCAACTATAGTCACCCTAATGAACGAACTGTCAATGATGAAGAAAACATAATGCTTGAATTATTAATATCGCTTTTCCATAGCAAGACATGATTTTTGTTAAACATAATAATAGTGTATTGTGCTGTTATTTATTAAAATAAGTTCCACAACCTTTACATCATTGCAAGTAGAATATGTCATAGCCAACTATGGTTTCCATTTAAAAACATTAGACTTTGCTTGCCAACTCAAAAATGCTAAGCAAATTTAAAAATTTAAGATGTCGTTGTTTGAAATTGAATTTCGTAAAAACAATATTCAAAAATTTTTTTCTACCTTTAAGAATAGAAGAGTTTAGCACTTAAAAGGTTTTGGAGAATTTCTATTTTTTTGCAAATATCTAGTAAACCATGCATTTTCTTAAATTGACAAAAACGTATCTAGATGAGGCTTATAAAGATGCAAATCTTTCGCCATTTAACCTAATGCGTATCTCTTATGGTTTTCGAGATCCGCATACAAATAATGGAAAAAAAACTCACCCTGTATATACGGTTTTTTTAGAAACGTCAAACGTTCAAAGGCATGTTGGTGGCATATGGGCTAGTTTTGATGGAAACGAGTTGGCGAGCTAATAGATTCCATTCTTTTTTGAACATAATTATACGGCACAAGAAAAATAATTTCGACAAAACTAGACAAGTGCAGTTTTTACGAGAAAGTCATTAATTTATCATGTTTGGTTTCTATACTTTTATTTATAATGATGGGCCATAATCCGTAACTGAAATATTTTTCAGTCAAGGTGATGATGTGACATGTTTATCCTTAATATACTCATAGACATATGGTAATATCATGTATGACACAGGTCATTTGTTGATCGAATTTGGTTTTAGGATAACAAAAACATATAATTTGTTAGTATTCATAACATGAACGTCAATTAACATGTAAGCATTCAAAACATTTTGCGCAGTTCTACAAGATTGCTGAAAGTAAGTAAGTAACTAGGTATGTACTTTCTTGTAAACAGAATTAAAATTTCTATTTTCTATATTTAAATATTTAACATTACTAATTAATAGGCATATCTATGTACCTAGGGCCAAAATTTGCACTATTAGACATACACTTTTTATGACCTATAATATAAAACAAAATAAAAAGCAATTATCTTATATAGGTACTACTAGCATCAATATTGAATCTTAATTTACACTATATACAGTCAATTAATGTATAAATTTCCAATTATATGTTTGATAGATATCTTTGCGACTCGTTATGCAAAACACCGTATAAAAGTTGAACATCTGTTATTATATTAAACGCGCAATTTCGTTTGTAATTGCGGTAGCCTGTATATTTGTTATTGATATTATCTATTAAATTGAATTCTGAAATAAATTAGGTTCATCCAATTCCCAGATGAATTGGATCTGACAGGATTTTGATTAAACAGAACATATATCTTGTAGCGTAAGCCCTGTTTACAGAGTGGAAATTCTATTGATGTAGTTTCCGGGTTTTAGAATATCAAATTTATTGTTTGTGTATATTGTTCACTTCTTATGTACCGCTTCCATATTTTAATGTTGAAATTGCAATTTTCTTCACGCATTTCATTTTATGGATAAATAACGTAAACATTCTATAATATAATTAACAAACAATAAACCTTTGGTTCAACAAACAAACAAAATTTTTGGTATATTCCCCAGACTTCGTCAATGTGGTATCTAATCTTAAGCTACATGGAACTCTGCCAGGGTTTGTGGTAGGTGGCCAAAATATGTTAACCTTATACAAACACGTATTCGATCACAGGTGTATCTATATAGATTTGTTAGACCCTACCTAAATCTATTACAGACATTAGCCTCTTTAAAAAAGGTTCTATGGAGGAGACGCGTTATATTTAATTGCACGTCATTGATGACATTTACATGTTGTCATAACTGTATTAGTGAAACTGAAAAAGTTATTTTGTAAAATTATATTTTAGGGCTTTTATTTCATTAGTTTAGATAAAATATGTATACATTGGTCGTAATATACGGATTCATGGCAAATAAACACATAATTTCCGTTTCAATTTTTGATTTTAGCGCCCTCTAGTGGGATAAAAGACGGTTAAGTGATCTAATCTGTACTTGAAAATGATGACAAATATATGTCAAAAATATTACGTATTTAGTTGCTAATAAAATTAGCTTTCAAATGATGTGTCACATTTTGGAATACATAACCGTTTTTTATCCCGCTAGAGGGCGCTTAAATCAAAAATAGCGCAACCAACAATCACTTTGCTGAATTCTCCGTACAATTAACTTTTCAATGATGTGCCGTATTTAGTACTTTCCCTATTTACACTGTAATGGCTAGAGTGATGGAGGGGAGTGGAATGACGTAACACAGTTGAAGATGTGATGGAAGCCCCCCCCCCTTGGATCAAAAATCGACCAGTTTTTGCGTTTTTTCAAAAAAGTTTTCTCCTTCGAGATATTCAGTCTCTTTCGTTTTCGGTGGGGCACACTGTATATGTGCATGTATTACACATGTGTATGTTTATACTATATTGTTGTCCTACACATTTACAATCGCATGTCGTTTTAAGTTAATGCTTGATATTAAAAATAAGAAAAAATGTAGGACATAAAGGACGTATAATACCAAAGTGAGCATTACCACAGAGACTAATTTAAATTGTTGTTAAGTATAAATTTAATTTTTATTATTATTAAATATACATAGGATTTATATTTAACGAATTCAACCCATTTACTAAGTATTTATTGAATAAAGTCTTAATTATTGATTATGACAATATGATATATATTAGATTGTTCTGCGAAGGTTGCGCAGGGCAGAATAAGAATGCTCATATGGTACATATTTTGGCGTATTAACTTAGAAACAAAGTACAGTATTATGTTAAAGAGATACGTAACACTTCCTGCAAGAGGCCATTCTTACTTAGAAAACGAGATATATTCAAAACCTTTTATCGATTAATACTACGGTTGGCAATCTTCCAACCC
This sequence comes from Amphimallon solstitiale, assembly GCA_963170755.1. Lineage (NCBI taxonomy): Eukaryota > Metazoa > Arthropoda > Insecta > Coleoptera > Scarabaeidae > Amphimallon > Amphimallon solstitiale. The sequence goes on from OY720680.1 coordinate 35,482,444, forward strand.
TACTATTAACACTGACAGATGATTAGTTGTTAAGCATGAAAACAAAAATGCCTAAATACATTAAAATAATAATTGGTGTTTCTGTGCCTAGTGAATGTGAATTTGCTAATTATAATTGCTCTTTCACGGTTTCGCTCAAATACGGAGAAACTCAAGGTAATGTACTATTTAGCATCTTATTCCTATTTTTCCTAGTATAAATAGAAAACCAAATATTTCAATGTCAACTTTTTTACTTATATAAACATAGCTATAAATTGCACATATTCACACATATATTTACAATGACAATTTCAAGAAAAGGAAATCAGATATAATCGTTAATTCAAACGAAGTAATTATTGTATAAATATGTAAATCTCACATTTAATTAATTAAAAGTGACAATAAACAAATAACTGTGTATTCAAACATTCGCTAATAAATCTTCCTGTTGCAAACATTTATTAAATAAGATATAAAATGCATTTCTATTTACTAAGAGAAAAATGATATTTTTACGATTTCAAGAGAAAAAGAAATAACACTTCGATTTATGACAAGTATGCGTGTTCGTGTGTATGATACTTTTGCAGGAAACTTCGACAAAAGCAATATATTCAAATATTATACGAAATGAAATTACTCTAAAACATGTTAAACAAAATTACTCTCCTTGATATGAACATAATATTTACCGGAGATAATATGACTTGTGCAGAAACGGGGAAAATAAACTTATATTTGCAGGGGTAGCATGAGTATTTGACGGAAAGATTATTAACACGCATTAGCTGTTAATAAGTTCTAAGGATGGGAAAATAAAGTTATTAGCACGCAGTGGCTGTTAATAAGTTCGGAGTGGTGAATCCTTCCACGAAATGTCTAGAAGAACTGGGTGCATTCACCCACGAAGTGTCTGAGAGAACTAGGTAAATTCTTCCACGAAATGTCTGACAGAACTAACTTCCCTAATAAAATCGTGGCTTTATATAGGCCTAGATTTGCACAAATAATAGTTGAGAACAGTATTTTGCCGTGAAACACATGACATTATTACGTGCAAAATACATGTACTGAACTCAAGAACATGTCGATACGTCATGTGGAGTATTAACAAAGATATAATTTTGCTTGCTGCTAATTGACAAATATAGACATTAAATAAATTACATATTCATAAACATACATTCGTATAGAATTATCGATCCTATTAAGCTAAAAATTAAACAAAAAGCATTAATACATTTCAGATCGATAATATTACACAGGGGTGGACGAAAGTCCGTTACAACTCCGTATATTGTCTTCTGTGTTTAACAGTGTGTGGTAAGACTAGATGCGGTAACTAAATTACTTCCTTAAAATCGAAATTCGCGTAAGTCGTATTGAGCGGACCTCGTCATCAAACCCTACATTAGCAATTGGCCTGGTAGTTTAGTTATACTTTTTTAAGATGCTCCTGACCATTCTCAAGCGTGCAGGATATCATACATTTTCATTTACGCGTTTAGCAATTTCATTCGGTCTATTAAAAAATGCTTAATAAATGATAATAAATGAGAGACGCTTGATCATTATTTAAAAATTCTAATCAATTGCTCAATACTTTTATAAACAATTCCGAAAAAATATCGATTTGTACTAGATGTTATGGCACTGGGGATACATACATACGCTCTTGAATAAACAACTAGATTTAATCCACATAAACAGTTACGTAAGATCTACAAAAATAATCGATTTCCCCCAATGTTTACCTACATTATAGGTACAAGTATATAAACTTGCTATTGTGATTTGAAGTTTTTGTTTATAAATAAAATCAAAACATCGGCGTTTTCAAGGAACAGTTTAGAAAACACTGAAATCAAGCCGTCTGAGCAGTAAATATGAAGAGAAACTTGCAAATACTTTGAATTCCCAAGAGTATTTCAGAAAACTGACATGGAATCACTTTCAAATGTTTTAAAATTAGATTTGGTCTCTAATATTTGCATAAACTATGTAAGGTATTCCATATTTTTCACGAATATTTAAAATAACCAAAATTCAATTTAGAAATTCGAATATGAGTATGAAATATATATCAATAAATATTAAATGTAGATATATGTTAATCGAAATATTATATTTTTATGCTTCATTTCTAATAATATATTGACGGAAAAGCAGAACATACATATTTCTATATAATATGCATTTATTTCTAAACTATATTTGTTGTTTATTAAAGCCACGTATGGTGTACTTGATATACACTATTGCAGTGAGATCTGTGCTACATAACTAGAAATAAAGCATTTACAAAAAAAAATAAGTGCCCATATATTTCTGGAGATATCTGCGGTGTTCAATCTACAGGCATAAAAAGTCTTCAATGCAAGATTGATGAAAATCTAGACCAAAATTAGTCAACCGGCTGATGAATAATAAAACCACGTGCAAATTGATAACTACTTACTCTGGCGACCAGGACAAAAAGAATTTTCACTCACCAAGAATAGAACAATTTCTTCTGAAGAGCACTATATGTTTAGCAGATAGCCCAAGAAAAAGGATAGTGGGATAAGATTAAGAAAACATTTACCGTCATTTACTTAGTGTACAAATATTACTACCCAAGGATCCTCTGTACTCCAAGTTAAACTGTTGTTACCCTTCCCATAAAAAAGGGCGTGTTTATTCAGCACCTGTTACGATCATCAACATTTCCACTAAAAAACTCTGAAATGTAATTTAAAATTGGTAGCTGACGATAGCCAGAAAGACAAAGCACTTCAATATGAAAATGACATTGTACAAAAGTGGCAAAGAACGCAAGAAAGAACGAATAAGAAAAGATTAAGACCGTAAGATACATCTTTTTTCTCTTAATTCTACTGTCGTGTTTTTGCACCTGTTTTTCGTTACATTTTGCGACTCACATTAAACTCGTAAAATCATAAAATAAAGATACACCATGAACCAAAAATAAATGAGAGTGAAGCAAGAAATTACTATACTACTCACAATTATCCATTATCTCACCCTTCCGTGATCCATAGGTCTCTGTGTATATGTAAAAAGTTGAAAAATATGGAAAACCCATTAGATGCCATATCGTCGCAATTCGATGAAATTTAAAAAGAAAGCAGAGAGGAAAAACATTTAAAACAAACAGGAAGAGAAAACATGCTGTTATTAGGACAAGGATCCGATAATCGCTGAAATAAGGAGCGAAGAAATGAAGAAAGATATTTGAAAAACAGAGAAACAATTGAATCGATTACAGTCTATAACTGCCAACTAAAAGGGAGAGATAGTCCAATTTACATTAATGAACAACCGATAGACATTAAAAATACTATGATATCAAAAATTAAATTGGTCAATGTTGGTCATGGAATGTAAAACGCTTGTCTTAGTTTAAATCATCCTTTTGAAATAATTCTATCATTGTCATGCTACACTGACATTATCAATAAACTACAAATGTGTTACCTACCTAGTTCAGCTGTAAAATAATAATGAACTACAAGTTATGAAATAAATAACGTTTTCATTAACCAGAGAAACTAAATTACAATAATTGTTGGAAATGTCCGCCGTTTTGTTCAATGCACAAGTTGACGCACCTCCTCATGTTGTGAAAAGCGTTTTGCAGCATTTCTGGCGTTATGGTTGCACATTGCTGAACAATTCTTTATTGCAGTTCTTACAAATTACGTATCGGATTTGCGAAAATCTTATTTTTTAAATATGGAAAGATAAAATAGTCCATAATTGTCAAACAAGGTGATCTCGGAGGAAACTCAACTTCCGTATGCAAACTTATCAGCCGGTCATCAAAAAACTCGCGGATAAAAGCAAGATTTTCTCGTGTAGTATGTGCTGTTGTACCGTCTTGCTGGAAATAACCGTATTGAAGTTCATCATCGTCTAACTGTTGCACAAATTCAGTCAAAAAATATTTCTGTACCTTTCTGCGTTGACGGTGAAATTGAAAAAAATTGGCCCAATTATTCTTCTGCGAGAAACTGCCATCCAAACACCAATTTTCTGAGCATGTAGAGGCGTTTCAATAAAAATATGCGGGTTATCATTGCTCCACATTCGCATATCCTGAGAATTGATGTATCCCGAAAGATGGAACCAATCTTCGTCAAAAAAAAAAAAGTTAAGTTCAGCAGATTGTCATTCATTAAATTATTAACGAACCAATGGCAGTGCGCAAGGCGTCTAGGGTGGTCTGCAGGCAGAAGAGCTTGATATGATTGCATCTTATATGGATGCATGTTCAGGTCCTTCTTTACAATCGTTTGGCATGTTCCATAAGAAAGCCGAATTTCTTGAGAGAGACGTTTTAAAGGTTTTGTACGCTTTTCTTCCATTCGTTGACAAACGTCATTAATAACTTCTTCTGTACGAACTCTTGGTCTACCAGCACCTTTTTTATGCGTCACAGAACCAGTTTCGCGAAACACTTCAACACAATTTGTAAGGTATGCATAAAAATTGTCCGGTAATACTGCTACGGCTGGGAAGTGCTCTCGAAAATTGTCCAAACACAAACGTTGACCGTATTCCCAAGTTCCATTAACTAGCACACCCGTTCGAAAATAGGCTTCAATCATGTAAATTTTGTGCTCTGTGGTGAGAACCATGATTCAAAAACCGTGCAGGATTAGAAAACTTCAACACAATAACTTGACAGATTTTGACATTCAAAAAATTATGACATACCTAAATGTACGATGCACGCTACGACAATAATTTTAAAATCCATGACCACCATTAACCAATTTAATTGTTGATATCCCGGTACTATATTTGACAATGCCAGACTACTAAACAAACAAATAGTCTTGAATTTATATGGACACGTGGCGGAAAAGTATATGCGAAGGAAACAGAAACTATCCAGAAAATTAAAATAAAAACTAAAGCGGATCAATTACAGCTGAATTTAAAAAAAATAGAGTATTTATTTTATCCTGTAATATCTTAATGGAACTTACACAGCTTTATATAGTCAATTATTTTTCTTCTCACATGTTTTAACACGTAAAAACTCTCTTCACCAAATTGTAAGATTATGTATTAAAAAAATAAAATGTTATGTATTTTTAAGTGTAAATTTTAATTTTACCTGGAAGTCTTTTTAACTCTTAAATTTAAATTTACGAACATTAAAAGTTTATCCTATACATCAATCTGAATATACTAAATTAAAGTACCTATACACTACCAAACTCCTAATTTTCTATATTAAAACTAGCTCTTAATTTTAAAATGTCACTCTAATCATTTTTAATTGTCACTCTTATCATTTTTAATTGGAATTTGTACTAAGATCTCTTTAATTTAATCTAATATTAAAGATGTTTTTATAACATTTTTACTAGATAAATACTTGCATTTATGGCGTACACTCAGGTGTAAAATGTTACCCCAATAAATAACATTTTTCACCAATTATAAATTGTGCAATTTATTTTGTAAAATACATAATAACTCTATTGAGCATAATTTATTTATAAAGTGTCAAACTCGTATTTTTACTTAATTAATTAATACTCTGATATGACAGCTTTCATTAAATCTAATTGATTTTCTAAGCATGAAAAGCAGTATGAGTGAAATTTACAATATCAAAACATATGCAATTAATTGTATCACTTATTTGAGAAACCCGATAAGTCCCATATACATAGTTCTGCGATTACGTTTGAGAAACCCTACAACTCCTGGATATATCGGGTTTTGAAAGTAAATACAATATTACCGGGTAGCACGAGAGTGCATGCATTCGTTTGGCTAATAAAGCAAACAATGCGCCTTGCTCTTAAAATTTATTGACGTTGTTGTTCACGGTTTTGTAATATAATAAGTTTGGAAGAACTGATGACATTTTTCAAAGTATTTACAAAGTAGAGGAAAAGTTGCATGTAGTATACATTGACTTTTAAAATTATATCCCGTATTTAAGGAATACTTATACTACTTTCAGTGTATTAATATACAAAACTCAATAAAATTTTATTACTCTAAATAGGATAGTAAAGTTAAACTGGTGTATACATTATAGCTGGAATATCGTCAAAGTTTTATTCATTATTGATCGGTAAGCTCAAACTTTAAAAGCCTGTGATAATATCATTACTTCAAATGCATTTACATTTTCATTTCAGACTGCTGTATTTTCGTATTTATGTTGATAAATTCCTTCGAAATTAAGTCATGATTAAAGCAAAGCTAACATAAGATTGAATTTTATTGAGAATGATGTGGAAGCCAGTAAAAATATCTAAGCAGTAAATATTGAGTACAACTTTGAAATGCGAAGTACATTAAATATCGAAATATTTTTGTTTAAAGAGAATTCATATTTTGCCTATTATTATTATCTAATTAATAATTTTGCAGCATTGCATAAAAAGAAATACCAGGTTTATTATCTCAAGAAAAAAATATAGTATATTATGGATTCAAGTCATGTAATTTTTAAAATTTAGCTCACTGAATAAACGTAAGCAGAACAGGATATAAAATATTACCAAGAGAATATCAGCAAAAACTAATTCCAAATTTCTAAAGTGGCCACATGAGGACGTAATTCTCGAGCACATACAGTTTCGTCTGATGATCTTAACTTTTCTTTTTCGATTTTATAATGTTCACTTTACAAAAGCAGCTTTGATTGTATGAAGTCTTACCTTATCACATGCTACGCCTAGTTTTTTGAGTTTGAAAAATAAAATATGAAACCGAACACTAAAAGAATTTAAACAAAAACACATGCTAACATTTCATTTAGACTAATTAACAATATAAATCGTTAGAGTTGGATGGTAAAATTTCTAATAATTTTAGTGAAATTTTGAACAGTACAATTGTGTATTGTAATACTAGAAGATTGGTGTGTATTAATGGACAACTCTATGCATCTTCTGAGAATAGTGTGTTCCAAGAATATGCTTAGAATTTCTGTTGATTCACATTGATTGACACATCGCTGTCTTATTGCATTAGAAGTCGATGGATTCTAAGTGATTCAATGAATGTATTAGGTGAATTAAACAAATTTAGAGCAACCTAAACTTTTGTTGATGGAATGATCATTGTAACCCTTAGCCACAGCTAAAGATTTTCATTCTCCATAGTGTTCGATTGTTGTTATTAAGTCACTTCCATTACTAATGTCCAGTGAACAGCTCAAGCTTAAATAACTTCAAATAGTAAAACTTTTGTGTTATAATAAATTGTAACATAATATTACTATTATAATAAAATAATGTACAAAGTTAGTAAAATGCTACTGCTATAATGTCTATATTACTTAATTTAATTGCTAAGTATGTTTTATCATGAGCTATTATTACAAAACGGTTAATATGTCCTATTTCAAAAATATTAGATCTAGTAGCTTTCAGATAATTCTTTTACAGATGTAAGTATTCTAGAAACTTTTGAGATATCTGTAGTTTTATAAATATTTAAACATCTTAACAGGGTATATTTGGGCGACATGGACGACGCCTTTCATGTCTTAAATTTTTCATAGTATTCGCGATATTATTTCCGGTACACTAAGTTAAGAAAATGTTCATATTCTATTTGGTAAATATGTGGAGACTTCTTGGAAGAAGTTTTTCTAAATTATCTTCAATTATGTTCTGAATCTCTAGCTGAGTGCAATTATTTGTTTACTTCAGAGCTTCTTCAACTACTGCGAAAACCTGAAGCAATAATCGCACTAGTAGAAAAAGCCCAGAAGATGTTCGTTGGGATAGTAGCCGAAACGTTAGCATTAGAAGCATAGACGATAATGGGGTTCCTATCCAGAAACCAAAAAGTGATGTCAGTAAAAACCCTACGACTTAGATAATACCACTAGAATGTGACAAATAAAATATACATAAGGTAACATTGCAACAATTCATAGTCAGTACCTTAACAATATACAAGGTACTTAAACAAAGGCAAACAACTTAAACAGATTTACACTCACATAATTACTTAACCCTGAATATACTAAATAACAAAAATAAATGGAGCTTATATAGACTCCTCCAAATAGAATTGTAACTGTAACAAAATTAGGTGTTGGCTCCTACTACCCATACATCATTCTATTAATCAACTTTCTAACACTGATACTTATGGGCGGGTCCTCTGCTTTAAAAAATAAGGTGTGGTCACCATAGGACTCGCTTATATGTATGTGCGTTCCTAATTTGTTATACAAAAATTATTCTATATTAAGTTTTAAATACTTCTATACTCTTAATTTCTCTGAATCGGAATCATAATTTGCGAGATATTTGTTAAAAACTGCTATTATGTAATGGAAGATGAGCTGGTTCTGGACCAAATTTTTAAATTTTTTGCACAAAAATTATCCAAAATTAATCTTAATAATACTTTTATGCTTTCAATGTATCTCTCTAGAAAGCATGATTTGAGAGATAAAGCATGTCATTTCTCAAATCATATACTTTTGCAATAGTTAAATTTTTTTAAGCTTTTATTATTTGCTATAATTTTCGACTTAGTAATTAACAAAATTATTAACTAAGGTTAAATGAGAGAGACCGTGCTCATCAAGTAGGCGCAATTTTCTGGGTACATCTCTCATGAGATTCTGGATGTCTTGAACATATATTGCACGTATACTTCTATCCTCATTTTCAGCTTGCCACCCTCCATCATGCACTTTGCGAGATAAGCGTGGCCAGAAATCGTTTATGGGGGGGGGGAGTGAGTTATAGGGCGGGGTCTCTTTTCTTAGTAAAAAAAAAGTATTTTATTTTGGTAAAACATATTTAGAGTTGCATTACCAATGGCGTATAAAATTAACTATGCTACTAAGGTAGTTGTTAATATGAATTTCAGAAACTACTAGAGTTTCTCCCCTTACTCTCTATTCTATACTGTCACGGTAAATGCCTTTACGTGACATATTTTGGGTTTGAATATCGTAAACTCCTTCTTGTCGTCCCTGCATCGCAAATGGATCCTGCTTATGAATATCCACATATATAGGCGTAACATTTTGCTGTTTTCTCGTAGTAATATTTAGCACAGCAATTGGATATTAATTTATATACAAAATAATTCAAAACAAAATTAAGACAGTAATAATAATAATTGTATATACCATATCTTGTGTTATTTATCATTAAAAATATATTAACACAAATATACCTAGTACGTACATTTGTTTAAAACATTCTATATAAATCTATAAATCCACTTACCACGAGAAGATTTCCTGATGCTCCTGTTAGAATTAATAAACTGTACAATAAAATGAGTAAACTATATGCGGGTTCATTCACAGCACGGTTTTGCATATAACTAGCTATTAAATCCGGGTCCACTTCATTGCTTTTATTAATTATGTCAATTACTGTTGATGAATTTATATGTATTTCCATAACTTCGTCCTAATATGTGTCTCTATGTACATTTCATGAACTTATTACTTTGGTAACAATGAAACTGTTTGTTCAACACTATTTAAAACACGCACTACTGCACTGTTTTTCATTCCGGATGTTGATAGAATCTGTAACAAATATTTTTTGTAAATACATAGGCAATGGACGGCAACATTTTGGGAATAATTTAATTAACATTATTCACTATTTTTATATGAAGAACAGTCGTCGATTATCACCTACGAATAATCCAATAATTGATATATTAATTAATTATATTCTGCTCAATGTATAAATACAAAAAGTTTTACTGTTTAATTCATTACATTTTAATAAATTTAGCTAAGAGTAATAATTAATATATAGGTATATTCAACTAACTTGAGAAAGTTTTGGTTCCTCGTCTTACAGTAAAATTGTTACTACTCAGTTTCACATATAAAGGGAAAGATAAACTATACCGGCTTGTTGGATTATCCACTAAGATTACAATGACTTTATGGCACGTAATTTTTTTAATTGGGGCTGAGTACTTCCCCGGTCCGCCAGCAGCTGAGCTATCCCCTGATTCCATATTCTTCTTGGTCTACCTCTGTTTCTAATCTTGTTCCAGCCAGCCTCCCATATTTCTTTTACAGGGTTCGTGTTACTCATTCGTGTAAGGTGCCCAAACCAACTAAAAAGTTATTCCTGGATTTTTTCTATTACTGGTGTTACACACAGCTTTTCTCATTTCTGATTCTATCCAATCTGGTAACACCAACTATTCTCCTTAAAATCCTCATTTCGGTCGCTGTTATTCTCTATTTCAGTCTCTTAGTCAATACCCATGACTCGCTGCCGTAGCATAGTGTCGGAAGAAATATTGATTTGTAAATCTTTGTCTTTGTTTCCCTGCTGACTTCTGTCTTACTTAAAAATATGTAATTTAGTGCATGATATAAACAGTTTACAATTTTGATTATACTATTCACATCTGCCTCTATATCTCCTTTGTGGTTGATTATGGTTCCAAGATATTTTAATTTTTCTGTCACATTTATTGGATAACCATCTATATAATCCAATATTTCCGTTTTTCCTTTATTGACATTCATTCCAACGTTCTTTAAAGTTTCATGCCATATATCTATATTTCTGTGCAGGATATTTTTATTAGGAGCTGCAATTATCAAGTCGTCGGCATACAAGAATTCCTTGGCTATTATAGGTTGAAGGATTCTGGACCTTACATAAATACCCTTTCTTAGGCTATTGGCACTTCTTGCAATATTGTCCATAACAGGTATAAAGAGAAGGGCACTCAGAACTCCGCCCAGTCTCACTCCTGCCAATATTTCCGTTTTTCCTTTATTGGTATAAAGAGAAGGGCACTCAGAACTCCGCCCAGTCTCACTCCCTTAAGTGTGATAAAGCTTCTTGAATATCCGATTTCAGTTCTTAGTTGCTCGTGTTAGTGTATATACTTTTGACTGCCTTTAGTAGTTCTTTTTTAATCCCTCTCTTCTCCAGCGATGACCATATCCTATGCCTCGGAAGTGTATCGAATGCTTTTTCTAGATCAATTGCACATAGGTACATTTTGCCGTTACTACCTAGAATTCTGTCCGAAATTTGCCTTAAACAGAATGACCAGTCCGGCGTGCTCCTGCCCGGCCTGAAACCTGTCTGATTTTCTTGAAGGGTCGAGTCTAAGTTTGCTCTTAATCGTTTCTCTATTATTCTTTCGTATATCTTTCCAGCTACTGATAACAATGAGATAGCTCTGTATTTGGAACATGTCGTATTGTCACCTTTTTTGTGTAAGGGGATTATAATTGCTATTTCCAGTCCTCAGGGGTTGTTTTCCTTTCCCATGCCAAATTTATTATTCTTAGTAGTAACCGTGTAGCTTTAACTCCCATGTATTTCAGCATTTCCGGCTTTAATTCCGGCTGCTTTTCCTGGTTTTAGCTTTTCCACTGCTTCTGTGATCTTGCTCAGTTGTATGTTTGTTGTTCTCTTCAACTTCTTCAGGCAAGAAATCCTCTGCATCGACCTCTCCTCCTGTTTCGGCTTAAAACAAATCGCAAAAATATTTATACCATCTATCCCTTATGTCCTGTTCTGCGGTTAGAATTCGTCCTTCTTTACTTCTTATATATTGGAGGTGTGTTCCACCTGACTTACACAAGGTTTTCAATGTTCTATATAGCAGTTTGGAATTTCCCTTTCCTTGATCTTCCATTTTCGACCCGAAGTCTGTCCAGGATTTTCGTTTTGCTACATTAATTAATACTTTACTTTAACTTGTGTTCTTTTCTTCCTGTATTCTTCATGGTTAGTATTGTTACCAGTTGCCAGATATTTTTCCAGCATCTTTTCTTTTCTTTTACTGCACTCTTAATTTCTTCACTCCACACAATTGTCCACAGCCCTTCCATACTTTCTATTTCCAAACGTCCTTGTTCTTTCAATTGTTTGTCTATTTCCTGCCAATATTTATATTTTATGTCGTCCTCTTGGAGTCTGTAACTTCTTATATTTTCAAATACTTCCCTTCCTTCTTTATCATAACCGTAGAGTCCTTTAATCTTGCTTCGACTAATTAATGGTCTGAGCCTATTTCGTATCCTCTTTTCACCCTTACATCCAATACAGATTTCCAATCTGCTCGTTTAATCAGCAATAATTCAATTATAGATTTTTCTTGTCTACTTTTGACTTCCCTGGTATATTTGTGTATATCCTTGTGTTGGAAAAATGTGTTTGTAATAACCATATCATTTGTTAAAGAAAAATCTAATATCAGTGAGCCATTCATGTTCTTCTTTTGCTCCCCGTATCTCCCTATTACACCGTCCTCCTTTTCAAAATTACACAACACTCGCCCATTGACGTCGCCAACCACCATAAAATTTTCTTCATTGTCCACCTGTTCCTGTAGTTCCATCCAAAAAAGCTCCTTATCCTCTTTCCTATCATTTTTGTTCGGTCCGAATATTATGTAAATCATCATTCTCTTTTTTGGGTTCACTCGTCATTCTATACTCATTATCCATTCATTAATCAACTTCCAACTGTCAACTTGATCAAAGTTGTTCCTGTGTATAAAACAACCCACACCTGCCTGTGCCCAGACATTTTCTTCTACTCCCCTGTGAATAAGTATGTGCCCCTTCCTCAATATCTTTACCCACTTTCCCTTGAATTTTGTTTCAGTGACTGCTATTAATTTCATATTAGTTTCCTCGAATTCGTCTATCAATTCTTCTTCCTGTCCATTCATTCCACGAATATTCCACGTACCCATTTTCCATTCTGAATTTCCAGGTTTGACCCGCACACTTTTCCTTTCGCCGTTGGGCCGATTGTGTGTCTTGTACATATCATTAGTTGCGACTTCATTTGCCCCTTCCACATTCCAGTCCTTATTTGCTTCCTTCCATTTCTGATCCACGCTTTCCTGATTCATTGCCAAAGTCGTCATCATGTTTCCATACCCATTTGTTTTGCTTAGTTTTTTGTTTGTGGCATTCCTCCTACTGCTATTTCTAGTCCTTTTGTCTCTTTACTCCACCTGTATTCCACATCATCTCTTATCATTTTTTGATACCGTATTTTTATTCCAATTCCTTTTCCCGTTTCCTCTTTAGCAATACTCCTTATCTCTTTTTGTATAAATCTCTCTTCCATTGTTAAGTCGTTCTCAATGTATATTTTCGTATTTCTTAACTTACTTTTTGCTTTCATTATTTCCAGTTTAGTTTTAAAAGACTCTAGCTCTACTTTAATCATTTGGAATTGCTCTTCATTATTTATTTTGTAGGCTTTCTTTATATTAGTGTGTACTTCTAATTTTTCCGACAGAAATATGTGTATTGAATAATAATAGGGGGTCGAACCTATTCAGGGAAAATTATATCTTACATCTTGATTTTTTTATTTATACTGTGATAAACTAATGTTTGTTAATAGATTAATATATTACTTAAAGAAATGGAAAAAATATTGAAAAAATAGAAAAAAAGGATTACTAACTAGAAGATACAACAGTAAAAATCTAGAACAAAATAAAAATATATAATTATCTGAGATTTACCTGACAATTTTTTCCTTGAACTTTTGACGACTGTATACCTACATGTTTGGATTCTGAAGATTCAGTCATATATACAAAATTTTTGAAAAATGTAGCAATTCTTGCAGTGTTTTTTTACAAGAACGATGGAAAACTAAACGGCCTAATTTACATAAAATTTTTAATTCACAATCATTTACTGTAAACTGTGTAAATTTTTTATTGTGGTAGATAAATCATTCAATATGAAGTGTTAAATGATACAGGTACACTTGAGAGAACGTTTGCACACCAGCGTGATGTACTGTGACAAGAGCGACGGCTAGTCTATTGTCCTTGACAAGCCTGATCCATTTGATCATATGTACGATACAATTCATTTCGGATAGCTTGGATGGCAAGGGGCAGATTGATGTGGTGTATATTGATTTTTCCAAAGCTTTTGATCGTTTGGATCACACTATTCTTGCCATGAAAGTCAGAGCCTTCGGCCTCAGTGATGCTCTTGTTAGCCTTCTGATGTCCTATGCAAGTAATCGTTCTCAGTACATTTTTTACAATGGATTATCTTCTTTCACGTATACCATTACATCTGGGATCCCACAGGGTTCTAATCTGGGTCCCTTAATATTCACTATGTTTATTAATGTAGTCACTTCCGTGATCAGTTGTGATAAGCTACTCTTCGCGGATGATTTAAAGATTTTTTTGTAGTATCTCTTCGATTTCAGACTGTATTCGCATTCAGGCTGACCTGGACGATATCTTCCATTGGTGTACTACGAATAACTTACCACTAAATGTACTTTTAACTATAGTTTAAATAGCGTGGATTTGGAACGGGTTCAGACAATGCGGGGCTTGGGTGTGATTTTTGACGTGAGACTCACGTTCGTTGACCACATAGACAATGTAACTTCTACTGCTTTGAGAATGCTGGGATTCATCGTCCGCAATTGCAAATCTTTTACCAATCCTGAATCATTAAAGGCGTTTCGTTTGTTAGCTCACGAGTATGCTTGTGTGATATGGTATCCACTTTATCACTGTCATATGCGGCAGCTTGAATTGGTTCAACGCAAGTTTGATAAATTTCTATGGAGTCGAGTTGACGGAGTTTATCCGTGTAGAAATGCCGACCACTGTCTATTGTTAGCCCGTTTCGAATTAACTTCTCTCCATTTCAAGAGTATTGCCTCGGGTATATGCTTTTTGTTTAAGTTGCTTCATAACATAGTTTATTCTTCTGCATTACTCCAGCAAATAAGGTTTGCTGTACCTTGTCCTGCGTCGCGCCATGCCCTTACTTCCAATTTGTCTTTCCCGAAAACAAATGTCGTGGTTAGATCACCTCTTTATTCCATGTGTTCTAATTTTAATGAAATCAGCGTACACTGCGATGTCAATTGCTCCAGCATCGGGTTTGTGAGGGCAGTGATCGCGGAGCACTTCAACAAGTATTATTGACATTCGTTGTCACTACATGATCTATAATATTTAATATTTAATTTTTCCTTTCTTCTTTTCTTTGTTCTATTGTATAACTTGTATATACATACTTCATTTTGTAATATTCCAATAAATTGTCCTGTAATTGGTAGTAACTGTTGGGCAATAAAGCTTATTATTATTATTATTATGTACCATAGATATTTTTTATTGAGATCGACAACTTTTTTTTGGGTGGTTGGTCTGGCATTTTTTTTTTCAAAATTCAATTGCAATATTTCTTGAAAAGAGAGCTGAGGCATTGCTCCTTTCTGTGCGGTTAAATTGTCAATTTTTTTGAATGCATATACGAAACATAAAGGACACCAATACCATTTCTTCTCTCACACACTGTTTCCATAAGAACGAATGTTTTGGCCGTGCCTATTTGCTTCACCAATATGTGCATTATATATCGAAAATAAAGTTAAATTATTAATTAAGATTGTCATATTTTACCTTTTGAAAGTAAACAAATATATCATTTAATTGGCAACGTATTTCTAGCATTAGAACATGTACTCAAAAAATTCTTGTTATTCCAATTTACAGGAATAATTTTATTGTCAGTTGTACATCGATATTCATAATACGGTTGTACTTCGTTAAAGGTAAAATTTACTTTCTAATTTAAATTTTCTTCGTTTATCTTTACTATGTGTGTATAACTTTTCTGACTAGTGATCGGGAGATCCCCGGTTCGCATCTCGGGCTGTTGGGTAATTTTTAAGGAATTACAAATTACCTAATTAACAATTATAAACTAATTTTAAAATAATTTAAAATTAGTATGACCTCTTAATCGTCCAAGAAATTAAATTATATATACACATGAATATGTGAATAAAGTCAAGAAATTTAAATTAATTAATATACCGTATGTGTCAATTTTCATTAGGTATAGGGATTCAATGTTTACGTGCGATTTATACGTATACAAGTAATACGTGGCAACGTGGCACCCCTACTGTCCGTCACCAATCCCGGCAACAATCGACATCACAACGATTTTCTCCGATCTTCCCACTTCTCCCCACCAGATTTTACATTCAATGTTTAGCTGCAAACACGTTGCGATCTAGTCTGCAATAAAAGCCGTCTTATTACTGGAACGGGAAACATCAAATGGCCGCCGCGATCTCCTGATCTAGTAGTTTATTATTATTTTCAGAATCCTTTTTTGTCTATCTTATTTTTAATTTTATTAGAATTACGCTTTTGTTTGTGTCATGCAGCGTGAACCCAGCTTAATAATTCTCTGCATTTACTGAAAGGAAAAAGAAAAACAAATCCTTGCATCTCGTAAATATTATTTCTGAACGCATTACAAACACCCAAGTCAGTGGTCCAATAGTTACTGCTAACTTGTATTTTCGAGCATGTATCGGTCGCGCTAGCATTGGAGAGGAAAGTAGGAGTGCCACGTTGTCACGTATTGCATGAATTGATCGCCTATGGCTAACGAAAATTGACACATGCTGTATATGTATATATAAGATAAATGTATGTATATATCTCATATATACACAATTGTTGTAAAATTACACAAAAATCAATGTATTGACAGAAACACAGTAAATAACTCGTCTACTTCCAAACTTAACAAGAAAAAACGTTTCAGTATAATAGATCAACTTGCGTGATACCTATGTCAGCTGACCGTCAATTATTTATTTTTTTATTTTATAGGTCGACATTGGATGCCTTCAAGCGAAATTCAAGACCGAATATCCAAGTCGAAAGCATAGTGTAAATTAATTATTTATTTAGGATCTCCCAATTCTGTCTCTAACACTTGCATTGTATACATTGTATAAATATTTACTTATGGTTTTTGCATAACGGAATAATCTATGGCACAAAGTATCCAACCACTGAAATGAATTTGAATGAAGGTAATAATTTAATATTCTTAAAAATGTAATATTGTGATCAGTTGCACTAATTACACAATTAATACAAAAATTACATGTGCAAAATTTTTTGTTATATCTTGTATTTTGATATTCAAAAGCCGGATTACAGTGCAGTTCTTAATTAAAAACGATTATATTACTACAGATTTTATTGTTTACTAGAAGTACAGGATTACTAGGATTACTTGGTAAAGAATACTATACAACATTATATTAGAAATAAAAACAAACCTAATTACCTATTCGTAGTTCTATAACTATCAAAAACGTATGTCTATTAATACATAATAAATTATCCTATTTACATAGTATTGATATTATAAAATCCATGTTGCTTATTTCCTTCAAAATCTGGCTTTGTCGTAATTCAAAAGCCTGATTATTTTTAATTCGTTATTATTTCTATTAACATATTATGCAATTTTACATAATAACGTTGATTAAGTTGTCGTCATAAAAGATTACGTTAAGATTAATGTTCACTAACCTTTTGAAGTTTTGTGAAATAAACGACTTCTATTGTATCACATAATAAATTTAGCACGCATATCATAATGAATACGAATAATAAAGAAACTAAAATAGACGTAAACCAATAATCAAACTGGAGAATTACTAAAACGTAAAATATAGTCGCGAAATTAATAGCAACAAACACAATTTTATCTACGTCAATAAGGATATTTATTAGAAATTAGCAGCAAATGTGGTGTTCACAGATATAGAGAAGATATAATTAAAATTTCCTGCTTTTGCGAGGAAATAAAATCCGTTATTGCGGCATTATCGTTGATTTTAACATGTTAGAAGTTACAAGTAATAACAAAATATTTGATTAGGTATAAATTTTTATTATTATACATTTTTGTTTTCTGAGTTGACGATAACTGTAGATTATTTTCTTATAATTTAATTTCATATTTTAATAATCATAATTAGTTAATGTTGCGACGGTTATTATTATTCACTTGCAGTTGAATGTAGTCAGTCCAATTCTATAGTTTGGTTATCGGTTTTGTTTTTAGTTTATTTCGCGTCTCCCTACCAGATTGTTAAGGAGAGTGATATGATTGCTTCTTTCCTTTTTATTGTGCTTACGCCGTTTAGGTATAATTTTGTGTCGAAATGACCGATTTGCTTAATTAGGATTGTTATAGTTGAAGTGGGACTATGTAACGTTCATATTGATGAACTTTGATTTGATATATCAAATTGGTAGTGTGTAACTCTCTGTCGAGTGCCATCTTCAACTGAATATATTTCCGATGTTTTGTATCAAGTCGACGCCTATACTTGTCTTTTTCTTACAAGCAGCTAAATCTATATATTCCCTGTTGATTTAGACTAGTAAGATTGGATAAGAAGTGATAAGCTGGCGCTACTTCCATTAAGTTTTAATTATTTATTTGAAACATGAAATCGCAAAAAAGAAAATATTTTAAATTTGTTTTCTTACACTTATGGATTCATTTTCGGGATTTGTCTTCTAATTTTTCACTTAACATAATACGGGGTTGCTTGTGTCGGATAATGCTTTGTTTAAGTTGTAAATAAGTTTTTCAAGATCACATATAGATTTAATTTAATTGAATACTATTTTATTTATTTTATAATGGTCATGGTATATAAATATTTATTAGGTTAGGATTTCAGCACATCTCAATTAATTTAAATTAAATTAATATAAGAAAGTTATGATAAATTTTATTCATGAAATTAATATTAGAATAAGCCTTGTATAGCATGTAAATATTCATTACTTATTGTTTATTCGCAACTTCAGCGTAAAAAGATATGATGTCTGAGACTGTTCGATAGATAGGCCCGAAGTAAACAATTTTCTTCGCTAGATGCTGTTGATAATTACAAACGTATTTCCTTTATTTCCTATGAAGAATAAAAAAAGAAAATAAGAATCAAATTTCCGAAAAACATAAGGAAATAGTTCTAAATCATTATAACAGCAATAAAGAAATTTATAAACTGATACAACAATGGCAGTACATACTTAGATTTTATATTGTAAATAGCGTAATAACTATTAGGTCCTTATTGTGTTGTAAATGGCTGTGGCAATAACTCACAATTTGTCACATTTATGTATTGATACTTCTTTAAAATTTTGTGCATTATATTGACATAAACACGTCAATATTTAAGATATATATTTGTTTACATTTTCAATTAGGTTATGTATAGATTATTCGCTAGAGGCGGTAATGGACACGCATCTTTAAGATGTGGAAATGATGGTCGGTTCAGAGCATGACCGAGTTTTTTGTCAAAATAATGTTAATTAAAAGGGCCGTGCATAATGATTAAGAGCAGACTGACGGCAGGTGAAAACCGATTTAAATACTGAATAAACATTAGGTGTCTGTATTAATAAATTTGAACTTGTAAAATTTTAAAACATTATTTAAAGGGACTTAGAAAAATTTTCATAAACAGGAACTTTAGGAATTTTTAAGTAATATTGAAAGGGGACTTTGAAAATTTTTCAACAACATTAAACTTATAGTATTGTAAATGTCTTGACACATTTATTTGAATTCAACTTAATAATTCTGAGATCAAATAAATATATTTCATATGCGATTAAAAGTGAGGAAATAACACTGAGGAACCAGAATGTCTTTATTTTTAAACACGATGGTCAAACACTACTTGTTACAGTAAAACATTTTGGAATTTGTAATAGTTTTTGTTTTATATAGGATAAAATATTTATTCTATTTTTGTATATAAATACAGACATGCTATGTTTGAATATATGTAGAAAAGTCAGAATTACAAATTTTATTTATGCTTATTTTCTTTGTAGAATTTCTTTTGTGAAACAGAAAAAATATTTGTGAGATGGATGAGTTTAATGAACTTTATGAAGAATTAAGGTAGTTTATATGTTTATTTTTTATTTTTGTATAATGTTAGATGTGGTGATTTATGTTGGAAGTAAACGAGGTTGGTAAAATTTTCTGTTTAAATTAATGAATATATCTAAAAAAATTTGTATGCTTGTGCATTGAGGTCTGATGTGTTACGGAAGTTGAATCAGAGATGTGTACAACGAGTCAAGTAATTAATTAACTCGTAGTATAGAGCCTTGATTAATCTTAAAACACGAATTTGTGCTGAGAATCTCATTTAGAAGCGAGAACAGGCATTTGAGTGAAATTAACATCAGCGCAGAGTCAGTATTTTGAAGCACGATTAAGCACTTAAGTTTTTTTTATATTTATTTATCATTAGCGGCTGGACGCGTTATTGTGTACGTTGGGGGTGTATTTCGTGAGTTATATAATTAATTAACACATTGAATGGAACCCCGATTGACCGAATTTGTTTTGGAATTACTGTTCAGAAGCGAGAAAAGGCATTTTGGCAGTATTAATATCAAAACAGAGTCCATATTCTAATGCGTATATGATCACAACCGTTGGGATTTATTATATTTTTTTATCTGGTACAAGTCACAACTTTTAATTAAAATTTGATTTGTTGATTGCATTATTATTATAATAAATAGAGCTAATACAAGTGTGTTTGATAGGATGTTTTAAATCTTGTTCTTATTATTAGTATAATTGCTGTATAAGAGTTTAAGTTTTTTTTTATCATAACATGCAATGGTTTTATTCTGAATATTTATTTTATTTTCTCGTTGTTTGTATATACATTTGACTTTTAGTATGTTTAATAAATTATTTTATAAGATATTTCTGTATTTTATTTAATATATCTGACCTGGAGAGAACTTAAGAGTATCAACTTTGGAGAAAGAATATTTTCTGCCTCTGAGAGAAAGGATAATTAGAATAACTCTAAACTGAGCTAGTGAAGTGCGAAATTGCCTAACCCACATTTCTGCAGAAATAATAATATCCCAGAATAACATAGGCCAAGTTTCTGGGATATGTGCGTGAACCCTCTTGATTTTAAGAATAAAGAGTATTAATAATTTCGCAACCTTATTAATTCACAAGGGTCACGGCAATACGTTAGATGACAAATTTACAAAAGACGGACATTTCTGTTGCTTACATAAATTAATATCACATGCAGGGGTGTTCTTGTGGAAGATTAACTTGGGTGAACTGATAGGCAGGTCATTAAAGACAACTGATTGAGTGTAATTGACTGACGAATCAACAAGTCATGCTGATTAGGTGCGGAGGGCGAGTTGTAAATCAGGCCAGAAGGCAGCATTGAAAATTGCATGTGAACTGTGAAGCAAGCTAGAAAGCAGCGTTTTTGAGTTCCTGGTGAACCATGAAGTAGGCCAGAAGGTATACATATTCTAATTAACTAAAAAATCTTGTGTCGAAGATTTGATGAACTTTTCAGTCGAAAGGCGAATCTTTACATTTGATTGATTAAAACGGCGTTTTCTTAATAATTTATTCAGCTAATATACATGGAGCGACACAAAATTCTAGAGCTGGCCGTCAACTTTATTGTTTTAACTATTTTATTCAATTCTAGATATACTGGGGGAAGAAAAAAATTATTTTGCGTTTGTTTTCATTCAAGTAGGTTATATTTATATATTTCTGTTTGAGTTTATTTCACTTCACATTTATTTGATAATAAACTTTTTATTGTTTTTAGTAATGGTTTGTGGATGAACATAGCTGAAGCTTCCTTTCCCACATCTCGAGTGAGATCACCCCAGGAAGTTCGTCAATTGTTTTAATAAGAGGTGGCGCTATTTCGAGCATCATTTTAGGGAATAAGTCTGCTCATTTTCTTCTAAGCAACGGGCATAGCGATGCGGAAATTTCCAGCTATTGAATGACCGCTGCTGCTTCATTCTTTAGTGAAGATTTGAGATTGTGAAATTTCCGTATTTCGCTTATTATATTATTTTGATGAATTAATGAATCAAAGTATCGTAAAACTCCATCCACTTGTCATAATTTCCCGCTGGTAAGTTAACACCCACTACATTCTGTACATTATTAGTTTGATCTAGATTTGGTGGACTGTATACCGATTTTTTTTAAATTGTTGACTAGTTTTAGCATACGCGGTTACCGAATAATATTTTGTTTTAAATTCTTTTCTACTATTAAGATGTTCTTGTTCTACATCGTCACCCGATTCTACTAATTCGAGCTGAGACTGAACAGAATTAAATTCCTCTAGTATTGATTTAATATCCAACAATCGACTGTCCAATGCTTCTGAAACTTCCGCTTGCATAAGCTATCATGCCTTATCGACCTTCAAGAGAGTTTCGACCAAAAGTTGAGTGAAGGTAAAGGATAAAGAGAGTGTGGTAAAAAGTTATAGTCTTAAAAGACGATCGTTTTGCAAGCGCTATACTTGTCCCTGCTTACGGCGAGGGGTAGCATTCTCTTTTCTTGTTAATTATGGCTACATAAATACAAAACTTAGATGTGAACCAAATTTTGATAGTAAATTACAAAATGTCGCAGCAACATGACAGCAAAGAATTGGTATTTTCACCTGTTTTTGTTATAATATAAATACCTACCTTTATACATATATTTAATGTCCTACCAACAATAATTACAAATACCTTCTTACTCATATGTTAATAAACCAATTTTTATTGTCTTACTTCAAACCGTACTTTATTCATCTAGTCTATTATTGACAACTAAGTAACTAAATGCATCTGTACAGAGAGATTAAATCTTTCCCATATTACAGATTCTATATTTTTATGTTCTCAATAATAGTGAGTAGCCAATATATATTCGTAATTTCCTCAACCAGCGAATACAAAATCGGCATAATATTACTTTGATGAATTGAGTTATCACTTCAAAACATCTTCGGCCGTAATACATGTACGCATATGCCTATCAGGTAAGCTTTATTGTAGAACACAATTTACAATTATTCGAATTACACAATATCTTTAATTAACAAACCTGAAGATTATGAAACTACAAATAGCACGTATTAAAATAAAATAAAATGAGAACAAATAGTTTGATGAAAATTGTT
The DNA here is from genome assembly GCA_963170755.1 of Amphimallon solstitiale. NCBI lineage: Eukaryota > Metazoa > Arthropoda > Insecta > Coleoptera > Scarabaeidae > Amphimallon > Amphimallon solstitiale. The sequence goes on from OY720680.1 coordinate 35,505,291, forward strand.
TAACTAATCAACAACATTTCTCTACTATAATTTATTAACAAGATACATCACAACGGTGTATTAGGAGAAAGATAAAATTTTAAGACATAAATTAGAGATTTAAACCAAACAGTTAGTACTTGCGAAAGATAAACAAACATTGTTTGACATCATGTTCCGACTTTGGGGAACTGCTATATTTAGGTACATGAGATGTCAGAGAGTTCACAAGTTACTTCAAAACTTATGTAACAAGGTAATAGGTATATACGTTAAATACTACGCAGCTGATCCGGGGAGACAGTAAACGTGCAAACACATTTTAAAAGCATTTGAAAGAAACGGGGTGTGGACACCACACAACATTCTTAAACGTATGTTCGTTCCAAAAGATGTATACAGCCGTTGTTCCAAATTATACTTTAAATTCAGTATTCCTTAAAAAAACCTCTGAGTATGAGTGTTAGTTCCGAGCCGAGTTTTGAATTTTTTTATATACAGGGTGAGTTTTTTTGAATGTTTAGCATTGGGATCTCAGAAACTACTGGAGATAGAAAAACGCTTAAATGGGGAAAGATGAGCAGTTTTACGAGTTTGATTTAAAACTGCTTTTGTTTCTCCGATAACTTTCATGGCTTATTAGACATTCAAAGAAAACTAAATTTTACGATTTTCTTTAAACATGCTTAGCATCGTTAATAGTAATTTTAGAGAAAAAGTGTTCAGACAAAAGTTTTAGATAATTTTACGCCAAATAAAACTATGTAGCTAATTTTTTTCTTTTCGTACACTATTATCGAGTTATGACACAAACTTATGTTTTTTTAAATAGAAATCATAGTTGGTTTTGACATCATTAAAAAGATTATTTTTTGCTGATTACAGTGATATAAGGTTTGATATGGTTATTTTAAAAAATAAAGAGGATATATAGACATTTCTATGTTTGTTCACTATATAAGATATAAACTTAAAAAAAAAAATGTTTGGTGTTTTGTAATTCAAAAAACGAAAAATCTGAGTTACAATAGTGTTCGTTGGAGCAGTCGAGAAAAATATACTAACATTGCTTTCACGTTGAGTCACAGAAGTGAGAGCTGTTAATTTTTACTTTTTAAAATAACCAGCAAAAAATTATCTTTTTAATGATGTCAAAACCAACTATAGTTTCCATTTAAAAAGACACAAGTTTGTGTCATAACTCGATAAAGGTGAACGAAAAAAAAATATTAGCTACATAGTTTTATTTGGCGTAAAATTAATTTTTTTTGAATATCTAACAAGCCATGAAAATTATCGGAGAAACAAAAGCAGCTTTAAATCAAACTCGTAAAACTGCTCATCTTTCCCCATTTAAGCGTTTTTCTATCTCCAGTAGTTTCTGAGATCCCAATGCTAAACATTCAAAAAAACTCACCCTGTATAAATATTGTTCCAACTAGAACTCTCATATTTTTGGATTCTTAATAAATCTGTATGGGATGCAAAATTTGCGAGATATTTGCAAAGAACTGCTATTTGATAAGAGTAGAAGTACTACTTCCGGTCGGAATTTACATTTTTTTATGCAAATATTATTACAAATCTAGCTGTAAATACTTTCGCACTTCTTATAAATCTGTATAGAATGCATAATTTACGAGATATCGCAAAAAAACTGTTTTTCGATAAGACAAAGAGAGCTTACTTCCTGTAGGAATTTCGAAAAACTATCATCATAATATCTTGCTAAAATTCACATTTCAATACATTTGTTTTCTTTATAAATTTGTCTGAACATAGTAGTTGACGAGATGTTAGTAAATTTTGATTGTTTTACTGAATTAAACTATACTACATTTTAATTAACAAGACGAACAAAAACTTCTTTATTAAAATTAATTGTTACATTACAATTATTGGATTCATGAATCTATTTGTTTGTTAGTAAAAAGTCCCGGAACGGTCGAATAACTTTGTTATTTGAAAATTATGATTTCTGAAATTTGGTATGGGGGTATAGTTAATATAAATGCATTTTATGCAATACAGTTAATATTTTTTTCACTTCCGGTTTAATCGGCAATACGTCCAACTTTTTTTTTAACACTTTTGAATGCAAAATAAAAAACTATGTTCAAGAAGTATTAAGATGTTTATTTTTATTCACAAGAAAACAGTTAAAAAATTAAAAAAGTGTCCTAATACAGAAAAATCAAGGTACCTTTGAAAAAAGTTGTTGTTTAGTGTTTGCATTCTTTTTGCCGTCACATTTGACAATTTTAAAAGCGTTTTAACTTTTGCATCGCTATAAATTTACTTATTTTAGACATTGACACATTTGAAAATGGCAGTAAAACTTACTGAATCAGAACGAATTGAGATATTAATGATGCGTGGGAACGGTGATCGTCAACGTTCTTTTGAAGAGGTTCGTATTTTGTTTAATACTATTTATCCGGATCGTCACATTAGTAAAAGTACGGTATGCCGAACAATTCAAAAGTTTGAAGTCTTTCGTCAGGTGAAGGATTTACCTAGAAGGGGACGTCCATTAACAGCAACAGATGAAGAAACTAGTTTGAATGTGTTACTTACAGTGGAAGAAAATCATCACGTGTCCACAACAGAATTAGGTCAAATTCATGAGATCTCTCAAAAATCTGCTCATAATATTCTTAAATCAGCAAGAATGAAAGCCTATAAAATGTATCCCGTCCATGAGTTAACTGAAGATGATCCAGATCGTAGACTACAATTTTGCGAAACAATGACGGAATTGATCGAACAGCAGCCTAATGTTTTAGATCACATCATTTTTTCAGATGAGGCAACGTTTTGTCTCAACGGCACTGTGAACAGACATAATTGTCGCTACTGGTCAATTGAAAATCCGCATTGGATTGAAGAAGTCCATACACAGCGTCCTCAAAAGGTGAATGTCTGGGCTGGTCTTGTTGGAAACAACATCATAGGACCATTTTTTAAAAGAGGAAATTTAAGTGGCAACGTCTACTTAAATTTATTGCGAAATGAGGTTGTTCCAGCACTTGCGGCCCTCTTTCCAAATGCAAACATAGGTGATCACCCTAATGCACATTTTTGGTTTCAACTAGATGGAGCTCCCCCCCATTTTGCCCATAATGTCCGCGATTATTTGAATGAAAATTTTCCGGGACGTTGGATCGGACGTAGAGGAGCAATCGAATGGCCAGCACGTTCGCCAGATCTCTCGCCATTAGATTTTTTCTTTTGGGGTCACTTGAAATGTCAAGTGTACAAAAATGGTCCCCATAATCTTGAACAATTGGAAGAGAGAATAGTTCAAGAAGCCAATCGCATCACTCCAGAACAAATACAAAAATCAATAAGAAATTTTACTGACCGTTTACATTTTTGTCAAATTGTAAATGGAGAGCATTTTGAACAATTATTGTAATCGTAACCTGAATAGACAGGTATCTTGATTTTTCTGTATTAGGACACTTTTTAATTTTTTAACTGTTTTCTTGTGAATAAAAATAAACATCTTAATACTTCCTGAACGTAGTTTTTTATTTTGCATTCAAAAGTGTTAAAAAAATCTGGGCGTTCCATTTAAAAAAAAAAAGTTGGACGTATTGCCGATTAAACCGGAAGTGAAAAAAAATATTAACTGTATTGCATAAAATGCATTTATATTAACTATACCCCCATACCAAATTTCAGAAATCATAATTATCAAATAACAAAGTTATTCGACCGTTACGGGACTTTTTACTAACCCTGTATAGATTGGCCGCCCTGCTGTTACTGATCTGATGAAATAGTGATTTCTTGTCCTTCTGCATTCGAGCTAAGATATCTGGATTCCTATGGGAGGACAGTTTCCCTCAGTTCCAGTTGTCTGAACATAGTAGTTGACGAGATGTTAGTAAATTTTGATTGTTTTACTGAATTAAACTATTAGTTCCGGTCTACCGATTTTATTGAGAATTTAATCAGATCTCAATAGGAAGATTATATTCGTAAATATAAAGTTTCGTATTGGTACTTGTAGCCGTTTGGCCGCTAATCGTGGTCTCAGACACCCAGAGACAGGCAGACTCAGAGAGATATGTTTGCAAAAACCACTTTTTCGGTATCAGGAGATTTCAAAACCTGTATATCCGCAAAAATCTCGAGATCGAAATTTTCATCATCACAATACTTCCTTATACTACGTATACGAAAGTAAAAACCTACCTGTCGATAGTTTTTTCAAGAACACGTCGATGCACTGAGCCTATAACGTCATCATTATCTAGTTTTATCTTATTAATAAAATAGTTATTTACGAACCAAGTGCGAGAAGATGTCTTCACGCAAGTGGTTTGTACAATATTTTTTGTGCGAATATTAAATTAAAGAAATATTATTGATTAATGTCATTAGTATCTTACCTAACCTAAAATAGATTATCTAATTAATTTAAGCATTTCATGTACGTAACTATTACTCACCTTTCCCTAAAATGAAGTTATTATATTCTTACACATGCAAACATGAAGTATTTATTCTCATATCTATAAATTTATGGTACATTTATTGCGTTTTTTTGGTTTAAATACAAACAATTCCGAACTGCCCATATGAATGTGGATGTGGTTCAAATAGATGGCGCTTGAATCTTGCTTAAGATGTCGCTTAAAATTTCATCAAATAGAAGGCGCCAAAATTTTTTTGGAAGAATTTTTAATTATTACTCCTATTTCCCCAACTTTTAGTGAAGAATAGTGGAGGGAAGTAGTATTTTATAGACTAAATTTTATTACTACCAAGTTAGATTTTTTTTAAATGTCCCAAAGTGCCAGTGTTTTTTTCAATTTTTACAGACGCCTCAACCGGGAAAACGTATTTCCCAGTCGAGCTACACATACGCCAAATGTCACTTTACAGACGGTGGGTACAAAATAGTTATTTACAAACCAAGTGCGGGAAGACTATGTTCCCGCATGAGGGCATTTTGGAAGCACGAGCGACCGAAGAAGTTTGTGCAATATTTTTTGTACGAGCAGTTACTTAAGAAATATTGATGAAAGTAATTAGTATCATACCTAACCTTAAATAGATTACCTAATTAATTTAAACAATTCATGTATGTACCTACTGCTCACATTTCCATTAAGTTTAAGTTATTTTATTGACAACCATACGCGTAATGTTGGCATTTCTGATTTTATAAAAGGTAGGAAGTGTGACTTTGTTCACGTTTACTTCCCAATCTCACTTCCCGCCCTCATTTCCCGCCCTCACTTCCCGCCCTCATTTTCCGCCCTCGTTTCCCAGCCTCAGTTTCAAATCAAATGTTAGTTTATCTTTATTTTTGAAAATACATTAAAAACGGCTTCCAACCACATTTTAATTAACAAGACGAACAAAAACTTCTTTATTAAAATTAATTGTTACATTACAATTATTGGATTCATGAATCTATATAGATTGGCCGCCCTGCTGTTACTGATCTGATGAAATAGTGATTTCTTGTCCTTCTCCATTCGAGCTAAGATATCTGGATTCCTATGGGAGGACAGTTTCCCTCAGTTCCAGTTGAGTGCAGTCCTTGAAGGCTTTACTACTCAACATTTCTTTTTAATCTATTCACCGAAAAAACTGACCATTATTTATTTGACGTTCACGCTAGATCATCACAAATCTGACAAGTCCATATATGTCAAAAATTTTATTGGAATTTTTGTCACTTGTAATTACACGAGAGCTTTCTTTTTTCCGGAAAGATTTTCAGTTTTTAACAAAAAATTTGTTGCTTGGTAACTGTATGAAATCTTGCCTGATAAAACGACGAGTCCGAAGGACGAGCCATTTTATCGAAGGGGCAATTTGTTGAGTTCAGTTACCATTTAGCAACTAACTTTCAGTTTGAAAATTGAAAATTTATTTGGAAATAAAATTCGAGATAAAATTAAGCTCGACGCATCGCGTCTCGGTTAACAACTTAATCTCTCGACCGTAATGAAACACTTTTCACCTCGGTATGTAATATACCAATATTCTTGCATATGACGTTTTTATTCTCATATTTATAGTAAATTTCCCGCTTTTGGGGTTTGGTTACAATTAACTGTCAAAGTGAATGTTGCTTGCGAGAGCGTCAAATAGATGGCAGTTACAAATTTTATGGAAGAATTTTCAGGAATTACTTTTATTTCCCTAGCTTTTAATAAGGAAAAATCCAGGGAAATAATATTTTATAGAATAAATTTGATTACCCTAAAGATATATATTAAACAATCAGTTTTCAAAAAAAATTTTTAATATTCTTAATCATATTGTTATGTATATATATATATTAAATATTACATTAAATATATAAGTTACTCCCGCTCTTAACCTAATGTCACAAACCCCCCTCTTCATTTAGGAAAATACATAAATAAGAACGTCTACAAATATTTTGTATTATAATATTCATCACCTGATGAAGCCCTAGTAGGGTGAAACAATTGTAGTGAATTGAATAAAACTGTTTTGAACTCAATTTGAATTTACTTCAGTTTTTACTTGTATATATTTGCTTTTTAGTATCCCAAAAAACCAGTTCCTCTACAATTTTTACATTCGAGTCGACCGCGAAACAATCGTTGCTGGTCGAGCGATGTATGCGCGAAATGTCACTTAACAGGTGGTGCGTACAAAAACGTTAATATTGTACGCCGTTACCTTCTGATACTCAATAATGGATTGAATAAGACCCGTATTACTTTGTTATATTGTTAACAAAAATTAAATTTCGAAACTGCAGTCACACATCTAGTTTAATATACAGGATGTGTCATTAGTATCTGCTTCTTTGATTGCTCTTTTGTGTTTTAAATAAGAGAAAAACAATTAGTAACAGATTCATGGTTGCTTAGGGTGCTTATTCTAAAAATACTTGACGTTCTGACTCACTTTCGATTTCACCGGAAATGCATAAAACTTATTTTTTTAAATGAAACTATCCATAAGTATATTTTTAGATTTTCTACTATTATTTATTTTTTTTGGTAATATTTGACACGTGTTCTGAAAAAAAGAATCATATTCGCATTGTTTTTAAAAAACATCGATTTTGGTGGTTCTTTTTTGACCGCTGATTGCTAATATACTGATTATCTCAGAAATTACAAAAGGTAGGTGTAGGACATTTTTCATACAAATAAAAGAGACTAAGAAAAAGAACAAAACGCCATAATAACATACCGGGTGTTCCATTAAAAAATAAAGTTTTGTGCATGTGAAAAACAAGGTTTTTTGAGATATTGTAGTGCAACTATACCAAATGATCCAAAATTTTCTTGGTTACACGCACCACAAAAAAACATGTTTTTACTCTAAAAACAATGGGATTACGATTTCTTTTCTCGGAACACATGTTTTGGTCAAAAATTTCCAAAATAAATTAATCACTCAAAAACTTTAGGCGTCAGAGCTTAAAGTATTTTTAGAATATACGCCCCCAGCAAGCATGAATTCTCCACTAATTGTTTTTCTCATATGCAAAACACAAAAGACCAGCGGCTATTAATGAATCATCCTGTATAAAAACTAAGAAATACATGTTTTATTTAGTACATTTGATAAACGCCTATCATTTCCATTTAAAATATTTTTAATAGCCAAATATTTAAGCTATATTTATTCAAAAATAATGTGGTTGCTAAAGGCTTTTTATTAATAATACAAGGGCAAAGCAATATCCACTCAGCTGACGTATTTCAATATTTATAATTAATCAGCATCAACTTAGTAATCTAGTTTCACATACATGGATAGCTACGAATTTAATTGATATCGTTCGCAAGAATACCACTGTCAATTTACTCGAATATAACACTGTTAAATAGCTTACGCTATTGTCATAGCAACAAATGAAGCTACATACCTTCGGCATTACTGTAATGCATAGTAAATGTAGGATTCTAATCGACTGAAACTACAATTATTGGTAATGCTGCGGTGTAAGTTGACCTTATTCGTGGAATAGTATATTACATGCAAATTTGATTACAATATTATTGTTTCAGCATCATTTATTCTTCTGATATGGATTATCGGGTAATATTGCAGTTTAGAATTACGCACCGCAATACTTTTTGATTTAAAATTATATAATAAGACATATTGTAAAGAACATTTGTTAAAATAAAAGTATTGAAGTCTTATATAATATTATTATGAAAACCTTACGACTTCCTTAATGGAGCCTTAAGCCTTGTTTATAACGCACATAAGACATAAGGTAGACGTCACATAAGTATAATGCGTAATGTTGAATATGAGAGAAACAAATGCACCTATTAACAATGGTCTTAGTTCTTATGTTATGTTTAGGTTTGCGTGTTCGTATAAGAAATACATAAAGTTGAGGTAAATTCAACTTTATATAATTCGTACCTCTGTTGTACGTACAATTTTAGTAAGATATTTCTGAAATTGTGCAATTAAACCGATTGGTAACGATATTATAAAAAAAAAACGCGGAAAACCTCTAGAATCATATGCATCCGAATCGTGTCAATTCGAATTGTGACGATTTTGGGTGATAAGATGATAATGTGAAAAATATGATGACTTTATCGATTTCAAATAATATACTTTCATATATCTACTGTACAGCAGTTACCTCAACAAGTACTAAATAATTACTCCATATAAGTAAATATTGGTTGGTGCTACTTACATACCGCTTAAACAAATTATTTTAATCAAGGGGATGGAAGAAAGACAAGTAGATAACTTTTAATTCAGTTGGTGAGAGCTAAAGCGTATTTATATAAGGCACATCGGAGTAACAGAAACACTAGAAGCTACAAGTGTTTTAAACATTAGTTATAGCACTGGTATTGAAAGACATAAATTAAATTTATTTATTCTATAGGTGATATTTGCAAAAGAACACTGCACGATTTGAGGGAACGCTACACATGAGAAAGGAAGAAGCCTCCAAATACTTTTTTGTGTTGATGCTGGAGAATACAATGACTGTGGTGTGAAGATATGAATTTCTTTAATGAATTCATATAATGGAGAAGTTATGGGGGTTGGTGTATTAAATATATTACAACATTATTTTAGAAAATATGATTCAAAATCTTTTCATTCTATGAAAATAACAGACGATATGTTATAAAAATGATAAGATGATGTATAAACACACAATTGTAATATATATCTAATATTGGTTTCCAGAAAAACAAAATATTAACTCCAAGTGCTGTTTGAAATATGTGAAGTTGACTTGGATTTTGCTCTGTTGAATACCTACCTCCATATACTACTTGTGAAGCATTTCACGCAAACAGCAATACGAGAAATAATAGTACTGAAACCACCACCAAAGAAGCCTATCACCATGGTGCAATATATAATGCTTTTGCTGTCTTTATAAACTTTCTTAAATTTAAGATTGAACCAAATATTCTTGAAGTGTGATTATAACCTTGAAGTAAAGTAGAATGTCTAGTGTGTCGATACAAACTAAAACCTAATCAGAATATACCACAGATGGAGATTGTTAAGTATCACTCTGTTAAATATTTCATTATCAGGATATTACGATAGTCCATTATAGTGTAAAAAGAAAGAATTAAAAACAAGTTATGAGCCTAATTAAACATTTATATTTGAAAATAAATTGCATGTATAAATAAAACTTGATGGTACATTAGAAAACAAAGGGTCAATTTCAAATATTAAATAAATATTTGTAGAATACAGTTGCAATGAATCTCAAAGATAAAATGTAATTTCGTAATAAGCTTCTAATTTGTGTGGTTAAATAAAGTTCAATTCATATATTTGACAATATAGACTAAATTTGCCTTTCCTGTAATTACCGGCTAAATGCACGAGCGCGCCGCGTTCTCCTTTGATACTTTTCGTTTTCCTTCTTCTTAATAACAATACAAGTAAAGGTTGAGTTATCAGATTATTCATTCAACAGAGATTCTAATATTTTTATAGAATTTTTAGAAAATTACTAACCTAAAACGTCAACATAAAAAAAAACAAAAGAACAGAATAGCGTTTGCGCCATTCTTTACGTTCTGTGCTTGTTTATGTTCCTAGGGAACAATAATAAGGTTTTATGCTTTATGTATTCCTTACGTGTAGCTTACGTCTTATGAGTTTCTTATGTGTTATGTTTCGTACCTATATCCATTGTGAACTACAGCATATCCAGCTAGTAAGTAACAATGCCGCCTGAAATGCTGGCTTCACATAAAGCACGTTCTTCTAGTGTCACGTCTCCTAGTGTGCCTTACTATAAGTTGCTGTGAATATCTATCTACCACCCTTGGCATGTTCTGGATATGTGTTTGAGAGTATAGCCAAAATGACATGTTATTGTTATAAGCGCATTTCAGGGGCATTTGTGTGCAATTTCTGTTCGATATGTTCTGTCAAATTAGGGTTATCGGACCCGATTTTGACGGTTGTTGTCGATGTCGAAATTTCTTCGTGCCATACATTTGGAAAAAGGTTTCTGTCTCAATAATTGAAGCTAGAACGGAACCCGGTGAAGGATTGTGTTCTGTCAGAGCATGGAGCTAGAACAGAACCCAGTAAAATGATTATGTTCTGTCAGAGCATGAAGCTAGAACGGAACCCGGTAAAGGATTGATTCTAATACAACAATTTTGTATTAGAATCTATGTAGGCTCCGGGCTTTTATAAGCCCGGAGCCTACACGTCAGAGATCAAAAGTTCATGCATCCTACCACACTTGCTAGCGCGTACCATACGTTTGTCACGTATACAGTTGTGACGTATTACTTTCCGAAATTTTCCATAAAATATAAACGGATTTTAAGTGAAAATTTTAAGACAAATTACTAATTCTACGGAACTATCTACAGACAATAATGAATTCAAACTATATAGAAATTTACAAAATCAAACATGTTCCTAAAAAAAAATGCCTTGCTAAATAAGGAAAATATTTATATTAGAAATGAATTAGTTTTAATTAAGGCATTTTCTTTCGTATTAACGACGCAGTTCGTTATAATACTAGTAAAAACAAACGACCAAAGTAGTTTCTTGCTTCTGCTATAACATTTCCAGAATACTATACATACGAGTATCTTTATATATAAAATTAGATGCGTGAGTGGCGGTGTGTGTATGTTCCCTGTAGACTATAAAAACCGCTGAACCGATTTTGATGAAATTTTCAGCAAAACTCTAGCATAGTCTGGAGCGTGTTCCTGTGAATTTTGGTGGCGATCGGACTGATGTAAAAAACTGGATGTATGTATGTGATTGGCGTCAATTTCAAAGCTTTAAATACATGTGCCTTTTTAGGCGTAGCAACGCGCGCTGAGTATGGCTAGTGTTTTATAAATAAGAAATTAATTTCTTATAATTCAATCTAAATAAAATCTAAGATTACATGAGAACAAATTTTTAGTTTCCTCTCAGCGTTTTTGCCACCTGCTTTTAAGTCTAACTCCTTGTTTGTGTATTTGAGAGAATAAATTTTTTTATCCTTACGAACATGTCATCTAGACAGACCAGCATATAGACAACTATGCTCCCCTAGTCCACCGAAGAAACAGAGACACGCATTTAACGTCTTTGTCGTTTCTCGTTGATTGTTGCTCTCTGGTAAAACTACTAGAGCTTCTAATTTCTTCATTTTCTACTCGCTAGTTAAGTGATAATTACATCTATAGCTATAATTTCAAAGAGTATTATATGATATATATAGAAAGGCGTAACGGGTTGTCTATATTTTAATTAACAGCATGGATAGTTGCATTTAAAAAAATGCAGACGAATTATAATTTTACATTTAAAATACTACTTTCAAAATGCTAATAATTTATGCATCGTCTGAATATTTAGCTAATTCTTATATTTATTTGGTATACCAAAATTCAGTAGTTGGTGCCTATTTATTTTATTTATTTCCACATTTCCACATATTGTATTTTTTATGGAGCATATTAGTAATTTCGTTCCTGATTATCGAGTGCGAATGTATTATTCTCTAGTTTATTTTACTTAATGGTTAACATTTAATGATTGTATAGCTACTAATGTAATTTTGATATATTACTAGGGCCTTTGTTAACTCTGTGTACATGAGATATATTCATTTACACAATACTCTTGACAGCTAATCCTCTATTATTATTGATTATTGTTATTTAATGTCTTGCATATATTACAGCTAATACAAAATGGTATGTAAGTTTACTATTAATTTAATCCATTGATGACATTTATACATACTGCTTGTACATGAGCAATAAGAATGCTTTACTTTACGTGAGTTTTTAATAAACTTAATTTTATTATTTTTTTTTTGTATATAAACAGTAAAAATACTCTTTTATATAATTAAAAGCAAACAGTCTTTAAGTTTCCTTCTAATATGGTATTCTATGGAGTATTGCTATGTAAATATAAAAATTGACCATAGAGTTCTTTTTTATATTTACATAAACGAGTAATAAATTATTTAACAAAGTGATGATCTATTTTAATGCTCCCTTGGTAAAAAATCTCGAGGTTGCTCTCCATGTATTTGAACAAAAATGGCTTGTTCAATTTAGGACAGATTATGTTAAATATGAAATAAAATTAAAATGCTAAGCAACACAAAATAAATAGATTTCCGAGTAGTCATAATTCGTTTTAAAATACAGGACTATAATTGTTTAAAAGAAGATATCGACTAAAGACTTTGGCAAAGCGAATTTATAGAACAGGACAGATTATATGTTTTGTTGAAATTCAGAAATATATTCAACTGACTTTTAGACACATATTTTTATATGAAGGACAAGCTTTAACGGGAAATAATGCGGATCCATTCCAGAGTGAAGTAAATTTTGATTAATCCTGTACCACATTAAAACTCTGAAATATTTTAGAACTGTCAATGTGTGAATGAATACATACATAAATGCCTGAATCAGTTCTAAAAGCTTTTATAATTACTTGGTTATTATAATTTCCATAATTTAGAATTGTACACTAATTTATATTTGCGTACTGTAGGTACGTGTTTCACACTCGTTGACCATCGTCAGTACAGTGTAGCCAACGAATAAGAAGGGATGTCCTTGGAGATAGATGCAATAAACAGAAGACTATCAAGATGACCGACCACCATATTTTATGCAGCTACCATTGAGAATTTACTCAGATCTGAGCACACCATCCGACATCCGCCGCGAGGCAGCCATTGTCAAACCCACGTGCCATCCTAAACCCAGGGAATTAAATCATAATTATTATATGAAAATAGATTGCCGGACGAATTCGCATTTTCAAGGTAGCCTTCATCTTTATTATATACGGCAATCAAGTGAAATTCATTCTTATGTTCTATTTACAATAACCAATTTAGAATTTTAAAACATAATCTATTTAAAAAAAAACAATCACTTAAAGTTTTTTTGATTAATTGAATTGGTACTGAAAAGAATATAATTATTGTAATATACTAGTCTAATTTTATATTGTTAGATCTATCAAAAAATATTGATTTATTTTTAATTTGCGACATATATACTATTTTATTTGAAAACAACACATTAAAATTATTCCTTCAATTTCAAAATTCATTCAAATATTTTTATAGCAACGTTGTAATATTCAGAATTTCGGGTTCTATATTAAATCATTTATCTCCCATTTACATTCCAGTGTTTATTTTCGTCCATAAAACAACCTAATTAAGAATAGTTCATTCACAATCACTAAATAAGTTTATGAGTACTAGAAACATTCACGGACCTTTTAGTCACCCAACACAGTGGGGCATTATGATTTGTTGACAGCACGAAATAATAATTATCTCATTACTGACTTGATCCATTTTGAATTACCAGGGTCTCGGATGGCACGCAGGTTGACATTAGTCTTCCTCGTGGCGACGTTAGTTGTTGTCTTCAAATTTGAGGATCTTCTAGCTGAAGCTAGAAATGGGAGTCTGTCACCAGATGGTCTTCCGTATAGCTTACATCTCCAAGGTTATCCCACCTTATTCCTGGACTACACCGTACTGATGACGATAAATAGTCAGAAACACGTGTCTACGGTTGCTCTACAGCGGAATTTACCCGTTATTATTCTCTTTCTTTATATATATATATATATATATATATATATATATATATATATATATATTGAAATGGGGAACAAATATTAGTGACTGGCATTGTATATTATTGACAAAATTTGAAGGATTATATTATTTTACTATTTTATTTATTGACGGTTAAAATAAAAATATCTAAACTAAAAAGAACAGTTGTGTATACTTATAATAGTTGTTCATTATTGTAAAGTTGAGTACATTCATATGGTAGACAATTCTTGAAGGAATAGTAGTGGATCAAGTTCTTTGTTGCCTCAATTTTCTTTAAATTCTGAAAATGGAGATTTAAAATTTATTATTTATGTTAAAATGTGGTTTATAACTTTGTAAAACTTGTCTAATTTAAAATATTGCTAAGCAAAGTAAATTAATGCTGAATATTAAAATATGAAGGATAGAAATTGGTATATAATTACGCGGGCAAAGTTTGAATAAGCGGATCTGTCAAAATTGACATTTACATAAAATTTTGTTAGTAAAGCATTTAGAAGTGCTAAATATTAGTAATTCATTATTATAAAATAATAGAGATTTAATACAGAAGGTTAACTGAAAGTTGGAAGCTCTGAAACTAATCATTTAAATGTTTAAAAAACTATTTTGAACAAGAAGTATTAGAAAAGGAATTTTATTGGAGGTAATAAAAAAAATGAAAAGGTTGTCTGGGAGATATAACAAAACGAGAGAATGGAAAAATAATTTTTCAAAAGAGGTGCGTGTAATTTTCGGAAAATTAAAGTTTTATTCCGAAAATTGTACATTAGAATCACGAAAACCGCGAAAGTTGGTGCGAAAAGTGTTTATTTCAGCTTTGGAAATAATAATTTGACGTTTGAAGAAAAAAATATTTGTAAAGAAGCATAAAATAATAAATCAATTTAAATTTTAGAAGAAAAGGAAATAGCAAAATAAAATAAAAACTTACCAATCAAGAATAAAGTCCTAGCGGAGTATTTATCTTATCAGTTGTACGAGAGGTCTAAGTGGATTTCCAGTTCTCAAAAGGTCCAAAGTATTTTATAAAAACGAGGGATTCCTACCAGATAGAATCACACGTGCAGTATAAAGTTCCAATTCCAGAAGATATCCTGTATTTACGAGGTCACCACAAGATACATCCTGTTTTTGTCGAACACGTAGAGTAGAGAACCAGAGGATCATCCCAGGTATATAACGAGTCCAGGAAGGCTGTTCATCTGTACGAAGAAGATACACAAAATTTCCAACATCATATAACCAGAACCTGCAAGGAAAGTGGATTGTATTATTTGAAAAACACCAAGAAAGAATAGCAATATTATTGGGAGGTTGTATATTTTCTTTATTTTAAAGAAACAGTTTAAATTTATATGATTGTCTTCGAGAAAAATACATTAAAGTGATCAAGATATACTGAATACTATAAAGAGGATTGTATAAAGATTCTATGTAAAGGTTTTAAATCTCTTTTTAAATCATAAATATCAGTATGTGTACATTTAGTAAATTTTCGTAATTTTAGAACTAAAATATACCTACTTAAGTATTTGAATATTTGATCGTAAAGATATTTTCTATAAATTATTGAATTTGTGTATGCATATGAATGCTAAAGTGAAAGATTTATATTAAATTAATTCTCATACATACCTTATCGAGTAGATAAGCTCTTAATAATCCTTCATGTTGTCAATAGTCGCACAGGTTATATTAGACAGGTTTAATTGGTTTTGTTAATGTTTTGGAAATGTGTTGAATAATTATTTGAATCATATTTTACACAGTTTTTGCCATTAAACGATTATTATAGTGATATTCTTCTTTCATTTGGTAAAATAGAACTATGGTACAAGACACTTTCATATTATAAATAGAGATTTGTTGTGTCGATAACCTAAAAGAGAAACAAAACAATATAACATTTATAAGTTTAATTTTGATGGGAAAAGTGAACATACCTTACAATCGTATCCAAGTAAAGGAATAATACTTTAGAAAAACTCATCACGTATTCACAAGGAATATTTTTACCAGTTTCATTTGATGAGATTAAGAGGTTATTGTTACGATCAGTTCATAGCGGCAAATGCCATGCTTACATCGTTATAAAAATTAATGTACTGCAAGTACTGTGTAGTCAAAATCAATACTGGTTTCATTTGACGAAATTTTATTTACAGTAAAGAAGTGCATAATAAGTAATTATTTGAATTTGTTGGAGATAAATTATCATATCTAAAATATATTAAGAAGGAAAGAATTATAGTAAATTAATTGGATAAATAGAAAACTGAGAGAGTGTTTGGGCATATTAAAATAAAATACTGAGCTTTGAAAAATTGATATCTCATATAATAGTGTATAGATATAGTAAATTCTATATACTGAGTGTGACATAAATATTGGCATATAATTAACAGTGGTTATATTTAGTAAACTTGAATGACTAGGTGAGAGAGGAGATATTATAAAAAATAATATAACAAGATTTGAATTATTTTGGCTTATATTCGATTATAAGTATTTACAATTATAATATCTACCCTCCCTAGTACATTTTATGGCGTGCCCAACGTGGAGCGATTAAAATAAGACTCGCAACAACATATTTCAAATATTTTATTAATTATAGTAATAGCAGTAACATTAGTATATATTTTACAAAGGTAATAAAATCAGTTTAAAGTATATTAAGGTATAAGGAATTGTGTATTATAAGTATTCAAAATGAATACCAGATCTAAGAGTAATTTTGGATTAAATAGATCTGAATCGTCTAGCGATAGTGAAGAGGAGGTAGGTCAGGATGTGAATGTACCAGAGGGAGAAGAATTTGTATTACAAGTTCAGGAAGGTATTGAACAGACAGGTGAAACACAGGATAGAGGTGATAAGGTGGAAATTCAAGGAGAGCCTTCGAAAATAGAAATGTCGACCCCAGTAGTAGATTTTGGACCAATTTTACAAATATTAAAACAAATGAATGAAGATAATAAGAAAAATAGAGAGGAGGATCTGAAGAGAAGCGAGAAAAATAGGGATGAGGATAAAAAAGAATTAATTGGTAAATTTGACAAGGCAAGTGAAGAGAATAATAAGAAGTTAATGGATAAATTGGACAAGGTTAGTGAAGAGAATAGAAGAAATCTGGAAGAATTAAAGGAATCTTTATTAAGAAATACCGAAGAAAAGGTTATAAAACTTACTACAGAAATGGATAATAGGGAAGTTAAAATGCGCAAAGAAATGGATGACAAACTGAAGATTAAGGATACTGAAGTTAAAACTCTTATTACAAATAAAGTACAAGAGGTTGAAGGTAAAGTAAAGGTAGTACAAGAAAACGTAAAACAATTAGAAAAGAACAATAGTGAGATACATAAGGAGTTAGCTAAACGCATACGAGAGGAAGTAGATCAGGGAAATAAAGAAGTCTTTGACAAAACAGATATGATTGAAGAAAAGATAATAGAAAATTTTGAGATTAATTGTATCGACTGTAAACAAAACACAGTTGAAATTAAGAAAATGGATAAAAATATTACATTACAAAAGAAAACAAAATACTTAGATTCCGATAGAAAAATTTTAAGATTTTATTTGGACACATTTTTATTAGGAGAAGAAGATGATAGTATTTTAGATTTATATTTGTCCAGGTATACTACAGGAATAGTTACAGGAGTCGTAAAGTATACTGGAAGGAATTTTAAAGTTAAACATAGTAAAATTCCAACACATATAAGAAGTGTTATAGGAAATACAGAAGGGAAAATTTGGAGTCAATTTAAAGGAACATATCACATATCTATGTTACATGATTATATAGAAGAAAATTAAAATCCGATTATAGGTAAGACACAGTATTAGGAAGACTGTACTGTGAAAGTGATTAACGCCACTTCCTAAATCTGAGTTATATTAAATCTTCCGACTATAGGTAAGACACAATATTGGGAGATTGTATTGTGTAAGTGAGTAACGACACTTCCTAATTCTGAGTTACGACAAATCATCCACAACGATAAAATACGACAAATCATCCACAATGATTTATTACGACAAATCATCCACAATGATTTAATACGACAAATCATCCACAATGATAAAACATGACAAATAATTCACCTTACTTCCCAAAGTAAGAAAAATATTAGGAGATTAAACTGTAAAAGGAGAAATGACATTATTTCTTTGAATCATACTAATTCATACCTAGGAAGTTTTAGTCAGGACAGAAGATAAGAAAGGAGATCGTCTTCTGAAGGTACTTACGATACCTGCTTATCCGAGTAACATGTAGATCTAAAAATTTTAAAAGTTATTGACAAATAGAGACCTGTTGTTTATTAGAAAATAAATAATCATATAGTACTGAAGTGTTAGGAGGACATAAATACCTTATAATAAGACAGGGGCATGACCAGATACGGTTAATAAAGTGATAAGAAAGGGGCATATTAAATTTCTCTTTTTATTAGTGAATAAAAGAGATAATGATGAAATAAATATACATGGATACAGACAAGTTCTTGTTTTTCGAAAAAAGAATATGAATTTAGAGAGAGATTACCAGTTAGGGAATTTAGATATGGAACTACGGATTTATATTAGTTTAATTTAGTTATAGAACTGTTATAAGTATTAGTTAGTATTAATTTAAAAAGAAAAAGTTGAATATAAGTTATTTTTCTCATTCCCATATTGTAAATAAATTTGTAAAAAAAAAAAAAAAAACCATAAGAGAAGGTAATATAAGTATGTACACCAGTAAATAGAATTGTCAAGTATAAATATGAAAAGAAATGAATAATGGGATAGTATAGAAAAAAATTAAACATGAGCCATATTTGAAAACAAAAAGAATGTTTCAGAATAATTAAAGCACTTAATAAAGTTATAAAATAATTATCAAGATTTAACAAACAATTTAGGTGATAAAGGAAGAAGTAAGGAAGAGCCTTTTTAATGTATTATGTCAGATGAAAGTAAATGCTTACTATAAATAGAAAATATTAAGAGTACCATGAGAATATGGGATTATTATATAGAGAATATGTGTTAAAGGGTGAATAATACCCAAAATGATATAAAATATAGGACCAAAAGTGTCTTAAAAAGAATTATATAGGTAACGTAAGCCTTTAAAAACGATAAGTTAAAATAAAAATATGGACTTTCCATAAATGAAAGTATAGGGGATGACGAAAATGTCAATTATAGGTATTGAGGGAATGTGTTCGTATGAGAACAATATATAAAGAAAATAATATATAATATGTAAGCATGGTTGAATTATAATATAAAAAGGCTAGGAATTAAATAGAGTATAAACAGAAAAAAATGGTATGTTAATCACCTATTAGTGTGAAAGTTAGTTACAGAGTGCAATGTTAAAAAAATGTTTATGAAGCTGAAAAGATAAACATAAAATTCAAGGAATATTAAATTTTTTTTTTTATGGCAAATAGAAGATAGTTTTTTTTATTAGGTATTAGAACATCAGTAGGAAAATCTTATGAAATATGAGAAATATTAGGAAGGAAAATATTTATACAAAGCTTAGACATCCATTTAAATAAATAAGGTCTCATTTTTTTTATTAAAAAAAGAACTGGAAATACTTATATTACTATTGACTTAAAAAGAAGTTAGATGTATAAATATGAGTGTCAATAATAGTTATAATTGAAAACTTTGTAATGTACAGATAGTTATAAATAAAAGTTTAAATAATATTACCAAATAACAGAAGATTCATTTTTGGGTAGTTATAGGATGTAGATTGATTAAAATATTGTTTTGAACACATTGTTATACAGGTAATTTATCAGTAATTGTTTAATAAATATAAATTTTGATTCGAGTTTAAATTTACATTTATTAAAAGGGGCATATGAAATGGGGAACAAATATTAGTGACTGGCATTGTATATTATTGACAAAATTTGAAGGATTATATTATTTTACTATTTTATTTATTGACGGTTAAAATAAAAATATCTAAACTAAAAAGAACAGTTGTGTATACTTATAATAGTTGTTCATTATTGTAAAGTTGAGTACATTCATATGGTAGACAATTCTTGAAGGAATAGTAGTGGATCAAGTTCTTTGTTGCCTCAATTTTCTTTAAATTCTGAAAATGGAGATTTAAAATTTATTATTTATGTTAAAATGTGGTTTATAACTTTGTAAAACTTGTCTAATTTAAAATATTGCTAAGCAAAGTAAATTAATGCTGAATATTAAAATATGAAGGATAGAAATTGGTATATAATTACGCGGGCAAAGTTTGAATAAGCGGATCTGTCAAAATTGACATTTACATAAAATTTTGTTAGTAAAGCATTTAGAAGTGCTAAATATTAGTAATTCATTATTATAAAATAATAGAGATTTAATACAGAAGGTTAACTGAAAGTTGGAAGCTCTGAAACTAATCATTTAAATGTTTAAAAAACTATTTTGAACAAGAAGTATTAGAAAAGGAATTTTATTGGAGGTAATAAAAAAAATGAAAAGGTTGTCTGGGAGATATAACAAAACGAGAGAATGGAAAAATAATTTTTCAAAAGAGGTGCGTGTAATTTTCGGAAAATTAAAGTTTTATTCCGAAAATTGTACATTAGAATCACGAAAACCGCGAAAGTTGGTGCGAAAAGTGTTTATTTCAGCTTTGGAAATAATAATTTGACGTTTGAAGAAAAAAATATTTGTAAAGAAGCATAAAATAATAAATCAATTTAAATTTTAGAAGAAAAGGAAATAGCAAAATAAAATAAAAACTTACCAATCAAGAATAAAGTCCTAGCGGAGTATTTATCTTATCAGTTGTACGAGAGGTCTAAGTGGATTTCCAGTTCTCAAAAGGTCCAAAGTATTTTATAAAAACGAGGGATTCCTACCAGATAGAATCACACGTGCAGTATAAAGTTCCAATTCCAGAAGATATCCTGTATTTACGAGGTCACCACAAGATACATCCTGTTTTTGTCGAACACGTAGAGTAGAGAACCAGAGGATCATCCCAGGTATATAACGAGTCCAGGAAGGCTGTTCATCTGTACGAAGAAGATACACAAAATTTCCAACATCATATAACCAGAACCTGCAAGGAAAGTGGATTGTATTATTTGAAAAACACCAAGAAAGAATAGCAATATTATTGGGAGGTTGTATATTTTCTTTATTTTAAAGAAACAGTTTAAATTTATATGATTGTCTTCGAGAAAAATACATTAAAGTGATCAAGATATACTGAATACTATAAAGAGGATTGTATAAAGATTCTATGTAAAGGTTTTAAATCTCTTTTTAAATCATAAATATCAGTATGTGTACATTTAGTAAATTTTCGTAATTTTAGAACTAAAATATACCTACTTAAGTATTTGAATATTTGATCGTAAAGATATTTTCTATAAATTATTGAATTTGTGTATGCATATGAATGCTAAAGTGAAAGATTTATATTAAATTAATTCTCATACATACCTTATCGAGTAGATAAGCTCTTAATAATCCTTCATGTTGTCAATAGTCGCACAGGTTATATTAGACAGGTTTAATTGGTTTTGTTAATGTTTTGGAAATGTGTTGAATAATTATTTGAATCATATTTTACACAGTTTTTGCCATTAAACGATTATTATAGTGATATTCTTCTTTCATTTGGTAAAATAGAACTATGGTACAAGACACTTTCATATTATAAATAGAGATTTGTTGTGTCGATAACCTAAAAGAGAAACAAAACAATATAACATTTATAAGTTTAATTTTGATGGGAAAAGTGAACATACCTTACAATCGTATCCAAGTAAAGGAATAATACTTTAGAAAAACTCATCACGTATTCACAAGGAATATTTTTACCAGTTTCATTTGATGAGATTAAGAGGTTATTGTTACGATCAGTTCATAGCGGCAAATGCCATGCTTACATCGTTATAAAAATTAATGTACTGCAAGTACTGTGTAGTCAAAATCAATACTGGTTTCATTTGACGAAATTTTATTTACAGTAAAGAAGTGCATAATAAGTAATTATTTGAATTTGTTGGAGATAAATTATCATATCTAAAATATATTAAGAAGGAAAGAATTATAGTAAATTAATTGGATAAATAGAAAACTGAGAGAGTGTTTGGGCATATTAAAATAAAATACTGAGCTTTGAAAAATTGATATCTCATATAATAGTGTATAGATATAGTAAATTCTATATACTGAGTGTGACATAAATATTGGCATATAATTAACAGTGGTTATATTTAGTAAACTTGAATGACTAGGTGAGAGAGGAGATATTATAAAAAATAATATAACAAGATTTGAATTATTTTGGCTTATATTCGATTATAAGTATTTACAATTGTAATATCTACCCTCCCTAGTACAATATATATCTCTTTATTTGCCATCAAAATGTTACATAGCTTGTCATAGGTAATAAAAAAATAAGGATAAGTACAAAAGTCTACACAAAACATATCAAAGAACTTACACACATGTAGAAGACATGAAGATTTCAATACACGTATTCACGGTACATATGCATACACTACCCCAGCTTCCGTTCGATCACCGACTTACATCATTATATTATCAACATCATCTAAATACTCCTGAACAGAGTAATAGCCTTTGGCTATCAAACATTTCTTAAGAATTCTACGAAAAGAATTCATGGACATATCCCTAATAGTTTGAGGCAACCTATTATAGATTTTCATTTGTATATTATTTCTTTTACTTTTGGTTTGTTTATACTGAGGCTCATTCAACTGATCTATGGATCTTGTATTATAACTATGTACATCTCCGCGAGAGCTGTAACTATTGATATTTTTTTTTATGTAGATTAGTGTTTGGTAAATATATGTACATGGAAATGACATTATTTTTTTTGTGATGAAAACATCCCTACATGAATGATTGTAAGGTAATTTGTAGATTGTTCTGATGGCCCTCTTTTGTAACACAAATATCCTTTTTGCATCAACGGAATTTCCCCATGCTATTATGCAGTAGGACATTACAGAATGGAACATAGAAAAGTATGATAATCTTGCCGCTTCCGCACTAACACAATATGACAACTTACGTATAGCATATATGGTCTTTGATAATTTTATGCATAGTGAATCCACTTGTGCTTTCCAATTCAAACCGTCGTCCAAAAGTAATCCCAGGTATTTTATAGGCTCTTGATGTGTCTCTTTCCTGTTCCTAAAGTTGATGGTTTTTGTCTTGTTTACGTTTAATGTTAAACGATTTCCACTAAACCATAGTTTGCTTTCATGTTGTAAATTTATACCCTCTACATCGAGAAAATGTTGATCTTTGTTTTTTGTTAGAAAAACAGTGTCATCGGCAAATAACACTGTTTGTGCGTGAATATTACTAGGTAAATCGTTCACGTATATCAGAAAAAATAGCGGTTCCAATATAGAGCCTTGAGGCACACCGTGTTTAACTACCTGCACGTCACTGAGCTTAGAGTGTACCTCGACCTGCTGAACCCTGCCAACCAGATATGATTCCAGCAATTCCAAGGGTTTACCACGGAATCCATAGAACTCCAATTTCTCCAGCAACACAACATGCGACACACAGTCGAAGGCCTTGGAGAGATCACAAAACAGTGCGTTTACAGTCTGTGAGTTCTCAAAAGCATCAGTAACGTAGTTTACAATGTCCAGCACTGCATCCAAGGTAGATACCCCTTTGCGAAAACCATACTGTTCATGCGTTAAAATGTTATTTTTTTCTAGGTAACTTAGAATTCTATTGAATAAGACCCTTTCAATAAGTTTCCCTAACACTGGTGTAATTGCTATTGGTCTATAGTTTTCAACTTTTCCACGATCACCATCCTTATATATTGGAACAACCCTCGAATGTTTAAGAGAACCAGGAAAAAGTCCCTGCTCAAAACTACTGTTTACTATATATGCCAAAACATCAGCTATCGAGCAAATCATGTCCTTCAGTAAGTATGTGTTCATTCCAAATATATCTTTGCTGCCCTTTGATTTAATAGTATGAGCAGTACTGATTAGTTCATCACTAGTAACAGGAGCAAGAAAAAATGTTGCATCGCTACTCTTCATTTTTGCTTTTAAGTAATTTCTAGACTTCAAATTGGGAATCTCCAACCCCGAAACTAAACGGTCCGCTACTGTAGCAAAATAATTATTTAATGCGTCTGGTGAAGGACCAAGAAAGTCCCACCTACTGGTTTTGCAATTATTTAATTCAATATTTATTATTGACCATGTTTCCTTACACCTATTTTTAGATTTGAGTAACCTATTTGTGTAGTATTCCTGTCGAGCCCGCAGTAGTAATTCATGAAATTCATCCCTGAAAGATTTATAGAAAGTCATGTGCTTACCGTTTATCCTAGCTGCATCATGAGCAAGGTCAAGTAGTTCCTTCTTTTTTTGTAGACATTCAGTGGTTTTTATCAAATATGATGTAGTTGGTCTATCAAATACCTTTTCTATAATTGGGAACGAATAATTGTGTATGTTTGCCAGGGTGTCCACTAAATACCGCATTGTCTCATTTGGATCACTTGATGTGTATATACAATGCCAGTTTTGATTTTGCAATGCCGCGATAAATTTCTTCTTATTAGATGAACTGTATGAATGTATAAGTTTGCAAGATTTTTGATTGATACAGCTATCACTGGAAATGCTTATTTGTTGCGCCTCATGATCAGACAAATGCATCTCCTGTACCCTAGCATCAGTGAATTCTAGGTAGTTACTGACAAATATATTATCTAAACAAGCACCCCTTCCCCCCTGATATCTCGTAGGTTCATATATAAGTTGCCTCAAACCAAAGCCATACATTATCTCTAGAAAAGTCTTGCGTTTAGTATCATTTAGTTCTAAAAATTTTATATTAAAGTCGCCTAAAATCACAATTTCATTACTTGAATTTAGTTTGTCAAATTTATCTAACATATCAAAAAGATTATTACAAAACACATCAAAATTTCCAGAAGGCGATCGATAAACCACCACAACAAAAACACCCGAATTAATTAGTTCTATTGCACAAAATTCACAATCCTTCTCCACACAGAACTCCCCGACATATATTTCTTTAAAGTATATATCTTGCTTAAGGGCAATACAAAACCCACCATGACTAAATTTGGTTCTACAGAATGAGGTCACAATTTTTATATATATATATATATATGTATTGAAAAAATGAATGAAAATCTTCTTGGTAGTAGTGGCATACAATGAATTGAAAATAATAACAATATGACAACTGGTTGTCAATTAGAAAACAATGACAAATATAAAATGTAAATCAAAATGTATAAATGAAAATGTATTCAAATAAGCATAGGACTATCGGTATTACTTATATAGTCACATCAAAGGGCCTGGGTTTACCACAAGCTGTTCAGTCAATGCAATTATAAAAAATAATAACAACGACGCAACTATGTAATGAAAAATTAAGAGTAGAACTGTTGAATTATAACAATATAGAATGTAAAATCAGTCATGTATAAATGTAAATGAAAGCAAATAAGCATAGGACAATCGGTATTACCTATGTAATCCTATCAAAATGGCTTAGATTCATCTAAACATGTACAATTTTGATTGAAATACATAAATAATCAACAATGCAACTATGTATGTGTTAAGATGTAATTTGTAGCTACAGACATATATGTTTCTACCTAGTTTGGTTTCGTCAGTGCAGCATAACAAAGAAGGTGTATGTTAAAGCATTAATATGTGTTGAATAAAAAAATATAGTATTACCTTAAAATGTCAATCCAAAATGTCCAAGTGTAAAACAACTGTGCACTTACTTAATACTGTGTAATGCCTTATTTCAACCAGGCAGATAATAAAATATATTACAATTCTTTGCCAAATATACAAATGTATTGAAAAAATGAATGAAAATCTTCTTGGTAGTAGTGGCATACAATGAATTGAAAATAATAACAATATGACAACTGGTTGTCAATTAGAAAACAATGACAAATATAAAATGTAAATCAAAATGTATAAATGAAAATGTATTCAAATAAGCATAGGACTATCGGTATTACTTATATAGTCACATCAAAGGGCCTGGGTTTACCACAAGCTGTTCAGTCAATGCAATTATAAAAAATAATAACAACGACGCAACTATGTAATGAAAAATTAAGAGTAGAACTGTTGAATTATAACAATATAGAATGTAAAATCAGTCATGTATAAATGTAAATGAAAGCAAATAAGCATAGGACAATCGGTATTACCTATGTAATCCTATCAAAATGGCTTAGATTCATCTAAACATGTACAATTTTGATTGAAATACATAAATAATCAACAATGCAACTATGTATGTGTTAAGATGTAATTTGTAGCTACAGACATATATGTTTCTACCTAGTTTGGTTTCGTCAGTGCAGCATAACAAAGAAGGTGTATGTTAAAGCATTAATATGTGTTGAATAAAAAAATATAGTATTACCTTAAAATGTCAATCCAAAATGTCCAAGTGTAAAACAACTGTGCACTTACTTAATACTGTGTAATGCCTTATTTCAACCAGGCAGATAATAAAATATATTACAATTCTTTGCCAAATATACAAATGTATTGAAAAAATGAATGAAAATCTTCTTGGTAGTAGTGGCATACAATGAATTGAAAATAATAACAATATGACAACTGGTTGTCAATTAGAAATTTGTTATGCTGCACTGACGAAACCAAACTAGGTAGAAACATATATGTCTGTAGCTACAAATTACATCTTAACACATACATAGTTGCATTGTTGATTATTTATGTATTTCAATCAAAATTGTACATGTTTAGATGAATCTAAGCCATTTTGATAGGATTACATAGGTAATACCGATTGTCCTATGCTTATTTGCTTTCATTTACATTTATACATGACTGATTTTACATTCTATATTGTTATAATTCAACAGTTCTACTCTTAATTTTTCATTACATAGTTGCGTCGTTGTTATTATTTTTTATAATTGCATTGACTGAACAGCTTGTGGTAAACCCAGGCCCTTTGATGTGACTATATAAGTAATACCGATAGTCCTATGCTTATTTGAATACATTTTCATTTATACATTTTGATTTACATTTTATATTTGTCATTGTTTTCTAATTGACAACCAGTTGTCATATTGTTATTATTTTCAATTCATTGTATGCCACTACTACCAAGAAGATTTTCATTCATTTTTTCAATACATTTGTATATTTGGCAAAGAATTGTAATATATTTTATTATCTGCCTGGTTGAAATAAGGCATTACACAGTATTAAGTAAGTGCACAGTTGTTTTACACTTGGACATTTTGGATTGACATTTTAAGGTAATACTATATTTTTTTATTCAACACATATTAATGCTTTAACATACACCTTCTTTGTTATGCTGCACTGACGAAACCAAACTAGGTAGAAACATATATGTCTGTAGCTACAAATTACATCTTAACACATACATAGTTGCATTGTTGATTATTTATGTATTTCAATCAAAATTGTACATGTTTAGATGAATCTAAGCCATTTTGATAGGATTACATAGGTAATACCGATTGTCCTATGCTTATTTGCTTTCATTTACATTTATACATGACTGATTTTACATTCTATATTGTTATAATTCAACAGTTCTACTCTTAATTTTTCATTACATAGTTGCGTCGTTGTTATTATTTTTTATAATTGCATTGACTGAACAGCTTGTGGTAAACCCAGGCCCTTTGATGTGACTATATAAGTAATACCGATAGTCCTATGCTTATTTGAATACATTTTCATTTATACATTTTGATTTACATTTTATATTTGTCATTGTTTTCTAATTGACAACCAGTTGTCATATTGTTATTATTTTCAATTCATTGTATGCCACTACTACCAAGAAGATTTTCATTCATTTTTTCAATACATTTGTATATTTGGCAAAGAATTGTAATATATTTTATATATATATATATATATATAGAAGTATGTGGTATGTCTGTGTGTATGAGATATTTTGTAAATTCATGTCGATATGTTTTCACTTCTTCTCTACAGACATGTACAAATTACAAAGTACCTACTAATTTAAATGCAGATAAAATGATTTTTTTGACTAACGACTACTGCCGTTAAATTAATTAATTTGAAAAACACTATCTAGCCTCTTTTTTCCATTATGGCAAACAACATACATACATTAAAAATATAACTGAAATTAAGAAATTAATAAATAATGTAAAAATATATTATTATAACTAGATCGTTTTCACTCACACAAAATAAAATAAAGTATAAGGTTTGCTTTAAATTTTATACGTAGATAACAAGTAAAACATGTAACTCTCGGTCTTTGTTAAATTGCTGGAAAAATGTAAGAGTTAACGTAAGTTTGTAAAAATAACCGAGACGTATATAGGTATCATACGTCTAAGGTATATATTATGTATGTTTCTACTTAGAAAATTGTTATAAAAGTCTTATCTTTGATCCTGAACTTATAGCAAAGATTTCTCATTGTCAACCAAGTTTCATAAAGTTAAAGTGGTGGTTCTCTTCCATTACGAGGATATCGTTTCCCATGGGGTATCAATAAGATCCCTTCTATTAAAAATGTAAGCCAGTGTCCCAAACTTTCCTGAACGATTTACATAATTAAATGTTTCATTGCAAAGAACTTGCTTTAGTTTAAGAGAATATAAAATTGGAAGATTAACTGCATTATGGCTTTTCGTATTATTTCTAAGTAACGGGTATCACATGGTTACTGCCCCATTTACTTTTACGGCGCCTATATATAATAAAAAAAACCTTCTCATTCAAAAATATTACCGCTATAACTCGTACTATTCACACAATTTACGAAATTCTATTAAAAGAAAGAATACCTCCTGCCAAACTTACGAAGAACAAAAGAAAAAAACATGTTGCAAAAGTTTGCGACACTCAATTTTTCTCACTTTAAGAATGATTTCGCAAATTCTGCGACGTTCATTTTTCGATGTTTAAAGGCGAATTCTTCGTGTCTAGAAAAAAGAATTCACGTCGATGAACCTATACTAGGTGTTTTACAACCTGAAACAAATAACCGACACAAAAGGCCACAAAACACTTTAATAGTTCAAGCATCAAAAGAAAACAGAACGAATTCAAGATCTTAAAACATAGAGACAGGAAGGTTTAGAAATGGCAAACGAAGTACAGCTTTGCCATGCATAAAAAGGCATTCAGCATCCATTGTAAATTGTCACTTTTCACCTAATAGAGGTACTAATATAATAAAAAGCGAAAGTTCTTAGCACACCCAAAACAAGATGGAATACGTTAAGCAACAAAAGATTTGTATATTAATAAATATTTATAGTACTTATTGCCTGTACGCATACATAAAATACTTTTTCACAGAAAATATATAATTGCTTCACGTGTTCTTCTAACTAGTCAATTTTCAGATAAAGCACAAGAATCTAGAAATAAGAAATTTAAGGAATTATTTACGAGAAATACATCTAGAGTTGACAAAAGCTGGGATTTAATAAATAGATTGCTCGTGCCAACTAACTCATACATAGCTATTATACTAGGGTTCTTCCAAAAAGTAAATATGGCCAAATTACTTCTGGATTACGCGTGTTTTTGAAAATGTAATTCCATCTGAATACGGTGATTTAAGACAATCTGAGTCAGAAGAATTTGATAGAGGTTTAGAAGATTCTTATAAATCTTATGATAATTCTGCCTGATAAATATACCCACTATGTTTAAACTTTTTAAAATACATAGTTCAATAAATGATAGGGTATTTCATATACATAAATTGAGGCAAAGAGTTTGGCCTGCTAGATAGTGAATACACCACACAGTGCAACCTATCGTCTGCTATCCTATAGAACAATTTTAGGACTACTATGGTTATCTGAAACATACTCACTTTGCGTTAGGCTTCTTTCAGTGGACGAAACACCATACACTAAAAGTGGAGATGACTCTGTTTCAAATTAGAAATTAGGAAATAAGTGAAAATATTAATTTTCTAAATTTTATTATAAAAATTAAGTGTCAAACTAGAGTAAATTTCGGTAGAAAGCCGGTAAGTATGCCGCTCGATAATTATGGAAATATGAAATTAGAAAACCATCTTGAATTTGATGAATTTCCATTAATATATGCAGCTTTTGCTATAGTAACTAAACTATACTGTACCCATCATATAAAGCGGAGAACAAATATACTAGTGTAGTTTTTACCTACTCGACCAGCTTTACGCCCCGTCCTCTCGATTGTGCCTACTCCCACCCTCCTAGGAGTAACCATCGCTTCAAGGCGCCAAATTCAAGTAAGCTAGTTGCTCTACCGAACCCTGCATATACAAAATATTCATAACCGATTTAATTTCAGTCCCACAATCACTAACTCGATTAACAGTTACTTTTCAATGGCATAACATATCATGACTCCTCAAACACACAAATTCTCATTTGCAAGTACATAATGAACTTGTTCAAATACTTAGTACACAGTTTATTTACACGAGATATTTACAATAGATTGAATAAATAGTATACCACGCAGATATACATTATATTTGATGTATATGTTACGTTGAATATTATTAGCTGATGATTTTAATTGAAGATATGCCATATATGTGATTCAAGAGATTACGTATATGTTTGTGTCGAGAACAGGATTAATTACGTTTTCATTACATTAAGCTTATACTATGAAAGTTAAATAAATGTTATTTGTCAATAATTGTGTCCCATCCAATTGATGTATATGTTGTAGTCAATGTGGAAAGCAGACGAGATTTAGGATCATCCAAGGGATTTTTTTTTTCAATTAACCGAGTTGGCTTCTACTTCTGGTATTTCGTAACTTTTTTATTTTCATACACTTTATAATTGTGAATCTTTTTTTTAAAGTTACTTTATTCATGAAACCTTGAACAATAAAGTAAGTATTTTTCTTTGTATGCATGTGTAATAATTCTGAATTTTTGAGTGTAACATTCTCTGAGCTTGCTAACAATATACATCAATACGTACACAGTGCATCAAAATACAAAAAATATTTCACTGCTACACATAGAGAAATAATCGCGCAAATGAATTAACCTTTATTTCAGGAATCTAAGGATTTAAAATGTTTCGGTTTGACATTAATAAATGACATTTCGTAGTAGTTATTGTCTGATTAATATTTTAAGTACAAACAAGCAAAAAACTAATAGAAACAAATTTTCAATTTAATTTAACTAAGTAAAAGGAATTTGCTAAATTTACTAAAACCTTCTGGATATAAGTAATATAAATCCTACCCTTAAAAATCCCAAACTTCACAAACTCAATAGTGTTCAGCAGCAGTAGTCAGTCATAGGTTCTATACTTCGTCTTCATATAGCTTATAATCAAGATTGGTTTTCTGTGGAGCGTGTATTTTTCAGTATTTAAAAACATACTTCATCACAGACCACGTTGCTATTAAAGGGCTTATATATACTATATGACTCACAACAATTGCATTTCTCTAGCCGCAACGGCTTGAATGTTAAAGCAAGCGCATCGATTTTTAATGCAGACTGGGCACAGAATGTGGTGATTATTCATATATACAAATATAATACAAAAATGGGAGAAAGACACTCAAAAAATAATAGCAGATCAAGGCAAACTTTCGGTTTAGACGAGTATGTAAGACATATTTCGTGTGTTATTTTGATAAGAATTATGTGTGTCCAATGCAAATAAATTTCCAATTAATTTTTTGCTATTCCGAATGCCCACGTAGTTACGAAAATATGAAACGATTTTATCTTCTATCGAAAAACATTTCAGTGTTTCCTTTTCTCGAGAGGATTTGATCAAAGAAAAAACAACTTTCACCAGCAAGTTTTCCAATCGATAACCTAAATACGTTTTAGTATCCTGCTCTTATATAAATTGACCAACATTTGTGTCAATATATCACTCCTCCATCAAGTTTAACACACGTCACTTTATACGTGCTTTTAGTAATCAGTCATCTATCACTACCAATCTGGCACAACAAATATATTTTTATCAGAAGTCAACGAGATAGAAAATAACCACTAAACTATCGCATATGAGTTGTATTAGATAAAGTGGCAATTTCATTTAGTATATACGTTTGCTTATAGATACTTTCATATACCTACATACATAAACCATTTCTTGTTAGTTATAGATATAGCTATAGATATAAGAGCTTCTGAAAACCTGGTTTTCAAAATATATACCGGGTTATCAATGGAAGTAAAGTTACTCTCTATTGCTTAAAATAATACAAAAATTCCTTACTATATTTAACAGGGCTGCTGTTTTTATACAGGGTGAGTCATTAGTAGCTGCTTCTTCGATTGCTGTTTTGCGTTTTAAATAAAAGAAAAAACAAGTAGTGGAAGATCCATGGTTGCTTGTGGCGCATATTGTAAAAATACTTTAAGCTCTGACGCACTTGCGGTTTCACCGGAAATGCACGGAACTTAATTCTTTTAAATGACTCGCCCTATATATTTTTAAAGTTTCTTGTACTGCTCTAAATTCTCTCTTCAACTGTTTTTTCTTTTTCAAAATTGACCAAATAGTTTTTGAGTTATTAATTTTTTTTGAAAATATTTGACCAAAACACGTGTTCAGAAAAAAATCATTTTCACAGTGTTTTTAAAAGTCAAAACATTAACTTTGGTGGTGCTTGTAGCCAAGGAAATTCTGCATCATTTGGAAAAGTTGCACTTGACAATACCTCAAAAAACATTGTTTTTTGAAAACCTACTTCCTGAAATTTTTACATACCAAAAACTTATCTTTTTAAATGAAACACCCAGTATTTTATCAAGGCATTTTATTCCTTTTTTTATTCTCTTTCATTTTTGTTAACAATGTCCTATACCTATCTTTTGTAATTTCTGAGATAATCACTATAGGAGCAATTAGCGGTCAATTAAGGAACTACGAGTGCTGTTCTATGCACCCAAACATTCGTCCAATAAAGGCTGGAATGCGACTGACTGACTGAGTCAACTGTTAAAGAATATCGGTATACATTTACGTCAAACTTATAAAAGCATCGCTATTAGTTATCATCCAAATGAATTATTCTAATGAAGAGTTAATAGATATGATTGACGTTTTGGGTGAATCTGAAAGAAACTCTTTGCTAGGATCCAGACTTTATGCACAGCGATCCCTGGTAGAAGTCAATCGAAGCCAGAAACCTTCGAAAGTATAAAGTGGAAGGTTTGAGTGAACAGAAAGTATTGAATATGATAGAAAGAGCGTAAAATGCAATAACTGATGAGGATAAGACGTCTATGGTACTTGCGAGTGTAATCGAACACCCCCATACTAGTACTACGAAAATTAGTCGTCAGTTAGATGTAAGTCAAATTTAAGAATCCAAAATAATGGGGAAACATGAAATTCACCCGTAGCATATTCATACACAGGGTTAGATGAAAGAAATTTTCAGAATCGCTTACATTGTTGTCAATTGACTTCAAGTGAATACGTTCATCGTCACAATTTCCGATATTATAACACATAGAGCCCCCCCCCCCCCCCACTTTATCACACCTGTAAACTTTCAAAATCGTTGGTCATTAAAACTGTGGGGAAGAATAGTGGGTAGTTACGTAATTGGACCTTATTTCTTTGATGAAAATGTTAATCTACGGATGGATTTTCAAAACTTTTTGAAGACATCTGCAAATATGTCAGTAAACATAGCCTTTATTTTATTTCGATGTTAGCCAACAAAATCAAAAGTTAAATACTGCAACTAGACATTGCCGGAATTAAAAAATTGAAATGCCATGCTCTTCATTCTGTAAAATTATTACTTTTGGGATAGTTGGATTTAACATTCACTTTGTTTGACAGTTGACTAAGGAAGTCAAGCGCCATTCCTACCTTCCGTAGGTGCTTAGAACAACAGCGCTCGTAGTTCTTAATTGACCGCTAATTGCTCCTACAGTGATTATCTCAGAAATTACAAAAGATAGGTATAGGACATTGTTAACGAAAATGAAAGAGATTAAAAAAAGGAACAAAATGCCTCAATAAAATACTGAGTGTTCCATTTAAAAAAAATAAGTTTTTGGTATGTGAAAATTTCAGGAAGTAGGCTTTGAAAAAACAAAGTTTTTTGAGGTATTGTCGAGTGCAACTTTACCAAATGATGCAGAATTTTCTTTGCTAGGAGCACCACCAAAGTTAATGTTTTTACTTTTAAAAACACTGTGAAAATGAGTTTTTTCTGAACACGTGTTTTTGTCAAATATTTTCAAAAAAAATTAATAACTCAAAAACTATTGGCCCAATTTTGAAAAAGGAAAAACAGTTGAACAGGCAATTTAAAGCAGTACAAGAAAATCCAAAAATATATAGGGTGAGTCATTTAAAAAACTTAAGTTCCGTGCGTTTCCGGTGAAACCGGAAGTGCGTCAGAGCTTAAAGTATTTTTACAATATGCGCCACAATCAACCATGGATCTTCCACTAATTATTTTTTCTTTTATTTAAAACACAAAAGAGCAATCGAAGACGCGGCTACTAATGACTCACCCTGTACAATTTAAAAGTATATCCATTTAAAGTTAATCGCATAATGACAAGAATGGTAATTCTAGCAGGACAAAATTGATCAAAACCGACTATCCAGACACCTAAGTATACATATATACTCTATACTATAAAACAATTACTTACGTCAGTATTTTATTCTTATCGCTTTATTTATACATATTATACGGCTACCATAGTCTATGGTAATGTGTAGTAGAAAGCAACACAGAAGAACAATTTTCAACAATTCCCTGCTGCCTTTGACTAAAATTGGCATGCTGATTTTGAAACTGCAGTTAGTTTTCTTCTATCACGTCACGATTTTTGTCTACTGTTTCTGTGTATGCTATTACTGTAGTAGAGATGGAGAGGAGAGCTAGTGTTCTTCTATTGGCCGAAAGCAAAGCGCGTCTTTCGAGTGGGGAAGAGTTGAGGACGACCTTGTAGACAAGCGAAAGATTTATTAGTTGTCTAGGCTATTCGGTCATATTAAGTTACAGGCAAAAGAGCGTGGTGAGCTTTTATGTGCTGCCCTGATCTATAGAAATGGAGTTTTAGTGTTAGCTATTTTTAACAACTTGCGTAGCAAATTGTATTATTTTATAAACACGCCTGCAAGTCTTTCAGACCATGTTTGTCGCTTCTGTTTATTGTCGGAAGTGCATAACGTCCCTGAGTAATTTTGTTAGATCTGTGGAAGTTTAACGATTCCCAGTCAAAGAGCTAACATCAGTGGATTTGTA
Organism: Amphimallon solstitiale; assembly: GCA_963170755.1. Classification (NCBI taxonomy): domain Eukaryota; kingdom Metazoa; phylum Arthropoda; class Insecta; order Coleoptera; family Scarabaeidae; genus Amphimallon; species Amphimallon solstitiale. The sequence continues at coordinate 35,540,742 of OY720680.1, forward strand.
AAGCATGCCTATTTTGCATATTTTAAAGTTAAACTTGGTGAGCGGGCGAAGCCACGGGCCTCTCATAAAGTGTGCAAGCAGGTTATAGCATCAAAAATAAATGTAGCATAGATTATCCTAATCTAGCATCAGCTGTACGGCGACAGACTCATTCATCTGAAATCCCAGAGCTATTTTTCGATACACTACCCTCTTTTGATGAGCATGATCATATGTGTAACAACAGTGATGACGGCTTTGTAAATTACGGTTACTCTGTTCGTAAGAAATTTGATGAGTTCAATAATTTGTTATTATCAACGAAGGCTACAGAACTCCTAGCATCAAGACTGCGTGAGAAAAATCTGCTTTCATTTCCTGTGGTTCAAAAGTACGAAGGTTTCCTACTTTTGAACCACAGGGAAAGAAAGCAGAAGAAAGTGAATTTCTGCAGTACATTAGAAGTGATAGTGGCTTTGCACATTGCCATAATATACGAGGTTGAATGGAGGAAATAGGAATTACAAAATATAACGCAACTGAATGGCGACTCTTTAGCTCAAAACATATCTTAAAATGCATGCTCCTTCACAATGGCAATTTATTTGGGTCAGTCCCAATTTGTTATTGAGTTTCCTTTGTGAAGAATATGGAGACATAAATAGACAGTGACTGGTTGCAAAATGCACTCACACAACTGGTTCATATGTATTGACATGAAAATGGTATGCTATATTCTTGGTCAGTAACAGGGATACACAATAAAGACCAGTCGTTGCCCCTGTCACATTGTCTCTAGATTCTATCCAGGCTTTCTCTTCTGGCAGAATGTTTACTTGCAGAAAGCTGTAAACAATATTAACACTGTTTTTTTTCTCTTTTGTAGGTTTTAAAACAATACATGGCTATTTCCACAGTCTTTGAAGTCTTTGCTTTATACATATAGAAACTAATGAAAGTATATTCTAATTCATACCAATACTGTTTAAATGGAATATTGCCATCGAATATATCGTATTATAAATGTCTTGATTTATATCCTTTTTTCTGTTCATAGTTAAGTACAGGTATTTGCTATATCTTAAGCATTATCATAAAATATTTCTTATGAATTGGTACCATTATGCATATCTAAATTTACATTTATTTAGTCAAAATCGTATTCTCATCTTGAGCATACCGAATATTATCTTGCTCATATACCTTAATGCATTTAAATGATTTACTCTTTTGACTGTTCCATTCTTTAACATAATTCTTTCTCTATTGTTTACTTTCAATATATTTTTGTTTTTAACTAATGGTCCATTTCTTAAAATGTTTAAAGCTGTTCTAACGCCTTGTGGGAAATTTGGTTGCGTCTCTTTATATACAAACCATATTTCGTGTTTCTCTTCTCTACAAAATATAGAATGCATAGATTTATTACGTGTTTGTCTTTATACCCAATTTTTTTAGTATTTATTCAACTTAATTTCTATATATATTTATTCTAGATGTAAGATTTTCCCTTTTTTAAATATGGTCAACACATTGTGCTTCCTAGTATACATTTTTATTTAATGCCTACATCTTATAAATAAACGTTTTTAAAGTAAAGTTAGTGTTCCTTTTCACCAATTAAGCTAATTCTTAACCTTTTTATTTTTAATAGAAATAAAACACAAACAATTGTTTCAGATTTACACTATATTCAACTTAAAAACATGACAGCTGTTTCGCTACACTGTAGCTTCTTCAGGTGCTAAAACAAATTCTAAATTTATTTTTATATAATTTGACTGTCACAGCACTATGTCTACTTTAAATTTTCCCATTATGTCTGTCGATTTTGGGCTTATGGCAAACGGTACGGTTTCTGTATTCATCGATTTTGTTGATTTGTTTAAACTTGCGATTACTTTATAAATGTTGGGATAGTTAAGTTTTCAAAATCAAGTTTGAAATACATCAGATTACTTCATTAGCACTTTGTAAAGCATATTTAATTGTTGTGTATGATCGTATTACTTTCTGAATGAGTTCGATGTTCTTAGTAACAGTTCTAAAGCAAACGGTGATTAAACAGCTCTTTTAACCACAGCGAAAACAGGAACCGTTTATTTTCACCGCGACTGGTAAAGGGCTCGGAGGAGCTGTTTACGGAGAGGGGTGAAAATGATTATCTTAACACAATAAATTCTGTTATTTAATATATAATGGAAATTATTGAATTGATGATAAACTACCTAGGTTATAAAATATTAATATATGCATATTAGGTATATCAGTAGGTATTTGCATTTAATTTATGTTTTATGAGTATATAAAACACATTAATGTGCAAAAAGATTTAAATTAACAATATACAGTGAGTAACATGATGGAATGTTTTTAGTTATATAGATGATTATGTATGAACATAATTATATGTACAAAATGTGTATGGATAATAAATATACCTTACAAAATAGAAAATAAGTAAAAAGTAACTCCAAGGAATGAAGTATATTTTATTTATTATTTGTTCAGTTTAGTGTATGTACCTATATTCAATAAAAGTGTACTAACTTTGTTAGAACATAATTGCTTCATCACAGCTAGTGTGGAACATATTTATGTCAAATTGAATATATTATTTAAAGTGAAGTAAATCTCAGAATCGCAGACAGAAATATTTCTTTACATTAAAAAGATATTAAAGGCGGCTCCACAATTGAACGGGAACGGGAACGAGAACGAGAACGGGTACGGGAAAAAAGTTAAATCATACGATGTAAATGTAGGCATGCACAATGCAATTCCAAGAACGAGAACGACAAGCAACCCGGTAACGAGAACGGGAAAGTTGGTCAAGTTTTAACTTTCTCGTTCCCGTATATTACCGGAACCAATCAGAAGGCTTTAAAATTACATACATAACCCCAAATTTATGTAGTAATTAAGTAATTATATATTTCAAAAACGGATGACGAAATATTAATTCATTTAGTTGAACATAATGCACATATATACAATAAATCATTAAAAGAATATAAAGATTACATAAAATGCATGCAAGGAAGAAAGTTTCGTCATCTTCTGAATCCATAATTTTCGATTTTCTTTATAATAGCACTTACTCTCAACAAATATCCCTACGTATTTTCGGAGTATTACCGTCAATTGTGCATCTGCCTAAATTTCCCGTTCTCGTTCCCGTTCTCGTTCCCGTTCTCTTTCCCGTTCTCGTTCCCGTTCTCGTTCCCGTTCTCGTTCCCGTTCTCGTTCCCGTTCTCGTTCCCGTTCTCGTTCCCGTTTCCGTTCTCGTTCCCGATTGATTGTGCAGCCGCCTTAATTTGCCTCTATTGAAAAGAACCCTTTTTATCATAACAAATACGAAATTAATCACTGTGATTCGACGAATTTGCAAACGGTGAAAACAGCACCGAGAAAAATGGTCTAGCAAAAATTTTTGTTTAGATCATTTTACTTATTTTTACTAGAAAATGTATTGGATGTAAAAATATTCTTTTATTTAAATTGACAATAAATTTATATTAAATAAGTTAGCAAAATTTATGTTGAATAATACCACAATGCCGACATATTGGGTGATTAGTCTCGCAGAGTATATTTACGTTTACAATAAAATATTGTAATTAAAGAAATTAAACTGAGGTTTACTATATCGTCTTATTAGCGAACACTGTATTTTAATGGAATTCAAAGAACAAAAACGTTTATTTTACATCTCACATTTAATTAATTTAAGTGTTTCTTCGTCGTGCAAATCACTTTGTTTTTCAAACTAATATTTGTTACTTTTCAACCAAAATAATGTTATGCTACTAAATAATGTTCGTTTTCTTAAACAAAATATTATATTTAATTTAACTCTTTTCTATGTCTAATGTTCTAAGATTCTTCAAGAAGGGGTGGAGGGAGGGGGTAGAAGAAATATGCAATGTCACGGGCATAATTGGACATACTTGGCGCAACGCATGCGTAATCTACCTAACATGGTAACGTTTGTGGTCCGTACTGTTATCTGCTATAATCACAAGTATTTCGTTGTAATTGTGCGTAGTTTAACATGGATATGAAAGTATTATTAGTTGAATGGGGCTTTAGGGAATTGGTAGCTGTATTTGAAGGTATGTATCTGCTTTTTACATTTTTATTTATGCCATGAAACTACTTTATGTTATGCTTCCATGAGAAAGTAGGTATGTTAGTTGAATAAAACTCGTCCAATTTATTAACTTAGGTCAAGATCATTTTAAAATGCATAATAAACGTGTTTGCATTATTAAATATTATCAGCTTAGGTACCTATAGTGTTTATTATTAATTTGAGTATTGTTTAAGTATGTGGTTGTGAAAAATGTTACGTTCTTTATAACCCAAAATTAGTTTTGGCACACTCATTGATGCTGTCGCGTGCCGTTAAAAACAGTAATAACCTATTTTTTTTTATTTATTGGATATTAGGATTGTACCATATGAAGATGAAGCATACAAAACTGACAACAGAATTCACCATTTTAGTAGAATTAGTGGAATTATCTGAAAATGATATTACAAAGTTGGATAATTAATTATTAATAATTTGTAATAGAAGTTTTCAAGAGTTTTATTGATATACAAGCTATATATAGGTAAGTACTTTAATTACTACGTTGTTCAGTAAAATACTGTTTATTTTAATATGACAAATATAAAAATATTATTCAATAAGACGAGAAAATAGTATTGATAGTGGTAACATACATATACCAATGGTTAACTAACTTCATATTTTTAACTTAATAACCAAATACTTGGATAGGTACTATAAGAAATATTAATTTTTAATATAAAAAATAGATATATTGCTGTGCTTATTTTGACTGTTTTTGTTTAATACAGAAAATGAGATAGATTATGATATATGTATGGCAATGGAAGAAAGACACGTAAAAGAGATAATACCGCAAATAGGAAAAATAATAAGGTTTATGAAAAAGCTACAGCAACACATCGATGACACTTCAAGCACGTCCGCACAAAGTGATGACGTGGTAAGTTAAATTATTTTTATCCGGGATCAAAATGCTCTAAATTTGCTTTTTCAAAAAAAACATGATTTTAAAAGAAAAAGAATGTTACAACTAGGTTCAATTGTATTTTGACTGGCTTCTCTATTAATTTCTCACGGTTTTATTAGACATTTTAATGCGTTCAAATCCTTAAATTAATCTTTCTTATACTGTTTCATTTTTATAGCCAGCTCTATTACTATAATCACCAATAGTTAACTAAAAATAATTACGTCTGATCATACAATTTTTTCCAGCCTTCTAGAGAGTATACCAGTTATTTAGCATCAACAGTAAACGCACCATCCAATAATAGTTTTGATAGTGCTGACGAGATTGATACTATACTGAAAGTTCTGCTTCAAATTTGCTGAAAGGTTGTAACTTCTAGTACCTACTGTATTTAATATTAACGTTATAGTTTTTATTCGCTTACAGATAAATTTAAGGAATCCCCAGGAGGAATTGTGACTGGGTAACACATATGCTGAAAGGGATGAGACCGTCTTTCTAAAACCTACTTTGCTAATTATTTCACTCAAGCATCAATGTTAATTTAAATGTATTTATCTGGTAGTTGAAATAAATCAGATTTAAGTTCTGATCAAGTATTAATGAAAATATCCCGTAGTAATCTCCATAGGTTCATTAGTATACCATATTTATTCTAACATTCATATCATCTCGACAAACGAATTGCCTCATGATGTATCTTATGTATGTTAAATGTTTGTTATACCGTCTTTAAACACATTTCAATACTTATTTTCACATAGCATTCTGTCAAATTCTGCAGTGCAATGTAAGTTGATGAACAAGAATAATTGTCAGTTTACTTAATTTACTGAAGGTATATGTATAACCTTGGCGCTCATATTTTTGATTAAAAAGAATCTAAAAGTGAAAAAAAATCAAAAAAAAAAAAAAGTCGATCAGATTTATGAGCGTCAAAGTTATGAATATCTCTTAATATAATTATAGATATTTATAAAGGTGAGTAATTTATTTATTAAGGCAAGTAATACATTTACTTAACCAGAGCAATTTCGTATATTCAGAACAAGTACAATAATTGCTATTATATTTATTTTCATTTAAAAAGGTACTTGACCTAATTATACATACTGTTGAAAGTCAACAATTTTTGCTTTTGAGTTAAGTCATACATATACTTAAACAAAGCAATTCAATGTTGAGAACAAGTACAATAAATGGTTACTTTTGCTTAAATTCTACTCAACATCATTATAATTTTTGTTAAAAATAAACATATACATTTTTGGAATAAGAATGTATTTTATTGATTTTGAGCAACAATTTATTTTAAAGTTAATATGTGTCTTTATAAACTTAACAAAAAATTATTGTTATTTCAAGATAATTTTATTTGATTTCAATACACAACATATCCCAACTAAATATATTTTATTCTTAATGTTTGAATATAAAATTATTTTTAAATAAAAAAAAACACATTTTTGTTCTATATATAACAATATTTTATGTTTAAACACAATATAAATATATTTAAAACTACAACAAATTTCTCTCGGTGAGTGATTACGAAATCACTGTGAAAAATCACTATGACCAATATCTGCAC